>CM020034.1:2400000-3000000 GCA_009769605.1 Bucorvus abyssinicus | reverse complement strand
CTGATGCATTCCTCAGTGATCAACACAGACTTTCTTTCTCACTAAAGGGCTATCTTGCGTCTACCAGTGCAAAGCTGTGACTCCCAGTACACGCTACGCTAAAGCAGCACATCTGTTTCAGTTCATCAATGGCAGAGTCCAGCCAGGCTATACTAAACAAATCATCACTAGAGTAACATTTCCATAATTTCTGTGACAATTACTGTACTACAGAAAGCATATCTCCCCTAAGGCTTGTAAGGCATCTGATTTTCTTCAGTGTTATTTCAATCACACTATATAGAGCTTATTGATGAGTGAAAGAAGCATTTGTCTCCCTGAGAAGAAATTACTTTCAAGTCTCTATTCTCCAACATTTAGTTTCTGATTTCTGTCATCAGAGAAACCGATCCTGTCAGTGTGTATGGAACAACAAGACTCAAAACTTAAGCTTTTCTTGTCACAGATAAGTTTCACTAAACTTAGAAGCAATGTCTGTTCAGACACCTCAGAAGGTATGGGCTGTGTAAACCTGCCTCACAGCCAAACACTTCAGTGTTTACAGGCTACTCTACCATATCCTCTGAGCTGAACAGCAAAACATGTATCATGATCAGAGGTTCTGATAATTGACTGCTTCATATTTTCTCCGACCGCCATCTAGAAAGTGCTGCCTTTTTTGTCTGTGATTTTTGGTACTGAAAGACAAAGTGCAACCAGCACACAACATTGCTCTGTCTTCAAGCATACAGTGCTTCCTGTTCCCCACCGGGCCATGGTGTTACTTATGGTTTATGCAACTTGTAACCCAACAGCTAGATAATAAAGCTTAAAAGACCTTCTCAGAGAGGGAACTCCGAAGTTACCAGTGAACACCACTCTAACTGCGGCACAACCAAAGAAAAAATAATTGACCGCTACACAAACTACTATCACCAGGTGCTTGCTATCTTCTCCCCTACCACCAGTAAGAGCAGTACCACAACATTTCCTCCTTTTATTCTTCCTCGAGGCCCTAGAAGTCCTATCTAGTGCTCCTTGCAGGTTGAGAAGCCTTTCCCATCCATTATCATAGCACTACTCATTTCCTCACAGCTGGCATAAAGATAACATCTGAGTAAAATGTACTTGGCTTTTTTCCCTCCTGAGAGAGGTAAATATTTAATATGAAGCTATGTCTTAATGTATTCGTTCTTCTAGATTCTCAAAAGTAAGCTTAATAATATTACCAATGATTTTTCAGTAGCTAGATACTACTGTGTACCACGCCGTAAAGCTCCCCCATATGAACAAATCAATGCCTGAGACACTTGGGAATTTCACGGGCCCCAAGATAAAACAACCATTGGAAGCACTTGGTTTGTCCAGCCTCACCCAGAAGATAAAAATATTTCTACTGTTTCCACTGGAGATGTCACTGGAAATAACTGGTCTCAGTAAGCTGAACATAATGCCCATCATAAATATGTACCAAGTCCAAATCAATCTTAGTTGATGTCTTGCCCTTAATGAATGTCAACGGCAACTCTGCCACTAACTAGTGGAGCACAATTTTCATTCCATATCCCCATGAGGCAAAACCAGACCTACAGAAAAAGAACTCCAACACAGAAAATGTTACGTCATTTTACTACTTTTAGATGAATATTAGAAGGCATTACTAATGAGTGTAACAGAAAAAGACAAAATACTCTATAGTAACATGCAGCATAAGTTAGGTCTTACGCTGTATTAAACCTGTCAGAGACCAAGCATCACATATGTGTAATTTGACTAAAGAAGAAACTAAGTAGACGATCAGAAAAGCATTAAGGTAGTCAAAGACATAACTCTTGACTCATAGTTAAGCCAAAAGGAAGTACAGACTGCACAATCCTAAGACACTACAAAATGCTGACGTCTTTTTGTCAACAAAAGTCAATTCAATCAAACAGGCCAGGAGGAATTTTAACAAGGAAATACAACCTTTAAGAAATCGGTGTTACAATGTCTTGACTTCAATGGAGAACACCGTAGAAAATATTAATGTTTCTAGAATCAAGGATCCCCAAAAGCAGAGTTTACATGCGATAAGAGCCAATAAAGCAACAGCACTTCATAGTTTAATATGCTTTCTTTTTTCCAAGGTAGCAGTTTAATACAAAACAACTGTCCCAGAAGTTTTTTGTGTCAATGGGTAGCTGGACAAACCAAGCCATGTAGCTAAAGGAAACCTATCTCAGAGTTGAAGACAATATTAAAAACTTCAGTATTATACTGACTTAGCCAAGCAGAAAACAACCAGCTTCAGGATTGACACCCATGTTTTTCTTTTTCAAAGAAATATTGGCATCAGGCAATGGAGAAAAGCTGAATAAAAGCTCCTGGGTAACAAGAGCCATTTGTTTGGAGAACTAAGAAATAATGAAAAGCAATGTGATTGAGTATCAAAGCACTCTTTCAAAGTTTTTTCAAAAAAACTAACTGCATATATACTTTGAAAATTCATATCACTTTCTGAAAGTTGGTACACAGCTTAGATTAATGATTATCATTGTCCCATGAAAACTGGTCTTTTACTTACATGATTAGAAAGTTGCACATGAAAAATATTCTCAATTTGCAAGTTATTGCTACTTAGTTATTTTAGAATTATCTCATGTAAAGAGGTTCTGGAAGGACAGAAGATAAAAACACCCCAATCAAACCTACTGCTATAATATCCAGAGTGTTGTCACAAACTTTGCGAATCTCAGCATTTTTATCATGCATCAGGTCTATCAGATATGCTGGAGCCTCTGGAAAGAAACTGTTAAGGATAAAAGCTATTTGTTTTTTTGCCCCCACAGATTTGGGGTCTTCCAACTGCAAATCTCACTAAGAACTGTAGTCAGGAGTTTTCCATCACATGTGAAGTTCAGCAGCCTTCCCCCAAACACTTTTTTTTTTTTTTAATCACATTTTAAGACACCCAAGTATTCTTCAAAATCGCTTAAGAAAAATCATGTTCCCCTTACAAAGAAAATACATTCTGATCAGCTACAAGAAATCCATGCACCTAACGTGTGAGTCCAAAAGGCAGAGATTCTGAGGAACAGTTTAATCTTTTGAGAGTGTTACTTTTAAAACACAAAAACTTCCTAAAGATTACAAAAGAAGCTTTCCAATATACTGGTCTCAAAAATATTGAAGGTAATCTATTGTGCAAATGAAGGCATTAATACCAGTCTTGAGTGAGAAAAGCATTGTTCAAATGTTGATGCTTTAACGTTAGATATAAAAAGAGATGTAAATTTTTATTTATTTAAAGCTAGCCACCTAGGAGTCCAAACAGGAGACAAAGAACAACAGCTCACATGGCCTCTCAGATATTCCAGAGCTTAAAGGAAAAAGGACATTAAGAAGTCATGTATCGTTAGCAAAGTAATCACTAATCCATTACCCCTACAAGGGCTCTATTCAACCTGTTCTTTATATTTCAGTAAAATTTCATGTTCATTTAAGGCCCACAAAGACAGCTAGTGCCTCTTTCCACAGTTTTTGGATCATCTGAATGAGTTCAACATCAGCAGTGATTGGAAGAGTAAGTAAGACTAAAGAGATGTAAGCACCACACAAAAAAAATTGAACAGATCCAAGACATAAGGAAACTGAAGAACAGATTTGGTCATCAGACAGGCAAAAAAAGGACAGAGCAGAAAGCCAGGAAGAGAAATCAAAGTATCCACTGAGGGAAGAAGATGGGAGACTTGTGCTAAACATAAAATTCAAACAACGATTAGCTGGATGAAAAACACAGAGCGGGCATTACTTATGTTCTCTAGACTGATATAAGAAAAAACGCTATTAAAGTTCATTAATGCACATAGCTTCAGACTATGCAACATACATGTGTAATAGTGCAGTGCAAGAAGTCTGTCTATGCTCTATTTAAGTTTTTCTACGGATTATGCTTTCGACTCTAATTTACAAAACAAATTCATACAGTAATTCAGACTGGATAGGAACTAGTGGGTCATCTGGTCCAGTATTCCCCCTCCTACCTCCCTCCCTGTTTCAAAGCAAACTAACTTCTAATCTTTTCTATTAATCTTGCAGTCCCCTTACATGCCTAGGTTGCTTGGACTTTTTTCTTCAGATGAAATAAACCATTTACAAAGAAACCTCTGAGACTGGGAGGTTTATGCAAGAGAAATATAGGCAAATAACAGTGATGGCAAATTAAGTGCTGTAATTCTAGATGTTTAATCTTTAAAAAGATACGGGTTTCCTTGATAATGACATCTCTGGTGGCTTGGTGGAAAACCATCTGATAAAATACATAGATGATCTGGCAGACAAACTCATCGTCTTCCTGCTGAGCTGCAAGGAAAAAAAGAAAAAACAAACCACAATTTCAGACCTCGCAACTAGAAGCTCTTGATGCTCAGAAATCCCAGCTCCCACCTGTCAGCTAGACAGTTCAGTGGTATGAGTGAGATTTCATTTCCCCACAACACAAAAGAAGTGTTTTCTTCCCTGCTCCAGCCAAGTAGAAAAACCAGAGATTGCAGCAAGAGTTGTGGAGGTGTGGAAAAAAAAAAATAAAATCTATTAGACCACTATTCAATATCTCTATCAATAACGGAGTAATTGCTCTACCCTTCATATACAAGACACCTACCCCTGCCTCGCAAGAGAAAATGAACAGTGCATTCAGTTACAGCACAGCTACATCAGCTAAACTCTGAAAAACAAGACCTGAAGTCAAACATGGCCATATACCATTTAGAAGCTCAATGAGCGCAGGGATGATTCCAGATTTAGCCAGCAGAGCAGCACAAGAGTCATCCATAGAAACTGTTCCAATCATTATCACCACTTCTAAAACCAGGTCATCTTCTGCAGAACCTGGTAAAGTCAGAAGGCAGAAAGTATTACATCTTCGAAATCGTTATCTCGTGGCAGTTGTACATTGATCTGTAGATAGGGTTCTGTTCTACAGCATTATGTTTCCCCAAGCAATCACAAACTCTAAAGGTAAACAGACTCTACTCTGCAAGAACACTCTAAGTAATCTTCAAGACTAGTTTGAAAGACTAATCAAACTTTATACAGACCTGGTTTTAGTTTATCCTTGAGGTACGGAACCAGTTTGTACTCTTTCAGCACAAGTTCCCAGTCCAGATCTGGTAAGGTCAAATTTGCAAGTGTTCCCAGGCATTCAATCACAAATTCCTCCTCTTCATCATTTGATATTTGAGCTGCTAAATCACCAACATAATCCTACAGAAAATCCAGCAACAAGCATCGCAGGTGAATAAACTGGGGTTCTGAAGAACTCACAACTGAATCAAATCAAAACTAGTTCTCAAGAGAACACTAAGGAGACTTTCCTCCTGAAATGAGGGCTAATAAGGCAGTTGAAATTTCAGTTCAAGTGTAATGCAAGAAAACACTTCAGCATTCTTCCTCTCTATCCTTTCAAGAGAGGTAGATCATTTGTTCAGATATTCCAAAAGTTCCTACTACAAACGCAGTTTGAGAAAGCTGTTAGAAAATAAGGGAATGAGGATAGCAAACTCCATACTGCATTACTGACAGTAATGGAGTCCTCTTCTAAAAATTTTAATAAACAATTACAAGATTTTCTGGGGACATGGACAGGGGATTCATGGATTCTGCTTACCAATTCCATATGGCTTTAAGGTAATTTGATATTCAATCCTCATTTTAACATACCTTTAAAATTTCCAGAATTAGGATGTTGTGTTTTCCCCCTTTCTTTTGAAAAGGCAGCTTTACACGGTTCACTGAATATCAAGTATTCAAAATTTTAAAATACCTACTGATATGGAACACTTGGCACAGTGAAAAAACCCACTTTATTTTGCCCTCTAGCTCTAAAAGCAGAGATTTAGGATAACTGTTAATTGTTATGATGTGCACTCCAGCAGTTAAAGGTTGTTTGTTTTTTTTTTTTGCTTGTTTTGTGTGTGTGTTTTGGAACAGGGACTTTTTGGCTACAGTTTAAAATCTGTTTTCCCTGTAGTGATGGATTCAAACCCTGATCTACTAATCGAGATACCCTTATAAAACAAAACATAAATCAACCCATGACTGCCAAGAAAATTTAAACTGGACACCCTGTGAAGACAAAACACAGCAGCTCTCCAAAGCCACTCTTCCAGTAGGAAGAATCAGAGATCACATTAGGTAATAGATAGTACTTACAATAAACAGGCTTTTAGTTGGCCCATCATGTTGTGAAATATTCCTGATCATCTTCATTAACAATGGGTCCTTGAATTTCAAAGCCCGCTTCATTAGCATTTTCAAACCATTTCCTTATAAGAAACAAACATTAGGGAAATCCTCCAAATAAAAAACAATGAGGAAAGTACTGGCCTATCAAAAAATAACAACATGCACACACACATAAAACAGCTTCAACTTTTAAAAGTTTAAATGGAAAAAGCGAAGAATCTAGACAGGAACTATTTCTTCTTCCAAGTTTAAGGTAAGAAGAAAAGACCTGCTCTGCATGAATCTGATAGTTTCTCTAAAACAACTACTACAACCGTATGTACTGGTAGGACGCTTAAAAAGTCAGATAAATAGCTTCAGGTATGCTTATTTATTCAGACCAAGACAGGCTCTAGATCCGAACCATTATCCTAGCATCGAGTGCAGTTAGTGAGGATGCAGCACAGCTGTTGGCTGTTGAGCTGTTAGCTCCGAGACTTCTCTTCCCACTCCATGCAATAAAAACATTGTTGCAGTTTTAAACCATCACTTACCAGTCATGGAGATCATTACATGGGAATATACATAACAGACGTGCACAGATCTGAAGTAGTTGATTGCACAGGGCAAGTCCCACTGTTACCGATGTGTTTCCAGAAGATCACCTTGCCTATCTAATAAGTACTACTAGCTTCAATTTCATTTGTACCTTTAATATAAAATTGGATCTCCTTGCTCCTCCTTCTACAGAGCTATGCACAGAATTTTGAAGTGCCATTACTGGCCATAGAATCCATTGATTGCAATTGCCCCTTTTAAAGTCTCGTAATTTACTGCAGTAGTTCATAGTAAAAATTTTGAGCACTAGTGGAAATTAGAGCCACTGAATAATGATGTTGCACTTAAAACTGCTAGTATGAAAATAACAAAACTTTAAAAGCAATCTAGAGAGCTACTGAACAAAATGCCAAGCCACCTATGTCATGTAACAAAATACTAGAACCCAAAAGATGCTCAATTAAAAAAAAAAATGAATGGAAAGATGCAACTAAATGACATCACTGTGCTATTAATTTGGTACTGGCAGGTGAAACACAAATGAGCTGAAGATGGATTTTAGGCATCAGGTAGAACAAAATATGGCTATCTCCCCATAGCCATGTTTTCCCACAATAACAGGGAAAAATCAGTGTGTTTTACAGACCTATGTGCACATATAAGAGATGTGGGCATGTGTGGCTACTCAGTGTCACTCCTGCCACTGAGACCAATTTTGGGCAGGATCTGGCTGTTTGGTTGCAATCACTACCCAAACAGGTGCATTTTATTTTTTAAAATACGTATGTAAATGTATAAATAACTCAAATATACATAATTTCTATACATAAGTGTATTAAAAATATAGGAGTTTTATCATCTCCAAGAAAACTGTAAAAATCGCAGTTCACTTACCTTCACAGATGAGTTGTACATTTCTTTTGTTAGCAGCAAGGTTAATACAGAAAGAAATAAGTTCCAGGTCAACTCGCTCATCAGGACATTCAAAAAGCATCTTCATTAACTGCCAAGAAACACAAGCACACTTAACTCTTTAATCTTCCCAAAGAATTAGAAGAACAATGTTACATCAACTACAGTTGTTTTGTTTTTTAAATTAATATTCAGCATTTCTACAGGCACAGTAAAGTTATAAAAGTCAAGGGCACAAGATGCATATTCCATTATTTGGGGATAACAATGCTTATAAAGTGCCAAAACTGGCAGGCAGTCATCACCTTAAATTAACTCTGGTTTGTTACACTCTATTGCTAGCACTGAATTTACTTTTACTGCTTTTTTGAAGTTGTGAATGGATAAATTTGTTCTGAAAGTTTAGGTAGACTTAGCATAGGGAAAAACCCCCACAACTTAGTTCCACAAAAGTCAGATTACCTGGCTGTTTAATAAAATGACAACTCTGAACAGATACTTAAATGCAGAATAATTCTACTAACACTTCGTTTCGAGATTTCTCCATTGACAGGTAAATTAGTGGTATCTGCAGCAATGTGCTGTATCTTTTCAGCTCCCACTGCTAAAGCTGAACGCTGCCATATGCCAAAGACTTCTCAGCAGCAGTCCTGTTCTTTTGGTAAGGGGACAGAACAACCCAGCTTAACACAGGTAGGCAACTGCCTGTAATCCTGTTCTGACTGTTTAGTGTCAGTGAATTCCCAGATGACTCCTTAGGCAAATAACCTGTGCATTGTCATCATTTTATACACCCTGTATTGTCACAGGCTGTCTGTCTAGTCTCGTTTTGTTCAATATGAACGTTTTTCGATATGGCGTATAGAATATCTCAACATAACTCAAATACATCCATTTCTTTTTCTCTGTTTCCAGCCATGGCGGACAAGTTGCTCGGCTTCCTCATTGAAGGGCTGCAGGACGTGTCCCTGTTTGCTCCTAAAACCCACTCAGTTCCTAAGACACATGAAGATTACAAAGCAAAGTGGCATGATGACAAGACTGAGATACTGGAAGTAGAAACAACTGAACCTAAAGACATGCGGGACATAAGGTACAAAAAAATGCAGCTCAGTTTGCGTCAAAAAGGGGTGGGGGAGAGAAGAAAGTGACAATGAATCATTAAATATTTGTGTGCTTGCCCCCTGGTGGAAAGACAGTTTGTAATGCAATAAAAACTAGAGAAAGAGCGTGAATGACCCATTTAGAGAAGGGGAGGAAACCTAGGAACAATAGGATCGCAGGAATTTCATTCCAAAGTATTTCACTACAGCAATCCCGTATGTTTACCTGCTATCAGACAGCAGGCTTTCATGCCAAACAGAACCCTCAAATAAAATAATCTGTTACACAGTGATTCATCTCCTCTTCTGATTTAAAAGCTATCATTGATTTCTCCCTCCCTTTCTTAAAAAGGTAGAATCGGATTTCCTGAGCTTGTTTTAAGAACTTATAAAACCCCTGGTTTATTAAATCCGTAAGCCTGACAGTCACATAGGAAAGAATTAACCAGAGAAGAAAGTTGCCACTTAACAAGTAGAATATGAGCATTCAGAAATCACCCCCTGCAACTCTTCTGTTACAAAACCTTTAAAAAACAGATTTTTAAAACCCTTCAAATAATTTGAAAGGAAACATTCTCATTACTTACACAATACAAAATCTGTGAAAACTAGATGTTTAACAAGATGGGATTACACTCTTAATTACTGAACTACTTCTCTATAAAAAGAAAAAATATATCCAGTTTCAATTAAAGCCGTTCAAATTTTAAAATAATAGTTTCGTACGAGCTCCATGTTTCCCATTATGTCTTCATTTAATTTGATTGCTTCTTGTGCCACTTCAAAAGGAAGAGTAATTGCTGCCAAATAGGAAATATTAAAATTAAATTTGTTCTGCTTTTACTATGTCCATTGTCATCTTTTACTGATTTAACAGGAAGGCAGTAAAAAGACTGCAGCATGTGCAATGAAGAGGCAGTAGTGTTCAATCAGACAAGTCCCATATTGAGTATCAGATACCACAGACCAGGACTGAAATCACTGTGTCTAGACTCTCTGGCACCTGCCTTCACTTATTTACCAGTGACCAGAGGCCAACCCCCACAGCTCTCTGTTCACATACACCTCTGTCCAACCCCCTCCCCAAGCCCGGTTCAAACATCTTTGAATGATTATGCCAGAACTGCATGCCTCAGGAATCTCTCCTGACCGGCTACTCCCTAACTCGGCTGTTTGAAGTGATGCTCTGGTTTCTGAACTTCAGCAGATAATGGCGGACAGGAGCAAAGGGTGCTGTCAAGAGAGGACGTTTACCAGCATTAAGCTGAAAAGAAGCTTATAGATCAAAGAGAGGCCAAACAGGACAACCGTGGTGGAAAACATGTGGGTAACTGCGGAGAACCTTGCACACTGCTCTGCGGTAAAATATTAAATATCACCATGACATCACTGCCTAACCATGCCCTTTGATTGGCTAGGTTATTACCAATAAAGGCTTTTATAAGCATCTGGTTGGCATTTGCACCTATTTAAACAAAACACGCATTGCTGAGGTCTAAACAAGAATGAACTGTTAATACTTACTTTTAACTGTTACTAGAATAGCACCCACTAACTCCTGCAATCCACAAGGATGTTTACCTGGGACAGCACGCGCAAGCCCTTGTCAAGCGCTCCGCCTGTTCCAAATGACAGCAGAGGATTAACTTTCCAATCACCTTCTACAACAGCTAAGCATTCGGTACCAAGTATTTGCCAGTTTAGATGTACACCCTTCCTCAAAAGGAAACAAGTACGTGCCCACAGAAGGGCACACACTGCTACTGAAAAGAGAATTTAGTTTTCCAGGGTAGAACTGGATGGCAGGGAGTCTTTTTAAAAGGTTGTTTTCTTCTCTTAATGCCTTATCCTCTTCCTCATGTTTTCTGCTACCTCTGTCATCCTTAATAACTATCTAATTTTGAACATTCATTAATAAAATTTAAGCTTTGGTTGTCCAGCTTGTCCTTTCTGAACAGTCAGCTGATGTGATCTGTGAATAATTACATTGACCACTGAAGCTTCAACAGCCATAAGTATTCTTCAAATTCTGCAGTTTTAGCCAAAGTCCAACAAGGGCAGTGGACTTGTTTCCAGCTCCACTAGTCTTGGGATACACCTCTGTAAGCACTAGTTTGAGCAGTCACTGCCTATCACAACAGTGATGCCCACCAAAGCTCAGAGCATGATATCACTGAAGTTTCCACAGCTCTTTACATTTGACACTGGGGATCCAAGAGCCATGCTAAGATTCCCTGAAAGCACATAAGTGAGCTCTGAAACACAGAGCATGAATTCTAGTTTGGCTGGTAACTGCTCAGAAAAAAGCAGGTCCCTTACATCATGCAAATGCCTTAACACAGAGTTGCTTCTTGTGGCAGAAAAGGCAGGCAGTAGGATGTTTACAAGACCATTTTGTAACATATGCTAGTTATTCCCACCAGTTCTCCCCTACTCTCCAAAATCCTCCTGTATTTAGAAAAATATCATTATTTTTGTCATGAGATAATGACCAGAAACATTCTGAAAACTTTCCATGGCAACTATCCATTCTGGATGTATTTGATGTTAAAAACACGTTTGGCAGGAAAGAAGATATCGTGGTGCAGTTCTGAAAAAGCTACCAGAGAGCTTTTACACTTAGGCAATGCAGGCTTTCTCAAGTCCAGCCTCATCAGGACTGAGAAAAAGATCAGTAAGAGAAGATTTGGAACTTGTTAAAACCACACAAACAACCAAACAACAAAACACACAAAAAACCATACACACAAAACCCCAAAGCCCATGATATTGTGTCTGTGCTTGGATCAAAGACTAGGACTGGAGACAAAATGTTATGCAACAACAATCTGTAGCCTGAAAGACTGGTGAAGAGCCTTCCATAGTCTTCAAGTCTTTCCTGGTGTACATGCTGGCAGTTGGAAAAGGAATTGTCGTGGAACTTGGCTGGTTTCCAGTTCATATCCTGTAATACTAGAGACGTTGAAATTTTGATACCCAATGGGATCAGAAAAGAATGCCTTCTCAAACTGCAAAGGAAATACTTTCCACAAGGCTCCCTAAGGACCTGCTGTGCACAAGCTTTAATCTCTTTCAAGCATTCCCAATCTTCTGTAGAAATTCATCAGGCCACCTGTATTTTTACCAATTCAACAGTCAGCAGCACTGACAGAGAATGTGTCACCTATCCTCTTCCTGAGGACCATTAAAAGACAGCAGGAACAGACTGCCCAATGAGTAGGTGGTTCTCTACCGATTCAGCAGCATCGTGGTTGTTCCCACTTTCACCTGAGGGTGTCAGTGCGAGCTCTGCTATGCTTGAGGAAAAGCTGCCTCTTAGCACCTCACCACACTTAAGAGCACGTACGTACCTGTGGGATACAGTCTGTGTACGCGAACATTGATTTGAAGCGATCATCCATGCTTATATGATACAGAATACACATTGCTACTTGTTTGTAGTTTTCATTTGCTAAAAGGAGGAAAAAAACCCGTATTAATAGAAGCCTGGTATTTTAGGTGTTGTAAACACAAGGGGAAAGCAAAAAGCACCAAAATCCGAGCTAATAGAGGGAAAGTTTAAATCAGAAATGCAACATTAATGAAAAAGTCTTGCCTGGCCTATCCAAATGAACCACCTATTTGTGCAAAGCGGGAACAAAGGCTATGCTAAGTACTCCCCTCTCCCCAGCACCTCAAAACAATTCCTTAACCCCGCTCTGCAAGGAATCTATTTTGTGAAAGGAACACTTAGTAATGATAGGCCATCCAGAGAAAGCCTTCATCAGCTTCCCACTAGGAAATTAAATATCAAAGGTAATGCCAATTTAGCTGTGGATATTCCTGTTGAAACAACAAGCTTGTCTCAAAGTGATGTGATAAAGAATGTACCAATGCCAGAGAGAAAAATAAGAACTACCACTAAAAAGTGTTGTAGAAGGAACCCAGTGCCTTTTAGGTAAGTCACATACTGATTGTTTTATTACCCTAAACGATAACATTGTCCTGTGCATGCCTTTTGTGTTTGACACATTTCTAAGAAACATTAGTATATTTTCACATTGATACTTACCAAAGAGAAAAAGATTTTCAAGAAAAATTGGAGCAGTTTATGTGAGTAGGCTGTGAAGTATTTAACTGAAAGGTGCTATAAAACCTTAGACAAAAGTACAAATGCTTAAAAACAACACAGACAAATTTTATCCAGACTCACTGCCGAAGTCTGGACTGAGCATTCTCTTGAGCTCTCCTCTAGCCCTACATAAGCAGGATACTGGCTATATATGGGATAAAACATTCATCCGAACGTTTATTTTAGATAGACCAGGATGTAATAAGATCACCAACTCAGAATTTATTCACAGGTCTTATACAACTGATCAGAAACATCCTACCTCCCACTTCTGTTTAAGCTACGTTAGAACGTATCTGTTTAACACTTTGGCAAAGCATCAAGACCTCAAACAGCAACCAATGCAGTTAAATTTTTCTTCTGCATACATCACTGGGAGCTGCAATTTCCTTTAAGCAGCAAGGATATGATGCCTTTATCCTGAAAATGTGCATTTGTGCCTTTTTTTCAAAATCAAATTACCAAAAAAGACCCATGAAACCCTTCCGGCAGTTGCCAAAAAACAGTGAAGTATTCTTTCCGGTGTCAAACCTGAAAACATAGCTGACCTTTCAGATCCTTCTGGATTCTTACCTGTTTGAAAAAAACGTGACTTGTGTCACAATCTGCCACACACTTAATAGCTGGAGAAAGGATCCTGCCTGGATCAGAAAGCTACTCTGGCTATAACTAAAGCACAGACAGTACTATAGTTGCTAAAGCATACACACTGTTTTAAGCAAACAAAATTAAGTGTTTATTACATTTTGTGCTTCTCTTGTGACTGATCTTACCTACCTATTCCCTTGTAGTGACATTGTCAATTCCATTACATAAAAAACCCCTTCCCATACACACAGCTAAGGGCTTCTCCTAAGCAAATATAAAAATTTAAAGAGTAAATCATGCCTTCAGATTTCATGGGACTACGAAAAAA
The DNA here is from genome assembly GCA_009769605.1 of Bucorvus abyssinicus. Classification (NCBI taxonomy): domain Eukaryota; kingdom Metazoa; phylum Chordata; class Aves; order Bucerotiformes; family Bucorvidae; genus Bucorvus; species Bucorvus abyssinicus. Next base: position 2,986,217 of record CM020034.1, on the reverse strand, counting down.
AGAACTGTTTATACTGCTCTTAACGTTTCTTTCCATGTCTCTATTTAAGACTCAAACATCAAGACTCAAATTTAAGACTCAAATTACAATTATACTTTGCTGGACAATGCAGGAAATGCTACGTGAAGTAAAAGGTAAGCCAGTATAAAAGGGAGGAAGGCTGGCTCCTCACAACAGCAACAGGAAAAACAAACTGGAGTGAAATTGGACCAGACCTTTAGCAGGTATGAACTGGCAGGCAGTCAACGAGAATAATGCTATTTTGTATCTTCTTAATCTCTGTCCTTCCTGATCTTCTTCCTCCTTATTTTTGCACGGTTCATTTGTGCTAAGATAAAGCGTCAGCTAAGATACAGCCTTACGTTTGACAGCAATAGCATTTTCCTGGTATTTGGCAATACTGGTAGCTTATTTTCAGATAAAATAGCCTACTACAGTGGCAAAAGCCTTCTGTTTTAAGAGAAGAAACTCTGCATGATTTTTCCCTCCCCTTTTTCCAAAGGTCCAGCCTGTCACAACGTTTCTTTTGCCAGAACACCCTGGGTATCAGTGCTGAATGACAGCGCTGCCTCTGTTTCTAAACTACCAAAAATAATCAGAAAGACCTAGATATTCAACTTGAAGTGTGAAGAATAGCTAGAACTCAAATCTATTTATTTTATCTAAATGAATTCTTAAAGAGCTGGTTTTTAATGACTGGCACTTAAATTGTTCTCAAGAAGTATGTGTGTCATGAAATCTGCCTCATGGAACAAAAAGCCAAGACAGCTACAGTTTCAAAAAGAAGAGTTTAATTTAAATCCCTTCTCGCTGTGCAGTTAACTGACCGGTTTTCCCTGAATCCCCGTCCTACTGTCAACACAGGGAACAGAGAAGAGTTTAGAGCATTTAAGTCACAGGCACTTATGCACAGGCTCAGCAAGGAAGTATTTTTCAATTGTGAGTAAACAGGAAAAAAAACCCTGAATTCTACTAAATTGAACATGAAAATAAACTACAGAGCTAAAGCCAAAAGAAAACAGTGTGCAACTAAAGCAGCTTTTAAGTATTAAATGGTGTATGCATTTAAGTTTAATTGCATTTTAGTTTCCCAGAAAGGAATGAATTTCAGGCTCATGTGTGGAAGTTTCACTCTCCTGCTTTCCCTACAGAGAAAAAGCAGAACCTCCTGACTTTTTCAGTTCTCAAGCAAAACAGTGGCAACTCATAATCGAAAGAATCAAACGCTTCAGGAAAAATCAAGAGGAGGTGGCAGTTTCTAAGCACAGCCAGCATGATGAGGCAGAGAAGAGACTGAACACCTACAGCACTTTAAACACTAAGGATCATCTTGCAGGACAAAGATGGTATAAAAGAGTAAGAGGCAACAAACTGTTTGAAAAAACCTACCAAGTTTGACTGCCATCCTTTCAACACAGGGACTTCACTCCCCAAAATATAAACCGGCAGCTATGGACTATTACTTGAATATGCCCGTACCAAGCGTACTTTTTCAAAAATTATTCATGTGAATGCTAATGAACAAAGCTCTAAGTCATCATCATTTAGAGACTTGGCTGTAAAAATTTCAAACCCTGCCCAGTACTTGACTGGAGAACAGCTTTCCAAAGCATGAAAGTGGTACCTTTTCTGCTATTTTTGACCACTACTGAAGGCCACACGTGAGAAAGCAGACACTGTAAGGAAGACTTCCTTATGACTTGGTACAGTATGCATCAATTATTCCCCCAACTAGAAAAAGCAAGAGAAAGAAAAAAAAAAAAAAACCAGATCTCTGCCAAAAGTGTTCATAAAAGTCACCAAAGTTTTGGAGGGATGCCAGAAAGTTGTGGCCTACAAATGCTGGTAGTTTTGAGCATCAAGTTTTTTTATGACTGAACGTGGAAGAGCCAAATGGCCTAAAGCAGTAAGGGCAGCCCTGGAAAATAATGGCCTAGTCATTATGGATTCTTCTGGTATTTATGGCAATAAAACATGAATCATAATGAACTCATTGGAATTTAAATGTGGGGGTCACGAGTACTTTGATAGGATTTCCACAAGAATTTACCCTTAATTAACCAAATAATTATTTGAAAGTGTTACTGAATTATCCTTAGTTCTTATACAGCCATTCCAGAGAAATGGGTCACTCCCAGCTGAGTGCAGTTAATGCCTTAACAAACCGGTCATTAACTGCAGTTACTGATTTTGTGGGAATTATTGTGTTATAAAATACACTCAACAGTTTATAGAAACAATACTTAGATTTTTTTTTTGCAGCTGTAGTTCAGCTGGAGCAGCTGGGATGGAAAAATATCAGGTCCCTCGGGCTGTTTTCACAACTAGTTTTCTGCAAATTAGAGAGGGAAATAAATACACGATGGGTTCTGAGTTCAAAATGGCTTCAGATTTTTAGCCTTTGAACATTAATAAGCAGCCATGTGCCAGCTCTGTGGACCAGCATCTGAATTTCATGTCTAGTTCTTACGAAAGTTAAAGATCTAAATGGTACTAGTAGCAGAAGCTAAAGAAAGAAAAAGATTTCTTGATCATAAGATCAGATCCTACATTTTGGTTTGAGTTTGTGAGCTTAAAATGAAAAAAATCCTCCATTAGCTCCATGGTAACAAAAAAGAAACCCTGAAGCTGTAAAACTGAAATGCCAACCTGATTTGCAGCAGCAGCACTCAGCTTTCAAATGCTAAAATAAAAATGAGAATATAGATTATGGACTAAATTATTCAAATATAACCAAATTATTCAAATGTAGCCATCATTTGTAATGGAATCAAAGTCTCCACATTGGATATGAAATATACCCTGCCCGACTCACATGCAAAACATTAACTACACTAAATCAAAACCAGAACACAAAGGTAAATAACTAGTAAAATGGCAGAGTGAATCTTCACTGCAGTTTCAAACCCCGATACTCTCAAGTCAAATCTGCTGCAGAATTAGGCAAGTGAGAAATCTGGATGGGAGAATGTCACAAATAGAGTATGAGATCTATGATCTGTCTCACAGGGCTGTCAGAAAACATTGAAATCAAGAGTTTATGCACATGGATCACAATTAGCAGTGATCTTAGGAAAAAAATGGATAGAAAGGTGTCTCTGCTTACCTCTACCCCATATCATTCCTTTCAACCAGCTCTGGAACAGTTGGACTAAGTTATTCCATGTGTGGTTTAGACACATACTGGTTTGATTTACATATGTAAATATAAAATCATATTGGATATATCTGTTTATTTTATCAGGAGAACCCGAAAGAATTTTCAAATCTGCTCATATTCCAGGAGACTAGACATTGTAAATAATACATTATTATATTAATTACATACTAATAACCTCTCTTGTGCCACCCTTATGTTATTTGAAACTAGCTTCATACTATAAGCTTAACTTAAAATCCTGATTTTGCTGTGGTTGGAGGTTTTTTTGGGTTTGGGTTCTGTGCCCCCCACCCCCCCAAGAACTAAGTACATGTCACATCTGAAATATGGATATAATTTCTTTTCCTAGTAAACAAAGAAGGAATTATAATGATGAATCCTAAGCCAAAGGACTAATAAATTACTATTTTAGGTCGAATTATTTGATGTTACAGCTACAGACAAAAATGAAGCTGCATATCTGTAGCCTCTACATTTCTTTGCCTGGAACTCTATGCAGGACAGACTGAAAAATATACAGTAAACATCTCACTTACAATATGGCTACTCATAAAAGACAACAAAGCACAGCCACTTGGTAGGCAACACACTGACCTTTTTTGAGGCTTGATCTTACTACAGAAAAAAAATCAAAACCATTTTTGTTACTTAGGATGCCCTACAACGAATCCTACCTGAACTCGTGATTTCACACAGAAATTGGAAGCTAATTGATTGTGGTATGCCATATACTGCACAAATCATGATAAATCAATTAGAAGTTCAGATCAGAGAGAAAACAGGGGGCAACAGGATTATCCCTGAAGCAAGAAGATAAAGACGTTTTGGGTCAGGCTATGACCAGGGAAGAAAGCAAGAGACAGAAAAAGAATTAACTGCCATTACTACAAGAAACTGTAAAATGGAAGACACAGTTCTTGGTTTGAATCAAAGTAAGCAAGCACCCACTTTCAAAGCAGATGGATAAAATTCCACACAAAGTTGTTCCTTTAGAAGTCTCCACCAAGCTACACAGATAAAATGCTATACAATTAAATGGGAATTTACAGGACATGATTTTTCCCATACATGCATCGTATTTCATTAAACTACCACAACTGCTCCAATTGCAATTACTAGAAAATATTCAGACTTCTCTGCTCTAAACAACCCCTTCCAATCTTCTTGTGTGGAATTCAGTGGGAATGGAGGTGAAGGTTTTCCACGCTCCTGGCTCTGCGGGTACACAGCTCCACAACAGAGCAGCCTCAGCTCTGAATGGATGGTGCAGCTATAGTTCAAAATGCTCCTGCTCAACAAAGGAAAAAACCAATGCAGGAGGCTACCTTTCACTTGGAGAAAGGGATGATTCACCGCATTGAAATGGAAATTGGTTTCACCCTTGTTTCAAAGCTGCTCAGTACAAAACTGAGGTTCAAATATGCTGTGCCCAAGAAATGGAGTTAAATATTGGTTGAGCTTTTGAGTCTTCCAGATAACAAGAATTAAGCTCCATATTATTCAAGAGATACTGTTCCTGTGCAAGCACCAGCACACTCCTACTGGCAGAGTCTAGAAGAAAGGTAAACAATTCAATTGTATTCTTCTTCTTGTGAAAGCATTACAGCTTTGTTATTTAAAAGGTTGTTCACTGATGATCTACATGTTTCTCACAGATCTGACAGCTTTCCCAAAAAGAAAAGACATTTGAGGACCCCCACCTCAAAGTCACAAAGTTTTGCTTTACACAATGAGACTACTCAAATACGTAAAATTAAAACCCATCCTGCAAAGCAGCTATGTGTCAGAGACCAAAGGAACAAAAGCTGATTGTAGAGACACACCAGCACTATACTCACTATAGCGCAATGAAGGTTTTGCTAGCTTCTCTTCCCCCATCAGCGCAAAGGGCCTGAAGATAATACTATCAACTGACAAAGGATTTCTCACCTTAGCAACTGCAGACATGGGGATTCTGCAGTCGGCCTCCTGCACTGGAGAAGATCAGAGAAACTTAGATAAGCAGCAGACACTTGTGAGTTAAGATGTTCCCACGTTTCCAAAAGGGAAAGCAGGTTGTAACCTTCCTCCTTATATCTGAACCTGCAAAAGCCTCAGGATCTATGGGACTACTCTATCTGCAACATTGTTCCATGTGATCCTTTGGGACCATCCCTCTGCCTGCAGGCTTCACAAGGGCTCTGGAAAAAGGTGCTCCTCTCTCTTCTGCCTTGGCCCTCATACAGGCTTTATGAAGATTTTACTACAGATTAGGAAGACCAGCAGAAGTGCCCCACCCCTTCTTTACAGAGATTTTTCCAAGAAACTAGAGCTGGTTATTTCTGTTCTGTCATACTTTAGGCATCCAAATTACACCCTGTAAAGCTTTCAGATGTCAGTAGTTCACGTAGAAGACTAGCTTTACTTTTTACTGTTAAGTATTAATTTGGTCTTGCAACGTGCAAAAAAGCATTTACAGGAATTCAATTAATCACACAGTCACATATTGTAAGCTGCACTGGAGAAATATTGGCTCAGGGCATCCTTCCCATTCATCAGTTTAGTGAATTTCCAACAGCTCAGCTCCCTCATCTTTAGATTGCTGTCATCTCTCCACTCCTGTCCTTGCTGCTGCCATAAGCGTTTCTATTTTCAGCCAACGCTCATAGTTTCTTGGGTTACACCAAAGTTATCTTCTTCATTTAAAAAGCTACTAACACAGCTAAATACACAGGTACACTTGTGAGTAGCACACCACAGCAATGAGCTTTCACTCCCCTGAACAGTCAAAGGCTGAGTGTTCAGATTAGCAAGGATCCACTTGAAATAGCTACAAAATGGAAAAACACTGATTCCAACTCTGGACAGTGTTAAAGGAGTCAGAAAAAACCCATAGATGATAGACTTCAAAAACTTGTAGCTTATATAAAAATGAGGTTATGAATTTCAGTTACTCTTCCCTTGATAATTCACTGCAATTTACCAGCAGCACAATGCAGGGAGGCATACAGCAAAGGCACTGCCTCTAAAGTGAGTCGGGATTCTATTTCTGCTTCAAACACCATCTTAGAGATACTGAGGTCTCTCTAAGTTCTATAATTCTTAACATCACAAGAAATTTTTTCTAATCCACAGTTAAGGTATAAGTGCTGGGTTCTAAGACACATTGTAGACCCAAAACTCTCCTTAAGTCAGACACACTAGGTTTACGTGCACTTCTAATAAGGATTTAGAAGCTGAATGTTAAGATATGTTTTGTTTCTTTTGGTGGGTTGTGTGTGTGTTTGTTGTTGTGGGGTGGGGTGGGAGTTTTTTTAAGCCTTGGCCAAACTCACCACAAATGATAGAAAAACTACCATTAAAATAAATCCCTTAATAATTACTGCTTTCCAACAGACTGGTCCCTGTAGTTGAACTGTTACTTAATGTGCTTCAGCCAGCCTCTACTATAAAGGAATGGAGACACCCCAGGCAATATTCACACAACAAGTATTGGAACCAGCTGCTGCAGAGCCACCTTTGGAAAAAAGGTTTCTCAATTTAATTGGGAAAACAGGAGGAAGCATAAATTTTACTGCCATTAATAACTTCAAGCAATCCCGATATGACTTTACCTTGCCCTGATGGCTGGACATGTGCTTTTTGTTAGGGTCTTTGCCACATCTGACCCCTATTGTTTGCTCACTTGATCAGGTAAGAAAATGTATGTTTCTTTATAGGATAAACGAGGCCTATTAAAGTCAGAAAAAACATTGCAGTAGCCTATAAGAAGCTCCATTTTTCAACAGATGTGTGAAGCTCCATAATAAGTTCATTACAAAAAGGCCAAGTGAACTCATAAAGAGAACACATCTACTTTAAGCCTTCTTAAAAGAAACTTTCATAAAAGGAATAGAACATTAAAAACCCACAGCACTCCGTTAATTAGAGAGCAAAGTACTACTTGGGATTTTAAACAGCAGTCAACATATAATTCAGCTTGGCTGCATAACACATCAAGACTCGATTGTTAAGAAACCCGACATAGAACTGGTTGGCAATTATTTGATTGCTCATTAAACCTAACTTCTAAAGAATGGAAAAATACCAGAGGAACATCAGCAGTTTCCAGAAAGCTTTTAGATAATAAAACTCGCAAAAGTTCTATCAATGAACCTAGCGAAGACAGACTTTTCAGTGAGGACTAAATCAGATCAAAGTCCCCCTCTGCTCTGTCTATCTCCAGCTTCAGTGAAGAACTCTTCATAGAAAAGTTTGACCTACTTTGGACTTTGCAAACTATCGCATAGCCCTTAGACTTCTACATAAGATCAAGTGGCTGCTACTACTCAGGGTACTGATACTAAGCCTTGGAACACTGAGAAGTTAAGAATATCAGGCCAGGATGCTCACATTAATAAGGCACAAAGGCTCGACATATACTATGACTGGCAAAACTATATTATTACTACTTGGGGCGGATCACGCTGTATTTCAGAGTGTCGTATCACAAACTCACCTACTTGGCTGAACACAAATCCACAAAGCCAATTTTCTTTCAGTCACTGTAATCCATACTAGAAAATATAACCCAAGATGTTCATCACCACCTAAAATCTTTTTGAGATCGAACACCTTGGCACTGTGAAACACTTTCACAGCCATACGCACAACCCTTCTGCACTCCGTGTCCCATTTAGGCCTGATTTGCAACTGGCAGCGTTTTGTGGCCTGCTCACTTCTCAGCTCACCAATACTTGTGTTCAGTCAGCCCTCAATTTTTAAAAGCAACCAATAGTTCTAAGCAACCAAGAAGAGATACTTAGTCTGCCTTTCAAGCACAATGGGTTTTCATTCTTTAAGAATGGCTTGCACAGGGAAGTGAATGAAAACGGCATTTCAAGACACTATGAATTCAGTACACCTAAGAACTGTCCAGCAGCTCAATGGGATGAACACACACATCATGGAAAAAAACATTTGCTTCCTGCATGCAGACAAGCTTACTCCTTTTACCCTTTGAGCAGCAACACAGTTCCCACTGTAATAGCTTTTGCACCTTTCCCTATCATTTATATCCTTTTGAGAGGAATAAGTAACTCATGGGCAGACACAGAACCCTGGCACTGCCTGCCACACCTGCATACCGCCAGAAGCTCCTGAACAGGGATCCACCAAGACGAGCGTGCAGCCTGCCGTAACACACAGCAGCACTCAGCTGGTTCTGCTGTACAAACTGCCTGCTGTTCTCATGGAGAATGGAGAACTGTTTGTCTCGCTTCACAAAGGCTAAGAAACCACTCAGACGCAGCACAAAATAGCATCCTTATTAGAAGAATGTGAATCACAAGCTGTGCGTATATTTGAGCTGTACTAAAAATTTTGTATTTGGTTTGGCCAGTTAACTGAAAAACAAAGTGAATTTGGTCCAAACAAGAAGTGAGGGGTAGACAATTCTCCCTTGTAGACAATGTTTTCTTCTGTTTGCTGCCAGGGCATTTACTTTAGAAACCAATCACAAATCCAGGGGAAGAATTATGAAAACGGGTAACATTTTCCTTCTGTCCAACAGTGGAAGAGCATTCCCAGGGATAAAGGAAGGATGTGAATCTGTTTTCTGTTTCTGTTCAGCTCTACATTTCCTCTTTTTAGTGATAAAACTTCCCAGAAGAGAATATACTGACCACCAACCACTACTGTATTTGGAGCAAGTCAGTCCCATACTCCACTCCACCTGAATTATCCATGCAAAGCAAAATGAGAGCGCTACAAGAGTGAAGGAAACCTCCACAGAATAGTCTATAGCATGCTTCTTTGGTGTCTCTCCATGATTAGATGGCACTAAATCTGTATTTTCCACATTTCAGGCAATAGTTTAACACACTTGGTGAATTTACGTGAGTTCTCACCTTAATCCACTGAAGCCATACTTTATGTATTCTGGCCCATAAAACAGTCAACAGAGAATGTATAAAAGAAAGATCTCTCTGTAAATACAATTTCTACATATTAAAGCAAAGCTACCAGTAAAAAAAAAAAAAAAAAGCTCTCTGTGAGGCCCTGGTGACTTAACAATTACAGCGTTTTCTTAAAGAACTGAAGTCACACAAATCAGCAAAATTTCTTTTCACACCTCTTCAAGCAGCTTGTGTATGTAAAAACCTGATTGCAGCAGGCTATCTCTCAGAGGCCTTCACAGTTCTGCTCCAGCTTCTGATCTCAAATCTGAACCCAAATTTCCCTCAAGTGCACCCAGTTTTTTGAGATTCAGAGCATTACAAAGATCAGCTGTTGCTGATTAACTTGGGTGCCTGGAGGGAGCAAGAGGAATCTTGTCATGTACAATACTTCAGACTTGTGAAGAGAAGCCGCAGAAACTAGCAAGTGGTGTTGACTGGCAAAGCTACATGGGGAAGGAGGCATTGGCACTATTAAAAAGAAAAGGCTAATTAATATGGAAACCAAGACAAAGCGGAATGTCTCGTGTCCATGCTTTCAACAGCAGCCTCACCACTCTGCAGTGAGAGGGAAAGAAAGAAGACAGTCCTTCTCCAATATATCCATGCCAGTCTAAGTCCATTCCTGATAGCTCAGAGCTGAAAGCCAGTTCACCCCCTCCACTTCCAGCCTCCATCTACATTTGCAGCCTTCCTCCTCCCAAACCAAGCGTCCCTCGGAAAAGCAACACATCTTCCAGAACTGCAGACTGCAGCCACCTCAGTGCTCAGCCCCAAACCACTGCCTGACAAATCCTGTCCTTCAATTCTTTGCAATCTCAACTCTTCCCTTAAACACCTACCATGCTTAATTCATACTCATCTCAAACACAGTGCTGAAGACTGAAAGGCACAGCATGCACAAATGTTAAATTTCAGTAGGCCGAGTCAACAACTTGACCTCTTGGCATTAGGAGCTGTATGGCAACTTGTCAACAGCTGTTGAGGTGTGTTAGCACTTTAAGGTGACCTGCAAATGCAAGCCGAAGGGTACTGACTTGAATAATATGTGTTTAATACACAAGTAACCTGTATAAAAGGGGCATCTGGCACATAGTTATTTTATTATGAAGGTTGCAGGCTTTCCTGAGACAGGACACACCAAGTTATGTATTTGAGAGTTATCTGAATCACCATATCAAGAAGAGTCTCATGAATCACAGAGCTGGCTTAAGAAACAAGTAATAGACTTCCACCTATGTTTTCTAACCAGTACACTGCAAAATAAGAATCGAGCAGTTCTACAAGGAGGAGCTATGGCAAACAGCATGTACCCCTATCAAAAAGGAAAAAAGGGGGGTGGGGGTCAAACACTTCTAAGTCAAGGAAAAAGAACCACCCATGGAGCCAAAGAGACAGTAAGCTTCCACAAGTACTAGTAGAACTTGCCATAGATTACCCTAACAGCCACTTCAGGAACAGACTGCAATTTTAGCAGCCAGTTCTGAGCTAAACAGCCTTCCACCTAGCACTACTTACAAGTCCAAGAGAACGGCATTTGAAAAGAAATTCTCTCCACGTTAGAATCAGTCACTAGAAAGCAGACATCTAACTGATGAGTTTAGTTTGACTCTAACATCAAATGGGGAATTTCTGGGAGCAGGGATCTCTCACTGATCTGTGACCAGCTTCCACTTATCACTTTTTCTGCCAAATAACATCGTCATGAGGAAAAAAGTCTAAAAAGGAGGGATTCCAAACACCAGCTTTCTTCTGACTCCTAGCTCAGCCCAGAGGAGGGTATCTAGTGCAAACATGGTTGTGGGGCAGAAAGCATACCAAGATCTGAGGCATTTCAGGATATATCAAGTAGCTGCTATATTAATCACCAATGGGATTAAGGCTTCCAAAGCAGTCTAAGTTTTCATGGTATTAATTTGTACACTGAATAGCATAAGGCTATGTTGAGGTTGAAAATAAAATTGAGAAGGAAGCAATCCTGAGTCTCTACAAAGCCAGGGGAGAAAGCTCATAGATTCCCCTTTGCATTCCACTTGTTCCAATCACACCTGGATGCACCAGCTGAATTTAGTACATCCTAAACCCAATGTATCTCAAAGACATTTAACAATGACTTGCATCAGTGTTTCACACATTTAGATCTTCGACTCCCACTTAAATATGAGCATTGGCAATTCTTATGGCCAAATCCTGCTAAATATTTAGTGTATCTACCAGAGCAGCCTCTAGATAGTATCAGCTGAAGAACACACAAGGAGCAATAAGAGCTCCCTCCTGAGACCTCCAGTGTACAACGACCATATAGGACAACCCTCTGCTTTTTCCAAACTCCTTACTGCCTCTGTGGCTTTTCCCTATGGACAACAAAAAGTTTCACTTATATCTGAAGTACTCACATGATCCTAACACAAGTTACAGACTGTCAAGTTGGAAGTCTAAAATTCAGTACTGCCTAGAGCTGAAGATGACAAACCTGGGAAATTGCTGATCCCTCCATCTGGACCATTAAGGTAACAGGAGACAGCAGGTATATCAAGCTTCGTAAAAAAGGGAGGGGTGGGGCAGGTAGTTGGTATCTCCACCAGCTAAGCTCTGTGAAGTTGCTGGCTACTTTTCCTACGTGCTCTCCCAAAATAACAAGCATCAGCCATGTGTCAGGGCACATGGTTTTCAGGTAGCTATAAAGCTATTTTTAAAGACCAGAAGACTCATTCAGCAGTTTAAGAGAACCTAGGAATAACTCTACTGGGAACCACATTATTTTAGCCTTCCACTCAAACCTGCATCTGAAAAGACAAGTTGAATAAGTTGGGAGTAGTGAGGAAGTTCTTTGGCAAGGAGAACAGTGATACAGCAAGTTTTAGGCACACTGTATCATGATGCAAACAGCTGAATGCTTCCCTGCTGAAATGTCTGTTAGAACAAAAGGAAACATACCTAGAAGCGCAGTGAGTTTTGGAAGCAGACCAACTTGTACCATTTTATTTCTCAGGCCTGTGTCAAAGGAGAGATTTAGTAAGAGTCGAAGAGTGATGTTCAGCAGGTCTTCATGTTCACAGGGTACCATTTTCACAAGTTTTTCAACAATATCCATTTCAACCTGTATAGTAAGAAAAAGAAAATTCCACCATCCATCCAACCTTAGCTTTGTCTTCAACATTAAAGCCCTCTCAGTGTGTTATATATCCACACGCACACTTATGCAAATACATATCCAATTTGTACCCATAATAGTGACTGTCAATGTATTTTCATCTGAAGCAGCTTTGCTTATGGCTTTGTGGTTGAAGTCTTCTAGATCGGGTTTCTGGGTAAAGTTGATTAAAATAGTTTTTGAACCAAGCAGCTCAGATGTCTTGGAAATATTCCTCGCAGTTGGAGTACTGTAAGAATGTGGTCAAGACATCACATGCAAGACTAGATTGGGGGGAATTTATTTAAACTTAAAACACAAGCAACCCTGGAGCAATTGATATTAGAGTTAAAGAGATCCTCATCCAAGGAAGACAGAAAATTGGCATCCAAAAAGAATTTGAGACCTTTCATTACGAATTTCAAATGCACCCCTAGACAGAACTTTGCATGTGCACTCAGAAGAGGCATGCTGTCCCGTACATTAATTTAATAAAAGCATGAAAGACATCTTGAAACATGTATCGCTTTCAAATTAAAAAGCGGAATCCAGGAACTGAGAAGTGGTATCAGTTCCTGAGATCATGTTCACTTTACCAACCAGAAAAGACATCCGAGCGTTGACTGGCAAGACTTCAGAAACTTTTTATCACCTTTTAAGCAAAGTTTCTCTGCTTTTATTTGTCATAATCTTTGAAAAGCATTCATTTTTTGTTTCCCAGAACCTTCTTTGGTCAGGAGGCAGCACATAAAATTACTCTGCATTCTTCAAACTTTTACATGTATGTAACCAGCCTTCCAGTTATAAATACACACAGAATGAATACTAAGAAAAGAAACTACAGCTCTCTCCACACGGCATAGTGCAGTGATCAGACAACTGAGTGAATACCTTTGATCAAAACCAATCTGACAGCAAGAACTCCCACTTCGCTTTGAATTTAATATGGCACTTGAATATCAAAGGAAAAAAATGTGCTATAAATATACGTGGATTGTTCAGTTTTACTTAGAATCAGGTGTTGCACCACTCATCTTGGTTCATTTTGCCTTTGACATTTTTGTGTTACTGCCTGATACAGAAATTAGAACACCTTCTCCTTCACTGGTAACTTAATAATACTGTGAAGAAACAAGTATCATCTTTATCACCAGCAAGAAATGCTCGAACAGACAGCTAACCTGAAGCATACAAACCTTTACAAAAGCCTTTTCAAAACTGTTAAAACACTCTGCAATAAATTTGACAATTGTTTCATTTGTCCTTCCACTAAATTAAGTGGAATGCAGCAAGTGTGCCAACAAATCAGTGGGCTGGAGAGCTAATCCTTACTTTCCTAATAAAGTCCTTCAGGGCACTGCACAAGTATAAACTAAATCAATGACCAATCACCTAATAAACAGTCTACATTCCCCCCAAAATGTATGCTTGGTGTCTGACTTTTGTTAAGAAATAGGATACCCATTTATAAATAAGGGAGATACCTCTTGCCTGCAGTGTCCAGTGCATATGCACGCAAATGGCGGTTCCAGTAACGAAGATGCAATTAATTTTCTATTGCATTCATACAGATCTTTACATCTCACAATCGAAGCGTAACGTTAATCTCAGATTACCTCTTGGATAAGGAAAATTTGTAATTTTTATTTAACTAACTGGCATAAAGGCATGGAAGTGAAGGCATGTATCTAACTAAAAGCCACTGAGGTATCAGTAAAGGAGCTAACTTGGCTAGAGCTTAAAGGCACCAAAAAAAAAATGTTACAATTTCAGAAGTTTGAGACTTCACCTAAAAAAGGTTTATGAAGAATAACACTGCCTCCAGGTCTTACTGGCAGCATGAAGGAACAGCTGTGAGGTGCCTTTGAAGACCAAGCTGACCTGGGAAATAAGAAAACTAAGTCTAGCCAACTACAGACAAGACAATACCTGGCAGCGACAATAATACGTTGTCAAGAGTCTAGTTTGGGGTACACGCATTTCCAGAAGTGGGTGTATGACAAGACTTTGGGTGCTGACTTCAAAATGTGGAATTTCATGTATCATATTTTGAGGTAGCCTCACTGTTCGGTATGCCATTGGGGACAGAGAAGTCACCTTCTTCCCTCCAACCACACAAAGTTTTCCAAGTCCACACCTTTCCAACATTGCAGTAGAGCGCTATGAGCCTTACCATATCATTTTTGTTCTCCATGAAAATGCTGAGTTTCTTCAGGAAAGATACAACCAGGATAAGCAGCTCAAAATTATCACGGTCCAGTGCTTTCACTAACATATGGACAATGTTCTTGTTTCTCATCTTCAGCTCAGTGCGAGTATCCTCAGCAAGATTTAGGAGCAGGTAAAGTGCAACTAAGTCCAATACAAATCATACCAACAGATCAAAGACAATAGAACTAAACAAGTCTCTATATACACAGTAAGTGCTTAAGACAAGACTTTCAGAAGCATTTTACCCCCTTCCCAATGCATTTTGAAGGAAACTGACCATAAATGGTTTTCATCCCTGCTTAGAAAGCATTAAAATTAATTCTAATAGTGGTTTTGAAAAAAACCAAAGAACTATGTTCACTAAAAGCTTTTTATATTTTCTTTCAATTCCAATGGGAACCGTTAAAAAGTCCTTTCCAGGAAAGCTTTGCCACTCAGATAATTTCAATTGAACGTTAAGTACATTTTAGTACTGAGATAAGAGTGAAAGCTATTCAACTTGAGTCAGATACTGGCTAAGTTTAAAAAAAAAAAAAAATCAAACATACAAAATCAAGATACCAAACTCCTCCCAAACCAACATCACAAGCAAAGAAAAGTTTAAGTGGATCACTTGTGCTGTTTTTCCTCCAAGACTGACAGATGACTTTAAAACACTGTTAGCATACTGTCAAACAATCTGATTAAGCGCTCAGGTTCTCTCTGTTCTTTGTCAATGCTCTTCCATATTCATCTACACGCTCCAAATGTTTAAGACACCTTGGTTATAACAAGCTCCCGATAGAACCCTCTACCCACATAGTAATTTGCTATTTGGATGTGGTACCTCTGAGAAGCTGTTCCTGCTTGACAACCAGCCCTTGGTATTTCTTGTAAGTTTTCTCATAGTCCTTTTTCAGGGTTTGATTTTCAGGATCTTCATCAAGTAAATTGCAGAAGTTAAGGAGTTCAGGTAAGTTATACAGTCCAGATGACTGTTGTCCTCAAAGGTGTAATTCAATCACTGGTAAAACCCAAGCTATCTATGGAATAGCCAGTGTAAAGACACTACCTCAGCAACAGCTTGCTACACCTGTAATCTGCAGCATCGTTTTTTCCCCTCCTCCTAGTTTTGGATGTATTATATCCTAATAGTCAGCAAAAATGTTCCTAAGACATATTGCTGATAAAATAAACCCTTTTTTTTCCTTGAGTTGTTTTAGTAACTTCAGCTTAATCTCTTCAACAGCCCAAACTTCTCACGCTTGGTTTTTTTCATATCTGCAATTGTATGGTGCACTTTCTACTGCTTTCACAGAAGTTGCTCTATGCTCATCTCGTATAACTCAACAACAGCTAATAAGACAAGTCACAAGCCATCAAGCTGCCCCAGCATATCAAAAGGATATCAGCTTTCTTCTTTTTAGAAAGTTCTTCCTGCCAAAGCTCATGTCTCTTCAGTTCATGATCTATAATATTCATACACAGAGCTCCAATTTTGTAGTGTGTGATTATTCCATGAAATTGAGAAAAACTACATTGAAGAAAAAACACCTGTGAGGGAAAAAATAAATGCAAACAACCCCAAATCTGTCTTGACAACTATGGTAGCAACATCCCAACACTGCACCACATGAAATCTTAAAGATATTTATTCTGTGCACCATTATAACACTCCTCTGTTGGAAAATTATTTCAAAACACAAACAGTTCCTGAAAACATGAATATTTTTTTCCAAAATTGTAGACGGACAAGCAGCAAGTTGTTGTTCCAGGTCAAAATAAAAAACACATTCTGATTTTCATGTATAAAGGAAAATGTTTTCATAGCAGCTCCACTTCTCATAAGTGCTTCAGAGGACCCTCTACTCACCAGAAATAAGGGAGGTTTAAAATCTAGTTGTGATGCAAATTCCATTTGAATAATTTCTAGGCAGGGAGTGCTGAAACACTGGCCTATCAAAATATGAGCAAGCACTCACTTCAGTTTTTAATACCATTTCTTCCCTGGAGGAATGCTGAGGGAGAAAGATAGCAGCTCAACTCATAAGCTACGGGTCAGAATCCTTACTACTTTCTTCCCAGCTCTACCACACACCGCCTCACCTGGAGTGTCCTTTTTGTGCCTCAATTTTGTCATTTATAACAAGCATGTTTCTCTCTCAGCAGATTTTTTCCCTGTTTCATTGAGGTTTTGTAGCGCAGTGCAAAAAACAAATGAAAAGCCACTAAGCAGAGAGAAGTTTGTGTCCCTGGACACAGGGACTCTGCACTCACCTCGAAAAGCAGAAGAAAATATAAATTATATTGGTAGCAAGTTCCACGCTTTGTTTCCAGTCTTCCCTCAGCACTCTAGCCAATGCACCCAGGGCAGTTTCTGAAGTGAAACAAGATTTAGATGAACATCAGCATTTCACCTCCCTCCTTCTGTCCTGTGAGACTCAGTGTGAAATACACCTTATTCTACAGCTGTCAGCTTTCTAATGGAAGATTTTCAGAGGTATCTCACTTTAAGATGTAACACTGCTCACAAGTTCTGTTTGAAAACAGTACTAAAATAGACAACACTCTGGGTGGTCATACATTCACAGACCCTAAGAAGAGGTGACGTGCAAGGAAACTGCAACCACACACCAAGGTCATCTTAAAACTATGACTAACCTTACAATCTTGTGGCCTCTGCCAGCTGTATGTTCCGTATTGCACTGTGGCTCCTACCTAGAACATCACCATGTTCACTTCCAAATCCCCTTTAAAATTCTTCCTTGACAACTATTGTTTTTCATCCACATTTTGTTTTTCCTTCTGTAGCAACTTTGGTTTACTCCATAAATTTGTTTATATTTCTTGTCGTCTTACTTCAGCTTGCTTCTCCTCTTTGAATCAGTGATCTTTTCTGTTCACTTTCCCCCATCAAGTGCCTCTTCACGTACACCATGTTCCACGATCATGGATGAGAAAAGCACTAGAATATTTGCAACAACTCATGGGGACAAACCATTATTGGGCTTTGCACTCTGCTCTTTGGGTAGAATACACACTGAAGCCATCATTTACTTGAGGAATGTGGGGGTTTAAGGGCTCAGTAAAAGAGAAAAAGGAGGCAAGGAAAAAAAATTACTAAATTAACAAGACATGAATCTACCATCTCTTTGAAGGTCTGGTTTGCACTGCCTTTAGCTTTTATCTGACACTTTTGCAGAGTATAAAGTCCTTTTTCCGCCCCAGAAGAGAAAAGGTAATGGGAAATGAGAATGTGTATACCCATACACATACATATTTACAAACACACACTATTGCACAGTGAAGTAGCTCTCAAAATGCACATGGCACAGCACATCTGTGTCCATTTGCAGACATAAAAAGACAGCAATGTGAACGTCCTATCATGCATTCTGATAAGATTCTAAAATGGATCCATAAGTGAAAAGAGTATGGTGTGCTAATGAAGTATCTGGGTGATGCAGCCACATTCAATTTATTAATTCCCTTGGAAACTGGACACCTATACTTAAGTCAGCCTGCAAATTCAAATCCTATTTTCAAAGCAAGTTTTCTGATCTTCAGGATGCAGGTCTACATTCTCTTCTCTCCAGCAGCAATGCCAACTGAACTTAACATCAAAATAACTAGGATGAGAAAAAACAGCTGAAGCCTATTGAGGCCAGGAAGATTTCCATGTTAGGCCCACCTAAGAACAGCCTAAGTAGTATCCATTTGTAGAGGGGCCCAGCTGAGCTTTGACAGCCAGCTTATTATGTACTGAGAAGCAAAGCCTAGCAAACTAGAGAAATTCCCAAATTAAAGGTGAACTACTTTTCCCCTGAAAGCACCACAAATAAATCGACACAACATTAAGAGAGGTTTCCATTGAATTTTAGTTACCATTGATAAGCAGTTCTTCCAAATTATCAGGATTCCTGGCCAGTTGCAGGATGAGGGCAGAGCCACGCACCTTGTCAGGAATGTCCTCATACAGTAACTCCATGTACTCATCCATGTCATTGATATTGGCAACTTCATCGATCTGAAAGCAGTGATAAGCAGGGTTTGACAGAGAAAGAGGGATGTCAATTCCACACAATCAATCACAAGACAAGCACACAGCTCTGAGTCAAGATCTTAGGGGAAAAATAAAATACAAGGGAAATAAAAACATCAACACATCCAGAATCACTGCCAATGAACGCCAGGAAATCTGAGCAGATTTAATTACAAAAAACAAAGGATGCTCAGACACGACTCCCTGTGTCCTGTCCGATGTTCCAGACTTGCTGTCCTGCTGCGTGCTATAGTTGGAGGGGGAAGTGTGCAAGTCAAATATTTTACCCTTTATGGAGATGATTTTTATTCCATTGTGCAATATTTCCAAACCAAGTTCTTTGTTTAAAAAACAAGAAGAAAAAAAACCTCCAGAATTCAGCATTTCCTCTTCCCTCCTCCCTTATATAACTGCTTACTTAAGTAAATGGGTTCTGCATTTCTAACACCAATATTTACCTCCATTCCTTCAAACGGGGGTGGATCTTTTGGCTTACTGGCTTTCTCTTTCTTTTCTACAAAGAAAAAGACATGGGCACAGTTAAGTTATGCATATTCATGGACAAAAAACATACCCAGTGTTCTCAGAGTAAACGTGGTTAAATCAAGGGCAAAGCCCTTCTGTGTCCAGCTGACCTGTCAGGCTAACACAGCTAAGGTATGTCAGGTTTCTCAAGCTGAACAGCCCACAGGGAGCAACATAAACCCTCAGATGCCTTTTGACTCCTCAGTCTACATGATCAGTTACAGCCTCATCAGCTGGGGAGACAGAGGGTAATAAACCTTCGTGCAAGCCCAGAGTGACAAAACTTCCTCAGGGAGATTTCTTAGCAGCTTGGATTCTGCTTGTACACTGCAGCAAAGCAGCCCTTTGCAGTTACACCCAAAGCAATTACAATTGAAGCATATAAATAACTTAAAACTTCATTTTAAACTGATTTCATTAAGGTAAGAATCCCACTTGAGAACAAAGCTCACCATTTTTGATTGCAGAAACCTTGCTAACCACAAGGTAATGCAGGATCAGATGTTAAACATGAAATTGTTCCCCAAGCAGGAAATTTAAGATGAATTTAAGACAGACACAGGACCACAGAAATGCCTTGGCATCAGAGCAGAGAATTACTGTCCTCAGTAACTTGTTCACCAGGAAGTTAAGACAAGAGGACAGAAATACACTAAGCTGTCTGCTACACTGTACCAAAGCTTGTCAGACTCAAACTCCTCACTCCAGCTTTACAGACAGCGCAAATTCAGCCTAGGAACATTATCTAGCCTTGCAACAGGTGATGACAGAGATCTTCCTAGGAAGACCCTCATAGTGTCTTTTGGTATCACTGAACTGTAAATGCAATATGAAGATGCTGCACCAAATAGTGGAACCTGTACCTCTCAAGTCATGTTAAAGCACAAGGAATCCAGTAAGAAGCATCAACACTAAGTTTAACTAACAAAAAAAAAAAAACCTTTGGCTGTTAAAGAGATAATTCCCCCCAATCTCATTCCAAGATTGTAATTTTTTTCGAAGTGTAATTTAACTAGACATTTTCCCCACTCCATTATCTCCACAGAACTCATACATCAAGCAAGGTAGGATCTCAGCTAGAAAAACCTCCCACAGTAGTTGTGCAATGCTGAAACACCCCAGACCCAAGCTACTTTGTTCCTGTGTTCTTTACCTTTTCCCACTGAGGCATCTCTGCGGTTCTGCAGGTAGTACAACAGCTGTTCTACTTCTGCAAGTTTTGAGGGGTGAATGAGCTTGCATTCTTCAACCACCTTTCGAGCCAGGGAAGCAATATCCGTATTTGCATTAAGACTTTTTAGCCGAATGCTGCAACACAGACAGGTCTCTTGTCAGTGTTTACACTTTTGTATCATCAGTCCTTCCATTTATGTTTACACAGTTATGAATTTCTTGAAGCAGAAACAATCCTGATACCCTCAAAGCCTGTACCATGGTTACAATGGTCATGTCAAAGCAGGGGCTCTCTCTAACTCCAAAAGGCACGTAATTGTCAAACAGATCTGACAGAGTGTAACTGTTCATCAGCTGACAAGCAGCAACGCTAAATGCATCTGTATGAACAGATCTATTGTAACCATCTTAAACACAGTAGCCAGTAATTTATTTGCAATATACCCAAAGAAAGGACTCAGAACTGCAAAGTAATACCACACACACAAAAAATTCTGAGAAACAGAATATAGCTGAGAAACAGCTACTGGTGTTGAGTACACAGGAAGGTTCTGCAGATGCAGTGTCAGGAGTCTCCCATAGCTCTGACAGACTTGCAGCCAGGTCCACAAGCAACCAGCAGTAAGAAATCTCTGTGGAGATTACCAATAGGAGGGATTAAAAAAGGAATTCCACCACACTGCAGATGAAAGTTATGCAGATTCATGTGAAAACAGATGAACATTCCTGATATCTTCAAAAATTTGAGACAATCGAAGGATTCTCTTTTTCTTCCTCAATTCTTCTTGCACGCATTCACACAGGTTGGAGCCACTTCAGCTCCTAATTTTCAAAAAGAATTTGTTATAGGGATAAAACAAACCTAGGAAAGGTCCACACTTGCAGTTTGGAAACTCAAGCTATACTAGTTCTCTGGGCTTTTGCAACAGGGAATGTTTTAATGCTCTTAAAAGAAAAATAGCAGACAAAACTAAAATGCAGATATTGTAGTGCAATTACTTGCTCCAACATTAACCACCATTTGAATCGGAACCAATCACTTCATTTTCCTCTATCTCAAGTTCCCATCACGTAAAATGGGAATAATCACTTTTCTTTACAAAACACCTTAAAGTACGTGGATTAAAAGCAGTTTACAACATGTGGTTTAGATGTTAACTTTCCTAGGAACATGTTATTTCCTGTCTTCTAAACTCTCCATCAATCTAGCAGTAAGTTTTGTAAAGATTAGAACATATTATTTCTTACAGGCTGTTGATGCTTTGAGTTATTGAATTTATGACTCTGAAAAACAGAAAATGCTATCACAACTTTCTATGATCTTACATTTTCTGACATTCCTTGCGCTCCCCCAACATGGGGTCTCCCATCTCTCCCAGAATCGTTGCTTCCACTTCATAGTGGACGATGAGGGCTTTTTCAGATGGATGCACATCTATGTTGCCTCCTTTTACCTTCCTGCCATGAAAAAAATAAAATACCGATTAATAAACCTACCAGAACATAGATCAGTAACAATGACCTGTGTCCCATTCTATTCAGACCCTAAGCCCAAGCACTGCCCTCTTTCCACACTATATTTAATTCCACATGGTTGTACCAAAGCTTAGTGCTAGTGGCATGTTCTTGACTATTACCTCTAGTACATAGAGAAACACCAGGCCATTGGTGAAGCCTTAGTCACAGAAGTCAAGTAAGGAAGAAACAGGATAAATCTTTGATTTTGAAGTCTCCCAGCTCTCTTAAGGAACTACAATCAGGAAAAGTATGCACTTCACAGAGAAGGTGAATTCCCCAGTTGATTCCCTCTTAATTATCTGTATTGTGAAATCTTCTGCTAATCTCGTCAACCTCGTGTGGTCATTTACAAATGGAAATTTTTCCTCAAGGACTCTCTTGGCTAAATCTTAACAGTTAAAAACCTACCAAGAATGAATTACAAATTATTTGAATTTCAAATTAACCATTCCTTCCTGAAGCACAAACCTCTTTGCTACTGTTCTTTCATCTCATTTTGTCTGTACCAGGCTCAGATTACCAGACCGACAGCTACCATCAACAGGTATAAATCAAGCATGTCTACCTGCTTTACTACAGCTACAGGTATTTTGGAAAAGCGTTCTCCAGGAAAACACTCTGGGTCTGTCCT
This sequence comes from Bucorvus abyssinicus, assembly GCA_009769605.1. Taxonomy (NCBI): domain Eukaryota; kingdom Metazoa; phylum Chordata; class Aves; order Bucerotiformes; family Bucorvidae; genus Bucorvus; species Bucorvus abyssinicus. Next base: position 2,963,930 of record CM020034.1, on the reverse strand, counting down.
GGCCAAAAGGGCCTGTCCTGCTCTCTCGTCCTTTGTGCCTCCAATTCTGTGTCCACGCAGGGATACGTGGGCCACGGATAACAGGCCATGACGATACATCTCATTGTTTACAGGTGATGGCAAAACCACATCTGGAGATTATGGTCACACGTTTCTGTCTTTGGTGGTAAAGCTGACACTTGCCCCTTTTCCCCTTAGTACTGCCAATAGAGTACATAGAGTCACACCATAAACCAGGCTACGAAAACACTGCAGATTAAAAACAACTCCCTAATGTGGGGTTGGGTTCTGGTCTGTGGGTGGGGTTGGGTTCTGGTCTGTGGGTGGGGTTTTTATTTGTTTTCTTTAGGGTGTTGGGGTTTTTTTTTTTTTAGACAATTTATTGACAATCATGTCAATAAACAGATTTCCAGGTGGCTTCCAGTACTTGTATCAGCATAAATGAGATAGTAGCTAGCTAAGGCATTGGGTCAGTTAGACCAGAGAAAACAACTGGAGCCTCTCAGAGCTGGAAGTGTTAGCAAAGGTGGTTGCAGCTTCCAGTGTAACTAACCACTCTCTTCAGAACACATTTGACACGTGTGCCTCCATCTACCCAGATACTATGGTGGCTGCTTTCCCTTCTACAGAACACAACCACAAAAGGTACCTTTTTCTTGAGATAGAGTTGTTCAAAAAACCCCACAAACCACAGAAATGTCTGTTGTGGGAAATGAAGAGTCTAGTTCAACCACCAGCTTTACAAGGTCATAAAGCTACAGAGCAAACAAATCTAGCTCATGGCTAAAGAGCAACATCTTCCTTGATGAGGTGGCAGCAGAACTCCATTTATCACTTATTTTTTGAGAAGAGACTTGTGTTTTTTTCCTTTAACAGTAGTTTGAAGCAGATGCTTTATTACAGTCTTTTCTCTCCAGTCTTGCAGGGCAGAAAGTTTACAGCAAATCTACTTCAAAAGAAACCAGCTCTCACTTGTCACTCCCAAATGTATTTCCCCCATATTCAGACCTACCAGGAGATCCCAACTGCAAACACTCCTCCCGGCAGTCAAACCTCTGTTAAGCATCACCTTGGTAATATTTACAGATATAAAGAAAAGGATGGGTAGAGAACAGGCAGGCCTGAAAGAGTTTGGTACAGTTTCACAAGAACTAAGCTGAACTAACAGCTTATCATTGCCAAAAGTATTAGACCTTTCCATATTTTCCCTGCTCCAGGCAGTCACCTTGGTTCAGTGTGAGAGCTCGTGAAACCTTTTCACAGCCTATTCCAGCAGTCCAACAGAAAATGCCTCCTGTTTTGGGCAGCGGGAGCTTTTCAATACGTTGAGGAATTAAAGTGTTCTATGGAAAGAAAATAACACTTCCTATTGATGAGCAGGGATAAAGAGGAAGCGTAAGACCTCCTCCTTTTGGCAGCAGTAAACCACTGATGAGCTTAGGAACCCGCAAATCCTCAGCCTAAGACTGCTTAAACAGTTTTAGCATTTCCCATATTTAATTTTTTCCTTAAGAGGGACAGATGAGTAAGCTGAAGAACTTAGAGCTGCAGATTTTCTGCCCTCTCACACTGATAACCATCCTCACTTCCTGAGTTATTTCCTAGCTAGCGGAGTCACAAATCAATTCACATTCAAGTTCCCTCTCTGAAAAATCTTATCTTGTGAACTGCTTGAAGACCTACACTAAAATGCACTACCCAGGCATTAAAGCTGTTTTCCATTTGGACACCACTGCATTCAGATTGCCTGCATCAAAAAAAAAAAAAAATCTTTACTTAGAGAAAAAATGTCCCCTTCCCCCTCGAATCAATAAACATCTACTTCACTGATTTTCTATCCATCTTAAGTTCGTAAGTTGCTTCATAAAACATTTAAAAATACAGACATTCTTATAAATGGCAGAAGCAGCAATGCGCTGGGGAGCTCTTGTGCACATCAGCCCACCCTTTCACTTCACTGCCTGCTTTGTCAACAAGAATCCTGCTCTACTGCTCTAGTAAAGGTTTAAAAAAGGAAGGCCTTTTCTACGGACAAAAGCTGCACCAGCTGAGCTCACATAACCAAGGCTGGTGTGTAAATACCCTTTAGTAACTAATTCCTTCAGCGGGAAAAAGCAAAATCAAACTATCCTAATTACAAGTGGCACAAATTGCACACATGAATAAGGCTGAAAATCCAATAACAAATCCTAGCAAGTCAGACTTGGTGGGAGGGGAATTCCTCATGGAGGATGACAAAGGGAAGTCAGGATCAGAGGAGTACCAGACTTGCACACAAGCCTAGACACCTTAAACAGCACAGCGGAGGTTTTTTCGTTTGTGCTCCCTAAAAAGAGATAAAACTATGGTTGTTGCAGGTACGACTACAAAATAAAGAAGATTCCTCCAAAATCTGCCACAAACTGAACATGCAAAGCTAAAAATAGGCACTGCTTTAAAGTTACAGCTGTTTATTTAATTACAGGAGGCCATTTGATTTTAAGCGATGCTGTTCACATACCGTATCTTAACGGAGGCCTACACGGCCTGACATCTTTTGAAATTGCTACCACTTTTGCTCTGAAACGACTGATGGAGATCCAATAGCTGCCTGCTCAGGCCCTACTCTTTAGGCTGACTGGTCTCACTGCCAGACAGATAAAAGCACCATCCATTCATTACATCTTTAACATCAAACCCAGATTACCCAATTTATACACCATGGTTACCTCAGGTCCATCCCAACTCCTAAACCATTCCATTTATGCCACCTCATTACCTCTCCCCGCACTATCTGCCATGCCATGCTCCAACATTGCCTCCAAATCAGTTCACCTCTCCCAGCTGCATCCTGAACCTGGCCTTACTGTCTAATAACCCCTCCTCAGTCACCAGCCTGCCTGTTCCCCAAAACAACCACCTGCCCCATCCCAAACTGTAATATCCACACTCTCCTCATTCGTTTCCTATAGAATCTATTCTCTCAGCTTGCTGCCACCTCAATGACTCATCCCAAACATACACAATAAAAAGCCACCACAGCCGTCCCCAACCAGTGCATTCCACCAGACTACCACCTTATCCCAACCAGTTACCACCAGCTTACCACCCATCCCATCTCTCAGCCTACTTTATAACCTTCACTCATCCCTAACCCAGCCTCCCAGTCCCCATCCAAGTCTCATGCCCACCAGACCAGGCACCCACCCCTCAGCCTGCCCCTAACAAATCTCCCAAACCACTCACCCCATGACCTCCCACCCATCTTCCCCCCACAACAAAGCACAACCTCCAGCCATTTTCCAACCCAGCCACTCCTCAATTCCAAACCCTCCACCCACCTCACTATCTCCCCTCTCAAACCACTCTCCATTCTCATCTCCCCAGCCATAAAGTCCCATCCATCCCCAAGCCAGCCCCCACTACAACCTGCAACAGCTCAGCCCCACACCACGTCACCTCCCCACAACGCCTTCTTGCCTCCCTACCCACAACTTCCCACAACCTCCACCGCAGCCTACACCACCTCAGCCTCACAACCTCAGCTCCCACGTACTCCCTCAACGCCCTGCCACACCTGTCTCCCACCCCACAACCTCGCACACCCCACACAGCCCCACCTGACGCCACACCACCCCTCAGGACAACCTGCCGCGCCTCAGCCCCATGGGCCCCCTCCCGCCTCCCAGCACAACCCGCCCCACCCTCGGTCCCACAACAACAGCCGTCTTCCCCCCCTACAAATCCTGGCCAGCCTCCCCGGTTACCTCTTGAGGTACCGGGCGTCCTCGCCCTGCATGGCGGCGAGGCGGGAAGAGGAGGGGGGGCGGCCTGGCAGGGCGCGGCCCGCAGCGGTGCTGTTACCAGGGAGAGCGCGAGGCCCGCCCTCCCCGCCGGCACGGAGCGCGCATGCGCACTGCGTCCCGTTCCCCTCCCCCACCCCGCCCCGGCGCGCCTGCGACGGGTGCCGGCCGCGCGCGGCGGGGCGGGGCGAGGCGGACGCGGCGCCCCCTGCAGGCGTGGGGGAAGCATTGTCCCGCCGGCCCCAGCGCAAGGCGGCCTCCTCGACCCGTCACCGCCGTACTGGGAGGCCAGGGCACAAGCCCTGCTGGCACCCGTGGGGGTACCGTGCCATGCCCTGCTGTGCCCGGGCCCCCTCTGCCCCCTCTGGGTGCAATGGCCGGGCAACGGGCTCTGGCCGCCGCGCTAGGTAAGCTCCCCGGGCCTTGGGCCCTCGCAGACCAGGGGGTGTAGGTGACCTGCCTGGAGGGCCGGGGCTGCCCCACAGGCCTCGGCAGCCCCGCGGGGCCGTTACCAAACCCCCGCGCTGCTCAGGGTTTGCCAGCGCCGTCACGGGAGGGCCTGTGGGACACGGCCTGCCTTTGGTTTAGCAGAAAACGGCAAAAGCAAGTTCCTTGTGAAATGCAAAGGGCTGCCTTAGAGCGATGAATTCCCACAACGTTGCTAGAACATAACACTTTTGGTACTACCCTTACTCTGTTTTTTATCACAGTAGTATCTTCTCTTAATGACTGTCATAAAGAAAAATCAGAGCAACAGTCCTTCAGTGATTTCAGCAGCTCTTCAGATCAGCGCGAGCCAAACATTAAACCCTGAAGTCATATTAATAGTCTGATGTTTCCTGAGTACTAAGTACCTGACAATCTCCACCGATTCCATCAAGAACTTTTTTTTCACTCTGGTCACATATGCCTACAAATGGGGATTAGCTGTAGACACCTATGAAAAAGTAGGTCAGGGATTACAAGATGAGAATGATACAAAAGAATGTGAGTCCTAAAAAATATCAGATAGAAACATTTATTGCAGTGAAGCGTGCCACAGTGTTTGGGCTAAAACTGGCTATTTGTCGGGGCCTGAAAGGGCAGCAGAGCCTGTCTCAGCTTCACAGTCCAGATCAAATTATCTGCGCTTTGTAGCGATTGAGCCACAAGCAGCCCCAAGATCAGATACTTTTGTCTGTCAGTAACAACCAGTTGATGCAAGGTTTAGAAAACCACATGGCGCAGACACTAAGAACCATGCATTGCATGGTAGATTCTTTTAAAATTAAATTGTAAAACAAATGCCGCCCAAGGTCTGGTTCTACATCCCTTCCCTGAGCTGTTGATGTCGCTTTGCACAATTTCTTATATCCCTTTCGTTACAGTTGTGATGAGGTTTATGGCATTATCACGGGAACTGGCATGTTAGGAACATACACAAGGAGAAGGAAACAAGTAGTATTTAAGGCAGAAGGGTGATCAAGTTGCAAAGAGAAGCTGGAATGTGCAGTATTTCTGGGTTTCTCCTTTTCTGTTTGGTTTGGGTGGTTTGGGAGGTTTGGGTTTTTTTTTTCTTAGAGCAGTTGTAAGAAATACTGTTCTAGAGTCAGAAGAAAAGATGCTTTTTAGTGAGGGAGTAAAAAGAAGGGTGGAAAAGAGCACGGGATTTGCAGAGAAAAGCAGAATAGGAAGAGAACGGTGGAGGAAGTTGCATGAAGAGAAGTCTGGTGAGGGGAGTGAAGGAGGTGGGTAAAAGGAACAAGAGGAAAGACAAAACTGGAGTGTTCTCAAATATGTGGTAGAATAAGACAACATTTCTGTAGAATAAGTGTAGATGAAGTACACAATATTTCTTCATTTGTATTAAAAAGTGAAAACCTTTTTAATGTCATTGAGGGCATGCACTTTTATGCAAAAAATTGAGATTCTTTTTTTTTCCTTCAAGATGTGGCCAGATGTTCTTAACCAGATAGACAGAGTACACTCTGAAATTGGAGCAACACCCAACATACTATCACATGGTAACTTAGTTTTATTTCTTCCTGTTTGTTCTCTTAGCATAAACCAAATTCATTATGACTGAAAAATACTGATGCTAAGCCTGATTTTGAAGTCAAAAAGGTGTTTTAGTTGTCTTCAATGAGCTTTATATGGGTCTTTGGTGTATAAACACAAGACTACATGTTGAAAATGCCTCGGGGTCTGATTTCTTCAAAGTTTCATTGAATCCTACACAGATTTTTTTACGTCATTGTGAAAAAAAATCAAAGTAATAAACATTGCTTTTCTATAGCAAATGGAATTGTTAAAATTTAATAGATTACTTTCTGTCTTGTGGAATTAAGAAACCAAAGCAACCCTGAGGTTTGTAATCTCTCCTTCGAAGATTGTGTCTTGCTCTCAGGAAAAAAGTGTATGGGTGGATTTCAAGGGAAAAATAGTGAATACGGGATGTTTTCCTAGAGCTTGTAAAAATGCACTATGTATAAAAATCCTTAAGACCTTTTATTACCTAAAATAAAGTACAGCAATCTCAAAGGATGACTTTCAGAGAAACACTTTAAGTGATTAGACTGTGCTGCTCAGTCGGGCACAGAGATGATGTTGTTCTGATGTGCTGTCACATAGTAAGTACCTGAGGTACGGAGGTAATAAACCCTGGGCTTAAAAGTTTATGTTGGAAGGAAGAAGTGAGATGAGGCAAAGCAAAATCTGATATGCAAAGGGAAAGTCTGACTTAACTCTTCTGGATGAAATTAATCTTGGGACATAGATGAGGGTGATTCTCGAATGCCTTTTTGATCAGCAGTGTCAGGGACATCTGTGCAAAAGAAGGGTGTTTTCAATATGACACATGACCTTGCTGGTAAATACTGGGTGCTCTTGTTATCCTCGAGCACAAGACTTCACAAAAATGGAAACAGGAGTCTCTATGGAGAGCTTGATCTGTACATTAGAATATATCTAATTCAACACTGACCAAAGTAAGTGCATCAGTTTGCGGCTCATTTAAACCAGTGAATAAAATTAGCTGTAGGTTTCCATTGTTTCAGATGTAGAAAGAAAAATTGAAAGATATGAAAAGAAGCAGACATCTTCACGGGGAAGCAGAGCTTTCTTTTAACTAGACCTTATAGAGCAAAGGGTGTGCTGTTTTCCCGCTTGGCTTACTCAAATCCAAATTGCTTACTTCCATGACAGCAATCTTGTTTGATGGCCTTGTATGCTCATTCTCTTGGCTGAGTGAGTACATCCAGCTGGTGGTAAACTGACCTCTGCCGTCTTGTGCCTCAGTGCTCCTGCACAGCTGGAGTGTTACAAACGCTGCCTGTGCAGAGCTGGGCAAGCCTGCAAGGCAGGAATACATCACCCAAGCCCAGCTGCAGCTGGTGAGGTGGCAAAGCAACCATCTACATGAACTTGCAGTGCCTGACTTGAGACTTGAGGTTTGCTACTTATGAAAAAAGTGCCAGTGTACTCATGTCCTAAGCAAGGCTGATCTAAGAAGTGTTGGAAGATATAAAATAGACCATAATAGTGCTACATTACCTCTTTTGTCCTTAAGGAATCAACCCTTTAAGAGGGGATTTTGCAGTGAGGAACACAGAGCAGCACGATGTGTATTTTCATAGAATTGTGGGATAATTTATGTTGGAAAAGACTTTTAAGATCATTGAGTCCAACCTTAAACACTGCCAAGTCCACCACTAAGCCATATCCCTAAGTGCCACGTCTACACATGAGGATGTTCTCTGTAGGTATGTTCAGTACGTGTGGTGCACTAGAATTTGTTTCAGTTCTGCTTATTTTCTTACAAACAACCTGAAATGCAGTATCCCTACCCGAAAAGCCAATGATGTGCTTTCTGTTTGGGTTCATTTTAATTGGGCTAAGAAAAACACAGAAATAAAAGTGCCCGTACAAGAGCGAGCAGATGGCCTCTCCCTGCTAATATCGTTTTGTGGGCCCCAGTGACAGGGATCGAGATTTCTTTTGCAAAATCCTGGTTCTACTGAAGTCAATGGGATTTTTACCATTGACCCCGATGGGGACAGAATTTTACCTCTTAATGTTTATTAGATGCAGCAGGCAGAAAGCAGACTCATAGCTATAAAGGCTATGACATTTTATGGTTCTGACTCTGCAACCACTCAAGCACATGCTTAATTTTGTCACAGTAATAAAGTTAAGCGCCAGCTTAAGTGTTTTCAAGAAGGGGTCTCCTTTACACTTGAACAAGTCTATATTTGATCATAAATCAGGAATTCCCCCTCTTCCTCATCCCTCCCCTCCAAAAGAAAAGGATTCTGCATGTGATCATCAAATTCTTTCTACTTTGCTCAAAAATAATTGCCTTTTTTTTCAGTTCTTTTCAAGAAAAGCAAAGGGAGAGTAAGGAATGAGTACCTCAGCTGAAGTGGTGTTGCTCAGGGGACAATTTAACATAAAACAAGTTACTAATTTCAAAAAGATTCAAAAGGGAACTTTCCATTTCCAACAATTTATTGTGAATATCTCAGACAATGGCTATTTCCTTAGAAAAAGTGAAGAATTTGCACAACACTTCACAGCCAAAATCTTTGTCATTAAGTTTTTGAACTCTCCTGGGACAACACTAGCCTTGTTCTTCATATCAGGGCAAATCCTGCCCATTCTGCAGAGAGCAGCATTTGGGTATTTGTTTCCACTTAATTTTAACCAAAGCATATCAGAAGCATAGCAGAGTGGAAGCGCAAGAAGAGGCATTTAAGCTAGATGAACTCAGACCTGAAATCAAGCATAAAATTTTAGTGGGAAAGCACTTAACCAGTGGAATAACTTACCTTAGGATTTATGGCTGGACGCTCCCCCATTATTACCAGTCTTTATGTCAGTCTTTGTGAAACTAATGCTCCAGCTTAAACAGACCCAAGACGTTCGTAGCAAATTGTGGTGAAGAACCTCTTTCAGTCTATCCCCCTGCCCCAAGCCAAATAATTTGTACCCGTATTAATTCCTATCCCTAGTATAGTCTTCAGTATTGTGCGTTGTACTGGGGAATCTATTCCAGGACTGAATCGCTGTTATTGCAAGAAAACCATTCCTTTTTTGTATCAAAGCTACTCAGTCAGCCCGTGTTTTTCTTCAAGAGCCATGCCCAAATCTGGGTACAGTAATTCAGCTGAAGTGTCTCCAGAGCTGAAGAGGTAAGAAGGATGACTTAATATTGTTTGTGGGGATGAAGTAGTCCTTTCATGTGGTGGTGCTAAGGCTAGTCTTGATGCAGGGGTCAATGGATAGGGGTCTTTGGTGTTTATTATACTGAAGGGCCAACTAGATGGTCGTGGAGGTCCCTCCTGGTTTTAAAGCTAAGAAAGAGAATGTGGATGATGAGTGTACAGTGAATTGTTTCACAGGTTCTGTTCTTACGCTAACTTGTTTTATTTACATCGTGATTGATGGTAATAGAGGAAGTCGTTCACTGGGTTGCAGGGATTATCAGTCAGTTTTAGACTCATCAGGATCTCCAGCAGATGCTGTACCTCTGTTTGGTTTAGTGCCCCAGAACTGTCTGTGGCACCGTGGCTGGGCTGGAGACTGGAATAATGTATACAACAGAGACAGTTCCAAGAAAAAATGTAACTTAGGTGGCAGTCAGCTGGGAGTTGATGACAAGGAGGATGCAGAAGGTGAAGGCTCATTATGGGGGCTGTGGCTGCATTTCCCTCACAGTTAGGAGAGCCTCAAGGCTGCACTTGCTTGCTGCCTATACCCCACCTTGTATTCCACCTAGGCCATCACTTCTGGGTGGAATGATACCTGGCAAGACATCTTTTCCTGAGGAGCTTTCCAAAAGGCCTCTGACAGGAGTGGCTGTGACTTGCAGGCAGCCCCAGTGCTGGAGCAGCGTGTGTTCCAGGTGCTGTCGTAGCTGGATCAACACAGAAATGGCCAGGGGGATTTCTGGCTGTGAAACGCAGTGGAGGAATGGCAGGAGAGCGTATGGGGCACCTGGAAGAGTCTGTGTCAGAAGAGGAAAATGGTGGTGTTCAAAACAAGGTGTACAGAGGGCAACAGGAGACTTAAGAGGTGGAAGGGAACATGGGGTGAAGAATATTTCTTCATCCTCCCAGCTGTACTTTCCAGGAGTCTGGAGAGCACTGCAGGAAGGAAGGCTTGGGGGCTGGTGTGGCCAGCCCATAGGTAGGAAAATAGGAGAGCCCAGGAGTTCAGCTCTAGTAATTACTATTTCTCATGAGCTTCTGAGTTACAGCAGTGGAGGTTTTACAATGCTATTGAGCTGTGTGTTGAAAAAACAATCCTTCAGCTTTCAACTAATTTAGTTACCATCTGTAAGCTGTTTAGGTAATTCCCCTCATTTCACTTTGCCCACGTCATTTTGCTGCATATGCCTTTTCTTCATTACAACTCCGACATAGGCATGTACACGAGCACCGAGTAACTCACAGGTGTGTAACTCAGGATTTTCCATAAAACTGGTAAACACGATTGTCACTGATGTCTTTGTGGGCACAACAGGATAATGCTAAAATATCTGTAGCACATCCACAGACTGTAGGCATTCTGCTGTGGGGACCTGTGGTCTGTTCCTCACGTCAGGGTATTTTAGACAGACACAGCACTTGTGAAATATATGAATAAAAAGTGCTTTATCCTACAAAGCTCCAACACTGGCATTTGTATAGATGTCTGAGTTTTATTTTGCACCTTCTGTACAAAACTCAATTTGCTGTTGGATTTCAGATTTCAAAGTTAACATGTTAAAGTTGTCCTTAGTTCACCCAGCTCCAGCTAAGTATTGCATCTCATATGATTCCTAACATTTCCCTGGAACCCAGGGGCATATCAGTTGTCATGGCAGAGCACAGTGAGGTGAGTTAATTAATAGCATTCCAACATATCCTGGGCTTTATTGGCTAGTAGTGAAGAATCCCAGGAGAAGGAAAGCACTGTAATTGTGCCAGATCCATCCTGTGTTTCCTATAAGCTTGTCCTTGAATTTTTTTCATATATATTATATTTTCTTGATGCCAGCGCTCATGGTCTACGAAATTAAAAGCATTCCTCATAAAGAGGATTATGAGATTAAAAATATTGCTCATAAAGAACATGTTGATCCTTGCTGGGATCACCATGTCACTTACTGATGTCACCAAATAAAACTAATTTAAGAGATAACAGTGCGTTTTTAAACAAATAGTGGGGATGTCTTAGATTTACAAACTGCAAGAACTTTCCTTCCCAGTATGCTCATTCTTCATTTATCATTTTACAATAAGAAAACTCCTTAAAGTTAGTCTCATATGAATGTCACTTGCTAGCTTTCTTGCTAATCCAGAGGAAATATTATCCTAGTGGTCCCTGAGGTCCAATGTCTAGGTGTTGGATACATGATAAACTTACTTGAAGCTTTCTTAGTGAGATATAGTCCTCTGGAGACAGCTGTGGATTTAATTTTTCAAGCTTTAGTACAACCTAACCCCTTAAAAATAAGATTTAAGTTTCCCTTGTCAGGTCACTTAAGAGTTTCTTCTTTTATTTTACTCTTATTTTTTTTTCCTCCTCTGCTACTTGCCCAGACTTCTAATCCCCAGCCCCTGGAGGAAACATTTAACCATCCTGAACTTTTCAGGTCTTGATTATTTTTTTGGTTCCAAAGGACAACACACATACATTTGGCTTTTGAGTGGTTCTAGTCTGAAAGCTCAGACAGAAAGTGTTCATGTAAAGCAAATAGTTTCCAGTCTTGATCATTTACCTTTCTACTTTCAGTTCAGAACAGAAGTGGCTTTTTGCAAATTTTGAGCCACTCCTCTGTGTAAGAGCAGTATTTCGCAGGCAGAGGTGTGTTTATAGTCTCTGCAATCCATGTTGCTCTGTGTTTACGCTGTCCAGGAGTTGGGCTTAATCTAGTTTCCTTGCCCCTTGATACTTAATCACTTAGATTTCCAGAAACTGTGTTGACTGTTCCAAGGCGTGTGCGGGACTTAATTATATAGAGCCTGGTGTTGTGAAACCCCACACAGCTCAGAGACAAGTGAAGGCTGCCCAAGCCAGCAATGTCACAGGTACGCTGTATCTGAAATGCAGGGGATAGTAAACTCTGATACTTCTACAGATCCAGTAAAAATGCTGCTTACAGCTCCTGACACCACACACACGGCTTCTGCCAGACTGTTCCTTCTCAGGAGCTAAAGGTGGAAGAGGCCTTTCACAGTCACTTGTCAGATTTGTTCCCCACAGTCAACTTCTGTTTTTTCCTTTCAGCTTCTTTTCCTCTAGCTTCCACAGGAAATTAGTTTTATCTTGCCTTACCGATCCACACATTCATCAGGCCTCCTCTTCCTCCCCCTAATAACTTCATCACATGTTGGCCAAGTGCAGCCACCACTGAAAGATGTGCACAGAGTTTGGAAGTTAATTAAGTTTCTAGAGGTTTGTGTGCTTTGGCTGACAGGTAGATGAGAGAGACCCACGATAGGGACTGCACTGAGGGAGAGTTAAGCAGAGTTCAGCTCCTTGGCAGCAGTGAGGGGTCAGTCACTCTGTGCACACTAACCAGACAGACATCACAGATGAACGGGCTGGCCAAGCTGTCCCGGAGCAGCTCCAGACTGGCTGCAGCGCAGGCAGTTTCTTGTCCAGGGTGGATCTTTCACGAGAGATGGCAAGTGAGAGGAAGGTGTGGGGCTTATTTCAGGTAGAAGCAGTAAGACACAAATCTAAAAGAAACTAAGTGTCGTGTTGCTCTGTGGCTTACAGAACAACACCGTTTCCAGTCTAGTTCTAACTGTCCTAACAAAACGGATGTTCTCCTCCACTGCTGTGAAACGTGCTGCTGTACCCGGTCGGAGAAATGCCAATCTGATGTTTCCCATCCTAGCCAACAGCAGCAAGGGGTCCACAGAGCTCCAGATCTGAAAGCTCGGATCTTTACATCTCAGCCTCTCTAATAAGAGAGGCATATTGCAGAAGGTTAAATGGTCTCTCTAACCCATGGTCTGCCTGCATCACTTCTTTCTACAGATCTGTTGTTATCCATTGCACTCTCTACTTCCTCAGGTTGGAGTTCGTGTTTTGTCATTACGTTCACACTCCAGAGAAAGACTGTCCCCTCCTGGCATTGCCACTCTCATGTCACATCACTAGCGTGTGCCCTGGTATGCCCAGGATGGGGGCCTTCGTATCTGGGCCTTCTCATTGTTCAGGAAAATACCTGGTCTGTCTCTGTGCAGGAGCAGTATGTAAGTGCCAAGAACCAGCCGAAGCACATTTCCTGTCAGAGACAAGATAACTGCGCAAGATGCTTTTTGGTCTGAGCAGATGGGTCAGTTGTATGCCTTAAGTAAGAAGGATCCAGCTGAGAGGAAGTGGAAAGGCATGTTTTTCTGGCAGGGTTGTGTGCAGAAGGAGCTTTGATGATGTGTGTTGCCATCTTTGTTTTGCTTTGGAATTGAAAATAAAGCCTTGAGAGACTTCTTACCAATGCATTTCTGGCAGTTGCGTGCCAGCGCTGAAAGACATTAAAACTAACTTATCTCCCACTTGCCCAGTTCTCCCACAGGCTTTTCTGTATTGCTTTTTGTGCTGTTTCCTGAGTGTGCAACATCCTCTTTACCCTGGCTCACCAAACCACTATCCCCTCAGGTCACTCTTTAAAAAGCTCTTCTTATGTGCAGTCCACAATGGCTGAGACAGCCGGTCTCCAGAGGCCCTTCCTCCTTGGTTAAGGAGCTGTGCCTGCTCTCCTAAACGCAGAGTGGTGGGGGGATATGAACTATGCATGCACACACGCACAAGGCTCAGCTAGCTTTCCAAAACCCACAAACCCTGCCACTCAGCCAGAAAGAGATTTTTGTTAGCGTTCACCTAGAAAAGGAGCTTTATCATGCACTTGAGCCAACAGAGGGCAATATACACAAAATTCACTATTGAGAAGAAATGCTTTTAAAAGACAACTCTGAGCAGCCCAGACCTTACTGTATCTGGAGTCACATATCACAGTGAAAGGCGGCATTCCACACTGGACTGAAAACCTTCTCAGACTCCATCAATTAAACCACCACATATGGGGTGGAAGAGACTCAGCAAGGAACTCTCACTAGGGTTCAATGAAAACCAGATGTTGTGGGCACAGCTGTCATGCTTCTTATCAAGAACAACAGAGCAGCCCCTGCTGCAGTTTCATCAGGAGCCCTGCCCTTCCTTCCCTTCAGCCCCAGCACTACCAAGAGTCCCAAACCGGAACCAAATAAAATCCTCACAGCCAAAGCGTGCAGGAGACCTCCCCAAATATCACTATTTACATTAGCGTTCTGTTTATGAATCTCCAAATTAGAGCCCCGCGGTGACTGTCAAAGCGTTTGAGGCATGATGAGACGGGCTCCCACTCCTACCTACGAGTGGCTTCATTCACTCCCTTAAAAATGCAATGTAGTGTTGGCTCCAGAGCTTTAAGGATCAGAAGGAAAGAACTGTGTATTCCCTCCATAGGGATAAAGCTCTGGCCAGTTTCATTTACATGAATCATAAAGTATTTACCCATAGGGCTCACATGCTGGCTTGTGTTGCTTTAGATGGTATTCCAGATTGCTGAATTCCTATTGTATAAATGATAACAGATTGCTGCTGTGACTGCACCCGTGAAAGCGCAAGGGAATTGTGCAGGATATGCCCCGAAGGGCGTGAGTCACCCTGACCTACAGGCAGTGAACTCAGCTTTGGAACTGTGATTCAAAGCAAGACTTTCTCATGAGAGATCAGAAATCCTACCCCCAGGTTAGGTCTTTGCCTAAAGACCCGTTTTGCTCTGCATTTCCTTGGGTGCTTTTGCCACAGACTGATTTTGCAAGGCTGACTAGTCTGCTGGTGACAACAACGTTATTATTGTTTGCACTTGTAAATGATATGCTAAAACCATATTTACCTCAATTTAATTACAAATAAACAAATAAAGAAGTGGAAGAAGGGAAATAGCCCTGCAAACAAAACAAAACATTTTGTTTGGCCCGATACAGAGATTTTTTTCGGTTGAGAAAAGAGAAATATTTCAGTTTCTCATCAACACAAAACATTATTTTTTCTCAATTCCACTCAACTCAAACCCAAGTTATTCTCACAGTAGTACTTCTGCAGACTGCTGAGCCTAACTGGACCCATGAGCGGAGGTGGGTGAGGAGTGTGACTAGGAGTTCTCGACTTCGCCATGTCAGACAATTAGTGCATCCATTGTCATATTACTATTTCCCAGCTTCACACCCAGACACTGGCCTACACTGTTGCTCTGAATAAGCCACTGAAGCTGCAGTCAGAACAATACAGGCGGTTGCTTTGTGGCTGCAGCAAAGCCGGTTGTAAAGGTTAGCACCTGCCATCTAACCTGCAACCGTTCTTCACTGCCCTCATAACTGCGTGCGTGCTCTCTGCCTGCACCTCTTCCATCAACATGATCCTGTGGTTTTCAGGAACTTTTAAAAACTTGTTGTCAAAGATAAACCAAAAATTACTTGCTTTAACCGCATCTATTCCTGACAACATATGCTGGGTATGAGTGTGAGGGAGAAGAATTAATATAGAGGCCTTTTTAAGATAAAGAGACATCTTTCAGCAATCCTGACGGTTTCTCTGTGTGGAAATCAGATTGCATACCAGGTGCTTTGTAAGCAGAACACAGTAATTTAAAGGCAAAATTGACCCTTTGTGCCCTTCATGATATGTGGAGCTAGTGCACATGTTTTTCTTTTTCCCTTCTGTGCAGCTGATGTGTTTCAGAAGTAGCGTGTACTGCTCAGATCTACATAGACAGGTAGTTAGTCACCTACTATAGAAAAGTAAGTCCACCTTCTCTCTAAATACCCTCATGCTCCAGCGAACAGATCTGCCTTGGATCGTGCAGTGACTCATCATAAGCCAACTGATACCTTATTTTAAACCTGTTCCCTCAGGCAGAGATCAGCCGCAGGTGTTTTAACAGGAAGCCACTCTTCATTTTAATCTCTGATTAACCCGATGTCTGAGAACTGCCTGATCTCATGGGGAGGAGGAAGAAGACTCATGGAGGAACTGTTTGTTTACCCACGTAAATACAAACACATTCCTATTTTAGACCAGAAGCTGTTTGAGGCAATGACTGTCATCCATTATGGCTGTGTCTACATTTATTTTAGTGTAGGGCTTCAGTTTATCCAGATTCAGATCCAAACACAGATTCTCCAGTGTCCCTACTACCAACAAAAAAGCTGGCTGGCTGGCTTCGGCTTCAGAAAGAGTCAATCGGCCATCCAGGAAAGGGAGCTAAAGTTGACAAGTGGGTTTACTCACTTTTCAGCAGGGATCCGATGAGTAGTATGAGTGCCATTCTGCCTGTACTCAAGCCCCACACTACTTGTTGATGGAAACGTAGCCTATATAATAGTGCTTGAGGTGTTTGCGGCTTCTGGGTAGACCAAGAACAGGGTTAGGAGACAGCATGAAGCAGTTGTGAATTGTTCTTAGCAGAAGATATTAAGATGCTGCTGTTGACAAATAGGCAGAGAATATAGCATCCACTTTTTGAAAAAACCTGCTATTTCTGTGGCCTTTTTCAGGCACTTCTGGGCACAGATCTATGTTTGTGCCTCACCTTTGATGGCAATAGGAAGTGCTTTCAAAGTGCCTTAAAAGGCTTGATGCTGTTGTGATTCAGCTGCTTAGCTGTGCTAGTATCTGAGGGCTGAGCGTGTGTCACAATAACTCTTAGATTATAGAGCTATTTGGAACAGGGACTTAGTCTTGATCACATGCAAATAGAATACATAGAGTTAGTGTTTATGTAGCCTTCTGTAGATCTTTAACTCTTTTTGTGTGAGCCAGGGCTACTGTGAGTCAAACCCACCGCTAATTTATCAGAAAGAGTTATAACCAATATTCACCCTGAAAAACTGATCCTGTGAACCGTTGCTTCTGCCACCTTTGTGTTGGATGGGTGAGAATGGTACCTTGGAAAAAGAGGTGCAGATGTACCGATGCCCATCCCTCCTTATAGGTTTTATGGTGTCTCAGAAGAGCAAAACTCACTTCACTGAGTGGCCCCAGGATGAGAGCTGTCTTTCTACCCCATGTAGTGTTTTGATGCAAGCTTTGAAATAGTTCTGGGGTTTGTTTGAGATAGATAGGTTTAAATGCTGATTGGTGATGGGGCAATAAAAGTCACAGACAGAGACATACACAACATGATTGTACGTATCTTTTTTCCCAAGGAAAACTGGGCTAGGAATATGTTGTGAGAAGATCACTAGCAGGGCATTAAAATGGTAGGGAGTGACTGAAATATGCCCCAGTTCTCACGTGTATGTATTCACTGTCGTAATTTGCCAGACTCTTAAAGGGTGTAAATCAAGAGAGCTTCACTAGAGTCACCATTGTTGGGGTACTCTGTAGGCACCGGGGAACCCAAATGTGCTGCTCTAAAGAGAGAGTTAAGCCCCACTTGTGCACAGCAGGCTGGCGAAACAGTGCCCTTTTCTGCCTTTGCACTTCACATCCTCCTAGGGAACGTAAAAGCCCAGGCCTCCGTGAACCTCATGAGTGTCAAAGCTATGGGGAGCCCTGGGGCTGCATTCCCAGCACCCTCCGTGATGCTGTCCCAGCGTTTAACTCTGCTAGGACATGTCAGGGCTTAGGTTTCATGCCTGGAGTCACTGCTATCTCTAAGCAGAGGGGTCACTTTGCTGTACAATTGGCATGGCCAATGTGAAACGTGGTGTCAAATGTGGAACAGGTGGGCTCTGAGTTCCTACAAGTGTCTTTTGTTGGTAACAAAGTGAGTCTGTGCAACATCTTTACAAAGCATTAACACGCTGCCTCGACTCCTGTTCCTGGCACACTAACTGGCAAGTGGCTGAAAACAGATAAGCAAAGAGAAAGGGCCAGATTTATAAAAAAAGCAACACATACACCAAGATTGTGTCTGGGCCCAGGTATTTCAAAATGAGTTGGAGTGAGCCTGGTGTTTCTCTGATAGATACATAATAGATACATAAAGAAATACATAAAGACATTTGAGACGGAGTTATTTCAAGGGATGGATGAAACTTCTAAGGCTGAGTGAAGAACATCGCTCTCTATTCAAGGAAGGGCTCAGACTTTGGTGCAGTGGCACTAGAGCTGATCTAACCACTGCCATGATCCCACTCTTGCCACCCCATCCTCAGCTGCACATTTCTGCCTCCCTTCTTGCACTTCCTTGGCAATTGGTTCAGTGCTGACCAGACAGAAAAAGCCAACTGGTGTAGCAAGCTGAGATGGCTCAGCAGAGACCCCAACAACAGGGATACGTGAGCGGGGAGGGGTGAGAACATAAAAATATATCTTCCAGTACTCAGATTATCTTTGGCTGTTGTGGAACTCCCTCCAGCACGCCTCTGTGACAGAAAAGGGAGGAGATCTGCATTATTGGTAGGGCCACCGTGTATTGTGGCTGTATGGCTGCCTCTTCCACACCACCACTTCAGGTGGCTGTTGCAGCTACACACACACACACACACACACACACACACACACGCATCCACCACCCCATACTGTGTCAGCTGTGGGCTTGGCTTGGGGACCCGATCCCACTTCAAAGAAAAATCACTATATTTTTCTGAGTAAGATTTATTGACTGATCTGTTCACCAACACGTTTGCACGATCATGTAGACTGGAACAACCGGGGGAGCAGTGTGCCAACACGGTTAGGTGAGAATGAGTAGTACAGGATGGTAGCTGGGGAAACAAGAAAGGTGTTAATGCCCAGGGATGGTTTTGCCTCTAAATACTAAGTAATATCAAAGATAAGATACAGTGGTTGACTGCTCTGAGGAAGCTAGTCATGTTGGAAAATACACTTTAATTGATGCATTGCTAAATGTTGCTTAGCATCATCTGTAGCCGAATTACTAGTGATTTTCCTTGGCGGAGGCTATGTCTTCTTTGTTCTGCTCTCAGAAGCTTCATCAGATGTTTCTGGGGAGATACAGCACCTCTCAGGACATCTGTCAGCCCTTTTGCATTTGAAACATCCACTTTTCTGATCATGTATTGCTGCATTATAGTGTGCTTACACTGCAGGTAGCTAGAATAAACAGCTTGAAAAGGGGAGACCCTCACAGGCACAGCGTGTGGAGGTCAGCGTGAAGCCCCCATCCCCTTGCCAATACCTTTGCAATTCAGGAGGCTTGAAGCTATACCACACCGAGTGCCTGAACTACCAAGGGGCAAACAAGGATTTGAAGCAGTACCTGTCTCTCTTTGTCCCTCGAGGGCCTGACTCTCCTCTGGGATGGGACATTCTTACGATATAGAGCCCCTTGCAGCTGCTTGGCATTCTCTATCTTAGAAAACACTTCAGCTTCTCAGCCTACTGCCCCTCTTCTAGAATTTTGCCTGCTGTAGTGACCTGAACCTACTTCTCTTTTCCAGCCAATATATTTGTCTAAGTTTATTAATGGGCACTTTATCTCCTGTTGTTCTTTTGTGTATTTTGTTAGCTAAAGCAAAAAGCTTCCCTGGCTTTACCATTCCTGTGTTCCCAGACAGCAATTTCTTCCAGCTAGCCTCTGCTGATGATATAATCTGTACCATTTAAACAGATTAAGTGAACCCTGGCAGATTGTAGTACACAGAGAGTGACTTGCCCTGCTGTACACAGTGGCAAAGCATGAAGTCGAATCTGTGGCTTTCTCTTTGCTTGCTGTCATCACAGTTTATTAGGACACGCAGTTTGTGTAGAGGCATGTCCGTGTTTTGTCTTCTGGCCTTGCTCATGGGTGCCCCAGACTGAAAAACAAATAACAAGGGAGAGACAGAGAAACAAAAATCACACTGTGAGATACAAAAGAGGGAGATGGGAGATGCTCAGTAATATCTGAGTTCCTTTGAAGTGAAGACTGAATAGATTAGAAAAAGTGTAATTGAATTAAAGCCACTCTTCTTGGAGTAGATATACTTTTACCCTGGCTAAGCAATTTCCTGGTTGAGGTTTTAATCACTTTCCAGCACCTGCTCGTTTCAGAGGGCGACACTCCAGAGATGACTCTGAGCCAGTGCCAACAGCCAGCATTTCTCACTCCCCTCTCACCCGCCTCCACCCCCTGCACTGCTCTAGGAACACACCCCAATATAGAATGACAGCACATTGCCACGATTTAAATGAGGCTGCCTCTGCCTCTTTGGAAGGACAGGTCCTCCAGAGAGCACCAGCCACAGCAACTGCCCACCCTCGCAAAAAACATCCTCACCATGGCGTATAAAGCAGCACACTTGGCCTTTAAGTCGCGCTGGGACAAGACAGACGAAGAACTCTGCCGGCACAGTATGTCCTTTGTCCTGCATACGGCGATCCGAAATGACTTCTTTCAGAGTTACCTTTATCTGCTGGAAAACCTTCCCCTGGGTGAGTAGCTGGTGGGCAGGAGCGTCTGTGTGCATGTGTGACCGTGCTCTGGAGAGATGCGTCCTGTTAGATGGCAGAGTGCAGGCACATTAATGACAGTAAGCTGTAGCTTTGAGAAGCCCAGATAGAGACACTCAGTGCTGACTAAACCATTCAGTACCCTCCCTCTCAACTCCCTCTAATTCAGTACCCTGTTGTTTTACCTAAATGCTCCACAGATTGTTAGAGGGGAGCAAGGGAAAGACCACAAGAGTGAAAGGAAGTTTGATTTCTGGCTGATGATTCCTTTTTTTGTCACTCTCTAAGCAAAGCATGCGTTGACCTGTTTGGAACTTGGAAGGACAAATGCAAAACTCCCAGAGCTGACAGGCTGTACTTTCTGTTGCCTGATACCTGTTTTGTTGTCATTCAGTGTGTCCTTAGCCTTGTCATTTCTATTGTTTTGGACAAGTGCTTGAAAGGCGACTTTTAAATTTTTTTTCAAGAGTCTGTAGTCCCGATCTGTGCAGCAGGCTGTCTAACCTACCGGTTGTTATCTGGGAGGAAAATGCTTCCAAAATGCTTGTTTATAGACAAATTTCAGTGAAAGCCTCTGGTACAGGATGTCAAGATATTTTTTTTTACATGCAGAAAATGAATGTCCATTTCGTATGAAAATTTGAGCCTAAGCAAAAAATAAAATTTCCCTAGGACAATATAGCTAAAAATTAAATTTGACCTGAGTCTGTATTAGTGTTAGTGTTAGTGTTTCACTTTTTAAGCAGAATTATCCAGCCTCCACTCGAGGTTAGAGCTGTAGGAATTTAAGATGGAAAGGATTTGTCTGTGCAACCCAACTACTCTTCACAATGAATCCTTGAGGGCTCCTTCATAACTGAATGATCCATTTAGGTGAGTGGATTATCTTACCTGATTGTGTGAAACTATACAGACCCCTGTGAGAACTCTGCTCAGGATGGTAGAATTCATGAGACCTGCAAAGACAAGAAGCCTTTCCGTGTCTTCTTAGTATTTTGTTGCATTTGATTTTCAAATGCAGAAATATCTGCAGCTACTTAAAATGAAGCATGGAAGATAAACACTCCTGTTCCTCGGGGTAGGTAGCTGTGAATGATGGAGAGGAAGGAAAGATGGAAAGAAAAGAAAGTCAATTATATGTCAATGGGATCTCAAAATGTCTAAGAAAATGTTATTCTTTTTTTTTTTTTTTTTAAATATAAACACAACATATTAGAAACCGAGCAAGATCCCCTACAGTGTAACTGTAGGAAAATTAGTGTAAGTACTAATAGATCATTTAAGGCTAGAAGGTACCATTATGAACATGTAAAAGTTCCTGCATCATGCCTGTAACTTACAACTGGGTCACAGCATATATTTATGAAGACAAAAATACCTTGGTTTAAGGGCTGCAACTGACTAAGAATCCATCAGTCATTAAGCTGTTCTCAAGGCTAATTACTTCACTCTTGTAAAACTGGATTTTATTTCTTGTCTGAATTTTATTTGAATTTCCATTCTCAGCCAACAAGCTTTGTAAAATGTTTCTATCAGACTAAACATTCCCTCTGACAGGCTCTTTGTGACCTGAATCATTAAAACTTCGATAAAGAGATTACGAGCTCATTGCTAGCCTGTCCAAATCAACTTTACTCCATGGAAAAGGTACTGTGAGTCCAGCCTTCATGTGAACACGCAGGATGTCTTGTTACTCCATGGTTATATGAAGTAAAAGTGTGCATGAGGACAGGTACTGTGGGGTAGCTTGTGCGCTATAAATACACATCCACAAAACCTCACACCATGCTAGGATGTCATGGTCTGCTCGTGGACAATCAGATGCGTAAAAAGGGCTTGGGTGATTGAGCTTAGAAAGTCGTGGTCAAATCTTGAGCTACTACAAGGGTCTGTCCTGGGACCTATCCTGTTTGACACCTTTGTCAATAACCTGGAGAAGACGAAGGACTGCTTGCTCATCTTATTTGCAGATTGTGGCCAACTGGTTGGTCTTGTCCACAAGTTCTAGGTCAGGACTGCCATCCAGAGGCACCTGCATAGTCTGGAGGAAAGAGACAGTGAGAACCTAGTGAAATTCAAATTCACTGGAATTCAAAGGCAAATGCCAAGTCCTCTACCTGGAAAGGAAGCACCTTTGGCAACAACACCATGGGCTGGGCAGTGGCTGGCCACAGAGCAGCCCTGCAGATAGGGATTTGGTAGACAGCAACTGCACATGAACCGGCAGTGTGTCCTGGCAGCAAAGGTGGCCAACAGTATCCTGGGCTGTATTAGCAGAAGTGTAGTTAGTTAATCGAGGGAAGTGATTATCCCCTTTTATGCAGCAGTCGTTAGACCATGTGCATGGAGTCCTGAACTGCCAATGCAGGAAACGACAAGGAGTGAGTTGGATGACCTCCAAGGCAGTGAGGCAACTGAAGGTCATGCCCTAAGAAGAGAGACAAGGGAATGGGGCATGTTCAGCCAGAAAAGGCAGCTTCAGGGAGACCAAATATCAGCCTGCCAATACCTACAAGAAGATCATGAAGAAGATGGAGTTGAGCTCTGCACAGTGGTGTGAGGCAGGAGGACAAGAGACAGTGGCCATAAATGGAAACAAAAGAAGTTCAGATTAGCTGTAAGGAAAAACTCTTCCCCTGTGAGGGCAGTCAGGCATTGGAACAGGTTGCCCAGGGAGGTCGTACAATTCTTCATTACTGAATGAAGAATTGAATAAAGTCCTTGTGAACCTCATCTGACCTCATATCTGTCCCTGCTTTGAACAGAAGTTTGGACTAGAGACCTCTTTAGGTGCCTTCCATCTTGGATTATCCAGTGATCCACTGGTCTCTGTGACGGAGAGATCAGAATGTGGCAGATCTGAACATCTCTGCAGAATGACATTTTCCAGGTCAGTTCAGAGTGGAACTGAACGGAACTGAACTGAATTTCTGAAGCTTCCAGACTAGATCCAGGTATCTGTGTAAACAGTATTAAATGACTAAAGCAGCACCAAGACTGTGACCTACCAGGGTAGTTAAGCATGTGCTTAACCAAACATGAATAAGAGCACTGAAATCTAGCCTCACACTGAAACTTGCGGTGCTGCCCAGGTCAGTAAGCTTCCTTCAAGCTATGCTGACTCCAAGCTCCCCCCACTTCATTGCTGGGTTCAGTGGTGGAGCACTTTCAGGCATGTTTACTTATGGGCTGAGTATATCTGGTATCACAGCCTGTTAAGAGAAACATGTCACTTTTACAGACCAGGGTAACATTTATAAATAAAAGACATGAGTAACTTTAGGCCCTGATCCAACAATGTACTTAAATGTGTGTGGACTTTAATGGAGCTACTCCAGCTAATGCTGGAAATTATGCGTGTGTTTACACGGACTGTGGGACGCAATGCCAGTGGGGTGAGATCTGCAGTGGAAAACTTAGATAATCAGTCCGTAGAGACAAATATTCCCGTGTGTGAGGCACGTGTCTGTCAGCAAAATCTGCTTTGGGGGTGGGCTGATGTTCATCCTCTATAAAACAGAATTTAAATGGTTCTTTGACCACAGTAGAGAGGTGAATTCTACCCTGCACCCAGATAACTATTTTTCAACTGATGCACAAAGCAGATGCTGCGTTTAAAAGGGAATACTCAGCCAAACTGGAATTACTTCAATCTCTTGCAGAAAGGATTTGGAGTCACAAAATAATGTTCACAAATAAAAACTTCAAAAAAATTACTTGCAACATTTACTTCTGCTGGGGAAACTTAGCTGAGTAAACCCTGCAACCAAGAACTGCAGATTGGGGTTACACCCGGTCTTAACGTGGTCCGTTCCTCTAGAGATTTAGATCAGATGCACTGGTAAACAAAACTTTGAACTGATCCATAAGAAAATATTAGAGACAATGTTTTGGACTTTGCAGGGCAAAAGGGCTTAGGTAGATACTCTCTGTCTAGTCCAGGGCTTGACATTCATCTGTGCATCACCACCCTGCATCAGTGTTTGCTGCGACTGAAAATTACTAACATCTCATGACTGTGGAGTGACCTTTGGGGAGCCAGGTCCTGTTCTCAGCCTGCTTTTGCACTGCGTTCATTTTAACCATCTCCTCTCGGGGGACTTGCCAGCAGATTCAGCTGAGAGACCAAGTGTGCCATGGAAAACAGTTTCTTCTTACTTGACTGGAAACACATTTCTGACCTTAAACCTTAGAAGTTACCTGCCTTAACACTGAAAACCTTGTCTGTGAAAGACAGCTGCCCCCTGCAATGTCTGAGAGACTTCCAGCCTTCATCATCCTACCCTGCCAATGCCCTGCTTTACAAAGTTCATTAAAATCAGGCTGTGTATCCATAACTGACCTCACAAGTATTTCATTTCCTGATGCATGAGATAGATAGTCCCATGTGAGTCATGGAAAGGGAGATGCCTCTGGCTAGAGAGATCCTGTGATGAGGGCGAGGCGCACTGGAGCAGAGCTGCAACACTAACTGCACCAAGGACACGTGCGTGTGCCTCCTCGTGCTTCTCTTTTGGGGTAGGTTCCTGCAAGCTGGCAAACCTCCCTCTCCCTCTGGCCCTGTGCGGGAGCCTGCATGGCAGGCAGAGCTGCGAGGCAGAGCAGAGGTGAGGTTCATTGGCTGTTTCTGGAAAATCAGTTTGTGCATTGGAAGCGTTGGCAGTGTTGTAAATTCATGAGAGCAAGGAGTAACACTGAGGAGGCAAGAGGTGGAAACCATCTCTATAGATCGTGCAGGGCATGAGTGAGCCTGTGGGTCCACAGAAGACTTTGGGGACAGTGCCACCCTTTACGTTAGCTGCTGTCCTTGCTTGCCCTCCTGTGGGAGACTTGAATAAAAAGATCTTTGCAAAGTTTGACACATAGAGGAGACCCTGTGGATGCTAAGCCCAGAGCTGGTTTTGGATGCCAGCACGTAAGGCAGGGCTCTGGGGCCCCAGCTGGCCTGGGAGGAGCCGCAGTCAGCTGGTGTATGCATGCACGTCCCAGCAGGCTTTCTGCAAGACTGATACTGGTTCTGAGTGAGAAATCTGAGAGCACGCACTACAGATCTGATATCCTGAACAGCATATCATCCCCATGTGTTGCCTTGAGTCAGGCTCATGTTGGGAGGAGAAGGGCTCTGAATATTTGTTGTGCATGCTGCCAGCTGCCTGCAACACTCTGTCCTGGTGTGCAGACAGCCTGTAAATGCCTTTCCCTTCAATCTAGCGGATTGGGATAAATCACTGTCCCTTGACAGGTCCGTTAAACAAGCCTTAGAAATCATCACTGGAGTCTTATATGGAAGACCTTGCCAACATGCAGGGGTACAGTTTTGTTCATCAGACAGACTGGCATCTGAAATGGAGCAAAGAGAGACACAGAGAAAACAAGATGGTGCCACTCCCTGGGGAAGATGGAGATGGTTTACTGGAAGAATCGCAGCCACTGATGGAGTCTTTTTCCCAGGCCCAAGAGCCACCCTGGCTAAGCCGTGCTGGGGTTTGGCTGCTGCCCCCTTTGTATTAATTTCTTCAGCTAAATGGTTTTTTCTGAGTATGTGAATATAATCAGTGGAGTGTGTAAAACTCCCAGGTTTGACTCTTGCTGGGCTCATTGCTTCTTGTGGTATAAATTTCTCAGGCATAACATAAATGTGTAATGGATTAAAGCTTTAATAGTATCCGTTCGGCAGTTGACTTAAGCAGGTGATGACAAGAGGGGCTGGTAATGCTGCTTTTGTTGGATGAAGGATATGCCGGGCATGCTGCTTATGTGTAACCCAATAGCACTATTCTGTTCCGAGTGGTCCTTGGTGGTAATTATTCCCCATCCTACTTCCTTTGTCGCCCCCTCATTTGCCTCCAAAATGTCATTCTCCTGCTGAGGATGGGCAGGCACACACTTATCATTCCCTGCTGAGCTTGCTTGCCCTCAATAAATACATTCCAGGCTTATATTCAGGGCCTCTGCCCTAGCTCTCACCCTCTGCGTGGAGGGCATAATTCCTGCTCCCCAGCCGGCGTAAGCAAGGCATGGCCCATTCAGACCCTTCCCAGCAGCGACCAGCAGCGCTCCCATGCAAGTTTAAAGATGCAGTGGCAAAGCGCTGCTCCCTGGTCCTTCCATGTATGCAGCCAGCAGGGAGCTCTCCCTTGTTGTTATTAACCCAAAAGGTGTTTGCTGCTGGATCACCTCCAGTTCCTTGAGCACGCTGGGAGTCTGCAGCAGAGCTGGCCTCACGCTGCAAGGTGGTGCTTGCAAAGACGTGTTCCCAGCGTGACTCCATCCCTCCTTGTTGCTTAGCTTTCACAGACAGGCTGGTAGTTGTGTTTTAGTTAGAAGATCTGCCATACACGCGAGAAAATGCCTGGACACTGCGCATGAGACAGTCGGAAGTGCTGGTTCCCAAGCAAACTGCTTATAGCCTGCCTCAGTGCAAACTTTTGAGCTGCAAAACGTAACTGCTTTTGATATGCCGATGCACATCGTGTATAGAAAAACCCAGGATGTGGAGGATAGACCTCGGTTTTCTAAAGAATAGGGGGAAATAGTCCTTTACCCAGCAAAGCTCACAGGTTTTACTAAAACAGCTTCAGACTTAGGATTGCTGTATATTACCAGCAAAATAGTCAAGCAGTGAAAAGAATCATCCAAGCCTCTAGCACACGGGAACTTTCCAGCATATCACCCACTGATTATCTCACTCCTTGATCTATGAGATGAAAATTTAGGACTGTCTCTTCTAAATTGTCTCCCTCACTGTATACTCATTTAGGCCTGACCCTACCATCTGGTCTTCGGTTCAGCTTACTTGCCGTGCCACGGACTGTACAGTGTCACTAAAAATAAACGAGACCCAAGTGCCTCATTCATCCGCTTGCTTCTTGGGTCACTCTCCAAGCAGCTGTCAAAGGCTAGAAAGCATATACGGAAATCTGCAGAAAGGTTGGGTTTGTAACAGCGGAAATGATGGCCCTGCCTAGCAATAAATGCTGCCCACAGCTTTTCTGGGAGCAAATCAAACCCCTTGCTCTCTTTGGCATGCATGTTCACTTCAAACTTGAAATGATTTTTCACTGACATGAAAACATAATGTGATGACAAAAACGATGTCTGAGCCTGGGAGGCACTGAATTCGCCCAAGGGGGGCTGTGTCCCTTCAAGGTCTTGCAGGATTCAATCCAACACCTTTCCTTCCACCTTTGCTTTAGAAACAGAGGTTTGGTGATTTGAAGGCTCAACTTAAGTTTATAGATCTTTGCCATTGAGCCTCCAGAGCAATAAACTAAACCAGGAATATCTGCCATTAACAATAAAACAGTGATTTATCTGCTTGCAGTGAAACTTTACGCTTTGACAAGTCAAGTTATCAATGGGGAGATGCAGTTCTACGCCAGGGCCAAACACTTCTACCGGGAGGTGCCAGCCACAGAAGAGGGCATGATGGGAGACTACATTGAGCTCTCCAATATAGACATTGAATCCTCCAGGGAGTTTCTCAGGAAGTTTGTTGGGGTGAGTCATTTATTCCCATCTTCTGCAAGAAACAGTGGTGATGTGTCAGAAATGACATGTGCTGTGCCCAGTCACATGTATTTGAAATGGCACCCTATGTCATGTTTGATATGCAGTCACAGGTCATCACTGACTGTCATTGGTCCGTAATGTGTTCTGCCAGGTCATGCATCACCATGAATATATTTTGCCTGGCCTTACGTCACTGTTTACCTGGTTTGCATCCTTTTTTTACGCTCCAAAGCTGCAAAGAGGATTGTGCAAGGAGTTCTTGTAGCTGTGTTTGGGTGGGACATTAGTTCTCAGTGCAGGACTGGGACCTTTTGTGATAAAATCCTTGCTGGCTTCACTGGGAGATTTGTCTGTGCAAACTCCTGCAGTCCATTTGGGAAAGTAGCTGAGACTAAATGCCAAGTTTCTGGTTTGCCTATTTATAGATATTTCTGAGAATGCTGCAACAAAACCCAGCCCTGCCCCCGCGCCCCTGCCCCCGCAAACATTAGAAGCATATAGAATAAGCTACACATTAGGAACAATATTTTTTTCTTGAACATTCCAGTGCCACTGGGGCCCTTTGTAGGCAAATTTCTAAAGGTTTATAACATCTTCTTCCTAAAGGTCTGTTAACGTCTTCAGAGGTCTGTAAACATCTTCAAAGGTCTGCTTTGACCTGAAATGCAAAGAGATGCCAAGTGGGATTTTAGAGGTGCCTACAATAGCAATATCACTTTGGCACTGACTTACATTTCTGAAAATCCTGTTGATGCCTAAATGTGTGTTTGGGAATCTGCAAATCTTTAAAAGTGTGGCCTGATGGTTTTCTGACTGCCCTTCCCTCTTCTCAGGGGAAAAGCCCATTAAATTAGCTCAACAACAGTATTAGATACTAAAGAATCCACAAAGCTACAGGAAAACCTATTTCTTAAGTTCTCCTGCTCACAAAATGACTAGTTCTATATAATGTCACCATGGAGCTTTCATTTTCTGCTCAAATGTACAAATTTGGGATAGCCAGATGACCTTTTTTTAGTCTTAATGATCTACTGTGGAAAAAAAGCTCAATAGGTTAATTAGATGGTGTGTATAAAAAAGGGCACAGTGCCAATGGATTGGGATGGAGAATGGGTGGCTTAACATCAGATAGAAATGCTGAAGAGCAGCGAGGGGCCACTGCCGGCAAAGTTTGCTGTGCCTGATAGAGGGAAGCTTTGGGGCGGTGAGCCAGCAAAACACAAGGGAGCAGCTACATTTTTTTGTTATTAGCAGTTATTTGTGTTCCTGCTACTGCAGAAAGGCTTCACAACATTTCGAAGGCTCACTGCATCAGGCTTTCTGTGAGCACAAAATAAGAAAACAGAAAGGCAGTTCAGCAAGGCAGCTGAACCTGATGGTAAAATGGCATTTTCAGGAAAAATGAAACGCAACTCAAGCCAGCTCAAGGCATATTCCTTAAATTCTACTGCAGTCTGGTTTTGAGGACATTTGTGGAATTCAGGTGGTACATGAGCCTGTAATCAAGGGAACTATTTCACACTTCCTAGATATCATATAGATTCAGTTTCCTGAACGGCAGGTTTATATCACACTGCTACACTTTCTCATCTCCAAGACCCGAAAAGCAAAGAAGTACAGACTGTAGCAGCGTTGCGCATGCCAGGGAGAAATCATGCCCAATGCATCAGGTGTGACGACAGACACAAAATACTCCAGCGCAGAGTTCCTGCTCTTATTATTAGCCAGGGATAGAAAAGATACTCTGAATGGCCAAGATCAAACAAAGAAAAAAAGAAAAAAAAAGGAACAGAAAGGAATCTGCATGTTCTGCTAAGTCTGATTTAGTTTGTTACAGCCTTTTCCTCTGGTGAGATGATACAGTCAATTGGTTACGTTACTTATGGTTTATTTTCCTTTCTTACTACTGCAATTTGAATCCTGCTCAACGAGACACAGATATTTACTGGCTTTCTGTAGTAGTGACTTTATTGTAAAGCTAATCTGAGTTATGTCTTCCCAATTTTATGGGTCTATGAATAACTTTTTTTTTCCAGTACGGGGATGGAGATAGAAAAAAGCAATTTGCTTTGCTCTAATCTAAACTATACTTTCTTTTTAAAAAGAAGCTTAACAAAATCAGAAAATAGGAAAATTAGTTTTAGATCAACTGAACATATTTTAGTTAATTTTTTTTATTGTTTTACCCTCTGAAAAACTTTTCCCTTTGTTTTCAAGAATTCAAGTCAGTTCCACAATGAAAAATGCCGTTTAGAAATGAAAAGTTGACAAGTTGGGGTTTTTTTTTCCTTGAAAGTTGTGAAGAAGAAGTATCTTGACATTTTTGACATTCTTTCCCATGTTTTTTGGCTATAACTACTCTCTAGATTCAAAATATCAATTTCACAGAGAGTTTTGTTCTTCAAAAACTTTATTTTCTGGCAAAACTAGTGCTCCTTAAAAAACAGTTGCCCAGTTCCACTCAAATTACCCCTCTTGAGTTAGTTTGGCTGGTGTGGAAATGCCACACAGTGACATTTCCCTTACTTGACTGATGTTGCATACCTTCGTGTATGGCATTTCTTAGCATGATTCTTAGCACCACTGTAAACTGAGCTACAGATTTCTTTACCATTGCAGAATTTATCTTGCCTGGGCACATGGAAGGAATTACGGAAAGGACTAAGGACTTCACTTATATTTTAGTCTGTCTCCTTCCCAGGCGAGTCAAACAGAGTTAAAAGTGCCACTGTGCTCAAGTTAAGAGGTTTTATGTGTGTGTGGGCAGAACTCAAACCAAGAGCAACATGACCTGAGCCAGCAGTGCTGTACAGACAAGCCATGGGCTGTCCTGGCTACAGTCAGACTGGAAGGGTTATCAGCAGAGCTGTAGCGCTCCGTATTTACGGCAATGTATTCATGCCAGTTAAAGCCTTTATGGCCACAGAGACACTGTGTTTTCAAGTGCCTAATCTGGAGGTAATGTGTAAAAAAGGAAACAAGGAAAACAAAGAAGCCATTAATTCGGGAA
Organism: Bucorvus abyssinicus; assembly: GCA_009769605.1. Lineage (NCBI taxonomy): Eukaryota > Metazoa > Chordata > Aves > Bucerotiformes > Bucorvidae > Bucorvus > Bucorvus abyssinicus. The sequence goes on along the minus strand of CM020034.1, from coordinate 2,933,213 downwards.
CATTTGAGAGCTATAGGTGCGTGAAATAATACAGATGGAGATTATATTAACTTTATAGCTCCCTTTCTGCCCTAAACGCTTTCTCCCTCTCTTGCCCTCAGCTCACCTGCCTGATTGGTTACTTGCGGAATGAAAAGCTTCTCAAAAGTGATTTTTCTTCTGTTTAATCAGGGGGATGGAAGAGATGTTGTTGAAACCTGATTTTTTTTTTAATTTTGAAAGAAAACCACTATGATTTTTATCTATTCCTTGAATTCTGATTTCTTTTTTATCCTACATATCTACACTGCCTTCCTACCCTTCCAAGACCTGAGTAGCATCAGGAACATATTTCACAGCTCTTTTATCTCGCAGGAAATTTGTGAGTGCCCTATTTAGCTTTACAGAAGAATTTTTGGGTGTGTATGTATCCTAAATCATAGTGACTCTGAGCAATGGGAAGCACATAATCAGAGGAGCAGTCAGTCTTAAATTTTGAAGCCTGTTCTGGCTTAAAATTTTCACTTACTCTATTTTTTTAAGTAAGGAGTCTGATTTTCAACTCAATTAGGCTTTTGGGAAAATGATTGCCTTCCAAAGAAAATGTTAATACTCTGTCAAAGCTCTGAGCATTTCCAAACTGAAAATATATTAGCTGAACATGAAATTATGTCAACATTTTCATTACAAACAGCGCCGTAGTGCTTCACAGGGCTTCTCAAGTGACTGCCTGATGAGCTTGCTCCCTTTCAGCGAAGTGTGGGACCAAGCTTCATCTCCCATGAATTCTTCTTTCTTCTCCTCAATGGCAAATGGAAATGTGTCATCAGAAGTCCTTGCCATGACGCACCATGGGAGCTGAATTCCCTGTTTCAAGTGACATTCTCTGAAACACAAATGCAAAGAAGTTATATGGCTTTTTGTCAAATTCTGTTGGTTGTTTCAGTAAATCATCCTGGTTTTTCACCAGCTTTCTCAAAGATTTTTACTTAATCACGTGAGTGTAGACCTGTACATATCCACCAGCAAACAATATGGAAATCCACCTTGTAAAGATCCAAGGCCCAGTTCCTTCTCCTTTCATGGACTCCTTGTTACAGCTTAGTCTGGTCCTCAGTAAAAGCCACATACTCCTAAGCGCAGCCTGTGAATGAAGAATGGCTCATGTTTTCGGGCTAACTACAAAGAGGTAGTCTCCAGAGTCCGATAGGGTTGAAGGCTTGTGGACTCTTGCGCACATCGGGAGATTAATCTTCCTAGGTATACAAATTGGGACCAGCAGCCTTGGAGACTGGTGAGAGCCCTTGAGGTCCTTGTGCTCTTTCTACAGTTACTCTGTGTAACCAGATGCTCAGCCGGGCTATTCATAGTCATGTCATTGGCACTACTGTCCTTTGACCTTAATAATCTACTGAATTACCCACTGAAGCAAGGCCAAAAAAGCGGTGAGTTACGTGATTTATGCTTGGTCTTTACAGAGGGGTTGTCCTGATAAGCAAGAAGAGCAAGACTCATCCTGGGCTTATTTCCTTAAAGAACAGTGAAATTGCAGCAGGGACTTTGGCCCATAGCTTTCATTTCAACACTCAGTTCCAGGCAACAGGGAAAAGTGTTTACATTTGTTTTTAATATATTTGTTTAACAGATAACTTTGGCCAGGGGAGCTCCAATCCCACAGTCAGTGCATGTACAGACTTAAAATTTCTGTTTTACAAAACAGCAGCAGGCTCTTAAGAGCCTTTTTATAGCTAGAAGGGAAGCTTTAGGGGTGAAATACAGCTTTTGTTACGAGGCTCCTTTTACAGTGATGTTATTTTCTCATAGACATAGTCTTTGTGCCACATTTTTTCATGTCTGATCTCTGTCCAGAGATGATATTTGTAAAGAAACAAAGAACAGTTAGGCAAAATCTACTTAATCATCTTTCTTGGCTCTATGCCTGAAAAAGAAATTCTGTATATGCCCCAGTCCAAACTTTTGAGTTGTCATAAGTTACCTACAACTCCAAGATGTCTGTTCAAACACAGCTTGTTTTGAAACCTGCACGCTGGTCCCAAGGATGCTGTGGTGTATCTGCAGAAGTGTCCGTGGGCACCTTGGGAGTTCTGTGCTGCAGGGGCTACTGCTTGCATGCAGTGTTTGCTATACACTGACTTTTACATTAGGCTTTCACAGGGCTCAGAAGGAGGCTCATCTAGGTGTGTAGTTGGCTGTGAGCTATGAACATTTGACAGACGAAGTTGAAAGGACTTAACAAAGACCACTGGATCTTACTGAGAAAGCTAGGAGTTTGTGAAAAATTATTCTTATACCGAGCAAAAACTTAGCACATAGCAATAAAGGCAGGGCTGCCATGAGGGAGGCCCATCAACAGCAGCCTGGGAACACAGCAGCCCACCTTGGCTCACACACAGGTACCCAAAGCTGTCTTGATACTGTCTCAGGTTCTGATCAATCTTGCAAGAGCCCTGCACAGGTAAGGAGACAACTCATTGAGCTTGGTGGACTAAAGGCCATAGCAGGTAACACAGTTGCTATGATTTTTTGGGTGGTATTTTTCAGATTGCAAATTATTTTCTTGTATCCTACAGGGGGTGGGGAAAGCTGGCACCAACCGCGCCCTGGACTGCGGCTCTGGGATAGGTCGTATCAGCAAGCATGTCCTGTTACCAGTTTTCAAGAGCGTGGAACTCGTGGATATGATGGAGAATTTCCTGGCTGAGGTCCCGAACTACCTGCAGGGCAAGGAGGACAGAGTAGAGATGTATTATTGCAAAAGCCTCCAGGAATTCACTCCAGCCGCACAAAGATACGATGTCATCTGGATTCAGTGGGTTTCAGGTTAGTCCAGCATGATTCATCCAGCCCAGCATCTCAGAGAACTAACTATACAGCCTGTGCTAGAGTTTATGGTAAAAGAATGGTGCAGCTGTAAAAGGAGGTTCTCAAATCTCTGGGACTGCTTCCTAAAATCTCACAAGAGACTTTTGAGAGTTCTCCCCAGCCACATGCAGAGTGGGTACAAATCAAGTTGGATTTTTTCAGGTCACATGCTGGAGGAAGGTACGAGTTCTTGGAGAGCAGCCTGCACATGAGGGTGCAGCCGAGGAATAGGCCTTATATATGGATTTTCTCGAGCAGAAATCCTCCTTTATCAGTTGCCAGTGCTGCAGACAGATACATGGGGTTGGCCTCACCTGTGAGCAAGGATTTCTGAATCTGATGATTATCTAGATGTGGAGGTATTTCAGGAAGCAATCTGAAAAAAGCCATCACCAATACCCATAAACCAGATCATGTCTTATACGTGCACTGATGCTTATCAGGCATGTTCACTTAGCTATGTCCCACAGTACTCCCTCATATAAGAAATACCTGCTGCTTCTCCTGCTGCTACCCCAGTGAATGCCCTGCAGCATTAAGAGCAGCAGAATGGCAATCAGATAATGGGGACTATGTTTCTCACAAAAAAAAAAAGTTCTTTATTTTTTCTAGACACCCCACTGCAGTGCCTAACTGTCCTTCCAGAAAGGTTTTCTCCTAGTCTCTGAACCTGAGCGTCCATGGTGCAGTTTCAGCTGGCAGAAGTCATTATGCTAAAGCACATGTGGAGGCCTGAACAACTCCTCGCCAAAACCCTGGAGAGTTTCTTGCTAGGCAAGAAGAAAGATAAGGGTAGAGACATTAGCACAGGAGATGGTTTTATTCAGGAACGCTTACTTGTCCTCTACACATAGTCTTCAAAAGTAATGAAACTGAGCTGCTTAGCACAGGTCTTTATAGCTGTACAAGCAAATTGCTTCAGAACAGTATCATTTTCCTTTGCATTTTTGCATTTTTTGAATAACCAGTCATTGCAGTAAATGTAGCTCTGCCCCATCTTTTGAGTAACTCTGCATCAACATGAGATTGAAGGAGCTAAGACTTGTCTCAGGCTGTGCTGATCAGCTACGTGGCTACGAACGAAGGGAGCATATGCCTTGTCTTTAGCACAGACACAATTCTGAATCTGCTCCCTCCATCAATTTCAACTAAATATGCAGTTACCTTAAGTACTAATCAAACTTCTATCCCATCTTCAGTTTGGCTAAAATACGCCAACAAACTCGATGCCTTTTGGTGGAGCAAAGACAGGACTGTCTGGTAGAGGGCAACACCATGAAGATCACATTTTCTTAGGAAACTGGCTAAAAGCTAAGAGAACATTAAGTTCCAAATTAGGTGTTCAAAAGCTTCAGTGAGTCTTGCTGATTCAATCTTGAGTTGCTGATGTATGCATAAGTATATGAGTCCAGGCTGTTATTTTATAAAAAAATGAAAATGCAAGTTTACATTTCATATAGGAATTACCATTTTTCTTCAACTTGAAAGGTATTCAGCCTGAGGGTTTGGGGCTTTTCTCTTTCTCTTTCTCTTTCTCTTTCTCTTTCTCTTTCTCTTTCTCTTTCTCTTTCTCTTTCTCTTTCTCTTTCTCTTTCTCTTTCTCTTTCTCTTTCTCTTTCTCTTTCTCTTTCTCTTTCTCTTTCTCTTTCTCTTTCTCTTTCTCTCTCTCTTTCTCTCTCTCTCTTTCTCTTTCTCTTTCTCTTTCTCTTTCTCTTTCTCTTTCTCTTTCTCTTTCTTTTCCTTTTCCTTTTCCTTTTGCTTTTGCTTTTAGTTTTCCTTTTTCTCTTTCTTTCCCTTTTTCCTTTTCCCTTTTCCTGTTTCTGGGGGGTGTTAAAGAAACCTGACATGCTATGTCAAAATGTGGTTTTCAAATGACAACTTCCATTTTTGAAAGTATAAATGTTCCGTCAAGACAACCAAATATTTTGACTAGAAAATACAAATTTTTTTTTCAGGTTTTTCAATCAGTTTCTGACCACCTGTTCTTGTTAATTCATTTTAGATATTTCACGTTTGAGAATTCTCATTTTGCTTTTCCCTGATTCCTGCACTACTGATTGTAACACTACAGAAGTATTGATCTTTGAGAAGGAAGGATAAAAAACACGATCTCAAAAACATATGGAAAGAAAGTACTATTTTAAAATATGGTGTAAGCATATATACATATACCATAATACATATGGTATAACGTATATGGTATATGCAAAAAACACAACAGTGTGGGGTAATATAAAGTGTTAATTTGGCAGTTTGGAAGGTCTTGCATTCCTCACTAGATCTTTGATCCAGAACTCCTTTGATGGGTACATAATATTACACAAAGTTATAGGGATTTGTAGCATTAAAAGAGAGAAGGAACTATTAATTATCTAGTTTGACCCACTTGATACCACAAGCTGTTATATTCACTCCTTTACCCTTGTACTGAGCCAGTAGTTTGTGTTCAATTAAAACCTGTCTATCTTGAGAAATTCAACCACACTTGATTTGAGGACTTCAAGAGGTGGTAGACACCACTGCTGTGGGTAGTTTCCAATGGGTAATTACTTACGCTGTTAAACAGTTATTTCCAATATGAATTTGTTTGGCTCCAACTTCCTGCCACTGATTCTTATTATGACTTTAACCACCAGATTAAAGAACCCTTCAGCACCCAGTGTTTTCTCCACTATTTCCATTGACTTCTGTCCACATCTGTTGCTACTACTAATACGGATCCTAAATGTTGGTTTGAGTTTGTAACTGTTGATTTCGGTGATTTGCCCAAGATTTCATAATTAAATCTGGCAGGACTAGATCTTCTCCTGCAATAAATAGGGTATGAAGACTCAGATCGAGGCACCATTCTAATGTGTACAGGGGGGCTCTCTTTAAATGGCTGAAAGTGATCTATTTTCCATCTTTTCATCTGTAGGATGTCTGACAGATAAAGATCTCCTGGAGTTTCTCATCCGGTGCCAGAATGGCTTGAAGGATAATGGTGTTATCATTCTCAAGGACAATGTAGCCAGGGAGGGCTGTGTCCTGGATTGTCTGGATAGTAGTGTGATCCGAGACCTGAACATCATCCACAGCCTCGTTGAAATGAGTGGACTCATTATCCTACGAGAGGAGAGGCAGGAGGGGTTCCCTGAGCAGTGCGTCCCTGTATGGATGCTGGCCATGCAGAAAGGCCCCGGCCATTCCTGATTGCCTAGGGAGACTGCAGAGACTGGACTATGGGTGAACCGCAGGACTGGAAAGGAGAAAAGCATCTACTAAAATCCTCCTAACCATGCACTGCTACTACAGCTCCAGGGCAGCAACTCCTAAAGAGTTGGGAGAGAATTACAACTGAGCCAGCTTCTCCAGGGAATAGTCCGTTTCTAAATCCTGCCCATTTTTAGAAGCCTTCCTAACAGCTCCTTGTCAGATCTCTCTTTCAATGAGGAGTCAGTACTGGACAAAACTCGACTAATAGAAAATAATTAGGTCTGAAGTTTCGGTAGTGGCTAATATAAACATTTTGGAGTGTTCTGTATCAGGTGTTAACAAATAACCCTGGTTTTTACTATGGCACTTAAATCTTCTTGGAATTTAAGAAGGATCTGTCAGATCACTGAAGCAGGAAATTCATATAACTTCTGGAAAACCTAACCCAAATTTTGACTGCCATCACTATCTGTACTTTAAAATACTTACACCAAAAATGTAAGGAAAGTTTTATCCATTTGTTAGCATCAGCTATGCAGTTTTTTTAGTTTTTTGCCTTTCTGTCACTTTGGACAATAAGACAACCCCGTTAATCTTCCACTTTTAGGAACTACTTTATCTTCCCGATGTTTCTGCTATAGAACAATTGTGGTGCATAAGGGTTTTCGCGCTCCAGGGGAAAACTTAAATGACAAATATATGCATGTTTGCACTGAAATTTTGTGAAAAGATTGCCCCACAAATTACATTCTGCAAAATAGTTTTTCAAAATGTTCACAGTGGAAACCACTTGAAAGCTTCTCTTTATTATTCATACCATTGTAAATTTCTTTCTTTCCCACATTCAGAACAAGTCTGGCACCATATGCAGATCTAATGGGATTTCACGGGGTGTTAATAGTAAGACTGTAAGAAGAACTAATACAGTATTGTATTAATTAACAACTGTACTGAACTGCAAAGGGTGTTAGTGTAACCCAAAAGCATCTATGATTTATATTCAAACAGCAGCTGTATAAGCCTGGATTTGAAAATACTAACACACACAGCATCTCCTGAAGGCTCACAGAAATTACACAGGAAGCTTCTTGTCCTCTTCATGTAGGCGCAGAAAGCGCTGTGGGAGGACAGAAGCTCATTTTGCAAAAAAACTCAGAATTTGAAATTCTGCTTCATTCTGAAAGAGGACAAGCAGGGAGAATTTTGAAATGCTTTATGAAGGAAAACCACGCAACCACAGACTTTTCCAAGTTGATTACAATTTTTCGTTCCGACAAAATCAAATGTTTCTCTTGAGTTGGACTTTAAAATAATTTACATATAAAATATTGTTCAGTGCAGTAAAAAGCAAATTAAATATGACTTGCTCAAAATTTTAGAAATTAATGACCACATTAGAATGGACTGTTCTGACTCTGTCAGGGGTTTTATTGTGAAATGCAGTTCTGGCAAAACTTATCAGACTTTTTGAAGAGCTGCATTATGACAAAACTCCATGTTCTGATGGAAAGGGGTTCTAGAAAACATCCTCCACACGACTGTAGGCACGACTGCCTGTCAAAAATTGTCATCTGTGTTAGATTAACTCACATAGAAGCCTGAAGATAACAAGATCAGGGAACGTCTCAGCTGGATTTTAGTATGCTTTGCCATCCTTTGATAACAAATCTCCAGTTTTGGTTTTAACTGCGTAACTCATCTTTAGTAATATGGTTGCATATGCTGAGAATTTCCAGTTTATGGCAGAGGGCTTCCTGCCATCAGATCTTATCCAGTAATTGTTCTCTTAATGTGCCATTGCTAATTGTAGCATTAAGGAAAATGAGCCTGGTGATTTGGTGAATATTCTACCGTGTCATATAGCCTAGAAACCTATGGTTCCCATGACACAGATGCTTCTGGAATGTTTTGGCTAATTCTTCCATCTATTCAACTGGTAATGAACACAAATTTAAAGTATAACGTTGTTAAAAACCCTAGGTGAGAACTTACATTCTGAAATTGTCCCCAGAACTAAGTGCATCGAATTCCCTTGAAGCCACTACACCACTTTCATTCTGCCAAAGCTGCCAAAAGCTGATGTGGTCTTTGCATGCATCCGAGTACGTGCAGATAGCTGAAGGAAACCCAGTCATTTGTTTTACAGGAAAGAGGCATCAGTCTGTTCATTAGTTACTAACTCTGGTTAGCTATAACAGGAGAATATTTAAAAGACCTTGATGTGGATTACAAATTAATTTGTCCTTCACCGTTTTCTCTTCCAGCCAGAGACGTCTGCCATTGTGCAGAATACTTGGGGACTGCTGGAGATCCTGGTACAATCGTGTCTGTGCCAGGCATATCTGAATGGTATTGGTCACCACACTGGTGAGAGAAAGGCGTTGTGGAAATTGGGAAGTAAAACAATTTTATACAGATATAAACAGCTGCCACATCTCACAGTTCACTTACACACCAGAGGGGTGCAGTTCAGTGAAGAGAGCCGTGGTTCCAAGATGGATATAGAATGTAAAGTGCTTTAGGATGCAAGGTAGGAGATAAATGACTGATATTGTTGTCAGTGAAATACACTTTTCAAGGTAAAATTGTTCTTCCTGTGTTTTGTACATCTTTCCTATTTGAATTTCCAGAATACACGTATGTAAACATATAAGGAAAATTGGTTCCCTTAACTATGTGAGAACAGAGATAAGTAAAATCTTAATTTAGTAGAAAACCCCATATTTCATGGTTCCCACATTCCTGGAAATTAATGTTTCATGGCTATGTTGCTTCCACAGTAAAATATTAAAGCTTTTCTGGTAACATAATGAACCTCGAGAGTAAAGAAACACAAGCCCTCCAGGAGCTTAAATGCGTGAGATTGCTACAGACTGAATAATATTTTGGTTTCCTCCTTTTCCAAGGTATATTTTAATTCAAGAACTCCCAGTCAACCAGTGTAGGCCACCCTTAAATGTTCATGAATTTCGATAAGGGCTACTCTTGGCTTAAAAGTTCAGGGCTCTCTGGACTTTACCATAGTATGTAATAATAATAATAATAATAATAACAATAATAAATCACAAATTTCAAACAGAAGATCTTGCTTAGAAATCAGCTCTGTATCAGTTGCTCTGTGGTGTTCAAAGACTGGATCATCATCAGTTACTCTGCCTCGACTTCCAGGTTATTTAAACCATGAATTTAAAGAAATCTTCAGCTCATCAGATTGCAGTTGGAGTTTGAATCCAGTTTGTTTCGTGCTCATTTAAAACTTGTTCCCGATCTCGACATTACCAGAAATTTAATCCAAGGTCAAGACCCTGGCTGAGGCAGGGTTCACAGAACATGCAGGGTCCTTCAAGCTTAAGCCCTCATTCACCACTGACAGGTAATTAGTGAAATACCCCAGGAGTCTTTCAGTCAGGTGTTTCTCCCAGGCAACCACTCAAGGAAACGCTTAGCCAAAGTGCAGTAAAGCCTGCTTCTGCCATGTCACCACCAAAGCTCTTGGCTGGTTTCCCCATACCAGGTCCAGTGGTTCTATTCTGTGTGACTGAAGGCCAGGTATTATCTTTATTATATAACTGTGAGGTTCCTTGCAAAAGAGATCCCCGAGCCCTGACAGCAGCCCCCAAATGCTACTGCAACCCAAACCAAATGTGAGGAAGCAATTTTTACAGCAGTCTGAACCGCAGTCCCAACTGTGCAGCTCCAGCAACCATCAAAGCTCAAGCTGTTCGTGTTCTGAAGGCAGCGCTGACATTACGAATGTCCTTTCATTCCTAATTGGAAGAGAGAGCCATCATTTTGAAACAAATCGCTGAATGGATGTTCTAAAATATTTTGTTTCAGAAATACTGTAATGATTATCTCAAATATTTTTAGTTTGACTTCCTTAGTTTGGATGATTGTGTAATCTAGTCTAAACTGACATGTTATGTGAGATGATAACATAATACTTTATACAGTATTGCAATCGTTGAAGTGAAACACTGGTTTCCTACAGAATACACTAATACAATCAGTACATTCCCAGATGTAGTGGAACAAGCCAGCAATTTCCAGAGGAAACAGTCATTTCAAGGGGAACAGTCCTGTCAGGAAGTATTTTCCCAAGCTCTTTTCCTCCAGACATATCCCATCCATCCCGGCAGCGTGCAGTGTGTCTGGTCTAGGGAGCAGCCACCTTAGGCTCTGTGACGGGCAAGAAGAAGAAACTGGCAACTTCAGAGCAATTCAGACCACCTCCGAGCTGAACTGGCTTGAAATAAGAGAGTCCCCCTTCTCCCTCTCGGTTGTACAGTGGGAATAAAAGTGCATCCTTGTTATAACCAATTCGGCATCTCTGCCATTAATGTCAAACAGGAGTTCTCTGTGGTCTGAGGAGCTGTGACTGGCAAAACCAGAACCAGGCATGGACTTGGGTAACCAAACTCCCGTTAAAACTCAATGTCATGGTGCTGCGGCACTATGTAAATGGGAGCGGTATATCACTGCATGATGCTAACTGATGAAAGCTTTGCCAGTTATTCCACTGAGTGCCCCGAGTACCTTTTGTGGCATTCAGTTGTTTTTTCCATTCTCTTAATCCAGGCTCCCCAGAGTGTTTGCAACGGCGTATCAGACAGTAGGCCTGTCCGGAGGAACTTGACAGTTACGTGTGATTAAAACCAATTATGTTGCATCCCATCCCTCTTCTCTTGCTTTGATGCTTCTTCCAACTGGCCAAGAAAATCCCTCCTCCACTTGCCATAAATGATTTGATCTGTGTGGACATCACCACATCTCGCTGAGGTGAAACAGATTACCTTTTGTTTTAAGAGAAGGTAATTCTGTTTATCTGAGAGCAATAACAACACGCTGTACTTCAAACACGCAGGTCAATACCTGTCTCTTTAAACTGATGTCAAGTAGGCACTCCCAGACTTTTGTGCCAAACAAAGCTCGTTCTCATCATCACCATAAATAACAATATTTGTACTACACGAAACATCCCTAGTCCTTGAAGCATGTGTTGTCATTGTGTTTGGGGTAAGGGAGCTGAGGCACAGAAAGGTGATCTGGGCTGCATTACAGCTTTACCTAAGTGGTAGCTGTGAGTGATTAACACCTCCACAAAGCAGGCCACTGCAGGAACTACAGAGTGTTTTGCAGGCAGACGTAAACTTGTGCTTGGAGCGGATTGAAACAGCGTGGTTGTGGTTAGCCTGCTTATTAGGCCAACCTGATACATTCTGCAAAGAGAGCGCTGAGGCTGAACATTGTGCTCACAACCAACCAACTTCTGTTCCTTTCAAAGCATTGGAAGAACAACCCGGTGTATGCCTGCAGCAAAATAAAGACAGAAAATTGGTGGAAAGTCTCTCTTCCCTGTATCACCTCAAAAAATGTTGAACTTGCAGGCATTTCCACCTGTCGTGGTATTTTCAGGCTTCTGAGACTAAGGTTTTTGAGAAGTCCTGTAAGTACACTGTAGCTTAGCAGATACTTGTTGGTGTCTTTGGACACCTGTAAGTCTCTGAAGATTTGGCTTGTAGGAACCTCAGCTTCACGCAAGACTACATTTCCAGAATTATCTAGGCGATCAGGTGTGAAAGCACTGAAGTGCCTGTCGGTGGAGGAAGGCATCTAGAGGGATTTCTAAAGCATTTGGCCAATTCAATCAAAGTTTAGCATCAGGATGTCTTCAAAAACCCCTCGGGAGATGTAGGCATCTTAGGTACAAATAATCTCTCTTGATTGAAGACTCCTAAACATAGATGTCTCAACTAACATAATTGTCTGGGCTCTCTTTGCAGTCAGTGGAGAAAAACTGGCCCATGCAGGAGACATTCATGGCAGGCCCACGCATTCATCCTGTTCTAGACAGATGCATTAAAGATCCAAGCAATAGCAAAGTCCTTCTCAAAGCTCCATTTAACTGTGCCACTTTATGGTGTCTTGAACTGATTCGTAGGTGCATTATGCCTGATTGTTCCCCTCTCCCTAACACCCTGTGCATCTAAAATCGTCATTCAGAGATTGTCTTCCAGATCTGTAGCAGAGATTGCCAAACAGTGGCATGTGTGCCACAAGTGTTGTCAAACCTCTACAAAGCGGCAACGCAACGCATTCTGAGAAGCCTTCTACACATACATGCAGCCTGACACTGCTGGGAGCAGCTTCAGTTCCTGCTGCCACTGCTGCTGGGGCAATAGTTCAGCACGGAAATCCTCCCCCACTCCTCCAATAACAGAATAACAAATGAACAACATCATCAACTCCAGAAAGTACAAAAATCACAGCTCTAGCTTAAAAATCTTTGTTTGGGAGTTTTCCCTCTGTGTGTACACACATAGTTAACAGTTTTGGAGATATATACACATACCCGTGGAATATACGCAGTTTGTATTGGCCAAGGTGACCTGTGGTCCTTGGAATATGTGTGGCTTGCCAGCTTTTCACAGGGCATCTGCTGCAGTGGAACAGGGGCCGCTATGTAATCTGGATCCCCAGCCACACAAAGAAAAGGTCCAGCACTGTTTGCCAAGGCAACTGTTGCTGGATCAGCATTGGATGTCATCTGCTCAGCCTGGCTCCATTCCAGGACTCCACGGCAGGATTCCGTGGGTGACACCTGCCATGTCTCGCTTGTAAAACCCACTCAGATCTGCCCTAGCCTCTCGGATTTTATGTTGCTTGTATCTTAAGCCTCTCAGTCATGCAAGAATTTTGTTACATGTTACATAGGATCAGCTAAGATGACCTAATGACCTTGTGGCTCCCTCCTCTATGGCTGCATGTAATCACAGGGCACACGGGGCATGAGATGCTTCTCACCTAATTTGGACACCTAAGAAACACTTGTCTGAGGTTAAGGTAAATGTCAAGACTTCCCATGATTGTCACAGGGGAGAATCAGCTCCACCCGGAAAGCTTCTTCCCTCCTGCAATGGTTATCCCATATACTCAACTGTAGAAGGAGCCTACAGGACTGTCTTAGGTTCAGACAAGTCATTCTTAGGTGTTTAAGTGAGGTGAGATGAATTCCAGCTCAAGTGTATGGGAATTCATGGACCCTGCTGTGAGACCAGTCTTCAGTGCATTCAAGTCTGCTCTTTCTCCCACAGATGCAGAACTTGGATCTGCAGCCCCAGCTGTAAAAATCTCACAACTCTGAAAGCCTCTACTGAGGACCACAGTGAAGGTTGTTGGAAATTACTCCATCTTGGACCTTCTAGCATTTTCTTTTCAGAAGGTACGGTCACAGACGCTCCTGAAAACTCAGTGGAGTACAAAATTACATTGGTGTTTGGCTTGTACCTCCCCCAAATAGGCGTGATGAGTTTCCTGAGGGGGTGCTTTTTGCACTCTGGATTGAATGGTTTACCAATGAGCCAGGGCTGACCCTCTTGGGTCTCATTAAATAACACACTATAGTTTTATTTATGGATCAGTACGTGAGTGCATTCCTAAGTAAACAAGTGGCTTCTCCTAAAACCAGGGTACCATTGGCAAACTCTTAAAAATCCAACCCATAAAATAAACAGACTCCAGGAGTTACCTGTGACTCCCACCACTGCAGTAACTTCAAGGTAACAGGAAGTCAATAAAGCCCCATCAACAAAATCCCCACTGGGATCCAGCAACTGAGACTCTGAAGCAGCAGTCATCAAGAGAAACTAAGTGATTCAGTAAAACATTAAAGTTCCCAGAGGAACCATATTTGGGCTGCCTTGATTTGGTGAGAGAGGCAGCCCTGACCACATACCAAAAGGCAAAAGGTACACTCCTGTTTGGGTAGTGTCTGTAGAACCCCTCTGGTATCTGCCTTGCTCCTGCCTGTGATGAGGCTGTGTGCCATCCCTATCTGTCTAGATGCCAAGGCAGAGGGACTCAGAGCAAGGGAGTACTTTCTCACCCCACGCTAAGACATTTCACTGCTCAGGAAGTTTTGTTATCTTCAGTCTTGTAGATCCCCAAGCTGATGTCTGATAGCGCCTTCACTTTGCAGCATACAGTAATTCTGATTTCAAGGGGCAGAGCAAACCCTGCCTTTGCCCTAACATAGCTGAGATCTATAACTAATTCTCTCTTTTTTTTGGCTCTTTCAGCACAAGCAGCTTTGTCCCGTCCCCCACAACAGACTGCATTCTCTACAACAAGGAGAGAAACACCACCTCACAAAAGATGGCTGCGCACGCCGCAGCAGGGATCCGAACCAGCCGGGCAACAGCCAGGACAAGTGGACGTACCAAAGAGAAAGGATTTAGGAGCCAGTGGACTTAACTTTCCGTCACTGCCTTCTCAGGTAGACAGATCTACTTACAGTCAGGCTTTTCTGGCCTCCAGCATCACAGAATCATAGAATCACAGAATCATCTGGTTGGAAGAGACCGTGAAGATCATCGAGTGCAACCATTCACGCAGGACTGTCAGGGTCCTTAAACCATGTCCCTCAGTGCCACATCTACACGTCTGTTAAACAGTTCCAGGGATGGGGACTCCACCACCTCCCTGGGCATCCTGTTCCAATGCTGCACAACCCTCTCTGTAAAGAAGTTTTTCCTGCTATCTAACCTAGATCTCCCCAGAGCATGTTGTAATGATTAGTACATTGATCCTTTCCACCCCAGGTGAGGTGGGGAAGGACAGCTTAACTTCACTGCATGTATGGGAACCCTACAAAGCAGAGTATATTCATTTCAACTTACCTCAGCTGTTTAGTCCAACTGTTTATTACAACTGCCGGGGTAGCAAGGCCAGTGCCTCTGCCAGACTTTTCGGTCCATCCAATGTCATTGGACAAATCTGATGTTAGGAATATCCAATCTCTCCCTGCTGAGCAGTGATTTGGTCTTCAGCTGGGACCATGTATGTGATGTTAAAGGAGTTGAATCTCACCTTAAGGGAAGAAAGGCCTTAAAGAGTTGTATGTGTGAGAGCAGGGAACAAACCCAGCTCTTCTTAGTCATAGCCATGTGCTCATAGCACTGAGCCATTTTCTCTCTTACTTGTGTAAACTGAGGGGATTTGGGTTTCCAGCATGGTAAATAAGGATTTAACTACTTCCTCCCTCCTTCCAAATAACTTTCCCTGAAGTTAACATAGTAAACAGAGCCCTCGCTCTCAAAAAAGCCTTTCTGTTTGGTGTTGGTTTTGTAACTGATCCTCTGCTGAAAAACAAGCAACTCAAATTTCTGCTGAAAACAACCCAAGAGAACCTCTTAACAATAACATTACAAGCATGCTTAGACCCTGCTCCACTGGGTCCTTTAACAGAAGAGTGGACACCCACCCATGGACGGGTTTGTAATCCGGTGTGATAAAGAAATGCTTAGGGCAGCTGGCAGCCTGCAGAGAGAGGCATAGAGTGCCTTCCTCCCCACCAGCTTTGTGCCCTACTTGTCAGGCAAGAGCGGTCAGAGCAGTATCTAGCACCTGGGATCAGGAGCCAGAAAGAAGCTGTGGCCTCATGCTGGCCATGTGTGAGTTGCAAAGGTTGTGGCAGGAAAGGAGAGGGAGAAGACATAGAAGACAGGGAGGCTTGACAGGCTGGAGTATTTTCATACTCAAACACCACATTGTGAGAATGGCTTTCAAATAATGACATTTTAGGAAATAATAAAGGCTGTAAACACCCTTGAAGTCTTAACTGCACCGTGAAGGTTAGAAAGTTGTTCTATCAAAATGAAAATTCTCACATAACTAGAGAATGTAGAAACAGGTCTAACCTGCCTTTGCAGATTGTTTTTCCTTTCTGTCCCATAACGAGTGCACACGAATAGCCTGATGTATCCACAGAAGCACAGTGACAGAAATCAAAAGACCAAGAAAAATGTGATGAGTAAGGAGGAGGCAGAGTCATAGACAGGAGAAAAATGGGGATTGTGCAGCTCCTTTTGACTGGGGAATAGCAAGAAACTTGGTCTCTCATATAGTCTAGGAATATGTGTTGGAACGGTGCCTTCTGAATGTCTTTACTGAAGGGTACACCCAAGAGCACAAAGCAGCTTACAGCACTTTCATTCACAGGTCTCAAAGGGTGCAGTGCAGAGAGGAGCATATGGTAATCTCCGCTGTAGAAGGGAAAACAGTGGCCCGGAGGATCGTATCACTGAGTAGCCAAGCAGGGAACCCTACCTGAATCAATCCTGCCTCTGGACAAAGGCGCCGCTTCCCTATGAGTACAACAGGTAAGTTTTTCACAGGCTGGGGCTGCGTTTTCTTTGGCGTGCTATGTACCTTCTCAAGGGAGCTGAGAATGACAGCTAGCAACCAGCCCTCAGCCAGGACCTCACTGCTGCTAGAGGCAGAGCAGGGCCTGCAAGGAGACTGTCTTGGTACGGTAGGACGGGAGTTCCAGCCAGGGTGGCTGAGGTGAAAATCCTGCACAAATCCATGTGAGACACCCGTGCAGCTCAAGACATTCATCAGCTAATCCTCCCTTTGGCAATCTCCCCACTTACCCCTTCCATCAAAGGAGCTTGCATTACGACTGCTGTCTTAATGAGTGAGACTCTGAAGGAGGCTGGTTTCTCCAGGACAAAAAATAAAGTACTTTGCCCTGTCTGGATCACCTTCCCTCTTAGGAGAACCAAGCATTTAACAAACTGTTACTGAGCCTCAGAGGGGAGGTCAGTACTAACCCAGGGAGCTGTGCACACGGAGGAGTCGAGGCTGAGAGAAGCTAAGTGCCTTGTCTCATGCCACAAAGTAATCATGACCTGAACTGGGCACAGAACGTGCATGTCTCACCTTGCAGGTTGTGAGGCCAAGGCCCTGGCCATTCACTGTCACTACAGACCTGGAGGTGTTCTTTGGCAGAGGAAAGGTGTTAACTCACGTTTCCTGGCCGCACTCCAATTTGGCTGACTATATTCTTGCTTTCTTAAATGCCTGCCTCACCCAACCAACCAGTTTTGACTGTTTGCTGATTCCCACAATCGCTTGTTGTTGTTGGTTGTAGAATGGCCCCTCTTTCACCCTGGAGCTCACTGCATTGTGTTGCTCAAATGATCTCAGGTTGTAAGGTTGTCTGCCATGACATTCCTTGTTCTGGAGAAGCACGTTTGGAAGATGGGTTACCCCATTCCTTTCCAAACCTCACATGTATGGCTGTCACAAGAAGGATGGTGGAGTAGGGTGGTCTCATGTGCTGTTGCAAAGTTGATATGCTTGGAGAGGGCCTTCTGGTTTCTCAGTTCCTCTCATCGCTATCTTCCTTGTAAAAAACTGCCCATGCCCCTCTAATCAAAGAAAGGTGAAGTTAGCAAGAGGCCCCAAATATATTTCCTGGCAACAAGACAAAAGTAAGTCTACTGAGAAGTTTATGCAAAGAGAATATTTCTAGTATATACAGTTCTGTCTTGTTCTCAGATGCCCATACCAAAGCAATTACTGTATGGGAGATGCCGACTGGCTGGAAGAGCCTGTTCTTTCTGGGTCTGTAATGGAGTCTGCGAGGAGCTCAGCTTCCTGGTATGGAAGAAGGTAAGTGTGTGTGAGGAAGGGAGGCTGGGACGTGTTTATTTGGGAGGGTAACCTTTCTGGGCTGGGAGCCTACTTTTTAATTTATTTGGTGGTCCGGGAAAATTCGTCACATCACATTCTTCAGCTCCTATTTCCACTGAGGCGATTACATCACCCCGGAGTCTTAGCTGGCTAACAGGGATGCAGCTGTATAAAGTGCAGGCTGGCTGTTTCATGATGGCAGCGATGCAGTTTGTCCCTAAGACAAACAAAGTTGCACAGGAGAAGTAGAAGTCTGGGTCCAGCCAGGGAAATGCACATCCAAGGCCAACTCTGAACTTAGAGCCAGCTCACGGATGGTTTTTTCCATGTCTGCTTTTACCCCACCCTTGAGCTCCTCACATCAGATCCAGAGACACACGTGGCCTCTATGTTCCTGTAAGTACAACAGCTGCTGTTTCTGGGTTCCTGGGAAAAATGCCCAGGACAAGTACCAGGGCTTTCCAAGTGATAACTCCAATGGTCTGAGAAGCATTTTGATGGTCTGGAGACATCTCGGCTTCTTGACAGCACTGTATTTTGCAAAACAAGGATGAGGGATCAAGGCCTGCAGGAGCTGGGGCAAAGACGGAGACAGATGGTTGGGGCAAAGGGCTGAGAGCTGAGGAAGATGGAAGGGGAGAGCCCTAAAGCGCGGGGTTTCCATGGCAGAGAATCAGTGGCTGTCCCACTCACATACTTGCTTTTTGGTGTCATCCTGCGTGCTAGCATGAATACAGATGAAAACTTGGTGTCTGCTGGGTCACAACCCCTTGCTATGGCGTGCCTGGTTCAGACTCTCAGTATTCAAAGGGACGTTGGGGTACTTTACTCATGAGAAGTGTCTGAGGACTTTACCTCTGTAAAATCGCCTTTCACAGCCAGAGAGTGTGGCAGTGTCAAAGCCAGAAGGAGAAAACTTGGGGCTGCCTGGTGTTCAGCTCACTGTCTTCTCCTCCAGACCCTGCTGCTTCCTCTGCAGAACGCTGAATCTGCTTCTGAGCCCCTTGGCTTATGTTTCTAGTCTATCTTTACACCAAAATCTTAACAGCAGTTTAAAACTGGCATAATAGGTTTTGGCAAAATGCATCTCTAAGCTCCCGCAGGCAGGGATTCTGTTTTCAAAAGCTGAACCATTCCTCCTGCAATGTAATGCGACCGTATTCTGAGAGAGTTAATAAATCCTTGCGTGCCCTTTAAAAGAAGAAATCAGGAGGATTTTTTAGACATTTTTAGGCAAAGGTTCTTTTTTTTTCTTTTTTTTTTTTTTAATGTGGCCTCCTTGGTAACCAGTTAAAACAAATTCCTCCAGACTGTAAACTAGAGATAATGGAGTTCGCCTTTAATCTCAGCCCGCTACAGATCAAGTTACCTCTTAGAAATTACTTATCCTGGCCAAGCAAATGAATTGGAATTGATGTTCTTAATTGTTTTCTAAATTGCTGTTCCCCACTCCCTTCCTCCCCTTCTCCCCACACAGCTGTTTTGCATCAGACTCTAGTCTAATGGGTACTGTCACTCACACGAGGGGGTGAAGTCATGTGGTCATAAAAGAGAAAGATTGGGGGAAGAGAGGGAAATACCACCCAGTGCATTATCTGGCTGTGACACACACAAATTGAATAGAAATAATTCCTCCTAGGGGGCTAGTCCCAACAATGGACACAGTTCTGTCTTGGGCTAGAAAAATGTGGAGACTCACTCCATTCTCTGATACTCGTTTCTCTCTCACAGAGAAGGAAGATGATTAAAGTGCTGGTTTGGGACACAGGAAACCTGACTTGAAACTGCTGACTCTGCGGCAACCTCCTTTGTCTGGTTTTGTGCAAGTTGCTTTGTTTATGCCTTAGTGGCTGCATTTGTAATACATAAATAATACAATTCCCTTCCTTTCTCCTCAGGGCAACAGTGGCCTTTCATTAGCTGTATCTTACAAAACAGCTTAACCTGCTCTCTGTCTCCAAAAAGCGCTTCAGTATTCCCTGTATTTTCATAGATTAGTCTCCATCTCACTTGGAACTTGCTTTGCAAAGCCTTTGGGCTCTGGTAGTATCAGGCCAGGACTTAACACCGGAATCCCATCCCTCCACATCCTCTAAAGAGGGGACAGATCTCAAGTCTTAAGCAGGAACCATCTCCTGAGGATATTTTGTTCATATAAAAATCATTCCTGCATGTGAAATGTAAGCAAACAAACTATTGCACCAGCTTCTGTGTCGTGACATTATGTTCCCTCCCAACCTATCAATGACCAATCATCCCACTTTTGCTGCCAGCAGTTTTCCAGAACTCAGTGTTCCATTTCAGACCTTGTACTTCCACGGACTGGCAACTGTTTTCTGCTCATCTGTCCATTCAGACAGAACCTAAAAGAGCAGAGGTTATCCTCTTCTTAACCTCTCCCAGAAGGTCTTTCTTGACAAACAACAGTCTATCACTTGCTCTCGTTACACTGTCGAGTTAGTTTTCTGAGGGAGACCAGGGAAACAGAGAATTTGCTGCCCACAGAAAACCCTGAAGTGCCTGCTGGAAAAGCAGCCAGGCTCTTGGATACCCATTTGTAATATCTGAGAACACTTTGCAGAATAAGTCCAGGAAAAGAATAGCAGGAAAGAAGGAGTTTTATACAAAACAAGTTTAAAAACCATGCTAACTGCTGGAAGTGGAGAGGAACACCAACTGTCATAAATGTGGAGACTTTTTCCATCCTTTTCAGTAAGGAGAGCTTGGATTGCTTGGGCTCACTGCAGCACTGTTGACACTAAAAAAATCACGTGCATTTATTCTGCAAATGCAGAATTTAGCGTTCTTCATAACTGGAAAGAGACTCTAACACTGGCTGGCCTGTCCTTACAGACACAGCCCCTCTGTTTAAGCAGCCTTGTTTCTTAGGAAGTGCAATGCAAATAGTTATGATGATTCCTATTAACATCACAGTGAAAATGTCCTCACCTCCCTGGAGAAAGGAAAAGGAAAAGGAAATCTACCTGTGACAAACCTTAGTTATGTGACTGAGAGGTGACCCAAAGCGGTTTTGGAGAAAATGGTGTGAGAATCCAGAGTGAATGGATTTTGCTTTGCTCTTCTGTAATTAGTCATCTCTGAAACAGGTAGGGCCAGGAGCTGGTCACTGTCCTGGAAGGAGGAAAATCTAATGTGCAGGTGTTGGGTGTTGTGAGTGAGGTTCTCAAAAGCGTGAACGTGAGTCAGGAGCACAACTTCCAAGTCATGTGAATCAGGGACACCTAACTGTCTAAACCTGGGATTCATTCAGCTGCCTGACAGCCTAAGTGCCCAGTTCAAAGCTAGGTTTTGGAGATCTCTTAGAACTCAGCGTAGTGAGACAGGCAGTTCACGAGGCCAATACATCCTGCCCCTCACAGGCTCTATGCTAGAAGGCTACTCGCCTCTATCAGCCATCACAGGAGTGCTCCCTTTCCTGGTTCTGTCAAAGTGATTCAAACCAGCAGACTTAGTATTTAAAGTGACTAAGAATGACTGTGGCTCACAGGAGAATGACCTCTAGGAAGGGATGGCTACAAAACGGTGTAGGTAGGCACTAGTGTCCTTCTTCTGCCTTCACACACTATTTCAGGCTGGGAGAGAAGCAGACAAGAGGTGATGAGAGCACTGCTCAGGAAGGAACTGTGAACTTCTTGTCACAGCTCCCTTTTATCCCAGGAGGATTTTTCTAGCTGTTAGAGCTAGAAGCTGATCTCCTGCACTTTTTTGCCTCTTACCACTTTAACAGTAAGGAAGAATCTGCAGGCAGCATTTTGCTGAAAAGGTGCCAGGAAGAAGGGAACCTAATGTGCTTTTGCTGTAGCAGTGTGTGCTAATAGCAGGAAGGAGAAAAAACTCATTTATGTCAATGAAGCGAATAGCTGTGACCCTTAGATGGTGCTACCCTTGCTGACATTAGGTACTTGGCTGAATCCTTGAATAGCCCCATTCAAATCAATGTAACTGCTCTTGGAGGGAGGTTCTGCTCAGTGTTAATGAAGATGTCGAGTCTGGCTCATGGGAAATCAATGCATTGAGCAAGAAGGGGCTTTTTTATAACCTCTTTCCTAGAACATGTTTGGAGGCCCACATTTGCAGCTGGTTCCGATCTCAAAGCCAGGCCAAACTAAGCCCTCCTCACCAGAAGATGCAAGTGTGCCCAGACTTTTGGAAGTTCGTCTCCAGATCCAAACATGAGGCCTCCTGATCCAAAATCGATAGACTCCCACTGACCTAAACAGATATTTGGCCTGAGCCTCCGTGACTTGGGTCCATCTTGACACAAAACAATACACCCTACATCAATACCACTGGTGTGTCTGGGCCCATGTCTGTAAGAATATGATCCCTTTTTTTAATTCTTGCTTTTAAATTTTTTTTTCAGGGAAGGAATTGGTCTCAGGGAGGCATAAACTCCCTTCTTTTCCATCCCTGATTGAGTATCAAACTCCTCCGCTGAGATTTCTCCATGGAGACATAGGGTTTTCCTGGCAGGCAGGGTTGCAAACTACTCAGCGGAATGTCTACAGCTCTGCAGCTGCAGAGGAGCCAGGAGGCTGGGCATCCCAGCCAAGGGAAATACTGCTGTCGTCCCAAGAACACTTTCATGGAGACTGAGGTGCGTACTGGATTAGAGGTGGCTAAGCTGGGTTCTTGGGGTTTTTTGTGGGTTTCCTTTTTCCCCTTGAAACTCTAAAGCATGGGGAAGAGAAATCCACAGACAAAAATCTGGGGATCCTTGTGGATGCTGCAAAATGTGGTTTGTTAATGGATCTTTTTACTTCTGGTACTTCTGGCTTGTTCGACACATACGCACACATACACACATACAGAGAATAACTTGGCAAGCTCATGTTTTCGTGGCACAGCACCAGGAAATGGGAGTTCCCCTCCCAACAGAGAAGATCAGGGCAATGAGGCAAAGGTGGGGAATCAGACCCAGCCTGAGTCTCAGTGGAGCGCTGGCCCGGACAACTCTTACACAAATAATCTCCAGGAGCTCTGAACTTGTGCTTCATTGTGGACATAGACAGTGCTGTAGAAAAAACAGACTGAAATTGCTTCTCTTTCATGGCATCTGTAGTGTAAAAACAGTTTTTGTCCAAGACATTTGTGGTCGGAAAATCCTGACACCTCATAAATTATCTTAGAGGCGCAACAAAGCTTCAAAAAGATGAAACTCAGCGCTGAGGTCAGCAGGATTTTTTTTGCATCTTCTAGAGTGGAGGAGCGTTTTCAGTCTCAGGAAAACCACCACAAAAAGAGGCAGCAAGAAGCGAGAATATTTCTTGGCGTGAGAGCCTCAGTGCTCAGGGGAGCAAGGCGTCTTCTATTATTTATTTTTGGCCACCTCTGTGTTCACACATCATCAGAACATGATCCAAGCGACCAGGGGCAGCCTGATAGCAAGGTGGCTGCTGCAGTTAGGTGACACTTCCAGGTCCACCCAAACACTCAGGGTAATTACTTTTGCATAGTGCTGGGGGCTACATGGGTTGACCACCTTCCAGGACTGGTCTGACAACACTTTATAGGTGAGGTGGGTGTGGGATAGGGGTGAAGTACCACAAAACCACAGTAGGCTTCAGTGTGAGTTCGCAGAGAGCATGGAACAGTGTTGTGAGGATTGGTTTATGGTCTCTATCAGCTCGTAGCCACAAGCAGTCAGTTGGCATTTTTTAAAAACTGTTTTCCTATTCCTCTTGACTACAAAAGCAGACCCACTGCTGGAGCTCCGGCTGCTCCGCTGCATGAGGCTAAGCAGGCTGCTTAATCCCTCACACCTTCCCGTAACTACAGCTAGTCTGAACAAGGACGACTGCCTGGCAGTATCCCTTGCTCTCTTCTTGGATATTTCGTCTTTGCTATATAGAGGAGAGTTTCCTTCTTCCAGACAGGAACCAAGTGGAGAAACAGGACCCTGAAGGAATCGCCACACACAGCCCTTTTTAACACAAGAACTTCTGCAGGTTGTTAGTTACCACATGTGGGTGTCGGAGTGGCAACCAACTGTCCTCTGCAGCACACTAAACCCCATGTTGCTCAATACAGAGGGAAATTGAGGCGGTGCTTGAAGGGAAAGCAGACACCTGGTGTCCAGGATGACCTGTGGTTCCCCTCTTGTGGTGTGTGGCAGGAAGGACCTCAGCAAAGCCAGTTAGTTCAGGAAAGAAGAACTTTTTTTGCGGGGTGAAAAGTGAAAGAGATGGTTCTAAGAAGGCAGGGACTCGTCTCTGTCAGGAAGAAATCCTCCATCCTGTTGCTGCTTCTACCAGCCTGCTGCCATCCTGGTCCATGCTGGCCTTGCCCTGCAGTGCTCACGGCAGGAGGTCTGGTGTGCTGCTCAGTGCTGGCATGGAGCCTGCAGCCTGGTGAGGGCTGCCTGGGAAAGGCAATGCCTGGGATGTGGCAGCCAGCCCTCCTGCAGGCTCCCAGCGCACGGGAGGCTGCCAGTGCCAAGCCAGTTTTGCAGGCACAGATAATCCCCCTTGGGACAGACAGTGGGGTTTAGGGTGGTTATTTATCCCTTTTACGGAGTGATCATCAAAATGGCTCCATTTTCATCTGTAGCATTGCCTGTTGCTTTTACGTGTCTTATTTTGGAGAGTGAAGTTACAGGGTAAGATATAAACTAATTTCTATTTCTGTGGGTGGACAAAACTTTCAGATTTAAAACTTCTCTCCATATGTTCAGCCCTCTGAGTCCCTAGCAGGATCTGACCTCCCTGCCCACTTAGTAAATCAATGGTTTCTAAGGCATGTAGAACTGATTTTATGGCAGCAAGATGCATTTCACTAGATTTACGTTATTAAAACTGGAGGAGGGGAAGCCTCCTTTTATTTGGGGCAGTCCTTGAGTTTTACAGGCTTGTTTGAGTAAGTAATTATTTTGGTAATGCTGGGGCCTCCTTTATTGAATCGTAAATGCATCCTGAACAGCTCTCAGAATAACGAGCAGACCTTTCCCTGAAAGTCTACGGATTGCCCTGATTAGCAAATCTGAGCATGAGTAGTTTACTCTCCGATTAGCTTTGCTGCTGAGGGATGCCTTGGTTCACTTCGCTGGGGCTACTCACAAGATTAAGCATGTATGTAACTGTTTGCAGGATCAGTGCCACAAAGGAAAAAAAACCCAAAACTAACCCAAAAGCTGTTTCTTTGGAAACATCCTCTCTGACCATGTTAGGAAAAAGGATCAGATAATTGGGATCTTTATGATGCTTATTATAAAAAATGTTCTGGAACTAGTTCAAGCACCAATCAGAAACCACATTGTTCCACTAAATCACTTTCAGATGCCATTTCAGATACAGAATACAATTACTCCTAGTTTAAAAATATAAATGTTCCCTTCATAAAACACACATACACACACACAACTATTTTAATATCTTTTATTTTTATCTGTCTTGGCTGGAGTTCAAGCCTTCCACAGATGATCTATCAACAGGTTTTGTACCACTTCTTTCTGCCAGGCATTGTGCAGAGCCCACCCCACGGTGCAGAAGAGCCCTGCGACATGGACTTTAGGACTTTACATACAGAAGAGCTCTGACATGAGCAGGGGGGCTGGAGGCCCAGGCTTGGATGTACAAATGCTGAAGAAATCAATGCAAAGCAAAACCTGGAACAAAGATTCAGCCCAAGTGTTGCCTTAAAAACCCACCCAAAATGCCTGGAGGGGCTCCTGGTCTGTCATTTTTTGTGATTGGATAGCTATGGGTTTTGTGAAGCAAACTCACTTCTCCACGTGGTGGCTGCCGCCCACGTGCTCTCCTTGTTGTTAGGAGAGCGTGGAGGCCATCTGTGATGAGCTGAAACTGCGGGCCTGGCCCTGTTCGTCATCGAGGGTCCCACCCACCGTCCGTGCTGTTTATGTGCGAGCACATGCTGAGGTGCAGGCACACGGGGAGGTGTGACAAAGCTGAAGGGGGGAAAAAGCCGCTACGCTGTAGGCTGGATGGACCAGTCACCCCATGCTCGCCTGGGGCTGGTGCAGCGTGAGCCCGCTGCCCTGACACAGTCCCTGGTTAAGACATTCAGTGCTGGCAGACACATGCAATCTCCTTTCTTCTGAGTCAACACTCAGACAGGCACCTCCAGAGAGTTGCTCAGCCTCTCTGTAAGGTGTGACTCACTTCCTTGGAGGGAGCATCTCTGCAGAGAGGTACGGAGGGAGCCAGAGTAACTCGATAACTACCTCCAGGGCTTTGGTAGCTGGTGAGCTGGTTGGAAAGGGTCCCAGTGCGTCCAGCGGCAACCCTGGGCAGGCCTCTCAGCTTTCTGCTTTCATGGTGTAGCTGCAGGGTTCCGCAGAGGAGTTTTCCATCTCTCCAGAACACCGTGCTGCCTCCGGGCTGAGTCTGGGACATTTCTAATGGAAAGCTCTCCTCGTTGTCAGGAAATCATCCTTCATCATTGCTGAAATCCTTCTCAAGAGTGGTTCTGTTTTGGTGAGCCCAGCCCCAGCAACGAGACTGCGGGACCGCAGCCTGTTCGCCTGCCAACCGACTGCGTTGGTTTCCAGGGCTTGGGGCCCCATGCTGCATTCCATCCTGCTGTGGGATGGGAAGCCCACAGACACCCGGAGTGTTGCCCCAGACTCCAGACAAACCCCCAGAGATGCCAGACCCCCAACAACCTGGCAAGGAGCCCTGGGAACCTGGGATCAAAACAGGGATAACAAGGCTTAGCTTCCAACCCCAAGGCTAAGGATGCTTGAGGATGCTGCCATCTTTCAGACACTCCATGGGCCATCCTCTTTTTTTTTTTCCTTTCCGTTTCTGAGGCGAGCAGAGGGATTTCTCAGCATCGGGGCAACGTGAGAATCCTGAGGGCTGCATTTTGGAAAAATTTGTAAGGAAACATTTTCATACTTTCCAAAACAAAAGACGTTAAGCGGTTTGTTACTAAGGGAAAATTCCTCCGCTAGTTTTGCAAAAGCTGAGATTTCTGAGTTTCCGTAGCACCGCTCATGGCTTCTTTAGGAGGGCTTTAGTCCCAACATTGAGAGGAATGTCCTTTGAACTCAGTGGTAGCTTAAATACCATGTGTGAAATCCTGGCTTCAAGGAAAGCAGTGGACCCCCAAGGACTTGCACCAGCAAGTGAGGTTAGGAGCTCAGGCATGGTGCGTTAGCTGGCAGTGCCTGGGCCTCGTGGTGGAGTAAGGGATCTGCTCTGAGCCAAACTCTTGGCTGCGATGACCAAAGACCGCTTTGCTGCTGTGTCTCCAATGGCTGAGAAGCAAAGACTGAAGGGAGAACAAAGACATTTGTGAAGAATGGATGCTTAGGCTGATGTGTGAGTTGAAGAAGCATTTTATAGCAGCCTGAAATAAATCTGAGAGAGGGGATTTTCAGAAGCATGGGCTGTTCTTCCTACCCCAATGACTGATTTTGCAGTGGGAGCAGTCAGGCTGATGCAAGGTGACTGTGGAAATTTGACCCTCAATGCTCAGGATTTTTAGTGTTTCTGGCCAGAAGACTGGAGCTCTTGCTGAAATGTGATTATTTCTGTGTTGTTTTGTTGTTCCAGTAGAGTCACAGAGCCTTGTTTAAGGGCCAGGACCCCCCAGTACCTTACTGCATCCCTAAAGAACATCCCAGAGATTTTCAATCCAACTGGGCAATACCCTGCCCAGGTCAAGAACAGCTCACAATCCCCTTCAATGAGTGTTTTTTAGTTACTACATATTAGTGTCATTAATCACTTTGTTTTTCACCAGGATGGTTGTGGCCGCCGCTGCAACATGCTGACTTCTGTTTAAAAGAGAGGTTGCTGACAAACGTTTCACAGCCCTTATGTCGCGATGTGCTTCTTACCTGAGGGATGCAAGTTTGCTCTGCAAACAGGACACATTTTTCACGGATGTGATGGGGAAATGTTACAGATCCTGATGTTGCTAACTAGAGATGCATTATCAGCTTTGGGGCTGTTCATGAGGCACTGGTCATTGGTAGTGTGTGGTTATTCAAACCTCTCAGCTTTTCTGTTTTTCAAGATTATGTTTCTAGCCCTTCTGATTACAGAAGAATTTCTAGCGTAATGAGACAACTGCACCTGACAGCCTAACAAAACCTAGAAAACTAGTAAAAACGTGTCACATCTGTTCCTTTCTCTCTTTTGCTTTCTCCTCTCCCTTTTTGTGCCTGCCTCCTGATTCAATACTGAGGTTTGGCAGCATAGAAAACGGCAGCGGGAAGAGTGCCAGGATTGTTTGTGCAGATGGGTTTAAGCTGCAGTATCAAAGGTGCAGCTCCAGACTCGGATCCAAACATCACCAGAATTCATTTTCCATTCACCGATGGTTGGGCTTAAGCTCTTCTGCACAGCAAAGAAAGCTTAATTCACCTATGTAGAGGTGTGGAAAGCCAAGTGTCAGTAGTTATTAGCAGCAGCAGGACAAGTGCTGTGTTTCTAGGTATTTGCCTCTTCTGGGGCTCACTCCTCATTCCACGGTAACATTGAAAATGCCAGAGGAAGCAGAAGCAGCAGGAGCAGAAGTAATGGGCTCAGAATGGTGCCAGAATGCCACGGGTGAGTTTCCTCGCAAGCTGCCCGTGGAGAGGGCCCGTCAGCATGCACCAACAGAGCCATATTTCATTTGCACATGAGAACTAGGGACTGTCCTGCGAAGCTGCCTAAGAAATGAGGCTCCATGGTCAGTGCGAAACCAATAACAAATACCGTGTTCCCTGCTACCAAGAGATCAGAGCACGGGGCGGGGTGCCTGCAGCGGAGGAAAGCTGGGACAAGCGCAGAACAGCGAGGATGTTTGTTAGTTCTTCATTGTAACTCTTACGGAGCGTAACTAACCTCAGCACCATCAATACAGACTGTGACCATGGAATGAACCCAGCGCTGGGACCTACTGGACATTTTTCATTAGAAGATTTTTAAGTAAGACATGTTATTTTTTGTGCAAACATTGAAAAGTACCTGTTTTGAGTATTTTTTCTGGAGAAAAGCAAAGAAAACCCAGTCTTCCCCAAACTTAAACCATTTTATAATGCGAGAAAGTTCTGATTCTGCAGCTTTTAAGTGTTCTGATATTTCATGTTTTCCAATATGAAATATATTTGGTTCTATTTTTTGAATGTTTCAGAAAATCAGTGTCCAAGTAGAACACATGTACTTATATATCTATCAACATAGTTTTACTATGAGAAGTTGTATTTTCAAAATACTACCTCATCACCAATATAAAATGTTTTTACCCACTCTGGAAGAGCAAAGGAATTCAAAATGGAAAAAGCTCTTGAGATGGAGGAGAGAAGAGGAAGGCAGGCGGCAATGAAAAGAAACAGAGGAAAAGGATCAGAGGAAGGAAACAGAGGACGTTCAGTGAAGAACCACCAAGGTTAAAAATGGAGAAAAGCAGGATGAATCTGCCTGCAGGATAGATTCCCTGGTGTGAAGTCTGGTGTAGGAGGCCAACTCCGGATAGTTCACAGGCCTTGACCCAAGTTCAAGAGTTCAAGCACAACACAAGAATGATGATGGCAAGGAGGATGGGGATGCGCTGAACACAGTGTTGCTTTGTTTGGATCTATCTGTAAGTTTTATACAACCTACCATAAAAACTAACAGTGCTGAAAAATTTTCAAAAGCCTGAATGCCATGGGCTTTGACTGCCATGTGTCACTGAAGAGATGATCCCTAACTTGGAGCTCCTACAAGGCTGCAGGGGTGGGGATGTGCGTGCTTTGATTAGTAGCATAAGCAAGACACCTGGAGGTCTGGTTTCCATGGGGTGGTATCGGAGCTCCTGGGCTCAGGATGTGCAGGGAGGGCCCCCGAAGGAGGCAGTGCTGTGGGCTCAGGAAACCTAAGGAGCGCTGTGCCTGTGTGCTGCTGGGAGCCTGGAGATCCTCCAGAATGGGGCAGAGCCTAGCTTGCAGCCCAACGGCTTTGCCACAGCCAAACTCTGCAGCGGGGCCAACAAAGGAAGAGCATGAAGATGACGTGCTTTACTCGCAGCACCTCTCTGCCACTGGCAGGCAAACCTGTCCCAAGGGCAATTCTGCAGAGCCAGCTGCAGCCACCCACCTCTGCAAAGCATGCACGCAGCGTGGGCTTTCAGAAGCTTGCAGAGGCCTTGAGAACCACCTCTTGGGTGTGCTCCAGTCTTGAGTAAACACTCCAAGGACACCACCAAGGTCCCCTGCCTCTCAGGCAGCACAAGCCAAAGTGATAAAAATTGAAATAAAAACCCCAAAACAAAGACAGAGGAAAGAGGGAGAAAATGCTGTGAGGCCTAAAGGGCTAAGGATGTGGGTACTGCTGGGCTTAATTGTCGTCTTCCTTGCTCTGCGAGGAGGAATGTTGCTGGGACAGCATTGCTGTCTTTTGGATTGTTACTGGTTGGCGTTTTTTAAAATAATTTTTTCTTCCCCCAAAGCAAACAGGCAAGTGACATAAAGCAAATGGAATTGTGGTTCTGAAGCTGGGAAGGTCGGAGATGATCCCAGGCTGCAAAATCCAGATCTGAGTTTTGAACTCCTGGTGTAGCACGAGGCTGTGGAGGCCCTCAGCTGGGCTAGGTCTGCCGCGTGGAAGAGGGGGCGGGCGGCCAACTTCAGAGTCAGGTTCAGGTTTGGATTCTGAAACAAACCTCCCTCACCGAAAGTTTGGGGTCATTCCCGGAGGGTTAGGAGGGAAGAGCAGATCCCAGCCCTTCTCCTCTAACAGGTCTTGGACTTACTGTAGCAATTCATCTGGGCCCCTAATGAGGAAAGCTGTCGTCTTTGTGATGACAGTTAAATATGTGCTCAGGCTCATTCCTCAATCAAAGGTTTACATTATATTAGATTTAAATTATGTCTGTACTGTGGGTGCACCCTGATTTCACGAACCTTGCAGGCTATTCTGGTTTGGAACACATGGAGAACTTCTAAAGACTCTTCAGTTAAAGCGGTCTTCTCACAACCCATGACCTTGTTTCCATTATCTTGAACCCACACTATTGCCTTGTTCTACAGGGATGTGAAGGGCTGGAAACATCTGGGAATGACACATTAAAAAAAAGCCTCGTGCTCCAATAATCACTGCAAATCTGTGATTGCTCCTTGGTTTGAAAGCTGGAATTCTCCCCAGACTCACGGACTAACTGGACTATCCATTGGATGGTTGGAAAGGAATTGGTTATGATTTGATCGATATTTCAAGCAAATCAGTGAACTCTCAGAGCATGTCCACATTGCGGGTTAGCCCCAGAAGAGATTGCTTTGAGCTCTTAAGCCTGGAGAAAGCACTAGGAGTCAATCACGCCTCCTCATCCTCGTGGCCTCCACAGGCACAAAGTTGAAGGGCAGTTCAAGGAGATGGAGCTGGTACACACAAAATAACCCCCCAGTCTGTGATTGACTCAGGTCAGTGAAAGAGGAGTAAAGCGAGTGCAGTCACTGGGTAGGAAATAGGGTCCATGAAGCAGGCAGAGATTTCAGACACTGGGATTTTTTGCGACATTTATTGGAACGGACAGGCTAAGAGCGCTGAGGGATAAAGGATCCCAAATCAAACAGCCTAATTGGTCTCAAATGGAGTGACTAAGGAACTCTCTCCATTCCAAAATGGGTCAAATTGCATTTTAGAAGGAGATCTCTGAAATTTGAGTGGGAGGCCTGGATAGAAAAACGAATAGATGAACTCATAATTGACATGGATTCCATTATGGCTAATACCTGTGTCAGAGCTGCCACCGAATATGGCCTGCAAATCCTGTCTGGGGGAATTCCCTTTAGAGATGTGACCCAGGTGAAGCAGACTATTTGCCATGAGCCTGTGAGGAACTGAGACTTTAATTGCAAACATGTGGCTGGGTAACTTTCCAGCAAGTGAAAACTGGGGGTAGATGCGAGACCTGCTCTGAAACAGATGATCCAGAAGGGCTTTCACTATCTCCAGTCCTCATCGTGGTTTTCTGTGCTCTTGTATCACTTTATGTTGCACAGAAAATTGTAAAGAAAGGAAACATGATGTCAAAATAGAACACTGGCACAAAGAGCCCAGTGATTTTAGGAAGAATGAGGGTCAAATTAAGTTCCCTGTGATTTTACGTTGACATGGTTCTCTGTTTGTGTCTTTTAAAAGGCAGTGGTCTGATCTTCAGCTTGCTCCTGTCCTGGAGAAGACGTGACATGAACAGTTCTGCCTGGGGTCAATTCCAATCTGAGAAGATGGCCTGAAGGACCAGATCGTCACCCACTTGCGATGGGGACCAGCGTGGCTGCTGAAATTGCCTGTCTTGGTGTTCAGCAAGCAGGGTAAGTGCACTGCAGCAAGGAGGACCTAGGGACCAGCTCCTGGATCTGATTGCTTCCAGGGGTGATAGGGAACACCTTCCCCCGCATCCCGGATCAGCATCCACACAGTATATGAGCACAGGCAGACCGACAAGGTAGCTGAGGCAAAGACCAAGGGCAAGGGCCTGAGATTAAAGGCAGCTCCCCCGTGAAGGGGGTGGGGGCTCTGCAGAGGCTGCTCGCAGTTGTTTCACGTTGTTTTTCGCATCAGTCTTATCCCATCTTGCAGTTGCACCGTATCAGAACTGGCCTGTAGCGCAGGCAGCCAAACCCCAGGGAAAGGGGAGAGGCTGCAAAGTTTTTTTGTGCACTCAGAGCCTTGGGAATGCAGACTGTGGGTTTCATCTTGTCCATTGTAACCTCTTCTGATTGTCCTGAAGTTTTCCATGCTTTGCAGAGTACCTTTAATACTCCACGACTGTTAGGGCTTTCCTCTGGGACCTGGGAGCATGTCCTTATGCATAATGAGGGAGGTAGAACTTTTGTCCCAGGTGACTGAGAAAGAGCGAAGGGAAATGTGGGCTGAAATGAATCACAAGAACAGAAAGGATGAGCTCAAGGCAGTTTTCTTTTCTGAAAGGGTTTTTGTTTGTCAGGTGACCTTGACAGGACAAGAACTTAAAACACAAGAGCTACCCAGTGTAGCTAGACAGGAATGTAGCTGGGTTGATCAGGTTTAGCTAGGTTGCGTGGCATCTTCTGGGTCCTGGAGCGGGAGAAGCAGCTCCTTGGTGTTGCAGATGGCCTGTCCATGGGAAACTTGGGCCTTTTCAGCACTGGAGTTGTTTGACTTCTGAGTGTTGGAGGCTCAAGTTCTGGAGTGAATTGAGCAGGGCCTGAACTTGCTGTGGAAAAGGGATTTCTCCTTCCTTGAGCTAGCAGCCAGGCAAGGTGAGCAGCTCATTGAATGTCGGCTGGGACGTTGGCTTTTGGAAGAGAACCAAAGATGAGTTTGAACAAATATGGCAACCTGTGAGTGCTGGTTTTTGCCCGAAACTATGCTCTTCCATATGACCTAAATATTAAGGTTTGAAGAGGCAAAGATTGTAAGTAACTTAGAGCCTAATTGCTGCTTTATGATGATGTTTAGCAGTTCACACAGGCCAAAGCACCAATTTTGGTCAGGATAATTTTTTTAAGAGCAATGTCTGGGACATCTGTGGCAAAGGCTCTGGTTATGCCCTGTAGTCCTGTGAATGAAACCAAGAAAAGTTGGGTCTGCAAAAACTGAGGCATTTAACAGTAAATATTCCCTAAACCGGTGACCACATATCTGAAAAGGAAGATTTATGTTAAGTGGGAAGTTTCATAACAGCACTCTGTAATAAAATAACAACAGTGACATACGCACACATGTACACACAGCCTCATTCCAGATAAGATCAAATATCCAAACTCCAAAGATGAAACACTTTTCTATTTATTTTTCTTCTTCTGACTATGAAATATAATTTTTCTTGGACTGACAGTTCCAGGCAGAAGTGTCTTAGAGAATTCTTTTGGCCACTGCTGGGGGTGAGCTCTCTCCTTTGCCTGTGCTAATGTATGTACCCGAGGCCTTTCCTGCCTGTAACACTTGCATATCTCAGTCCTCCTGCCCCTCAAGTCCTGCCCTCTTTGCTCTATGCATCCCCTTCCAGGACACTAGAATGCATAACCTAGAGGTAGGGATTGGAGTGGAGCCATCAGAGCAATAGTGGGATCTATTGGAAGGGAGGAAGTGCAGAAAGGAGAGAAGAGGAGGTAAAAAGATAGAAGTGGAAGAGAGGAGAAGTGAAAAGGGGAAGGAGGAGAAGGAAGAAAAAGAAAAGATAGAAAACTCGAGGATCCCAGAGAATGACAAATTACTTCTCTAAGCCATGTTATATACTGCATAATTTATGGTAAATCGAAATATTGTTAATGTATAAAGGCTGTATTGTTCTCTTTTTCTCTTGGCCAACTGCTGCTGACGTAAGCAGGATCTCTGCTCTGGGCTGAAGAAGTCGAGAGCCTAGCAAGCAAGCCTGGCGCCCAGAGCTGGAGCTGGAAGTAGAGTTTGGCCTCTGCTACAGAAAGACTTTGAGGACTCAGACTTAGAGGAACCCAGGGAATGTAAGGCTGTTGGGCCAGCTTCAGATAGGAGCTTTTAGTCAGTGTTTCTTCTACAAAAGCTAAGAAAAATACATCTTTA
The DNA here is from genome assembly GCA_009769605.1 of Bucorvus abyssinicus. NCBI lineage: Eukaryota > Metazoa > Chordata > Aves > Bucerotiformes > Bucorvidae > Bucorvus > Bucorvus abyssinicus. Next base: position 2,899,200 of record CM020034.1, on the reverse strand, counting down.
AATCTCTTCCAGGAAGATGTCAGAGCTCTCCTGCAGTGTTAACATGTCCAACACAGAGACCAGCTTAGTCATTACAGACTAAGGCATGGGGGTTTAAGTCCTACTAGGAGTTCCTGTATCCTGCAAGCTTACTAAAGGAGGTGCTGCTTACCGCATGATGTGTATAAATGTATGTGTATGGGTATATGTATATGTATGTGTGTATCACTGTGCATAAGCTTATGCAGCTATCTGCTTTCTCCCAATAATTCAGGAATTCTGCCTTTGGCTTTGCAGTCTTCAGGATCCTGGCCAGTTGGAGCAGGAGAGGCTGCCAAGTCCGTCAGGTTGATGGAGCCAGCAGGCTGCTCCACCTGACTGTCTGGAAGCATTCTTTTGCTCTCTTGGGTGGTTCCCAGCACGTCTCCATTTCCTCCGAAAGAAGGTTCACCCATGACTGCCAGCGTCTGTGTCAGGTCTTCTTTCCATGGGTGCTGCGGCTGCAAAACCCAGAGACCCATGGCCCTTCTTAGCACTGTTTTAGCCATCTCCCAGCTGCACAAGCCCTGAAAATTTCCAAAATGTAGCTAGTGAAGCAGAGGAAAAGGCACTGCAGCTGCTTTATAGGGCTAGAGGGGGTGATCTTCTCAAGAGTTCTTTGTTATCTCACAACCGGGTGAAGACAGTAACAAATTATATTTTTCTGCTCTTTTAAAGGAGAAGAACTTCTTTGTCAGCAACTAAGAAGATGCAGAAGAATCCCAAGGTGCGTGAGGAGGTAACAAGAGGACAGCTGAAATTTATGTTGTTGTTAAGTTTCTGTGTTAATCTCAAGAATGATCGTGCTGAGAAAGTGAATCCTTTGCAAATGCTCGTGAATCTCTGGTATTCAGGTGCCCTGCAGGAGAGATGCAGAGACACGGAAAAGATTTTCACCTCTTGATCTCAGCATGTGGCTCTCATCTGGTGCTGTGTTCTGCCTGCTCCTTGCCTGGGACAGTGTTCAGAACAAGTGGGATTTTCCAAAGTGATCCATACAGGAGAGAGCAAGAATATTCCAGTTTTCCCCCCTGCCTGCGCTAAACAGATTGCTCCCACTGCACCTCCCCCTCTGGATCCTCCTCCCAAGTACAGGTGAAGGATGGTTCTTCACAAGACTTGGAAGCAGAGGCTCGCGCATCACTTGCATTGACAGTTCTCTTACCCATCTGTAGTCCCACCCTAATGGACAGTGTTGCCTCTTCCTAGGTTTCAGGCTCGTTTTACATCTGAAAGTGCTATCCTAAGTGTGTACACGGGAGCGAGGAGGAGCTGCGAAACGGGAGAGAGGGACAGCAGAGATAAAGGAGAGGTGGAAAAAAGCACCAGCAACAAGCCCAGGAAGTTCAGTGAGTGCATAAGCATTACCATGGTGTGCTTCTGAAATGTGTAGTGTGTAGCAGAGAGTAGCCTTACTGGTTCTGCCTGACTCCAACAGTGGGTCTCTTTGGCGTGTCATTAACATGTGAGATGTTCACCCTGGCGAGAAAATCTGTCACTTCTTTATGTCTTTTGGAGCACTTACTTACACTTTCATTGTTCACCTCCAAATAGAGAGTTTTAAGAGTAGTTGGTTCTTCAGACCAACTACAAACTTTTATAACCTCACCAGCCATCCATGGATCAAGGGTGGGAAGTGCTGTTTTGGCCAAAAAGGTGTCAATTTTTATTATTTTCTCTTTGATTTTTTAAAAATAACAAGAAATCTGGTGAAGAAGAACTGCATGTAAAAGGAGCTGAGGATTCATGAAGAAGCAAACGGGAGATCTTTTTTGCTTACGTGGAAGGGGAGAAAAAAAAATTCTGCTTGTGGAAACATGGAAGGTCTCCAGTATAATGAGTAATAAGAATAATTTCAAATATATTTTCTGAGATCTGAACAGTATTTATATGCAAATACTATCGCAGAAGGTAGTGGAAAAAATCAGTTTTCCTAACATTGGCTGGGAAACAGAATTTGCAGTTCTGGAAGACTTGTTATTTCCATAGGAACCAGATGAGATGAAGTAGAAAGACTTAACGGAGGTGATTAAAAAGTATTTTGTACTGAAAACAAACTTTCTAGCTGAATGACATAAATTACATTTAAGGGAGCAAATGGCTTTCTAGCAAGTTTAAAATAACATGCCAGTATCTGTCCTTTGGTAACTCTGTGTTAGAAAGCCTTAGAGAGCAGAGAGCTCAGCTGCAGAGCACAACCTTAGAGGAACCCATGGGCACATCTTTGGGGTGGCACACTGAGTTGGTGTAAATCTAATTTATGCTACCAGAATTTTGGGGTCTTGTTAATATTCAAATACATGCAAACCATCACCAGCACCACCACCATCAGCACCACCACCCACCCCATGCTTCATAACTCAAGAAAGAACCTTCACTATTTTCCCTTGTTCTGAAGAGAGGTTGGAGGTGAGTGATGTGGGCAGAACATTTCATCCCCACTCTCTGGTGTTTGGGAATTTTAACGAGAGAAAGAACTGTGGATGATACCCTGCACTGAAGATTTGCCTAATTTTGTGATTTGTTTTAGTTATTGTAGCAGTAATAATTTTGTGATTTCTCTACTCACCTTCCCAAAGAATGGAGCCCTCACAAACAAGCAAGCTACTTCCTCTGCAGTGCTATTTTTGTTTTATTAGTGAGCTAAAAAAAACAGCTTTGATCTACCCTCCAGTTTGATATGTAATGAGATATTTTCATCAAACTCTGCTCTTGATTGAACTTACATTAATGTCAGCAAGATTAACGCAGATATCTGTTGTTACGGGTTTCTGAGCAGTCAGAGGGGATCTTGCAGTTAGACCTTGCTGGTGCAAGGTCACTGGACACCACTGCAAAGACAGAGATCTTTCTATCAAAAATTCAATGCAGGATTGGCGCTTCAGAGCAAATGCACGTGGCCTGAAGCACAATTAATTAATGCATGGCTAAAGCCGTGCATGTGTTATATGTGTTGGTTCTTCTCCCATTCAAGCTGATGGCAAAATTCCCGTGGAGTTCAGCAAAGTGGGATGGAATCTATACAGAAATTATTTTTCCCAGAACAACTTTGCAATAACCAGCGGATTTGCGAACTCCTCACTCTGACACATTGAAATAATTTGGGACTTTCATTCCATTTTGCTTTAATTGGACTTACACTACATCTGAGTCTTCCTAAGTGGGTTGCCGTGCCTAAAATATGTGCAAGCATGTTTGCACTCTCTGAGGGAACATGGAGGTTAAACTAGAAGGCGAGGTTATGTTAGCAAGGATATTTTCTTTTTATACTGCTTCCAAAGGCAACCCTGTTTTGGGCTCACCACTCCGCCTTGACCGCTCTGTGCCTCTCCATACCAAATCATGCTGGGATTTGATGATAAAGCACATCCTCTTTCCAGGAGCCAAGCCAAGCCCTACATCCTAACTCACTGGTGTTCTGGTACCTTAGGCACTTTGTGGTCAGAAGGCAGACTGCAAATGTGGGTAGTAGCCGTGGTGACTCTGGAATGTCCAAAACCTCTGTAGGAAGAGAAGAAATGTCTTACAGAGTTGCTGTTGCCGATTTGATTCCCAGTTCCTTTGTTTTAATGTTTCTCAGACTGTGCCAGCTGAGATAGCTCTTAGCTGGATACCAGCCCTTGCAGAGCCTGATTTGGTTCATGTCTTCTATAAAAGTTTTCCATCTCTGACCAAGGCATTTCAGATCAGGGTAAAAATGTGAGTAAATCAGAGCTGGCATCTATCCCAGACATATCAATTCCCTTAATTCTCTTTTTCCTGTGGCTTTGGGACAATCAAAATAGGGAGTGTTTCCATTGCTATACCTTTATGAAAGTACAATATGTGAATGCCATATCCTGAGTGCATCTAGGATGTTTCCTTACCTTGGTCATTACCAACTGCACAGCTTTCTCTGGCAATTGCGTGAAACGAAGCACTGCAGCAGAGTAAACCTTTTGGCAGGGCTTGCTTCCAGGGAAGATCAAAACCCCCTGACGTGACAGTTAATGAAACAAGGAGAAAGAATATGGAAGCTGTCAGTCCAGGCAGCCAACACTAACAGATTCCGAAGGCAACTGGAGGTGCCAAGGTGTCTGCTTGCAAAATTTGGAAAGAGCTGCAGGGGTAGTAGAGAGGGCTGCATCAAGGCCGGTTTTACTGGCAGGAAAAGCCGCTTATGGTAACAGAGAAGCAGTGAAGACAACTCATCCCCTCCAAGAGGACACGTACTGTCTTTTTTAAGATACAGAACGAGCTGGCTGGCATTATTCTGCATCCCTTGGGCAATGGTACTTTGCCACGGAGCCGACCTGGGTGGAGTACATGGAGCATAGCATGGATCCAGCGCTACAAACCGAACACACAGTAATTGCAAGGACAGGACGGCATGAACTGAGCAGGACAGAGCACCTGGTCCCCAGAGGAGACAGCCAGTGCCCTTTGGTGGACAATGCAAAAGACTTAAAGACAAAACGTGGCAGCGTGCTGCAGCGTGAGCCACAGACCAGAGAGCAAGGGCGTCCTGTAACGAGTCTATTATCTCTAAAGCAGTGTTTCTCACACTGATCCACGGGCCTTTGGTGGTCTATAAAACATCCAGTGGTGGCTCATGAAACAATAGTAAACCCTCTCTCCTCCCCTCCAACAGCCACAGAAGCAGGCACGCAAACCAAGTGGGAGAAAATAAAAGCTACTATAGATTAATGTTCAAATTTTAGTCTTTTGTTTATTTGATTTGATATATGAAAAATACACAAGTTGGTCTTTGGGTTATTTTTTTTCCAAAAGAAAAGGTTAATCCTTGGACTTGAGAAGTTTAAGAAATGTGGCTCTGAGGGTGCTATTTTTGGAGCCAATTACAACAGCATTGAAATGTTGAAAGATTCCTTTTGTTTGTTGAAAGATTAGGCTGAAGCCCTTCAGTCTATAAAAGAATAATAAACCCTAGTGGAATAAAATACTTCATTGCAATGAGGATACAAAAGCCACCTCAGAGTGGTATGTAGCCTGGAAGGAGGCACAGGGCTGGCAGAGCTGGCACTGATAATTCCTAGAGCTGTCGGTGCTCAGAAAAAAGGACTGTGAGCTCTTGCTTTATTCAAGTTACAGAATCTCATCCTCCACCTCTTGCCATCATCTAGAGCTGATTTGGTAGCAAAATGATACGCGTTTGCACAGTGTGCACCGTCCCTGTTAGTATCCTTCAGTCTTGTACAATCGACTCTGAAATGAGTTATTGGAATGGAAGGATTGGCAAATTCATGTCTCATGAAATCTTAGAGTGAAAACTAGCTCTAAGTGACCTTTCCTTCCTTGCCAGGATTGTCGTCTGGGCTGTTTCTGTTTGGGGGAGTAGGCAGCGTACATCTTGGAACTGTGTAGAGTTTGCTTTTTGGCTAATCCCACTTCGACAAGTATAGTTTCTGGGTTACTTGTAAACCACCTTGTGGTTCATCAGTAGTGAGGATTATGAAGCCAAGCCCGCCTCTGATTTTGTGCAAATTAGCTGCAAGTGTAGTTTACTGGTGGGTATGGCTGAGCTGAGGACTTTATAATGGAATGGTAGGTCTGAGGAGAGGCGGGCAGGCCGAGGTGCAGAGATTATGTGAGAAAATAAAGCTGCAGGTGAAGACCAGGCATGTCTTTGTCTTGCCTCCCTGAAACAACACAAATTCAAGAGTGGGAATGGCAAAAAGCACCTCGGTGCAGGGGTAGGTGTGTGTGTGACACAAACAGCAGGTGACAAGGGTGTCAGGGGTTATGGGCTGAGAGCCACATGTCCCTGCAGTCACAAGGAGCAAGAAATTCACAGCTGGTGAATCAGCAAAGATGCTGCCCTCAGGCATCCGCCCAACGCCCGATGGGCAGCAGCGGGTCATGTCCAACCAGCCCAGTCACGCTGTTGCTTTTAGAAATTTTGCCCAGCCCTTTCCCTCCCCAACTGAGTGCTGATCCTTCCACCCCAGCCTGTTCTCCTGGGATGCCGTGTTACCTGTCACACCAGCATACTAACAGAGCCTGATAAAAATCACATGGTGCCTTTCGCCGTTGTCTTAGCCAAGTTTCAGGGTGATTAATCACACTATTCCTGCCTAAAGTTCCCCTCATTCGCTGTGATTTTCATTCCTTTCTTTTCATTTCTGGCTGATGTGTTACGTTGAGCAGCACTGTTCTCATCTGTTAAATGCCTCTGTTTCACCCCAGAAAGTGCCCCCTCTCCATAGCGAATGAGGTGATTTCCCTGTGTTCTTTCTTCCCAGGACTGTGTTGAGGATTAATAAGCAAGCACTTCCAAAACGCTTTGTGATCCTCTGAGTAAAGGGAGGAAGGAAGGGTGGAAGGGTTGACCTTAATAGACCTTGTGCTGGCAACCAGGTCAGTCAGCAGCTATATGTGCCTTTTGGGCTGTAAGCGGTCCGATGCGTCGTGAGCACAGAAAGGGGAAGCTGCCTTCGTTCCCCAACCATGACCTGAACCAGGATTATCTCACCTACCCTTGACGTCGGAGCTTGGCTTAGCATACTGATGGGGACGGATCTCAGGGTGGGTGACAGACAGCTGGGGTCCATGGCACATTCAGGTCTTATGAAATCAGTGCCACTAGGGTTTGCCAAGGTGGAAGGAAATCCGCCTGCCCTTGGTGCTGTGAGTTTGACGGCAGAGCAGAGGGGTCTTTGGGGAATGGGGGAGGAAAAAGAATAACTCTAAAGAAACTGATTTCTACCCCAGGTATCAATTCCAGCAGAAATGGAAAAAAAGCTTAATCAGAAAGGTCCCTCAAACTGAGAAACCTAATGACTGGCTCCTGCTCATGTGGTGTCTCTGCCTTTTATTGGGTTTAGTTCACCAGGCTTGCACTGAGTCGACAACATCGACTTGGAAAGCAGTGTAGACCCCTGGGCAGGACTAAGGTCAGAGGACTGCTGGCTCCCACCACCAATAACTGCCCTGAGCAGAGAGTTGCTTCATGGGCTTGTGCATCTGCTCCCAGACCACTCTGGGGTTGCTGTCAGGATGGCAGAAAGGTAACTCTTGGCAGACCCATGGGAAGCTCTGCCTCCTGGCCTGAGGAGCTTTGGGTCAGAATAAGAATGATATGATGTGCCTAATCTGCACCTATTAATTTGATTAAGTTTTTAAACTCAGCCTCCCCTTTGCACTGATGCAGAGCTGTAAAAGCAAGTGAAATCCCTGAAAGCAATGAAGCCAGCTTTCCTAGTCTACCTCCTGGTGTTTAATAAAAGTGAGGTTATTCCTTTTCCCTTCACTTGGGGCCCCAGTTTGGATCTCTTTCCCCTGTAAGGGTATTTTATTGTCATTAATATACTGCTTCTGAGATGTCTGCTCCTTTGACCAAATGGGTTTCAAAACTCACCAACCTGTTCAAAACTGGTCAGGAAAGCCAGGTAGAGGGTTAGTGCATCAGTGGTGTTTCCTTAGGAAACTGGCCTGAAAACCCATCCAACCCCCTTCTATCTGCCCCGTTTCGGCTTTGTTTCACCTCAGCATTGAAGCCCCTCGGTGAGCAGCAGCTCCCAGGAGCGGTAGAGATCAGCTGTGCTATGTAGAGCCATCGCGAGCTGCCAGGCAGCCCAGCACTGGTCTGCCAGCTTCAGCCAGCTCACCGCCTGCTCCAGCTGTCTGGCGTTTGCAAGGCTGTTTTGGGCAGCTGTTGCCACCTGATGAAGCTGTCCTGCATCCCCTTCTCACTGCCAAGCCAATGACGAACTTGGGCTAAGGACGTGATGTTTCAATGGCTGAAGTTTTGTGGTTGGTTCTACTTCTATCAGGTTGTACGGGTGGTGCTCCAAGGGCAGCACCAGGAGTCACGGGTCTAGTTCTGACCTTTCAGGTTTAGAGGATGTGGGATTTCGCAGTGCTCTGACGAGTCAGAGCAGACTGTAACTTCAGCCCACCTCTCCTCCCGGTGCCAGCTCAGCACAAAAGCACATGAAAATGCAAACATACACACACACAGAGGCAAGGACGGGGCTATAAGATCAACACTCTTGACAACAGCAAAGTGCAGTCCTCTCTGGGTGACAGAGTCAATCATCTTGGTAAAGAAGAGCCGTGGTGAGAGACATGCGGGTTGAGTCAGACCCTTTGCCAGTGGCTGGGGAATAGGGGGTTTCCAGGACTCGAATTAATTATCAGGAGGGGGATTTCATGGAAGGAGGAGCAGTCAGTTATGCAGGATAATGCCTTGGCTTCAACTTTTCTAGGAAGCTGTGGCCCAGAAGACTTCTTTCCCCTGCCAAGCAAGAGGCAGTACAATGACTCCCTTCCCCAAGGCCTCCACCCTCTGTAATGCAATAATTGAAGATTATTCTTTTTCCATGCCACGCATTAATGCTGCAGCTGCCAGAGCAGCACTCCCATGCTGGATCCATGCTGCCACAGCAGACTGGCAGCATCCCGCAAAACATGCCTGCAGCCTCGGCGCTGCTCCCTGCTCTAGGGGTGCAGGGTTGAGTGAACGGGGCAGCACCGTATTGGTCCCCCAAAACCACTGCTGTGCTGGAGGCAGCAGAAAAGGGTGGGAGCCTCTCTGCAGCTCACATCCCTGTCCCTTAGCTCATAGTTGTTGAACTCTGAGCTTGCATAGAAAGGCCTCTGCCTTTTTCACTGTGCTCTTTCCTCCTCTGTTGCCTTCCACGTCCTTTTTATCACTGCAGTGGGTCTGGGCTGTGTGGATCAGAGGAGGAATCTGCTCAGAATTAAAACCACCCTATGGAGGCTGCAGATCAGCCCCTGGCACCATCAGGCTTTTGCGGCGCTGAAGTTTGAGTTTCTATCTTACGGGACTTCCAAACGTGCGAGCCAAGCCCCGCACTCTGTAACCAGCCAGGGGCTCCCAACAGAAGATGGAAGATCCACCCACAAGGACTGAAGCCTGGCAGGGAGCTCTCTGGAGAAGCGTGCTCCCCCTCTTGGGGGGCTGCAGAGAGCCACGGGAGAAGGTGCCCCTTGGGCACCAGGAAAGCATCACTTGATGACACCACATGGCTTGAATTTCTCTGCTCTGACCTGGCACTCTTTTTAGGGAGCCAAGGAGAAGAGTTTGGCTGGGAGGCTGCTACTCGCCTTCCCTCAAAGAGCAGCTGTTCTTGCTGATCCCCACATTTCATTTTAAAGCAAGCTCCTCTCCAGGGTGCTCTCCGGGCACCTGAAAACAACCTAAAGCCTGTAGCTATGGCAAAGCGCTACGCAACTGCTGTGCAAGCCCTACACAAAGAAATTAGATTCACCCCTCTCTGCTGCCCCTGTGGAGAGCTCCTCGAAACGTTGCTGGCTCACACCAGTGCCTCCAAGGCAAAGTGCCTGCAGTTGTTCACCCTGTGCCCGGATGTCCCCGGGCAGCAGCCAGGCAGCCCAAGTGCTGCTCATTTCATTGCATGCCATTCGTCACACCAGAGGGAAGGGCAGAATGTCATTGTGGACATCCCTGGTGTGTCATAGCCGTGGGGGCTCCTTCCATGCTGCTTCTCAGGTCCCACTGTAGAACAGGGGGTCAGCTCTGCAGCTGCTCATGGCAAGCAATGCTACGTCCATCACCAAAGTGGGACCTCTGGCAGCATATGTGGGGATTAGCATCAGATCCTTCACTCAGACCAGGAGCTTCGAGGCCTCCCAGCTCCACTCCATCACCTTCACCAGCCATGTTTGCCTGAGCTGTGCCATCACTTCTCTGAAATGAAGCAGGGTGGATGCAGGCTTCCTGCGTATGGCCATCAAGATGTGCGAGGAGACAAGGACTCTGTCCCTCATTTCTGAGCGGGACAAGCTAGCGGTGCGAAAGGGTTAAGCTGTGTTGTTGGTTGTCACATGGTGCTGGGAATGCAAAGGGAGCAAGAGGCTGGGGAGCCCAGCGCAGCAGCACATCTTGACTGCACATGTGGCCTCTACCACAAACACTTCAAAGTGCTTCCCTCAGACTGACGGAACAGCCTGACGCCGACTGTAAATGCCCTTGACACGCAGAGTGGAAAATATCAAACGCTTCAGCGTTCCCCCCAAAACGCAGCCTGTTTTCGCTGGGGAAGGCCTTAATGAACCTGTGCGGGAGAGGAGGAGGGAGGACAGGAGGTGGTACGGGTGGTTCTCATTTAGCCCGTGTATGGGTACGTGCCAGCCTGGGCAACTGGACTTAATCTGAGGCAAATCCAAGTGCTCGAGGGCATTTTAAGAGAGGCTGGGACATCAGCTCCTGGCAGCTCAGTGTCAAGACCCCAGCCTGCCTTTCCCCTCACCCTATCGCCTACTCTGAACTGTGCCAGGAGGAACAAAAGGGTTTCTAGGCTGGGGGCTTCTCCCTTTCCTCGAGGAACCCCCACCTCCACCCATCCCTCTGCTGACTCTGCTCCACCACTCCCAGCCTTGAAATGTCCACCCTGACGAGGTGCTTTCATGACACTGAAATCCATTCCGACCCTGGCACAGCGCAAGTGCCAGAGGAAACCTCACTGCCGCCCTGTCCCTCTCCTGGGGCTGTGAGATGGGGCAGACCTCTTTGCCCCATCTGCTCTGAGCAGGACAGGCCTCTCCTGGGACACAGTCCTGCTTCGATGAGGAAGAAAAGCCTTGAGGAGTGAAAGGACAGATCTCAATCACCAGTAGCATCAGGGAGTCACTGGGGGGCCTTTACTGTGAGCCTGCCTGGGTGCACTGTCTGCCCTTGGTCACCCTTGACATGCCAGGACATGCAGTCCTGGTTGGGGATGCTTATAGCAGGGTTTTGTCTCATATCTGCTTGTTGGGTGATGCCTGCCATGTCACTGCTCTGCAGTGGGGCAGGCAGGCATCCTTCAGCCATGAGAATGAAGGTCTGTGCCCATCCCATGAGACATCACCCCATCTTGTGATCGAGGACACCAGCCTCGCGGTTGCATGAGGAACCTGCAGAGTCACAAAGCCCAGGGAAAGGACAGCAGCTACAGTGTTTGGTACCCAAAACAATAGGTGCCACCCATTGGATATGCCTTCTCCTGGCCAAGGAAGGAGATGAGCAGACAACATGCCACAAAGCAGGGTTGAACAAGTTGGCCACGCCTGGGAGGCCAGTAAGTCTCTCCACCCTACCCCTGCGTGGCCTCAAGATGCAAACATGTTTGCAGTCTCACTGCAGTAAGATGGGGAACGACCCATCTCAATTGATGGCTCTGGTCGCTGTGGCTTAGTAGATGTCATCAACCAGCAGCGCCAGGGAGCAGGGGAGCATGCCGCAGAACTTTGAGACCATTTCCTCAGGATGGGGTCCAAGCAGAGACCCCAATCCAGGGAGAAAGCACCACATTCTCCTTACTGCATGGAAAGCTGTGGGCAGAGGGCAAGGTGCTGCCTGTGCTGGTGGAGAAGACATGGAGTACTGAAGTGTCACTCGTGACCAGCAGCTCTTGACCTGGAACCAGCATCAGAAAGATACAAATTGTCTCGCATGTCCCCTTTTGAGCGTGATCCCTGCAGGCTCAAGGGGACTACGAGCGCAAGTGATGGCTGATGGAGCAAACACACACAGACAGACGATATTCTGCCCAGCCAGATGCAGAAGAGGGGACAGAAAGACAACAGGCCTGTGTGCGGTCTCCTTGGCTCCAGCGCAACACACATCACCAAGAGGCTGAACAGGGCTCTGATGACTGTAGGCCCGGATCCATCGGTTATGACACATTTGGCATGAATGAAATTGCCTCATAAAATAGTTCTCAGATCAGCAAGAACTTGAGGGATCTCAGGAGGGAATTGAAGGAGAGGAGAGTTCAGACAGTCGGCAGCAAGATCCTTCCTTGCTTCTTGGAAGCAAAAGCAGACGGGGATGGAGACGGCCAAGGGGTAAAAGGTGTAAAATGAAGGTAAAATGGAGGTGTTTCAGGTCATGGAGCCTCGGTCCGCTTTCTGAGGGAGCATATGAGCTGGACCACCTCCATCTGTCTGGGAGAGCAACCAATATCCTGGATAACAAATGAGGTAGAGCATTTAAGAGGGCTTTAACGGAACATCTTTGGGGAACAATATTAAGAGGGTAAACAGAAGACGTAGGCGCCACCATAAACTGCTGACTCCTGGCAGCACAAATGTTGAAAAGCAAACCTAGAAGCCTGGGCAGTAAACAACAGGAGGTAGAAATAGCCACCGACAGCAAAGAAATAACGGCTTGACATTTCTGAAACCTGATGGGAGGGTTTGCCCACCAGTAGGCTGTTGGTCGTGCCTTCTGTTTGGAAAAGATGCTATCACCTTCTTTAGCATCGCTGGCTTTTGGAAGGGCAGGAGGTGGAGTGCCCGCTCCCTGACGGCTCACAGGAAGGGACTCCGAGGGCGACTCGGCTAAGCCACTGTGTGCTCAGCCTGTGACTGCCAAAGACGCCGAGGAGTGCGAGGGGTGGGTGTCGGAGATGGTGGGAGCCTGCTGCAGGGGAGCGGGTGGCGAGGAGATTGGGTCTGGCGCTGGTGAGCCCCTGGGCACTGCCGGAGCTAGCGGGGGATGGCAGGCTGGCGCAGCCAGGGTCCTCCTGTGTCCATCCCTGCGCTGACAGATAAAGATAGATTGATCGCCGAGTTGCAGATTGATGACTGCTGTCAGCTGGTGGCCTGCCTCGCCAGCCAGGGAAGGGAAGCAGACTCCATGCCCGGTCCTTTTAAAGGCTTTTTGCCTCCAGATATGATTTATTGTTGGAAAACAAAGGATGTTTAAGAAAAAAAGCCAACACAAAATAAAACTTCTCAATCGATGAAAGCTGTCTTTGGTCCCTAGTGGCTTCTCCCCCTCTTCTTGAGCCTGGGAGCAGAGGATGAATACATCCCCCTCCCCAAACAACCCAAACCCAGCTTCCTCTGCCGTTTAGGTATGCAACTCTCCCGTCTCATGATGAGCAGGGACTCCATAACCTATTCCCAGGCTCTCTCCCCGCCAGCGAGCGTGACACTAGGTGCAAACACAGAAAAGCTCTGACCAGTGTGTTTATATGTGACAAGGGACTGGATTTTTAAAAGCACAGAGGTGCTCAGCTCTAGCCTCTGGTTCTGGAAAAAGAACAACTTCCCTGGGCTGAAAACCATTAGGAGTAAAATTAAGGAGTGGAAGGAATTATTTAAACAGTATTGAATGGGTGATAATCAGGGGGTGTTTCAGGCTGTTTTTGAGATGCTGGAAGATAACTGCTATTCTGGGAGTTTTGCATAAGCAAACCCAGCTAAGAGAGGCAGTGGAAGCAGCAGTGTTGTAGGTTTAGCATATATATATACATAGATGAATAGCGTTAGGGGCATAAATGTGTGACATCGATGTGCTTGCATGTTAATGGTAACTAAAAAAGGAGAAATCTGATAGCGGTGAATAAAGATCAGTGAGAACAGGCAGACACCCAGGGAGGGAAGCTAAAGGCAGGAGTGAAAAATCTCTGGCCACTAGAGTTAATGATAATAAGAAATTGTTTAAATGTATCAAGAAAAGCCAAATCCTGTAATGATATCCCAGGGAATAATGGGAAAATATTCAGCCTGTGTGTAGAAGAGACAAAGTTACTCATTCAACGTTTGTTTTTCTGTTTGGAAAGAAGGAGGATGAGACATTCATACTTTACGGAGATAATGAAACACTTTGTGTTCTACCAGTGATGAATCCGAACGTTAAACAGCAGTGATTAAAGTTAGACATTCTGCAGGATCAGATAACTTGCATCAAAGGATAAACAAATTGGCCCGAGAGCTCTCTGAACCATTAGTGTCGATTTTTAAACAAATCTGGGAACTCTGGGGAAGTTCCAGAGGACCGGGGAAAAAATTCTACCACCAGACTAATATGGCAGTATGTCAGAGGGGCCACGAAAACAAGCAGTGTTTGGCAGGACATGGATCCAGAAAGACTGATCGTAACAAAAACCTTTATGGAACACAGTCCATATGGATTCACAGAATGTCGCATAATTAACGTCAATCAGCTGCGGTTTGCAGAAAATAGAGCCTTTCTACTGTTTGTGATGGTATAGCAACCTCACTTGACAAGGTGGCATCATCCACTTAGGTTTTTGTGTGGTGCTTGGCTTAGATCTGCATGGCGTCCCAATGAAAAAAGAAAAAAAATCATCCCTGTACAAAACCAGTGCAGCTGGGATTGGTTTTATGGCTCTATAACCTAGGCAGCTGGAAGTTTGGAGATGTTGTCTGGTGGGGTTGTTCCTTATGGGACCTTGCAAGGGTCTGATTAATAAGAGGGTTTGACCATTGCTGGAGAAATGGGCCGTCAGGGGAGGGGCAAAGCTCTGCGTGGCCAGACAGGTCACTTGAGAGCTGTCTGTGCTAACCAGTCCTTGTGTCTTGGTCTCCAGCCACTGCAGGGTAGGGAGCTATTGCGATGCGCCAGCGTTCCCATATGGGTTTCCTCTGTCTGCAGACTGAGGCTCTGGGGTTGCTGGTACGTACCCAATCTGGAGTTGAGACGCAGCCAAAGCATGCCTCCAGATCTAAGATCTGGGAGGCATTCTGGGATAACCTCATCTAGACACAGCTTGGGTGACTTGGCCAGGAGGACTCCCCTCAACAGCATGTGTCTTAACCCAGCTGCACGCAGGGTCTTCTGTAGCTCGAAAGCTTGACCACCTGCTACCACAACAAGTCAGTTCAGATCCTCAGAACAATGCAGCTCCCTGCAACCTCTCGGGCTTGTAAGCAACAAGATCTATCAGCCAGAGCAAAGGTCCATGTGATAGCACGTGCTGTGCATCTTCCCCAGAGCTCCTCCCAGCTGTTCCCAGTCACACCCGATTATTCTTTCAAGTCGTGATAATGATCACGTCCATTTCAGCATGTGTGACAGTCTGTCTATTCCCTTCAGCCAAGTTTCCACAACAGCGGTATTTACAATCAGATGCTTGCACCCAGAAGTACAGGCTGAAATGCCAGGACGAACACTCATGGACGCTGAGCCCAATTATTCCAGCTATATTGTTTTCAACCTACTGTATTTTTTTGAGTCTTAAATCTTTTTCTTGAGCGTTAAAGACCTCCTTTAGAAATTTCTGGTCTGTCTATAATTGCTGAGCATGCATGAACTTTCATTCCTTATTCGTTGCAGGAGTTATCTTGCAGTATCTTGACTAAGTGGTGGAGCACGGACCATAGCCCCTGGTTTCAAAAAGGGAATTGCTGACCCTGCAGGGCATGGAGAAGGTCAAGCTAGGAAACAACTTGGGTTTCACACAGTGCCTTTGAGCCTGGGAGCTTTCAGCAGTTTGATGTTGTAGAAACACCACTCCGTGCATGGCTGGGGCACATCAGCCCACGGTGAGGAGCAAATCCAAGTGGAAAGTTGGTGGCAGAAGGGAACTAGCCCAGCACAGCATGTCCCTGGGGGTGACTCCCTTTCCCTGGGGAATGGTCTGGCCCAGAGCAGTGTTGTTTGGGGAGGCTGCTGGCTAGAACCATCCAGGGTCAGCAGGACATGAAACCACATTCCCTTTCCCTTGGTGAGCTGTGTGCTTTATAACTTAGGAATGCGAACGACCTCAGGTTTGGCTGAAAAATAATCATCCTCAGGAAGGGAACAGGTCTATCATGCTAACAGAAGGGAACAACTCGAAGCATGATGTGCAGGGATGACATCTCAGGGCTTCAAATTTGTTCCCCATCCATGCAGAGGAAGAAAACTGACCTAGACACTGTTGAAGTTGACAGGTCTTAAATTTAATCTGCTCTAAAGGCAAGATGTGACCCTGTTCCTGTGCGCGGTAAGGCTGCAGCTGTTTTACCTTTCCAGTGGAGTGGAGAAATACTCCTGTCTTTGCACCACTGTCAAATGTGGACTTCAGCTAGGACTGTCCCAACCGAAACCCAGCCCCGAAGAGGGTGCTGTTGCCAGAGCATGCTGCCCCTTCTCGGATCCAACCTGGAGCCTCTCTCCAGTGCTGAGGCTCTCCTGCCCAGCAATCACAGAGGGATGCCAAAGTCCCTCCATTCACTGCAGAGCCCCTCGGAAGAGGTCTGGCTGAGCTGGGCTTTTCCAGAGCCCTCCCTTCCTCCCTCCCTCCTTTGCTCAGCCTTCCCCAAGGCAGGCACATTTCTTCCCATTTAATTTTCCTGGAGCCCCAGGCTGGGGTTTTGGGGGTTGGTTTGTCTGCTGTTGCTGTTGCTGCTTTTGCCTTTTCCTCCTTCTTTGATACACATCATTAGGCAATTCCAATTTAGGGCACTGGTTCCTGCAGCCAAAACCGGGGTCTCGATCTGCTCGAAGCCATGCCAGAGGATCTGACCCCCCCAGCCCCAGGGTGCTCTTGCTGGTGGTCTGTACGATGCTTAGGGACCTGCTAGTGTGAAACCTGGCTGATCGTCCTGCAGGACACTGCAGTTACTGGAGGCATGAAGGCTACCTGGATTGCACTTCAGCTGCAGCCACCGGAATAACCACAGGTTTTTTTATGTTTTACTGGTGGAGCCAAAGCCTTGAAGATGAAGAGGTCCTGCCAAGTCAGCAGAACACATCCATCTTCCTGGGGAAGCAAATAAAAACGGGTTTCAGGTTAATAGATCTGCCCCAAACAAGGCGTTTTGGTTTGGCCTTCCTCACTTCCCCGTCTCCTCCTCCATTCTCCTGTTGTGACTGTTTGGATTTAGGATCTGCTGGATTCAACCCAAAGCCACAGAGGAGTCCAGTCTACTTGAATTAATACTTCCCAGCAGACAAAGTCCATATCTGAAAACCTGCATGTGCTTTTACGTTCAATAATTTCCCCTATCACGAATTCTCTCCTTTGACCTTGGTCCAAATACTTGAGCTCTGAGGGACCTTTGTTTATTTGTGTAAGATGATCTTCTCTTTCAGCACTGATTGTTCATCAAGACAAGGACTATATTTAAGCTGTACCCTGAGTTTACGCAGTTGGCTGATGTGTTGTTGTGAAACCGTTGATCAAGGCCCATTAGAAGACAGAGAGCCCTCAGCGCAGATGGACTTTGTGCTTAATCCATCTGCCAAACTCCAACCAGCCTCTGCTATTTCGGAGGCTCGTGATCTGACCAACTTCGGGCGCTGTCACGCGGATGGAGAAAGGCTTGTCTTCTCACTTAAGGGACTCTTCTTGCCAAGCCTGGAGGCAGTGCTGCTTCTCAGTAAAGCAGTTGTAATAATGTTTTAACATGGGCAAAAGAAAAAACAAAGAAAGAAAAGACCTCCCTAAACTTTGTTCAAAGGGCTGGTGGAAATGGAGTCATGGAATTTTTTGAAAAATACAAAACAAAACACAGCCCGAGGCAGAAACCCAGCACGGAAAATTGGAGCCTGGTTAAAGTCTGGCAAAATTGTAAGTGGAGAAACTTCTATTCTCTTCTGTTCTATTCCAATCCTAAAAAGCTGCCTGATGTGGGGAGAGAGTAGGTACATGGTGGTTACACACCTCAGTGCGGAACTGGAATGTCTTTGCATTTATCATGGGGGTGATGCTACAAGAGCCCTTGAGAACAGAAGAGCATGAGATGTTCGCCAGAGGGTGTAGGCCTCGGGAAGAAGCAGGACATGAAGAAATGCAAAGTCCTGGCTTTGGTTCAGCCACTGATCCCATGGTACCAAGTGAAATGTCAGAATTCATCTTTCTGTCTTCCCTCCAGACTGTCCTTCAGGCATGAATTAAGCAAAGGACCTTCCTACATTCTTGGGGATGGTTTGCAGAGTTGGTGGGCAGGTGGGGCAAGAGGGGACTGCGAGCATGGCCACAGTCCAATATGCCTCTGTGTCCCCATGCAAATTACCCACCCCATCCCCCAGCACGTCAAGAAGGGAGGGTGGGGGCGAAATTCTATGTAAGGGTGGTGGCAGAGGGGATCTAGCTAGTAAAGCCAGTAGAAGATGTGGTTCATGTCTATAGGGAGATTGAGGGACAGAACAATTTTTCCTGCTGGGATCTCTGTCCAGGCATTGTCATGTGCTCATGGTGAGTGGGGAGGGCTCTGAGTTGTGCAGTGCTGGCACTGGCAGGACTGCCTGCATTGCCTAGGCCATCCTGGCCAGGACCTGCTTTCTCCATCTGGGACATCCCCGGCCAGTGACTCAGAGGCCCTTAGGAATGTGTGTCTGAACCACTTCCCCTCAGCCATCTGGGGAGCATCCTCTACCCACAAGTCATCCTCCTGAAGCCAAAGCCTGCCCCTTCCTCTGCCATTGGTGGACCTCAGCAGCTCTGCTTCAGGCACATCCACATACGGCATCCATCTGCTTGCTGTCCCCATGGCTGTATCCAGAGCCCCTGGCTTGTCCTGCACCTGTCATGGCTGGACTGCTCCATCATCCTGATGAAATGAGACTTCTCTTAATGTCCCAAACCTGGGTCAGAATCACAGAATCATTTAGGTTGGAAGAGACCTTTGAGATCATCAAGTCCAAGCATGGCTTCTGTTGATGGATGAACAAATAGTTTGGAGGAACTGGCCAGCAGGACAATCTATTGCTGCAAGGGGCCAAAATGAACCCAGCAGGAGTTCATATAAAGTCTGGTAGATGACATTGCATATACATTTGGGTTCATGTCTCATGTTCAGATAAATCTGAATTGGAGTCAGCATGTTGCCATTTGAGCTACTCCAAATGCTGTGGCATATGAAGACGAAAATGAACTATCAGGCTCCTGTTTTTTAGATGCCACAAGGTTAGAAGTCCATCTCCTGTAGGAGCCTTTATGGACTCCCTTGATCCTGGAATAAGCTCCTTCTTCTTTATTTGGTTGCTTAGGACATTTATTCAACATTGTCCCAGCCAGCAGGATCGAGCCCTTTCTTGGTGCTTTTTTGACAGAAGCATCATTTAGTCTCTGGTAGTCCCTGGATGCTGCCCACTGGTATGAAGACAGTGGAGTTTGACTACAGACATACCAGAAGCGGTCTGTTGTACCTGGTCTGGGCGGAAAAGGGACAGACTGCCAGCTAAAGCGCCTGGACAGACACACTGCGGTTCGAGTCTTGATTTTTAGATGGCAGCGGTAGTAAATGTGTGTAAAGCAGACACACTGGTGCTGAAGTACTTACTGGGAACATTAATAAACCACGGACCACCCTTCCTCATCATATGATGTGGTTCTGTCTATAGGCAAGATATGTAAAAACAATTTAAAATTAATTTAGCTTTTAAACCTTTTAAAAACATATAAAAACCCCAACCTTTTGATATAGGATTGGGCTGTTTTTCCAAGTGGGAAAATGTTCACATCAGGATTGATTTAATTTTTTTTTCCTCTTTTAAATCATAAACAGTCCCGGTACAAGAAACAGTAGCTGTTATTGATTAAAAGTTCATTTGCCTTGTCTTTGCTGATGATTGATATTTGGGAAGGAGGGATAGAAGAAGGAAGGGTGTTGTACTTTGGAGAGAAAATGTGCCACATGTTACCTGCATCTTAGAATAATGTTAGTGTTGGAAGGCGTAGAGTTTGCGAAGAATAATAATTGTTTTAAGGTTCAGTAGACCTCGGTCCTTTTTTGCCTGTGTGACTGTGTTTTCGTGTGTCGGACGCGCCCTCTCTAAGCAGCGGTGTGATGCAGGAGGGAAGCAAGGCAATTGCGTTTCCAAATGGGATTTTTATGGCCCGTTGAAGGAAAGCAGCTACCCACCGAATAACACCGCGCCGCTTCCAGTGGCAGATTGTAAAGGCTTCCTTTTGTGAGCACGTGTGCCGCGCTGCTGAGCAGGCAGCGCGTGCAGGAGGTGCCACAGCACTGCGGGATGCTCAGGAGCTGGCACGTTCACCCTGACACCTCTGAATTTTTATTGGGCCTCAAAACCCCAAACCGGTGCATGAGAAACTGCGACAAGGTGGGGGTGCAGGATACAGCTGGTGAGCTGCCTGGTCCCAAGCCAAGGCTGAGATGGGCTGGGGTGGGGCACTGTGTCATCGGTTCCTTGCCCATGGGGTGGTGGGCATGGGTGCACCCATTGCCCCGGGTGCTGCTCTGCATGTGATAAGCTGGTAGGTCACAGGTTTTAGAAAATCTCTGAGCTGCCGGAAATCTCTGGTTTCAGACGATTTGCATGGAAACCACACCGGGATGCTGGAGGTGGAAGACCCATTCGCTCTAAGGCCTTCAAAGGACTTAGACTCAATGGGGCACGAAAGGCATTTCTTGGTCAAAATATTTTCCAGGCGAAAAGGATGGATTCAGAGAAGGTGAAATTCTGTGAATTCATCTCCATTCCCCAAATTGTTGAATTGCAGAAGAGGAGGAAAAGGGGAAACATTTTGTTTAGATATTTTCAAAGCAGAATGTTTCTGAGGTTTTTTTTCCTTGGCCCAGTCTTTGGTTTCAAGACCTCCTTCAGTTTCAATAAAAAAAAAATAAAATTCTTAAAAAAATATTTAAAACATCTGTCAAAACAGCAACTTCTCAGTAGAACTGAAACCTGCTTTTTCCAAGACTTTATAATTTGCTGAAAATATTTGTGGCAAATTTTCTTCCCAGCTTGTTCCCAGTGCAAAATGCCTGTGAACTGGCAGGCCACCAGCATGCCGTGATTTGCAGAGCTCTTGAGCACCTTTTCCCAGCACTTCTCCAAAGGACCCTCAATGTGAGAAGAAACTGTAGGGAAAACAAACAAACAAACAATCAAGAAAATCCCTGCCCAAACCCACAACCAAATTTGCCAGCAAGGGAGCACATGTCTAAAGGGGTATCAGGCATCACAGGTACTTTCAGTCTGATTTAATGGAAGTTTATTGATTAGAAATGGAGATGTGGTATAATGGAAGGGTGGGACTTGTCTCCACCAGCATGACGTTGCTGTCTCAAGTGTCTCTGCCCACCCTGGGGTTCATGTTTAAGGGCGATGGGGCAACTTGCTGCTCTCTCCTGTGGGAGCAGGGAACAGATGATATTTGGGGAGACAGCTCTAGGATAACCCTGTCGTGCATTATCCACCTTCATCAGCACTGATTTACACCTCGGCACAACGGACATTGGTCCTTACAAACAGCGAGTAGCCCAGGCAGAGTTAAGAGTATCTTAGCCTGAGGCTCAGGTAACTTTGACTTTAGCTGATTCATTACATGTTCTCTAAAAATTATTATGTCCGTAAGGCAGAGGTGTCTGGTATTTTATTGCATTTCCCTGTAATTTGAAAGGAGGATAGAGGAGAGAGGAGAGAGAGGAGAGAGGAGAGAGGAGGGAGAGAGGAGAGAGGAAGGGGAAGGCATTCCCCTGTCCAATATGCGTGGATGTGTTCTGGCCCACTACCTGTGCACAGGCAGGCTTCTTTACATCCTCCTGGTTTTACTGCTGGCTTTCCCATAAACAATGTTCCCTGCCTACTGTTCCCTTGTCCTGGGAACCCCATCCTGCTCTTCTGAAGCAGTTTACAGTGGCGAGAAGCAGAAATCCACCTGAGCCACAGATCCGAAGCTGGGGTCCCTCCAGGGACCAGGTCTGCCCTCAGGCCAGTGGTACCAGATGAGGGGGCAGGTCCTCTGCTGTTCATATTGGTTATCGACAGCAGTGCAGCCACGCTTGTTTACAGGAGCGGGAGTTGGCCTCATCAGTTCACAAGCCTGAACCTCTTCCAGTTTAGATGATGCAAAATCCAGTCCACAGGGGTCCAGGGCGTGGGATTTTTCAAAGTAGGTCAAGTTAGACAGAAAGAGCTTGGGAAGACCCCTTCCCTCCAGCTCATTAAGGACCTGTGTGAGTTACCATCAACCCTTTGCTTGGCCTGGCATCATCCCCAGCGCCTTTCATCCCACACCACCAGGATTGTGTCCACATTGCAATGTCCCTTTGCAGCCAGGATTGCATCCTTGCCATCCACCCACCCAGCCGCTCCCAGAGATGGAGCAAAGCAAGGATGAGAGATCCCACCCAGCAGAGAGGTCTCGGTCCTACAGGCAGGCACGAGACCGGGGCAGGAGTGACACGGGACAACGGGCACAGGCAAGCCACCCCCTCTGCAAGGCATTGCTCTGTCGCTGCCCTGTGCTGAAGGGGCTGGCACTAACCCTGACCTGCTGGGACATCACTCCTCAGCTCCCTCCCTTCTCCCTCTCAGGAGGAGATGGAGTTTCAGGCTTTGCAGCACACGCACCCGTGCCAAATCCCCTCTCCAATGCAGGCGTTCCTAATCATGCATAAATACGGCGGTGGATATAGCCGTCTGTGTTGCTCCAGAGAGAGCCTTTGATCCTGGATTGAGAGCTCATGTTTCAGGTGTTTGGGCAAATCAAAAGCACAAAACAGAAACTCCAAATTGCCTTGTAATTTTTAAGAGGCAGATCAGGAAGACACTGCTCACTGGATGGGGAACAGATGGCTCTCCACCAACTTCACTGCTGTCCGGAGATGTGAGGCAGTTCGCCTCTCCTTCCCACGGGCGCCTGTGAGCCCGAGTTTGGGGAACATGTCTCAGAGCTTTAGGGATCCTGCCTGGGGAGGAGGCAAGTCTGTCTGTTCAAGCACCAGCTTCAGTTCAGAGCTAGCCCTGCCCTCCTCCTCCTATTCACTTACGGGGTTTGGGGACTGCAGCCCGACGGCAGTACATCAGGCCCTTGCGCCAGGGGCTTCACCAGAGAATCGCGTCCACCTGGGGAGTAAAGCCACTCCTTGTGAACCAAGTGGAGTTGGCAGCAGGATGATCCCTGGGCCAGGCACCAGGGAGATGCTGATGGAGCCACCTGAGGGATGCTATAAAGGGGAGGGAGCAGGGCTTGCCTTCCTCTGGTTCCAGCAGTGGTGAGAGCTGGAGGTGGAATGGGTGAGGAGGGCTGCAGCCAGCCTACCCAGGGAGGGCAGCACCCAGTTTAGGGAGTGTTATGGGTTATTTCCAGTGTCACCTTGTGGGCTTTGACCTTCTGGAAGAGAGTATAGTGTTTAGAGATGCTCTTGCTTGAAAGCCCCTTCCACCAGCCTTGGAGGATGCAGAAGGGGCACCCCTTGGCAGGGGTGGTCCAATGGTGCTTTGTGGATGCAGGTATGTGAAGTGGGGGTGCACCAATGGGGACAGCTGGCTGCATAAGAGGCAGAAAGTGTATGGGGTGATGTGCCTGTACCCCATTACTGCTTGGTGATTGTTGCCCATGCCAGCAGCAGTGGCACAGCCTGGAGACCAGTTGGTGCCCCAGAGCTGAGCGTGCCAAGCCCCCTGGGGTGAGCCTGAGGCTGGCAGCTGGCTGGGTGCTCCAACAAGCATGATGCCTACTTCCCTTTGCTTTGGTGCCTTGGCTGCATCTCCAAACCACTTGAAAGGCACTGGGGCTGGTGCTCATCACTGCCTGAGTCAGATGAGGAGGCAAGCGGGAGCCTTGAGGTTAGGGAAGAGCCTGTGAGTCATGGCTGCTGGAGCCACTGGGTCAGTAACTGGGTGCCAAGATGCTTTTTGGCAGAAAAGAGCAAAAACTGCATTTGGCATTGAGAGAAAATCTGAGCAGGGCCATGCCAAGAGGCTGCTTAGGATATGGGAGGGGACAGTTGTGTTCCTTCTGAATGCTGATGACTAAGGGAGGTCTTGGTGTCTGGACAGTCCTGAGCTGCCTTGGTGTTGGTGTGGGAGAGGGATTCCTCCTCCTCTTCCTCCCAACTGAGCTGCTGCCTTGGGCAGGTGGATGCATGGGGACCTGCTCCATCCATGGGGCTGGCCCTTCTCCAGGCAGAATAAACCAATGTTTTGGAGAGAAATGGGATGTGGGGGAAGATTTTCCAGCAATAGCGGTTATTTTCTTCCCTTTGCCTGGAGCTCTTGGCTGTGCCCAAGAGAAGCCCAGGTAACTCCACAAGACACAATATGCACTGAATAACCCAACAGAGAGCAATGTTACCTGAAAGCAGGGACTGGCCTCACTGGTGCCAGGGCTGATGCTATGGAGGGGTGTGAAGTTTTGCATGGAGGTGGTTCAGGACCAAGCAGAGGGCAAAGGTCATCTGTGCTGGGGTTGGGTTGTAGATGGGATAAAGGGAGAAACCAGCTCCTGGGACTGGTGTTTGCCCTGGGAGAGCTGGTGGCCGTCAGCTGGGGTCCCTGGATGGGCTTTAAGGATGTGTTGGGAAGCCAGTGGTGGAGGCTAAATATATATATATATATATATAAAAAATATATATAATCATATATCCCTGATTATATCAAGAGGATTTCAGATGAAGATTCCCAAGCTAGGGAATTCCCAGGAGAGGAGCACCATCAGCTTTGTCCCTTGTCTGGTACCCACTGCTTGGTGTGTTGGGGCACTTGGGTCCATCATGCTGGGCCATGGCACAGTCCTCTTCGCCGCGCTGGGGAAACCCTCTCTGCCTACTGCCCTGCAATCCCCCACTTGGCCTTCATCATCTGTGATTTATGCTGTGGGCAGGAGGCCTGTCACTGAGAGCACAGCTTGGCCAGAATCCCTCGGCTGAGAGCAGACCGAGCATCTCAGCCATGCCGAGTCTGACCTCAAGCTGACTGATGCCAGCTCCAGCACTGTGTCTGTGAGGCTTTGGTGCTGTGTTCCCCTAAATCCTCCTGAGTGTGGGGAGGGGGTTTGGGATGTGATGGGACAGCTGCTGTGAATTAGTCCCCTCTACTAAATTGCCTCTGAGCCCTCCCCCTTCCCCCTCCTCGAAAGGCAAGCTGCAAACCCCTCTGAGTTTATGGTCTGTGAGTTCATGCAGCCTCCATTAATTTTATGACTAGATTTTCCTATATCTACTCTCATATATCAGCCACGGGAGCAGGAGGTGGCAGCGGCGGGGGAGCATGATGTAAGCCCACTCTGACACACATCATTGCTGGGAGGGAGGGCATGTGAACACCCAGCATTGACATGAGCATCAGTCCTGCCTCCACCAGTCTTCCCAACTTCTTCCACTGATGTGGGGAAGCTTTGGTGCTCCCCATGCAGAAAGGGACACTCCTGAAGTCCTTGTGGAGGAAGAGCACCTTGTTGCATGAGGAGCCCTGGGAAGGGGCACTTGATGCTATGATGTGGGGGTTATCCTCTCTGGTGTCCCACCCCGCAGCATGGGGGAAACCTCCATCCCTGGTCAAATCAGGATGAGAAATGGGAAAAAAAAACCAAACCAATAAATCACTCAGGAAAGCAATAGAGTTGGGAACCCAAGAGGCTCCAAGTCCCAGAGCACAGATCATTGAGCTAAGCCTCCTCTGAGCAGGGCCAGCTTCCGATCACCAAAAGTGGTGTGACTTGTCCGAGCTGTGTTAGTGTGGCTTTAGAAAGACCAAGGAATAGTAGGAAGCTGGGATGATGTGTTGAGTCTGGGTGTCTGCAGGAAGTGTGAGCTGGGGAACTGTTGTGGGGGCCAGATGGGTAGCACAGGGTAGTTTGCCTTCCTTGGAAAACCTCAGGATCCTTCCACCGTGGATAATGAGAAGGGCTGGAAAAAAGCCCCTTTTCTGCTTTAATTTGCCCAGCCTAGGCAGCGTAGGTGCCTCTGGCAAGCAGGGAGCGTTAACCGTCACCAGAGCCCCGGGGAAAATGGGCTACATGGCAGAATGAAAGAGGGACATAAACCCCCAGACCTCCCTATAAACGTGCAGTGTAATTGGCAGCATTGCACTTGCTATGAAACTCAAGAAGGAGCTAAGTCCTCAAACCAGGGAGAGCTTTGGGAGGAGGGTGCAGGGGAGCCTGTTGGAAACCCTGGGTATTTCAGGCTCAGATTCTCTTTTGCTTTCCCCTGGCGATCAGCTGCTTGTGTGGCTCCAGCCCACGTGGCACTTGTTACCCATGGTGGGGAGAAGCAGCTGGGCATGCAGGGGTGGGCACCCCGTGTGGGTCCTCTGCCCTGGGAACTGCCAAAAAGTCCTTGTCTGAAGCTTTGATTTGTCAAATCACTCCATGGCTGAGCAGGCTAATCCACCGGTAAACGCAGTTTTCAGGTTTTTTGGCAGTATGTTGTGCTTGCTGGGTTGTTGCACGGGGGCTGTCTCACCATGGGGCTGCCAACAGCTTGGGGTGGGCTGGGCTACGCAATGGGGCAGGTTATGGGGCTGCATCCACAAAGCTGGGGGAAGGTGCTTTGTTTTTCTCCGTGGTGTTTGCCCATGCCAGCTCAAAGGTGGTGGAGAGCCTTCTCCATGCCACTGGAGTGGAAGATGTGCAGCTAAGACGAGGCTGGCTCTGTCCTGGGGCTGCCAGAGGCTTTTTTCCAGCAGTGCTTTGTTTCCACTGATTACCAGGGTCACTTTCAGAGACATTTTTTTATGATCTGGTCATTCATTTGAACAAAACCTGACCATTTTTGTTCATCTTGCCAGCACTTTGTATCTGTTTCCCAGTTGGCAACACTTGGGAATTTTTTAGCAACTTTATGTTGAAAGACTTTGGGGATTGGTTTGGTTTTTTTTTCCCCAGGATCAGTTTTGCAGTGGAAAAATCCCATTTTTCAGCTACCTCTGTGCATTGACTCTGACAGAGCACCCTCTCCCAAACCAACAGTAACCAAACCACAAAAATTGTTCTCAGAGAAGCAATCAAAAGGGAAAGAACAAGGCACTGACCAGGATCTCTTTTTCTTTCTATATTCTGAGAAAGCATGTGAATTATCCTGCTTCCAATTCTTCCCAGAACATCGTAGTAATGTTACAAATTTAGTCATAAAGCTGTGGTTGAATTATAGTTATCATTGTAAAACAATAATAACTATGCAGATACTTATTATGGTGCATTAAGTTACAATGATAGTAAATCTGTCATAATAACCATGGCAACTCTCTTAGCCGCGCAGTAGGGACCCTGCAATGTTATTGATAAAATCTGCTGAACTCTGCTGTCTTACCCTCCGCAGAGCCGCTGTACCGTTTTATTGGAAATGGTGATTAAATGATGCAAACCATATCTCCCCTGGCAGTCATTTGTTCTCTTCGTTTGTGTGAAGCCCCGAAGACGAGGCATTAAATGCTCTGTCATTTAACACATGGGACCAGCGGTAATTACGGACCCCGGGTGAGACTCTCCTCTCCGGGAGAGCGGTTTTATAGGATGGGCTCAGGCCAGAAGGAATGGAGTAGGGGGAAGGTTTGGCTCGCTCAGTGGTTTTTTGGGGATGGCTGATGTTTGGCTGGGCTGCACGGGATTTCTTGTATCTCTGCTGATGCGGGTGCTGGGGAGGGCTCTGGGGCCAGCTGCTGGCCCAGGAGTGGCTCTGTGGGAGGGCTGGTGCACCTGAAACCATGGAGGTGCCCCCCAACCCAGCACAAGTGCAAGCCATTTGTCTGGAAGATGCTGAGCCTTCCTTCAGGCTGCAGATGGTTAATGGCACTGGGCTACCTGGGAGTGTGCTGGAAGCAGGTTGGTGGTGATGGGCTGACTCCGGCTGTGGTTGGCTTGAACACCCAGTGCAGAGGCTCGCATCATGTGGCTGCTGCTCTGACATCTTTTATGGCCCTCTGTTGACTTACTCCTGGTCCTGGACAGCCCTGCCACTGCCAGAAAAACCCACAAGAAAGGTTGTTCTCATGAATTGTTTTGGGGTGAGGGAAGATCACACTTCTTTGGATGCCTCTGGGAGCCAAACCGCAGCAGCTCCTTCCTAGTTTCCATTGACCTCATGCATATGCAATCTTATACAAATGTGTGGGGCGACGTCAGGGTGGGCATCAGATTGCCCAGGCAGGGATGTGTGCGGAGGCACCAACAGCTTCCAGCACAACCTGGTCCCATCTGTCCAGGCTGTGACAGCTCAGAGAGACCCACCTGCAGTCTCTCCCACTCTGTCCCATGACAAAGTGGGGCCATTTTTATCCTAGAACAGACTTTGGGTTTGTTAACCTGGTTTCCCAGGGACTGTGTGCACTGCTGCTTTCTGAGGCTTATTTCAGATGAGCACAGCAGAGGGCTGCAGCTGGCAGAGATGTCAGAAACAGCAAGTTTCTGGGGTCGTGGGAGGCTGCCTTCATGCAGGGCAGGGGGTTCCTGAGCCCAGCTCAGCTATATTAGCCAGTGGAGAAGCCACACAACCGTGCTGGACTCTGCCTGAGCTGTGGCACGGCTGGCTATAGGCTCAGGGACATGCTGGCATGTGCTGGCTGCTGTGCCTGTGGGCGATGTGGACTGAGGAACCCACTGGGGAAGGGCTGGGCTGGGGCAGGCTCTGTCCCATCCTCCTGCTGCGCTGAGCTGGCTCTTGGTCCCTCACCCCCATCCTTCTCCCTGCCAGCGCTGCCGAAAATGGGCATGTTTTGCCTTTTGTCATTTTTCCATTGTAACATTTCATGCTGGTTTAGGAAAAAAGGGCTAATAATTTATCACTGTAATAAGGATTTTCTGGCTGAAGAAAAGCCCATTAAGGTCTTGCTGAGTATAGGAACCCGAGTTTTGTTGTGAGTGTTTATATTTTCTAATTACTCACAGATGACTCCAAGTTGTGTCACTGTGCAGCTGGGTACTGGGTTGTAATGCTTGCTGGTTTCTGCCCCATTTGTTTACTGGCTACTCCTTGCAAGTCTGGCATGGTTGGGGAGAAAGTTAAAGAGTTTGTTTGGAAAGGAGAGAAGATACCAAGCTGCAGTGGTCCTGCAGGATGCTTTCCGTACTTGCTGCTCTTTAACCACCCTCTTTGCCCCAGGAAGGGACTGCCCAGGATCTGCTGTTGTCTGAACGCAGCCGGTGTAGGTCAGTGAGGCTGCAGTGAAATGAGACAACCTCAGCTCTAGCCAGGGAGAGAGCTGACCCTTCGGAGTAACAGTCCTTAAAAAATAGCCATTAAAAAAAAAAAATCCTTGAGGAAAATGTTTAGTTCATTTTTGGGCCCCAAGCATTCAACAAAACTTACCCTGAGCTTGAAAATAGAGGGGCATTTTCAGTACCTCAGTGATTTTACGTAAATACTAAACCAGAGGAAATGTGTCTCTGAGGCAGCTTTCTCCATCCTTCCATGGGGGAGTTTCTCAACCCTACGGGAAATTCATCAGGCTCCCTGTATATACAAGGGCTCTCAGAACGACAGTGCTTTGAGGTTACTGGCTGGGGTGGGAATAGCTCCCATGGGACACTGGCATGCTGTCCCCATCCAAGCATCGTGTCTCCTTTGGTGTTGCATGTGCAGCAAGAGGTCAGAGTAAAGGCACGTGGAGCGGAGGTAAGGATGGTGTGGCAGGTTGGAGGTCATGTCCTTGCAGCTCCTGTTCTGCAGCCCGTGACCATCTTCCCTTCCCAGCCACACTGCGCTCTGCTCCCTAAGATCCCTCTGCAGATACTGCTGGGATCTTTTCAATTTTGTGTAAGGATCTGTGGGCAGACTTTCTCTCTGTTCGTTGATGATTGGAAACTTAATCAGTATAATTACACAAACATATGTTCTATAGGTTGTGTATTAACACTCTTAAATGGCAATCTGGTATTTAAGTTCTATTAACTGTTACTGATTACTGCTACTGCAAATGCTGCCCGTTATTGAATGAGGGACACGTTAAATTGCAAAACTCCTATATCAGCCACTGTACAATACTTCTATTACTGAGCTGAGCAAAGGGGCCTCAAGTATACAGACTCCTCGGTGTATTTTTGTGGCTAAAGGTGTGATGGATATTGCAAAATCTGAGCTCTCTTTTCAAAATAAT
This sequence comes from Bucorvus abyssinicus, assembly GCA_009769605.1. Classification (NCBI taxonomy): domain Eukaryota; kingdom Metazoa; phylum Chordata; class Aves; order Bucerotiformes; family Bucorvidae; genus Bucorvus; species Bucorvus abyssinicus. Next base: position 2,869,688 of record CM020034.1, on the reverse strand, counting down.
GACTGGGCTCTCCAGGTTGCCAGCTCTGCTCAGTGCCCTTTTTCCTCCTTACCTTGAGCACAGGAAACCCCCAACCATCCACACACCTTTCACGGTGGTTTGAGGTGGGTTTTTTTGTTTTGCCCAGGTCTGCAGACACTGTTTCAGGGCTTTCAGCTCTCAGTGCAGCTTTCCACTGCATGGCAAGAGCACGGAGAGATATGCCATGGACAGGGGATATTGCCACGTAGCATAGTGGCCTCATCCTGCAATCACCACAGAACCGATTTAAGGTTTGGGTCACCCTTGAGGTGAAACGTGTGGAAGTGGGGATTGCTGTGGTGTGGCACCTCTCTGTAGCAGCAACCCCTGGAGCAGCCCCAATGAGATGCTGCTTTCCATCGGGTCTGATAGGGAGGGAGGTCAGGGAAGCTGGAAAGGATTGGTACGTCAAGAGAGCGGACATTTGGGAACTTGTGAAGTTGGGGAAGTGGGGAGGAATATTGGTTTTATAAAAAGGAACTCTTAATGACTCAGGATGCAATAAAAGCTCCATTTCCAGCCGAGTAGATTGGGTTACGCTTTGGGTTGCGGAGCTGGGGGAAAAAATAATCCTGCACCCCTCATTTGGGGGTGTGTGCTGGGATGTCCATGCAGAGATAGGGCATGACCTTCTCCTGGGCTCATGAGGGTTTAGAGGGAGATGAGATCTGGGAGCTGGAGCTGGTCTTGATCTCTCCTGCTCCATCTGCATGCAGGATAGCAGCAGCGCTGCCTCTGATGGCTGATTATTAAGAATGTGCCTTTGATATAGGGCACCTGGGAGCACTAAACAATGACTTATAATGGGCAATATAAAAATAAAGACTCATTTTGTTCTGGCCATGGCTCACAAATGGAAGTTACTATCTCTTTGGCTCTCCGAAGGGGCTGGGAAGCCTTTGCTATCTTAGCAGTATGAAGCCTTGGGTCGCAGGATGGGGAGTGTAGGGGCTCAGGACTTGTATGCTGGGCCTGAATCTCTGTTTTGAAAAACTTTTTCCCTTGCTGGCTATCTTGGGGTAAGGTGGGTCTCAAGGAAGAGTCTCCTGAATGCTGTGCTGAAGTTGCCCAGTAGGAACCTGTGGTGGGACAGCTATTGCTGGTAACTCAGTCAAGGCTGACAGCTGTATGGGGCTGCTCTGATGGGGAGCTCGGGAAAGCCGCTTCTCCCGGTGGTTTTCCTGACTGTGGGATAAAGCAGCTGTCTGAGGCAAGCACCATCCATCCAAGCATTCTCACCCAAAAGCGACACAGAGGGTAGGGAGTGAACGTGTGCACAGTTTTACCACTTGACCCTGAAGCACTAAGGCTTTGCTTCTCCAGTGGAGACCTTCTCTGTAGGGCTGGCTTCTTTAGGTGGCTGTGGCAACTGGCTGTGGGGGAAAGGCTGCATGGTGAGGCAGCTCAGGGCACTGAGGAGGAAAGGAGGAGCAGCCTTTGGCACTGTGGGAAGGCATCTCTGTGTCACATGTGGGTTTGGTAAATCCTCTCTGACCAAAGGAACCACAGAGGTCCAGCACAGCAGCATCTTAGGGTGTCCCCATCCTGGTCCTGGGAAGGAGCATCCAGCTGCTGCTACCCCTAAGGTTTGCCCTCCCCAGTGCATTAAAACCACAGCTCACTGTGTGCATGCTAGTGCTGTGATCTCGTAGCTCACTGTGCTTCTCGTGTGTTTCTAGGCTACTTTCCCAAGCAAATGAATCTTTTGCAAACAGCTTTCTGCCTGTCTTTTCCTTTTCCACCCTATAATTTGCTTCCGGAATTGACCCACCTTGACACCAAGGCAGAGGTTTAAGTTTTCTAGGAGCTTTGTGAGACACAGGAAGCAGTGAGCAGAGTGATGCTGGGGATGTCCCTGCCAAGGACAGGCTGACGTGAGAGCTCAGTGTTCGTCAAACACCAAAGCCTGGGAGCTTGTGCCCTGCGATTTCAATCCCTGGGTGCTGCTGGCTGTTGGGGCTGGGAAGTGATGTTGGGCTGCTCTGCCTTGAGCAAAACACAGCCCCGGGGCATCCAAATAAGCATGGGCATATACTGTTTGCTCTCGAGGTGAAAATAAAGTTAGTAAATCAAGGGCACTTGACTGCCTTTAAGAAAAAGGTGCTTCCCTGCCTGCACCTTCCTCTCTGGAGAAGCATTAAGGTGTATGGAGCAGACCCACAGGCAAAGAGGACCTGCTGGCTCGGCCACGGGATGCTGCCTGCCAGCCCTGAGGGCTTGCTAGTTGAATATCTTTTTACGTCTAATAGGAGCAAAGAAAGGCAAATAATCCATGAGGATAGTCCCACAACGTATACTATTGGAATAACAGATGGAAATATTGTATTTTTTTAAACATTCTTGCTGCAGAGCTGCCTCTTTGAAGTGTGTTTGAGCAGAACACACCATGCCAAGAACAGGGGGAGAAATTATTCGTGTCAGCAGATCTGGGAGCTTGAGCGTCATCCTTCCGCTCACAGGAGTGTGCTGTAGGGTGTGCTTACTGCGCCTGGCCTGGCAGTGGGCATGGCTGGTAGAAAGGCAGCTGTGTCTCCAGCACCAAGTCAAGAGGGAAATGGGGTCCCTGGGTGAGAGAGGAACAGGGCAGTGCCTTTTCTTGGGCATGCTGAGTAGGCAAGTGGGTGGGCTGTAACAGCCCTGCCTGGTACACTGTGAACCTGTGCTGAAACCAGAGGCAAATTTGCTCCTGCCAGCTGGTACCTGGACTCACTGGAGCAAGGAGAGCTTTGAGGTACCAAACATATTCAGCAGATCAGTCCCTTGGGGTGTCAGGTTAGATGCAAAGAGTTTTGAGGCAGAAGGAGCCCTGACACTTCACAGCTTCTGTTATTCTGCCCTCCAGCCCCTCTCTCCCCACTGGGAAGGATGGTTGTGCATGCTAGGTGTGGAGAAGCTGCATCGCTCTGACTTGTCTCCAGCTCAATCTGGCCAAGCGGGGCGTTTGCACTCCTCAGAGATGTTTCGCTCCCTCTGAGCAGACAGATGTGACTGCCCTTAGAGCTGACACATGCCATGAGTAAGTGGAAATGTGTAGGTCCCGAAGGATGCTGTGCTTCCCAGGAGTTAGCAGGAGAGGCTGGCTTTGTGCTGGTGGGTTCCTTGAGTTGATCTGGCTGTACAGCATCAGGAGTTGCATATGCGGGTCCTCTGCCATGCAGCTTCAACATGTTTTCTCTTCACAGCATGGAGCAGTGCTGGCTGCTGGGGGCCGTCTCGTGACAGCAGGCTACAATGCCATCCCGTACCTGTTTGATCTCGGGGTGCAAAGACGTGTGTGTTATGAGCTTGTGATAAAGATCCTGTGATAAAGCAGTGAAGATGTGACAGCTCCAGACAGGTCCCCGCCCCAGCCTGTGCTCTGGGATACAGATGTTGGCTGTGCCACTCTGCATGCTGCCGGGGGAAGTTCCCAGCAGAGCTCGGCCAAGAAGAGCATTTAGGCCTTGCAGAGGTATTTGGAAATTTGACTTCTTTCTGATGGAAAGTGGTTTGCGCTGCTTTAGGGCTCTCCCTGAAGGGGAGTGGGGCATGAGAGCTGCTTGCTGAGTTGCCCTGGCACAGTAGCTACAGGTCTTTGGTCCCCGTTGCCCTTCCAAGGGATAGACAGATGTGCCCGAGGAGAGTGGGCAGGTTTCCACTTCTGGCCTGGGCTGTGGTGCTTGTTAGCAAAGGCTCTGCTACTCCAGCAAGGGGATTTGATTTGGATGAAGCTGCAGAGTGTGTGTTTGCTCAGGGCTTTCCCTTCCAGTTCTGACTCACGTTTCCCCTAAGGGATGGGGAAACTGAGGCGGAGGGGCACACCAACATCCCTGAATTGCCAGTGGTCATGGAGCAAGGTCACCTGTGTCCCTCGCTTGGTTCAGTGCAGAGGAGTGGCTGGTCAGGGCTCTGCTCCAAAGGAGCCCTGGTCTTCCCATGTCCTTCAATGAGCTCTCGGACAGCTGGAGCCGTCTTTGCTTCCACCGGCCTGATGGCAGTTCCGCTCCTAATAAGTTAATCTGATGGGTTTTGTCATGAGCAAAACAAGAAATCACGTTTTTAATAATAAAAAAGGGTCCTGCATCTTGTTAACATCTGGAGTTCAATCATTTCTGCGCTCAAAACTGTGGAATGCTTCAGCACAATATAAATCTTGCCACTTGCTGTACATGGGCTCCAGATGGGGAGGGAGAGTTCATGTTCACTTGTAACCCATCTGGGTGCTGGCGGCTCTGAGCAGAGCTGCCACAGCATGTGCCTCCCCTGGTCCCACGCCGCGGGATAGCAATGAACCTCTCAAATGGGCTCTGGCATCATGTTCAGCACGGGGTGTTTGCACTTGGCATGGCAGGGTTGTATCAGGGGACTCACACGCCCATCTGGAGAAGGGTGAGGTCTCTCCACTGCCTAAAAGCTTGTGATGATGAAGGTTTCCCAGCACCGCGGGGTGATGGATTCACAGCCCAACGCTCCCATGGGACCAAAGCAAAGGCCAGGTGGGACTGAATCCAAGGCCAGGTTGGGCATCTCCACTGGGTGATGCACGAACTGCTCCTGGCAGCAAGCAGCAGGGCTGGAGCTATGTCCCCTCTGATGGCTCCCACAGCCATCAGATGGGTCAGCCCATGGTTGGGATGATGGGACCCTGAGGCCCCCCATGGGCCTGTCATCTGCAAGCATTACCACCTTGTTTTTCATCCAGATCACTGATTAATACATTAAATCCTGGAGCGGAGCTGTGGGATGCCCAGCTGTTAACCTAACATCAGGCTGAGAATGAAGCATTTATCTTTGCTCTCCTCCTTTGCCAGGCTATAATCCAGACCAGCTCCTTCCCTTTTACATAGCAACTCCTTAATTTCCTTAATCGTCTCCTGAGCTGGGCTGGTTTTTGAAAATCTGAGTGTAGCCATCACACCCTGAACATTTTAATGAAAGAAAGAATTTATTCTCACTGGAAGTTTTCTTTAATTTTCACTTTAAAACTTGAAAATTGCATTTTTTGGTTGAAACCAAGATTTTTGCAACTTGAGGCCAAAACTTGATGTGTTTTCTAGGGTTTTTTTGACATTTCAGACAAGTGAGGAAAATTTCCACAAAAAGAGGTTTTCTGTTCTTTTTTTTTAAAGAGAGTTGCCTTTCACTGAAAAATGACCTGCTGAAAACTGTTTAGACGGAAATTTTTCAAGCAGCCATAGTCAGGGCATTGATGTGCGAAAAGCAGGAGTAGAGCTGCAGGCAGGAATAGGAAATGTACGCTCGGAAGTCGGGGAAGCTCCGTGCTGCTTGTGGTTTTGTCAGCGTTTTTAGGTGAAGCCCAGCGGTTCGGCTTCTCCATGGTTTTAGGCACGTTTGATCTGGTCAGATGGCTCAGGGCAGAGATAAGATGAGGGGAAGGAGAGGAGGGAGGCTGGAGGTGATGCACAATGAGCATGAGGCCACAGCTGTCGTGAAAACGGCAGAGCTTTGTGGCCGGGGGTGGATCTGGCCTCCCTGGTTTAGGGGGTGTCTAGAGCGGAGACATCCCGTCATATTACTGAAATGATGCTGCAGGGCTTGTACTGCAGCCGAGCCGGAGGCTGGGTTTTCCCTTGCAGGTGGTTTTCCATGATAACATGAAGGTTTACAAGCCCTGATGCACAACGCGTGTACCTAAATCTCTTCTTTTCGGGAAAGCCACTAGAAGTGGTTTTTAAGGCATGTGTGCACTTCCAGACCCTATCCACAAAAACATGTCAGGTCTTAATTTCCATTAAAAAACCTTGTGTGCCTAAATACCTTCTGAGGGTCTGGGTTTTACCAGCTGGTATTTAGGTCTTATCTGATCCTCTAGGCATTTAGATAGCTTTAAACTGCCTGGCCCTCCGTTCCCAGGGGCTTCAAAGGAGGCTGGAGGTGCCTGCTGCCTTTCCTAAATAGAGATGCTTTCCTGGAGGAGGGCTAGATCAATGTTCTTGGTGTGGTTTTGACAGATGACCTACCGCTCTGACAACCCCCTTCCCCCAATTTCCATCACTGCCTTATTTATGGGGAAATAGAGTCCAGGCATATGAAAATAATTTATCATTTTTATCAGTTTGGCTGGAAAACTCAAATCTGTTCCTATGCGAGGGCCGATGTGAATTCAGCGCTGCTCGTAGGCAGCTCTTGGTCAAGAGGACAGCAGTGGGGTCTTGGCGCTGGATGGGACCTCTGCTCTTTCTTTTAGGTGGTCAGGAGAGCATTTTAGGATCTACATGGGCGGAGATCACCTATGTTTTTCAAGCAACATGTTTTCCTATGTCAGGCTGAGTCTGCAGAGGAGGCTTTTGAGGTCTGCCCTGAGGCATGGAGCTGTTCTCACCTGGGCTGCTTTAATTAGCATTGACTGATGCTGGCGTGATGGTAAGGAGGGTATGTGTGTCCCTGCCACAAGTGGAGGCAGGATTCCAGCACCGTGGTGTGAGCCTGGCAGAGACAGCTCTGGAGATGTGCGAGGAGGCAGGTGTTGGTTGCCAACGCAGCCAGACTTGTACGCTGGTCAAAACTTGCCTTTGAAACTCCTTTTTTCACCCCAGAAGGCTTGGCTTGTGGCAAAATGAATGTTTCCACATAAAATGTCAGTCCTCTCTTTGAAAAGCTGTAGTTTTAACTAGAAACCCAAAAAGAACCAAACTGGAAATGAAAAGATTTGTGCTGGAAAATGTGACATTCCCAGAAATTAGAAATCAGGCTGAATTGTTTTGGTTTCGGTTCCCAGCTATTTTTCCCTGGGAACCAATCTACTCATCTGACAGAGGAAGGAAGAGGAAGGCAAAAGAAATCCACAGCAATCTCTGCCAAGCTGATCTGGGGGGAATATTCCTTCCTGACCCTAAAATGGGAGACCTGTTAGCCCAAAGGCTAGCAGGATGCTCACCCAGTCACCAGGGTGGTTTATCAGGACTCCCACTAAGCCCCCTCAGCACCTTAGCTGAACCCCCGGGAGGGAAGAGGGAGGAGATGGGTTGGGAATCATCTCCCATTGATGGACAGCAGAGTGCTTTGATGTGGCTCCAGAAGCAGGGGTTAAAGTTTTATCTGTGGCTTCCCAGTACGGGTTTGACGTTGCTGACCAGACTGTGGTTCTTCCATGCACCGGTAACCCAGTGAGGAGGAAGGGTCCCGGCTTCTTCCTCAGCTCTTGTAACAGAGATGTGGAAGGCGACTCTCTTGTTTTGCTTCTCCCCTTGTCTATGGGTGAATATGTGTTGATGTTGTTTGCTAAACAAGAGCACCGGTGGCAGAGGAATTAGAAGAAATCCCTTCTTAATTGGAAACAGTGAGTCTGTGTATTTTTTCAGTTGTCTATTTTGGGCCTTGTAAAATTAAAGTTATTAACTGTAATGCCGTGGTTTCCAGATTCCCACAGCCCTTTACAATAGCGGGGAAATTCATCCCAGGTCACTGGGAGCCTTTAATGAATACATTAAGGCTTATTATTAAAATAAAGTACTTGCAGCTTTATGAGAGACATCTGGCAAGGATGCTTGTCTCTCTGAAGGCAGCAAGGCTCCCTGAGTGTCCTCTCCCGGCGTGCACCACGTCCACCCTGGCAGAGGCTTTCAGGAGCGTTTCCCCACAGAAGGATTCTCGCAGACGGGTCTAGGAGACAGAGAGAACCTTTGCTGGATGTGATGGAGAGTGCTTGTACCAGACCTGCCCCTGTGATTGTCCCACTGGTGTTTCTAGAGCTGACCAACCCCTCGCTGGTGCTGCAGGTACCGTGTGAGCCCTGCTGGGATGCTCGTGCTCAGCAGAGCGGTTGCACTGGGATGACGCTTCTTCATTCACCAGATAATGTGATGTGCAGGCAGAGCTGAGCTTCAGCTGACCCCTGGCAGGAGGAGAGGAGACAGGGTAGTGTTAGCTGACCTGGGCGCAGGCAGTTCAGTGTGGAGCCAGCTGTTGGCCAGCTGTGCTTACCCAAAGTGCTGAGCTGGCAGGGTGTATCACATCATGCGAGGTCACTAGTGTGACTGCGCCCATGCAGCGCCTCCATGCTGAATGGATGCAGCGTAAAACAGCCCCTCGGTCTTGCACGGAAAGCCGGGAGCCAAATCCCTGGGGTTTAGTGCCAGAAAGCTCCCCAGGCTCCCTGGCCGGGCACTGGTGGGAGCAGGTAACTTACAGACAGGGTGTTTGCATGCCAGTGAGAACAAATCACGGCCGGCAAGGCTGAGAAGGGGTCTGGAACAGCGTGTGATCTTATCGCTGCTTTATCTCTATCCAGGCTTGATCCTGGCAGAAAGCAGGGCCACGTGGCAGTAATTGTGTTAGGAAAACAAACTAATCTCTGAAGGGACAGAGAGCAGCTGTTGGGCTATCAGCACTATCGGGAGAAATGAATGTGGCCCGCCAGCTCGAAGCGCAGGGCTGCTTCACTGCCGGGGCCAAGCAGGGGGTGGAGGGGGCAGAAAGGGAATAAAAATGTTTGGGCTGCCAGGCAGGACTGAAGGGATGTTTGTCATGGAGTGACCTGCCCAACATTACCTGCCCGCTTTGCCAAGAAGCCCTTCACTTGCCAGGAGGTTTGTGAAATGTGGTCTGGTAGATCAGGTATAGGCGGGTGGGGAGAACTGGGTTTAACATACTGGCTCAGCAAGAGCCCAGCTTAACCTTGGCAGATTGCTTATCACCAGCTGCCCTGATGTCTTCTCTGTGCTCTTCATCTAGTTAGGCAGTGGCTTTGCAGAGTTTCCTCTAAATGTGCTTCATACAAGCTTTGTTCTGTGCCCCAGGTTCTCCAAAACCTGCTGCTGACCACAGCTGAGCCATGAGTTGTTTGCCCATCCCAGGGTTGGGCCAGTCCTCCCTCCCCACCTCCCACCTCTTCAGCTTGGTCTGGTGGCTCCAGACAGGGCACCACCATGGGGTGGAGGGGCTGGACCCCAAAGTGTGCTGGGGAGACAGAAGGGGCTCTTGGAGGTGCATGTGGAGACACGGCTGCAGCAGGAGGAGCCTTCCTGTGTGCCCCCTCCCCAGATTTGCAAGGGAGAGGAAATACGTAGTGGTCAGGCTGGTTTTGAGCTGATTATCTCCTGCAAAGCCAAGGGCAAGAAATTAATTGGGACGATCCTGTAACTGTTGTGCTTGGCCCTCCTCACACCTCTCCTCTGTGCCTGTGGCTCCAGCCCAAGAATTCAGGCACTGCCATGTGGTAAAACTACCAGGAGATGGGGAACCACCCCCAAATCCTAAGCGTGAGCATCTTTGGGGTAGTGGAAGACCAGGAGGAAAGCAAATGGCAGAGGCAAGTCAGCCCCACAGGTTACACGTAAGTCCCTGCTCCCTGACAAGCCAAATCAAGCCCTCAGCTTCGAATAACCCCAAACTTGGGGAAGGTTAAAATCCAGCTCTGAAGTGTCTGGCTCCAGCCCAACACAAACATTATTGTTGTTTCTGGATTATGTAGTTTAGCAGAAAAGAAAATCCTATCATTAAGTAATGCCAACAAGATACACACTTGTGTCTTGTATTTAGTCTGTCCTATGAACTCTGCTACAGCTCTGATCGAGACAGACTTAAAAATAAAAAAAAAAAAGCCCAGAATTATGCAGCTCCCAAAAGTTTTCCTGAAAATAAATTTTTGCCATGTCCCTCCCCAGCAGTTAATTAAGACTTCTATTAAATGCTGACAGGCACTTGATAATGTTAAATGTTGCAGCAGGCTCTGTTTGTGGTGTTATAATTGTGGCAGTAAAACAGTTTCCATTATAGCCCTTCTTTTCATAAGCTAATAACTTCTGAAAACATTCACTTCTCAGGTTGAAATTTTTGCGTGCCTGGCCCTTCCAGTGGGGAATTTTTTTGGAAACTCTGAGCAAAATCCATCTACTCCTCTTCGAGTAATGGGATAGAGGGGGAGGAAAAAATGAACGTGTTTTTCAGTGGGAATATTAGGTGGGGAGAAGAAAGTGATGACATAACTTTTCTAAATAGATGGATAGTAAAAGCATGTGATACCTGATGCTTGCTTTGGAAATTGATAGGGCAGGCTTTGCAGTGTGCCTGAGGCATGTCCCTTCCAAAAAAAAAAAAAGCTATCTCTGACTTACAAGCCTTGATGAAGCTGATGGCAGAGCCTCAAGAGAATCCGGTTGACACCCATGAGAAGTGACTCTTGGTTGCAGGTTAAAAATAGAGATTTGTAATTAATAACTCTTCCCTTCTGGCAGCATTTTTGAGGTACTGATGGTATTTCTCATCTCTCATGGGGATGAAGAGTCAGTCCTGAGCAATTTTGTGAGCTAAAAAACCAAAGGGTAAGATCTTTTTAGGTCAATGAAAATATTTTTCTTTGATAATTTCAAGCTTCCTGTTTTGATAGGTTTTTTTCCTATGAGCAGCCTAATTCTGAAGAGAAAAGACCTTTTCAACTAGAACCCTGGGATGTGTCACTGAAGGAAATGTAAAAGCCAAACATTTGGACAATTGGGAAATGCGTGTCAGGTTTGTTTTTTTTTTCAAGTCGAAGCAACTGTTTGAGCCACCCTCGCCTGCGAAAAGTTAAATGGGCGTTTTCCCACCAGCCCTCCTCCCCTTCCCAAGCCCGTTGCACTGGGTGTTTCCCAGCTGACCCATGTTAGATGGTGGATAAGATGCAGTGATGGGGCGAATGAAATGGAACTGCATTGGCAGGAACTACTTGAACCACTCTGAGACTTCGCTGGACTCTCAATTTGAATTGTCCTAGGGCAAAAGCCCTGGGTGGCTCTGAGATTCATCCTCCTTCCCAGCCACTGCCAGCGGGGTCCCTCAGGAGGGACTTCAAAGGCACGTGAGTGCCCTGAAGACATTGAAGATACAGATGAACCTCTACTGCAACTTTTGAAAGCATCTGGAGGGATTAAACAGCCTACCTCCTGATGGGGCCTTTAACCACACTGGGAAGTGGAATTTAGGCTCTTAAATTGTTTCCGTGCTTTGGAAAAATGCTTATATTTCTCATCGGGGCTGGTTCTTCTCAAGTTAGTGGCAGTGGTCAAGGACGGACACGTGGGAGCAGGGTCAGATGGGAGTACAGCTGGAGAGTGTTGTCTTTGCAGCATCGTGTCCCTCGGTGTGCTGGGCTGTTTTTCAGAGCAAAAAGAGAAGGTGTCCTGGAGAAAGATGTGGAGGATGAATGGAGGCACAGACCTGCCCAAGAGGAGGGGTTCATCAGTTCAGAGATAGCAAATGCACTTTGACAATAAGTGATAACAGCAGAAGTAAATTGGCTGCTGTCTACCTCCATGTTTTCAGAGGTGGATCAAGGGGAGCTCTAGCACTAAACACAGCAGTTGCACCTTTTTTCCTTTGTAAATTGGGGTGTTGACTGATAAACTTGGTCACATGCTTATATATGGCTTCACCTTCCCCAGTGACGGCTGCAGGGAGTTTCCAAAGACCAGCAGGATTTTCTGCAGTAACTCTCCTAGCCTGCTGCAGAAGAGATGACTGGTTAGGACTGTCTGCATGGCAGCTGGAGGTGGGTCTGTCCTGCGCATGCGAGCTGGCTTTCCCCTCCACTGTGCCCCCGCGTGGGGGTGCAGAGGGACTGCTGCCCTCCCTGACATGCTGTGTGCAGCCCCTGCCCGACCTGGCTGCTTTCTTTGATGTGGTGGGAGCTGTCTTGGCTCTGGCGAAAAGCCATGTCTTGACACTGATGTAACTGAAAGCCAAATATCGATGAAGGCAGCTTATCTCCACACACACCCAGCTCTGGAGCCAGCATCCCCGGTGCAAGCCTGCTGCCCCAGGCAGCACCGAGAGGGTTGCGTGGATGGTGTTGAATAAGTCAGCTCAAAATGATGGCTTGTAGGCATACTGCCGAGACCTGGAAAGGAGATAAGGGCTGGAAAAATCTGCCTTGGCTGTCAGACCCATGGGTCTTCACTGACCTGAACCCTTTGTCTTTAGGCTTTGTTCCCTGGGGCTTTCCCAGAGGGCTGCCCTCTTAAGGTAGGGGGTAGAAAGAGGCATGTGTGCCCCAAGGGCTACCTAAAGACCCTCTCTGGGGTGGCTCCAGCAACTCCAAGGACCCCAAACTCAGAGACAATGGAAATCTTGCTCTGGGTAGCAAACCCAATATATGTCCTTGCTAAGGACTGGAGCCAAGGTGGGATTGTGGGCTGCTAGATAGGTTTCAGGCCAAATGCACATACCAGAAAGAAGAAAAGTGCTTCACTGATTTAAAAAAAACCCCAAAAAACCTCAGAAATGCTCAAAACCATTGCCCATGGTATTGAGTTGAGCAAAAACGGGATGAGCAAAGAGGGATCAGCAGGTAGGAAATCACACCGGTGCTGTTCTTGTTGAGGAAGAGGTTTAGTCCATGGAGTGAAATTCTGAAAAGACTTGTGACCGCTGCAAAGACATTGGGTAAAAAATACTGCAGGCATGGGATGGTAGGAAGGAATCACAGAAGGAAGAATGTCAGAAATGTTACATTAGGTTCTGTCAAAGGTTTCTGGTGTCCATCCGCAGGCAGCATGACTCCTTGGGGATGGAGCCATATGGGATGGAGATGTATGCTGTGATCTTTAGAGCCAAGGGTTGTACCTGGCCTGGAATCTTCAGATAGTTCCCAACAAATGGACCTTCCTCAAGTGTGAGTCCATTCCTCCTTCATCCCTCCACACCATCCTGTGGTACAATGGAACTCTGTGTCTATAGGAAGCAGACCATGGGTTTTGTGCCGCTGGCAGCAGCATGGTGCTAATTTTTAGCTTCTTACCCCAAATTCCCAACAGAAGTGGAGGAAACTTCAAGCAGTGCTGGATTTGGTGCATCTGTGTCACCAGTCTCAGTGCACTCGGAGGAGTTTTGTCACCAGGTGCTTACCTCTGCAGTGGCATCAGGGCATGGGGAGCCAGGCTGCTCGCAGAAACCCTGCTGGTTGTCTCTCAAGTATGTGCTGGCACTGCACCACACAGTTGGGTTCAGACTTCCCCATTCTCCGGTTAACCTGCTTCCTCCACCCCAATTGTTTTTCCAGACTGCGGCAATAATCGAATGTGCAGAGGTAGCGGGGCACGGATCTGTGTCTGAGCCCCACTCGCCTTCAGTACCCTGGCGTGCTTTTGGGGAAGGGAAGAGGAGAAGTGGGGGCAAGGCTTTTATCTCCATTTAAAAAAGAGGAACATGGGATGTCCATTAGGCTTTTTTCTCTGGAGAGTATTCCTGCGTTTCGCCTCTCGTAGCCGTCCCTCGATGTGCGCACACCCCGCACCCCTCCCCGTGCATTCCTGCACAAACCCCTTTTGTTCGCTGCCCTCAGCCAATATACAGGCAGCAACAGCAGCCCAGATGTTCCCTATCAAACTCAGAGCCATGCCAACAAACTTTGGCACACATGAAAGTGTGCTGAGGAATGGGCCTCCGCAAATACCATTTATTTTTTTTCCCCCCACCCTCCCATTCCTGCAAGTATTTTTAAATGTTAATGGCTTCCACGCCGCGACAGCCGGCGGGGGGCTGCCAAGCCAGGCTCCGGGGGCGTCTGGCAAATTAGTGGTTCAGGTATCCCCGGCGCCTTGTTGGGGCTGTGCTAACCTCGAGCTCCTGCCCCGTGTTTTCCCCGATGGCTTTCCAAGGCCAGGGCTGAGCTGGTGGTGTTTTCCCGTGGGTGATGCTGTTTGAAGGCAGCAACTGCAGCCCAGCCCACGGGGGGAATGCAGACAAGGCTCTGGGGGGATTTGCTGTAAATCTGTTTTCTCCTAGCACTGTCTGGTTGGTTTGTGATGACCTACAAAAGCCTAGTTAAAGATGCCGCAGGGGCTGAGTGGCCCCTTTAGGCTTGGCTTTGCCACAAACCCAGTGCTCGGTAGGTGTGTGGAAGAGGGAGTTGGGTTTTTGGCTGGCGTGGGATGCAGGTTTTCATCATCTCTTTCTCAATGTCTTCTCTGCAAGTGATTCCTGCTGCCATCGTTCAGCTGTGAGCTCTGGGTCAAGGTGCAGGTGAGGCCACCGTGCTGCCCAGGAGTGCTGTCAGCCAGAGATCACTGGGGCAGAAGAATCACTGGGGCAGAAGAATCACGGGGAGCTGAAGAACAGTGTGGCCAGGACTCAGTGCTACAAACCATAACCGAGTTGGCTTTGGCCATGAGCGATGGTTAAGTAAGTGCATAAGCGAAAACCTTTTTCTGACCAGATGAGCAACAAGTCTACTTCTGCTGAGTAAAACACAGTCTCGAGGCTTTGCACACAGGTGCTCCAGTGGAGGATCTCCCCATTGCACCCTGGCATGAAAATGTGGTTTAAAGCTGCTCTAGGCAGGGGCTGCCACCGCTACACACTCCTGTGAAGGCTCAGCTCTGCCCCTCGCTGCAGATGTTTCTCCTCCCATCTCAAAGAGCAGAGCCACGTCCCCCCTCTCTGGCTCCACCGCTAAACCCCACATGGTCTGTGCCAGATTTGGTGTCCACTGCGGAGAGACAGGCTTAGGCAGATGGCGAACACTATCCCTCACCCAAGCTTCCTGAAGCAAGCAAAGGCCATTTCTGCTATAAGATCCATTCTCATCTCATTTAAAAGAGAGAAGCCCATTTGTTTCAGCACCAGGACCCTTCAAAAAGAGCCTGAACCCCTTTTTTTTCAATCCACTGTAATAGCAGCAATGTATTTTTTCACTCCTCTCTCACATTGTAAAGACTGAAGCATTTTTGCTCAAATTAAAAAAAAGAAAAATCCCATCTGGATGAAGACCAGACCTTGCAAAGTCTCCACAGAGGGTGGTGAACCTCCCTCCCCGGCAATGGGCTAATCTGAGATCATCTTCTCAAGGAGTGCACCCAGATTTCCATACCAGAAAAGAGACCCTTCTCGGAGGGTTTCACACAAGAAGGGATGGCATGAGCCATTGCACGGTGACTTCGGCTAAGAGAGGAGGAGGAGGCGGCAGACAAGGTCCCAGGAGAGGGAGAACAGCTACATTTCCAGCCCAGAGCTGAAGGGAGATGAAGCAATGAACACATAGAGGTTCACAGAAACAACCAGATGTGCACGCGATAGCCAGGACTGCGGAAGGGAGAGAAAGAGCTTTTGCGCAATCCAAGCGCAGGAGTCGGTTCTGGCTGCAAAGACATGCTCTGACAGGCAGCAACCACAGCTGCTGCAGCGGGGCCTGACTGGGTGAACTGGGCAGCATACTGGGCTAGGTGAGGGCAGGTTTTCCGAGACACCTGTCCCGAGGCTTGTGCCTCTTGCAGTGGTGACAGTGACCCTCAAAAGTGACCCTCTGTATCCTTGTCCTGGCCATGGACATCAGAAAATAAAGGTAACTTTTGAGAAAAGGTTAAGATAAAGAGGCAGCAGAAGAAAAATGGCCTGAGCTGATGAAAGCCACCCCTCTGGGGGAGAGAGAAGGGGAAAGAGAGATTGTGGTTATAGTTTTACAAAGGATTTGTGGAACCATTTCGAGAAAGTGAGAGAAATTGCGCACCAGTCCCTGTTCCCCTTCATTAAGAAGGGAAGGCAGCACATTGAGTTTGCCATTAAAATAGCAGTAATAATAATAATAAAATAGCCCCTAAATTATCCTATTTAAAAATAAAATAAAATAGAAAAATTAAGAGGTAGTTGCCATTTCACACGCAGCAATCTGGTTTAAATCCTGGGAGCAACGTGGCCCCCAAGATCTAACCTGTTGGAGCAGATCCCTGCTGTGTTCAAAGGCAACAGCGAACCCTTGAATTTGCTTTCAGACCTGGGCTGGGGTTGCTAAGGGTTTTGAAGCCCCAAGCAAGTTTGGGAAGATCTCTTTTCATGACCAAGCAGTCTGTGGGAGAAATATATTGGTAGATTTGCATGAAGGGAACAGTCTGGGATGTGAGGCAAGTCTCTCCAGATGCTCGCTGGATTGTTTTGTGGCTTAGGCTGAAAGTCTGCAATCTTTGGGGCTTTATATAAAACCTGGAGGACAAAGGTCCTCTCTGTAAGCACAGACACAGTCAGATTCCCCCAAATGAGGCCGATTTCAACAGTTGATCTTCCTTCTCCCAAGCCAGATGAAAAATTGCGGACTGAATCCGACCATGTGTACTTAGGGATTTCTAGGTGCTGGTGCACAGGTGTTGCTACAGGGGGGATGCAGGCATTCCCTGCTATATCCTGGCTAAATCATCCTGCTTTTCTGAGTTGGACAGCCCACACTGGATTAAAAGGTAATCCTGGCTTGTTCTCAAAACTCAGGGTATGTTTGTCTTCTTCAGCTCGTCTTCAGTTTTTCTGTTTGTGAGTGCTTTGCTATACTGAGCACATGGATGGGATTGCAGAGCCTGTCCTCCTGCTAGGAGAGGAATCTGGAAACAATTACAAGCTGCTCATGCTTAATCACTCGGGTAAATCTTAAATGCCTGTCTTAATATTTTGCAGGACCGAAGATGGCATCTGAATTTTGGCGGTGTGCAGGTTACACGGCGGAGCACACGGACTTTG
Organism: Bucorvus abyssinicus; assembly: GCA_009769605.1. Lineage (NCBI taxonomy): Eukaryota > Metazoa > Chordata > Aves > Bucerotiformes > Bucorvidae > Bucorvus > Bucorvus abyssinicus. The sequence continues at coordinate 2,853,251 of CM020034.1, read as the reverse complement.
ACAGTTTTGCTCTGTGCATGTTCTGGGGGTGGCTGGTCCTGAGGACCCCTCAGCTTCTCTGAAATTCAGGTACAATTTCAAAGAAAACCTAAAATGCAAGTTAAGAAAAAAAAAACCAAACCAAACCAACACCCAAGTGTTTGCTTGATATTTGTGCAAATTGTCAGCTCAGTCATGTTCTTATGAGCCTTTGCTGAACCTGCCTGTTTGTACCTCAAACGGAACTGGAAGAGAGTATTAAATTAGTTTAAAAATAGAAGCAAAGTCCCCTGTGAAAATGAAGGCAACCAAAATAACTCACAGATCTGGGCTGAAGTCAGTCAATGACAAGACAAAACAATAGAAGCCATTCTTTTCTTCCTTAAATATTGGAATGAAATATTGAAATGTTGCACTTTTTCAGGCTGAAGCAGTTTGCTTTACTGAAGATCATTTAGTTCGAAGCCTATTTTTCTTTTTCGTTTTCAAACGGACCTAAATTTAAAAGGAAAACAGTTGTGCTTTTTAGTTTGACTTTTTTAAAGTTTAAATAGTCTCTAAGCAAACGAGAACATTTGTTACTGGTCACGCAAAACATTTTTGGATGACCCCAAATGAAACGAGCTGTTCTCATTATATGAAGTCTTTCCTCTTCAGCTCAGCTCCAAAACCAGAATTTTCCACCACTGGAAGAAACCAGTCACCCTTGTTTTCACCTTACTGCTGCAGCAGTAAAGGGGCTCGGTTTTGGTTGCCCCTATTTTAATCAGAGCTTGCTTTATGATCCTATCCATTTATTGCAGGCTGAGGTCCGCGTGTGTCAGTGTTTGCAGCCAGGGTGTGGGACAGATCGCTCTCCAGCTATCTCAGATACCTCATCAAAGAGCAGCTAAGCCTCTTGGCCACCAGCCTGCTTCTTCACAGTCCTCACAGCTACAGCTCAAGCCCTGCGAGTGACACCAACACTTGGAGATCTTCATTAGTACGTGGCTATGGTGAGCCCTGTGGGTGTCAGTTGGGTGTGCGGTCATGACAGCATTAAAAAACTAGAGAAAACACTCTTGTCCCAGAGAAACTGCTGAAAAACATCTGCATGAACATGGTGAAAAGCAGCTACCGACTGACAGGGGTGACTTTCAAAGCTGCGAAAGAACGTTACCTACTAAAGCGTCGGTGAGAGCCAAGCGCTCTGCAACCGAGCGACCCTTTGAAAACCTCCTCCCAGATCCAGCCTCGGCGAGTAACAGTTCACTAACACCTATAAACACATGGGGGTTTACATCTTTTTTTAGTGTGTGCTTGCTGCAGAGAGAAACCGTCAACATTTGGTGAACTTTATTGCAGGAAAGATGCAACATTTCATCTTAAAGACTTCCAAACTGTAGCACACATTATCTGTGGGGTGGCTAGTGGCCAAGGCTGCAGGTGGAAGCAGAGACCATCCCTCGGAGCTCAGCGAGTGCTCGTGAGCTGGCTGGGTGCCGGCACTCCCGACACGGTGCACCACAGGGTAGCGTTCGCTCAAGGTGACTCTGGAGTGCCGCACAGAATTGGCCGCGCTGTCTCAGAGCACCTGACAGTGAGGTCCCAACCCTGCACATCTGTCTGTCTGTGGTCGCTTAAGGGTTTGCAGGATGGGGAGGTGAAGCAAGCTAGTGCGTGTGCTGAAGAGCCTGCAGCTCGCTGGTCTGCGAATGGCTTCCTTTGCCATGGGAGATGCTGGGTTGTTCTTTAATATTTGTGTTACAGACCCCTCCAGAGACCCTGAACGAGGAGGCAGTGTTTGTGCTCTGGACGAGACTCCATGGAGAAATGTCCACTATCTTACTGCAAGGATACAGGAAAGGTGAGGGGATGGCTTGTTTGGCAAACAGGTAGGTGTTGTCATACATCCTCCTTTGGCATCGGATACCCTACTGCAAATACATACTACTAGCACCGCTGGCTCTTGGGTTTGGCAACTGTCTGTCCATCTTGCTGTGAAAAGACGAGGATTTACTACACAGACATTTGCAGAGGTGGTAACAGCTACACAGCTGGCAGGCACCAAAAGGGGCACAGCCTGTGGCGCAGATGTGTGTGCCCCTGAGAAGGGTGATGGGGCTGTGACAGCAGTGGGAAAAGGTGGGAATGGTGTGGGAAGCCTCACAGTCACAGGAGCAAGGCTGGGAGAGGTGTCAGGAGCTGGCCAGTTCTCAGCCAGCACAGCCCGGTGGGATGTGGTTTATCTTAAATGGACCAACAAAAATGATTCAGAAGGGCAAGGTCAAAAATTGTTGCCCAGCAGCTTGCACCCATGGGGTGTCTGTAGGTCCCCACCTCCTCCAGAACCTGCGTGGGGATCCACGCACCCAACATCTCATCTTGTTGTCGCAGGGCTGCATTGACCTTTCCTCTGCCTTGCCCAGCAGACGTTTATTGTTAAAAATACCTGGTGATGGTGACCTTGTGGTGCTCTTAAGTCAATTCTCTCCGTGTTTTGCTGCCCTAACTGCTGGGAAGCCCCTTCTCATCTCTAGCCTGGGTCTCGCTTTCTTCCACCTCCCCACCGTGGACTCTGAAAACACATTACCCGTCTCTCCGCAGCTGTGTTTTATATATTTAAAGACAATTATCATGTCTTCTCCCCCACACTCCTCTCCCATCCAGACTAAACAACCGCAGTTCATTCACTTGAGCATGTAACAACAATAAGTTTGTTTGATGAAAATTCGATTTGTTTAGCGCAGTGGTTCTAATCACTCATGTTATGCCAAAGATAACAAACATTTAGCAAATTTCTCTTCAAATCTCTAGTTTTATCAACTGTTTTGACAGATTATAATTTTTACACAAAGGGTTAGAATTAAAGCAATTGCTTTCTAATTTTTCTATATAAATGTTTGAATTATGACTTTTACATTGAGTGATGCAATTAAAAGCGTTACAGAACTGTCATGAAATATTGAACTTGGGGTTTAGAAAGTATTCAAAGATATTTAAAAACTGTTTAGAAAGTATCTCTTTAAAGTCATTAGCTACAAAAATATTTCTTTAGCTATACAAAAATATATATAAATAATTGCTCATTTCCAGTTGTTTTACTGCTCAGCTCTGGTTTTGCCATCCAAAGAGGCAAATTTATAATCTTCAGGATATTACTGGTCAGGATGGATTTTATTTTATTTTACCAGCTTTGTTCCTTGAGGTGCTTTTATTTAGCCAGCTTTAAATCCTGTTTAGATTTTCTTTCTTGCAAATATTTTAAGATGAGGAATTCAGGAATATTTTTGTCTGTATGGAAAATTTTTCTTAAATAGTCTTAGTGAGGAAAGAAAGGCCCCAAATATGTCAGTAAGAATTTTAATTTTTTAAAAAAGAAAACATTCATATTGCATGCTGAACTTCCTTTCCGTTCAGATTTTATTTTCTGAAATCTGAACATATCTTAAGGGAAAAGCTCAAAAGTTGAAACAAGGAAACATGGGGTGGGGGCCTTAAAAGCGGAGATGTTTTGAGGCTCAAAGCGAACACATCGCTGTAATGAGAAGTGTCCTGGAAAACCACGCTGCTCTCCCCACCCAGCTCCACTTGTCACCAGCCCTGCTCAGAACACGCAAAGGAGCGGGTTTTGCCCTGGCGTGGAGCGCAGCCCCTGTGCTGGTGGGACCATCTCCGGCCCCAGCCTGGCTGCTGACAGCCCTGGGCACCTTTGGGAAGGAAAAGGCGGTGTCTGCAAGTCTGGCTGGGGAATTTGCAGTCTCCTGGAGTCCATGGCAAAAATCGGACCAATTTCTGTAACCCTGCACTGTGACTTCATACACCATGCCCCTGGCCGTGCTGAGACTTAATCCTTTGGTCCAGCCCCACTGGGACCATAGACAGCCCGGCAGCATCCTGCAAGGAGAGGAGAGATCTGCTGGGAGCCCTGCTAGGATGTGTCCCCTCTTTTGCTGGGACTTGAGAAGCAAAATTTTGACATTTAAAGTAAACCAGCTGTGGTTTCAAACCACGGCCTTAGCCCAGGGATCAGGAGATTACCCCTGAGTCTCTGTGAAAGGTCACAGCCTTAAACTTGCTGTGTAAGAGTCTGCCTCTTCACTAGAAAAGGGATAAAGATCTGCAAATCAAAAGATGTCAAACCAGTGGTTTGTATGGTTTAAAAAGCAAGTTTCCAATGTCATTGTTTTTCACTCGGTAGCTCTTTAGGTAAGTGAATTTTTGTTTCTCTCTAAGAAATTCTTACAAACCAAAGGACTGCCTCGGTCCCAGACATGACAGTGCTGACTTAATCGCACTTAAGGGGAACAGAGACTGAGGAGACAGAGTAACACTGTATTTTTAATGCACTTTTGTCACCTTGCTCCAAAACAAGCAGAATTCATTTTACAGTGGAAGCACTATTTCCATTAGATATACCTGCATTTTTGCATAAATCCTCAAGCCAGCCCATCGCAGTATGGATGGTAACTGCAGGACAACACTGGGGTGGTGTTACAGGGGTTTGAATTGCTGGCTATGGTTTTATATCCAGGATAAAGCAGCCAGGATGCAGACTAAAACACACAGCACCTTCTGTTCACCTCCTCTAGAGCCGAGGTGCTGCAACACTGCTATTTTATCGTGTAGCACTCAGAGCCTCAGCCTGCTGCGGGCTGAGCTCTGGGTTCCCAGGACAGCTACGGCCTCGAGTTAGGAGCAGGCTGGTGCTGAGACAGGCATCCTGGCACTTCTCTGGATCCGCCCAGTAAGGCCCAGTTAAAGAACAGGGTGTTAGCACATGGCTGAGTTTGGTTAAAGACACGTTCGTACACTGCTTTGGATCTGGGCCTGGGGGCTGAGCTCAGCCAGGCTGATTTCCAGCTTGGTTTCTGTGTCTGGTGTGCTAATGGAGAGCTCTCCGCCTTTGGGGTATTTAACCAGTAAAAAACCCCACTGCACACAGAGACCAGTATCAATACAAGGCTCAAGGCAAAATCTAATCCACCACCCACTGAAAAATGGGCAAAACCAGATTGCCTTCAGCAGGCTGCAGAGGAGTTACAGCTCCTTACGCGGGTGTTTGCAGCCTCAGCACCTGAAGTGGCCACTTGCTTTCAGTGCCACACTAAGAAATCAAAGCACTCATCGCAGGCCTGGAAACTGCCTGGACGGTTCAGCAGAGAATCCGCAAAATAAATAAACTTTCATAGTAGATGTCGAAAGCATCCTTTAAAGGACAAATTAAATCCTGAGTTATGCTCAAAAGGCAGGACTCGCTCCTTGCTCACACAGTGCCGTGGCTTGGCAGGACGCGGTGATTCCTCCTACACCAGCCTGCATTACACTGGGGTAGAAGATGGGATGGTATTGACGTGGCAGAGTTTGATAGATTTTTCATTAGAAAGAGAAATAAATGGGTTTAGGGATTCTTGGCTCTGTTTCTTTCAGGATGTTTCATCCCCCAGCCTCTTGAATTATACGTCAAAAACCTTGGGAACTCCTGACAAGATCTGAGTTTCTGAACACTAGCAGAAAGGAAACTGTCCTTCCCTAGACATGTCTTTCCCTGTCTCTTATATTAGCACTTCGTCTTTTACTAGGAAAATGTGGTTTTGTGTGTTACTGTGACAGTGCCACTGAGAGTGGTGAGCAGAATCGGGTTAAAAATACACATCTAAGGCAGGGAGCCCCTTGCTGGAAGAGCTTCTTTGGCTCTTAAAAACGCCCAAAGTTTTCGGTATGAACTAAACCAATGCAAATTGATGTCCTGGTACAAATTGTTTCTGTCCTGGGTTGAAATGTCATCTGAGGTCTGACCCCGAGGTCTGACCTGGAGGGTCCAATTTCCCAGCCATTGATGACATTTCCACACTGATTTGGGAATTACAAGAGAAAGGATGTTTTTGTGATCTGTTGGTTCTTGCTGTTTCTAGAGCCAGCAGACTCAAGGCAGATTAGACCAACGGAAGATGGATGCAGGAGTCATGGAGGTCTCCAGGTCTGCTAGCGAGGTAGCAGCTCTTGAAGCACAAAAAAATAGGGCACTCAAATCCAGATGTAAAAGGAAGGTTTGCGTTGTTGCTTGGGATGTTGTTCCAAGGAATGGAAAAGAAGGTTTCTATTTTCTCTTCATCTGGCCTTGTCCATCCTGTGTTGTTGAACCAAGGCTGGATTAAGGTTCTCATTCAGATCTCTTCTGTGCTCAGTCAGGTTTCCCAGAGGAAGCTGTACTCCCATCTGAAGGGCCGCTCAGCGCTTCTCTGCCCCAGGCTCACCCAGGAAGGACCTCCTGGTCAGCGCTGACAGAATCGAGATAACCACGCTCCCCTTCTCCACCGGATGCCCACGATGTCTCCACTCCATATCAAGGCGTACAGCTAAGCTGCAGGTGAAAAATGGTGGCACTTCTGTTCCCCAAAGGCGCTCAGCCAAATCCCATCAGAAACACTTAACGCCTGCCAGTGAGTGGCAGTTCAGAACCGCTTCTCCTCTGAACGGGGCTGGTATTTATGGGACGCGTTAGTCACGGAGGAGCTGCTGAGATATACTGCGAAGTCATACATGGTCATCGAGTTATGAGTTTGCTTTGGGAGAACAGCAGTACTTGAGAGCTTGACTAATCCCTCACAGATTGGAAACGGGGAGGGATGTGGTTAGGCACTGAAAATGCCCCCGGTTTATTGCTGATGATGTACTGTTTAAGCCTCCGGCCCCCTGGACTGCTTCAGCTAAGCCTGGGGCTCGTGCCCTGGTGTTCCAGCCGGCGTTCTCCCAGTGGGAGGTAAGCGTGTCTGCAAGACCTCTTATAGGCTTGAAGCAGCCACAAGGGTCTGGGTTGCATGGAAAAACCACTTGTTCTCATGGCTACTGAGAGAATATCGCCATATGTTGCAGGATCTTTTCAGTTTAAACCTAAGGGTGGAAGTGTGTGTGCGCGACCTTGTGCATAGTGGTCAAGGCAGACCTTCCCAAATGTCATTGTGGGCAAAACAATAGCTTTCCTTGCTGATCTCCTCACGGTGGTGTCACTGCAACTATCAGAGCACATCAGCACCTCTCTGTGCAGGTGTCCCTGCCTCGCAGCTCCCTCACCATACAGGTCTCAAAGACGGGTTCTGCACACCCTGCAAACGCAGCTCCAGACGCACTCGAGCGGGCGCCTCAGCAGCTCTTACAACGAACTCACGACGAATTACAAACGACCAGGAAGCCACAGTGATGCTCCTTGACGCTTGCTTTATCTGGGAGCGGCGTCTCCTTATTTTTTGCCTAATTAGCCGGGCCTTGCTGAGCTCTTCCGTCCGCAGGAGCTCCTGGGTGCCCCCCTCAGCGCGCCCCGCACAGCAGGGCCGGCCGTCCCTGCAGCCCTCCGCGGCGGACCCACCGACCGCTCAGGCGAGCCCTGGGGCCGCCCCGCTGGCCAGCGGCAGCCGGAAGCCGGGCCCGTCACCTCCGGAACCCAGCGGCCCCGCCAAGGGCCAGACCCGCTCTCCCCGGCTCCTCGGGCCGCCATCTTCCCCGCCCGGCCACCGCCTCCGCGTTGCCGTGGAGGCGCGAGGCCCCCCGGCGCCGCCGGCCGGGGCTGTCCGCGGCGTTCGCCTGCGGCGAGCGGGCGGCGCTGGCGGGGCAGCCGCGGGCCCTGTCTGCCGCGGCGCCCCGTCAGCGCAAGGAGGAAGCGCCATGGCCGAGACTTGGGCCGGCTTCTCGCAGGAGGAGCTGCGGCGCCTGCGGGCCCAGCGCCCAGGTACGGACCGCGACCAGGCTCTGGCGGGGGCCGGGGCTCGGGACCGGGACGGCCGCGGCGCCCGCCTCGGTTAGCGGGGGGTCAGCGGGGCTGGGAGCGGCGCGGAGCCACCTTCTGGGCCCCGGCACCCCGCCGGCCCCGGCAGCTGCACCTCCCTCCCTTCGTCCCCTCAGCGTCCGGGTCCCCTCAGCCCGCTGTGCGGACACCTCTATCCATCCCCTCAGCTCGTCCAGTCCCTCCCGCATCAAACACCTCAGCTTCTCGAGGCAGCCCCTCGTTTCCCCCAGCCAGTCCCTCGGCCCCTCCCGTCCAGGCCCCATCTCTCACCGCTCCCCTCAATCTCAGCCCCCTCTCCTGCTCCACATCTCTCTGACCGCTACCACACTCATATTCCCAGCCTCCTCTTTGCCCATCTGTCACTTTATTCTTCCCCGTTCTTCACTTTATAAACCTCCAGTTTGCTCACCAGACTGCCTGGGACCTTCGTTTAGCCCTAGATCCGTCTCTCTATGATTCCCCCAAGAGTCGCTTCACTCCTGTCTATGGTTCCTCCTTTAGACCCTCGGTCCAGGCCCCTTACTCCTCATTCTGGATGCTCAGATCCTTTAAAGCTCCTGATTCTTAGGCAAACAAAATATTTCCACATTCCTGGGTTTTCCCCCATGCTACCTTCCTTTGACATCCTGGCATGTCTTCTCCTTGTGCTGGTTTTGCACCACTTTGCCTGCCCAGAATAGCTAATTCACAGAGTCTGCCTTTGATCTTAAGATTTGGTTTTAACCTGTTTCTCCCTCTCATCCACTGATAGATTTGTATGAACCCTTGGAGCAGCAGCCTCGGCCCCACACTGTGAATAAGAGTCGGAAGCAATTGCAACGAGAAAAAGCCCTGCAGCAGCAATGTCAGAAGCTGGGACTGCAGGGTGGAGCAGCCTCTGTTCCTCCTGAGCAGTTGCTTTCTGTACCAAAACACAAGCCTTGTCATCCTCCACAGCCTGTGCCACCACTTCATCCTCCTTCAGCAGGAGACCAAGGGCAAAGTGACAACCGAGACCAGCAGAAGGAAGTGACGCCGGTAGATCCTGGTCATGGCAGTGACAATGCCCAGACCCACCCTGCAAAGCCGAACTCCAAAGCAGAGAAAAAGAAAGTGGAATTGTTAGTAAGTCGGTAAAATCAGGGCGTGGGTTTTATTTTGTACTGATTCATTCTTTTGTTGTGAAGTAAAGTGAACTTTTCTGGATCGGATAGGAAGGTTTGAGAGATCATGTTTTGTTCCTCTGCAGTGAGCCTTTGTTTTTCATCTCCAGTTGGGTTAAACCTGATTTAGGACCAAATTCCATAGTCTAATCCATGCAGATACGGACTGTGCTGTCTTCAGATTATTTCCTATGGCGGTGGGACTATACATAAGGTGCCCAAGACACCGGACTGTCTTAATGCTTTATGAAGACTTAATCTCAGTATCGTGCTCTGTAGACGAGCCGGCAGTCGCAACAAAAAGCCCTTTGGGAAGTAGATATGCTGTGATTTGTGTAAGTTTGTTTTCCCTTCTACAATATTGCTGCAGATTTGTTCATATCAAAAGCGTTGGTAAGGAGGTAAAGGTCCAGTTATAAGCTTTTATGATTCAAGTTGAGATCAATCTCAAGGCTCTCGCCCTGTGCATCAGCCCACAGTGGGGTCTCTGTCTCCCTGAGAAGCATCAAGCTGATACATGCAAGAGAGAGAAAGGAAAATGTACCAAACATGGATCTCTGGGAGTCTGACTGAATGTGGCAATTACTCAGTTCATCGTCCAGAATTCAGATGTAGCCTATAAAAGAAAGCTGCTCTCTGAATGCTAGAAAGGCTTTTCCAATAGGAGAAGTTTCTTTTTTTTTTGCCTCTTCACGTTTGTTTTCCTGTCTGTATCCAAGTGCTAATATTCTTTTTTGCCTCAGTGGGCAAAGCAAAGTGTGAGGGGCAAAAAGGTGAATTCTTTTTCTATGGCATATAGTTTATTTTTCAGACACTGTAGCAGTGCTGCTCCAGCCTTGAGTTCCTATGCAGGCCCAAACTTTTCTGCTCAATATAATCAACAAACGCTAGCTGGCCACCAAACTTCAGTGCATCATTTGTGCTCCCCCAAAACAGGGATCAGCAGCTTTCCAAGCACGGTGTGCCAGACCCTTTCTCTGGTTAGATCTGTCCGTAGGATCTCAGAGGGGACTGAAGGTGCTTCCTGCTGGAGAGGCAGGACCATGGCAGTCAGCAGCACTAGCGTGGAGAAGCAGCGCGTGGCTTCTCTCAAATTCAAGACTCCAAAGGGTCCAGTAGGTTCTGTTTTGCAGAGATGCACCTTGAGAGCCTGCAGCTGCTGGCCATGCTGCCTGCCTTTTACCTGCCCGGCCCCTGGCTGGGATCACCTCCTGCAGGTAGCTGTCCCTTCACCAGAACAGCAGCACTGCCAAATTCCTCGAGTGGGTGCAGCTCACCAGCAGTACTTGCTGTTCAGCTCCTTCCTGGTGGTGCAAAATACAGTCACTGTTTGACTGGGGAGAAGATAGCAAAAGCTTTGCAGAGGAGTTCTTCACTCCGTGAGAAGCGAATGGCATTTAGCTGCAACAACCAACTCCTGAATCTGCTGAACTAATCTCTGCCTGTGCACTTGAGTTTAAATCCTATTGAATATATTTCTCTATATGAGATTTGAGGACTAGGGTGATGAGGAGAAGACTGAAGAGATATTCTTGTGAAGAAATGCTTGTTAAGCTTAACATAGCTGAGTTACTTGGGTATTTTTAAGCTAAGCTGTGCTATTTTTAAGATGAGACTTCTTGAGAGAGGGCATGAACACAACGTGATGGAAAAGAGGCAAAGCAGGTTTTGTTTCTCCTTAATCCTGCCCGGTTGCGTTGAAGCAGGTTGTCCCCTCTCACCTGAGACCTTGCCTTCCATCCTGTGGGGCTGGTTGTATCACTTAGTAGATGTAGCCTAGAAAATGGAATCCATATAACTCTTTCCCTGCTGACAAAAGTGAATTCTTGTTCTTTCTCGCTGCTCGTTTTCATTGTAACTTTTACCAGGCTTTCGTTTGCGTCAGTTTTAATTGTTTGGGGGCTGCATTGTAAAGCAGACCTGTGAAAGGATCTCTTTTATGGAAAAAAACATTTCCAAAAAAGAGGCTGTGTTGGCAGACCGAACAGATGGCAACTTGCAGCAGCCGGTAAGAAACTTGAAACTGTTTCTACCTAGTGGGGAAGCACATCATTTAAATGAAAAATTCCATCCATTTCTGAAAAAGTGCTGTATGCTCTTTCTTCCAGCAAGCCTGAATTAACCAGCCGCTTACTTGCTTATAAAGATTTTTGTTCTAATCAGCAGATTGCATCTGGAAATGTTTTATGGGTCTGAATGACTTATTGCAGATGATTCTTCTTTCCTCAGAACCGAAACCTGTTTATTGTTCCTTTGACATTTTTAGTTTGCTCCAGGAAATAAGATGGTGAATATTTGTGTCATTTGGGAAACAGGGAGAGGAATGAACTTTCTATTAATTTTGATCTTGTCAATGAGCAGGCAGGAAAAATCACGATGGGAAATCCTCCAGCAAGAGCAGCGGCTGATAGAAGAGAAGAATAAACGCAAGAAGGCACTCCTGGCCAAAGCCATTGCTGAGAGGTGAGGGGCTCTGCTGCAGCACGGGCTGAGGCTAAGGAAGGGATTACTTTTCATCTGCAACCAGTGGCGTATCTTCTATTTAAATGTCATGTTTTCCTCCTCTCTGTGCTCTGTAATGTGCTGCTCCACCAGTGAGCAGCTGTGATCGACGTTTCCCTTTGATGACAAGCGCTGGCTAAGAAGTTGTGACTAAGCTTTTCACACTTCAAAGCTGCAGCTCTGTGCGCAGATGGAAAAGTTATTACACAGTTTGAGAATTAGCTGAAGTCCTTCAGAATTAGCTTCAGCTTCAGTCCCTGAGAATTAGCTGAAGGAAGAGCGTGTTTGGAAGTTGGGGTGCTCGGATGCTCCTTCCTGTTCTGTTCCTGATTTGTTTTCACTGCATTTAAGGAAAGTTTACTTGACTCCTAACCTATGAAGGGAAACTAAGCTAATTCTGTTTGGGCTTTTGACTCTTTTTTATTAGTATGTGAAAAGTGTTGAAAAGAGGAGATGATCAACTTTAAGTTTTACCACTGGCTGATTAGAAATTCTAAAAATCCACATGTTCTCACAGTTGTTACCTCTTGCTCTTCAGGTGACCAGACTTTAAGGCATGGTACAGTGTTGTTCACCAAGGTCGTTTAAGACTACAAGGAAGGCAAGGTTTGTAGGGAAGGATGTTGGAGCAGCTGATAACACTGGATCAAGGAAGGATATTGGAAGCTTGCAGGCTGACGGTGCTCTCCCAGACATGTACAATGCTCTGCCCATCAAAACTCTCAGGGAATATAGCCAGTAGTGTGCAAAAGGTTCTCTCTAAGGTTCTGCAGATTTTGTTTTCCTTTGCCAGGCAGCGATAAAACACAAGTATAGCTGCTCTGAGTCACCATAGGACAGCAAATGTGAGTGTGACCACCAGGCTGGGCTCTTCCTCCTGGAAGCAGAGCATGAGGAGAGAGGAGGCCTTGGAAGGTGATTGTTGGGGAGTTACGTCTGATGTTCAGAGGTCTTCTTCAGCCTCTAAGCCATACTACAGGGTGTCTGTTTCTCTCCACCTGCATCAGCTGTTCTCATGAGATGGTGTCACTGCCTACACATCCAGTCTTGCTTTCAAATGCCTGGGTTGGGGTGTAGAGCAGTGGCTGAAGAGCATGGCTTTGCTGGTGGTGATGAATGAGAGCAAAGTGACCTGGTGTAAAAGCTTGTTGAAGGTTACTTAGCTTGCTTGGGAGTGAAATCCATCAAAGCTTGCTGCCCTTAGCAACATCTAGTTTTCAGAATGTAGGAGTGGATAGGCAGAGTTGAAAAAGGTTACATAAGGCTTGGTTGAAATCCTTTGTGCTCGCTGTAAAACTTTCCATTGACTTCGTTCGGATTTGGCTGGGCCTTTTGGGAATAATTTCACAAAATGGAAATCAAGCCTAGGTTAGGTGACTTTTTGGCCCCTGCTAACTGGGCTTCTTTGAAAGGGGATATTTGCAGGGCTAAATACCCTTCCCCCTCTCGCTCTCCCGCAAGCCATTTCCTGTTTCCTTACACTGGGAACTACTTAGATACAGCAGCTTCTTGTGTGTTTCCACAGTGAAGAAACACAATCCTTTGAGGCACTTTGATTATAGTCATTACGTAATTTTGCCGTAGTCCTTTAATAGCAGGCATTTTAGATCCCTGTGGATATTAAAAAAGATCAAAAGTCTTAAACCATAAAGGAGAAACCTTACGAATAGCTCTTAAAGAAGTTAGTTGCTCTGCAAATGAAATGGGGCCCATTATCTCAAGAAGAGGGGCTTGAGAAGAAAAAAAAAAAAGGCATCTTCCTTTTGCAGATCCAAAAGAACTCAAGCTGAAACAGTGAAACTAAAAAGGATTCAGAAGGAGTTGCAAGCTCTGGATGACATGGTATCTGCTGACATTGGCATCCTGCGGAACCGCATTGATCAGGCCAGCTTGGACTACTCCTACGCCCGGTAAGCAACAGGCAGGGAGGAGGGAACAGCCCTGCCTGAGTGGAGGGAGAAAAGGCTGTTTCCTGTCACCGAAGCAGTAGTGGAGTTATGTCATTGTAAGAACGTGTAGTTAAAGCGGTCACAGTCTGGGGGGGCTTTCAAATCTGGAGGTAAAAGTGTGCTTTTTATTTCCTAATTTTTCCCTTGGAATCTGGAAACCGAAGTAGGTTTTCTGACTGCAGACTGTGCTTTCCAGCTCCGTGCTGTCACGAGACATACTTACTGCTTTAACTGTGCAGATGTCCATAAGCCCTGCTTTATTGTTTCAAGGTTGTTTATTTCTTCTCAGGGGGAAAGAGTTTTTTTACAAGTCCTAAAATGAAAGTCCTTTTCAGGGAAACTTGCTCGTTGATGACAGCTCTGGTCCTGTTGGAATCAATGGGACCAATTAAGCTTAAAACATGTAACACTGCTGAAGTGCTTTTGGAACTGGGACCAAAAATCGAAGGAAAAAGCAAACTTTCGCCCTTCACAATGTGCCTTTAATCACCCTGGTTCTGATGAGTTCCTTAAATGCAAGAAATTAATCGGAACACCCTATTAGTTGTGGGTAAACCACAACACCAGTAGATAAACATCAGCATGTTTATGTAGCCGTTTAATAAAATGGAACTGTTTGGTTGCGGTTTTTTGGTTCACGATTCAATGTGTTAAACGTGTATTTCTCCTTATGACTTCTGCAGTACGTTGACCACAGGCCAATAAACATGGTAATTAGTCTTTAAAAAAACCAGCAGCAGCTAGAAAATAAGGATTTCTTTTGTGTAATTATGATTTGAAATATCTTAACGTTAACCGTAGTTTCAGTAGCTGAGTGCATAGGAATGCAGAATTTCATCTCCTCAAGAGGAAAAGCATTTCAATGCATTTTAGGTTTAAGTCTAGTTTGTAAAACCGTTAAATGCTCCTGGAAATCTCCTTATCAAAATTTTGTAATAATGAGTCTATTTGAAACGCTTAACAGCAAAGCAGCATCTAACACAAGCAGCTCTGACATTTGGAAAGCAGTTTCTAGTGAAGATAACAAAAGGGGGTGGTGGTAGGATGAAGGGGATAAACTGTACAAAATACTGAATGATTGTCATGAACTTGGTCTTTCTTTTTGCGAGGGAGGGATTTGGAAATGCGAGTTAGATACTTCGAGTGTTCTAGTTTTTATGCATTATGAGCCAAAGCTGATTTACTTTTAAGTGGTGTCTTTTTAAGCATTTTTTTTTGTTCTTGCCTTATATTTTAGGGCTAAAACAGATAATTTCAGCGGGTTGAAAAGTGCAGTATTAAATAGTCCTGTGCACATACCTAGTTAGGGGCATTTGACAGCTACTGCGGAATGGAATTTTCATAAATACGGTGTGAAGAATATGTGAATTCAGCCCAAAGATTTAACTGTGCAGAAGTTTCCAGTGTAGCATTAGTTTTTCCATTTCAGATACCTGACCCAGAGAAATCTTGACTTTCTTGTCAGGGAAACATAAGCAGGCACCTCCTGCCCACTCCAGACATAGCCTCTACAGCTGGGTCAAAATTTCGTGGTTATTAGATAAAAGAACGTATTTGGGAAGGCTTTTCTATGTCTTATCTCCTTCCTTCTCTAAGCGAAGGATCTCTCCTATCTTTCTGTTGCTTTGTTTAACCAGATGTTTGAATCTGGTTTTATAGAACAGCTGGATTCTTTATTCAACCACCTTACTAACAGTAGTTTTAGGAGTGTTCTGTAAGGTCGCATAGTCATTCTGCGAAAGCCTCGGCATGTTTCCTTTCCCGTTGAGCAAGACTGCATCTACCTTTCTATTAATTAAATCAGAATCAATATACAGATTCACTGAATGCAGTGGAAGATGCATCGCTAATGTGGACACCAGCCATTGAAGTGCTAGATGTCCCGGATGTATTAACCTCAGGAAATATTTGGAATATTTCCTTTTCGCTATATTTGTCATGACAGGAAGTGCAAATTGGCAGGAGATGTGTGTCAGGGGGATGCTCACAATAAACTTCTACATCTATTGCCACACAAAAGTTGTGATCGCTCTTGATGTCGTGTGCTGTGTCAATCTGCGCCACTCATAATTTTCTGAACGTATATAAGGGTGGCCAGAAGAGCAGACTTGTAGGGCAGATCCGAACGTAAATGTGTACAGCACCACTGTAGCATCTGTATCTGTCGGGGGGGTGGTGGTTGTATTAGAACAACACAGACCTGTTCACTAGAAGTGTGAAAACACTACCATTTTTGATGGTTTCTTTCTGCTGTTAGTGATGCATCTCTTAAAACAGGCAGTAAAAATGCTGGTTCGTGATTCAAGCTGTAGATTTCAGATGAGCAAATTAACCCGGAATAAGCTGTGGTGGAGGGTAATGTGTCAAGAGAAGGCTTGACCAATCCACACTTACGTTCTTCCCTTTTACTAATGTAGCAGCATGTCATGAATAGCTGGCATAACGCATTGCAGAGCACGTGGCATTTCAGGGATGCTTAAAGTACCCGTCCGTATGTCAGATTGTAAAGTGCTTTGAGAATTAACCCACTAGAACTGACAATGCTTTTGCAGGAAGCGGTATGATAAGGCTGAGTCGGAGTATGTGGCAGCCAAGCTGGACCTGCAGCACAAGACGGAGATCAAGGAGCACCTCACGGAGCACCTGTGCACGATCATACAGCAGAACGAGCTCCGCAAGGCCAGGAAGCTGGAGGAGTTAATGCAGCAGCTGGAAGTGGAGGCAGATGAGGAAAATCTGGAACTTGAGATAGAGGTGGAGCGGATGCTGCAGCAGCAGGAGGCAGAAGCAGGGAGACAAGCCAGCCAGTCACACAGTCATGCTGGGACAGCTAAGGAGAAGCCTGCTCCCAGTGTTACGGCACAGGAGAGCGAGCGTGCTAATAACCATGTTGTTGCTTCTCCTGCTGCTTCTGAACAGTTGGTTCAGTCTCAAAACTCTGGTACCAAATCCCTCTCCAATGTGGACAGCCAAACTCAAGCAGTAAATGAGACTCGGGGAAACTCCCCAGCTTGTTCTGCTACATGACTGCGACATTCAGATAAGCCAGCCGGTTATAGATGATCCACTCTCTGCAGGCTTGTGTGCTGTATGTTATATCTGGGCTTCTGCAGTGCCAGTAATATGTGCATCGTTTCTCTTTTCCTTTAATACTGTTTCCAAACGTTAAAGGCTCTTTTTTTTTTCTTTTTTTTCGCAAGGCACCCATTTGGGGTTCACCATCTCTCTCATCATCTTCTGGTTTATGTCCATGTTCTAATGTCCAGCTCTTCACAGGGCTTTGTACCATCCTGAAACAGGATACTTGGAAGCGAACAGTAGAGTTTTTCCAAAGGCTTCCACACATCCATATCATAGATACCTGGTCCAAGCAGTGTGCAAGAGATATGTATCTGCAGGAGAAAACATCACAACTTCTTCTGCTCCTGAACACGTTCTGTCCTCTGACAGCTGCGATAGGATGTTTGCCTGCCTTTGTATCCCTAAGGGATTAGTTTTTAACAGTTTTTAATCCTGTGAAACCCAAGTGCTTACTTTAATGGCCTTCATAGCTGATACTCTTTCCTGTACCTCATTTAAAGAAAATTTGCCTGTTGAGGCAAATTGCAAAGTCAGTTGTCATATATCCTGTTTATTGCTTTGCCTGTTTCTTTCAGATAATGCTAGATCATGCAAAGCTATATATTGGTGACATTATTATCTGCGAAATCACAGCAGCTATGATTTAACAAAAATGATGGGTTACACATCAAGACATTGCAGAACATATGATGTAGAAGTAGAAACACACAAAGGAGAGTGTGTTCCAATTAAAGCTGTTCCATTACAAGCATTTTTCTTTGTTGCAGTTGCCTCAGCGTTCCAATAAGTAGCCAGGGATCTTGTCTTGAAAATCCCCACAGTATATTGGAAGCGAGCCCATTTTCGTATAATATTCAGTGCAGTTTCTTGCCTGAAGAGCAGGTTTATACCCCACACAAAGTTGAGCTGGTTTGCTCTGCTGCTGTTGAAGGGCTTTAAAAAGCTATTCCAGATGGACAAAGTCCCAGGAATTAAAACAGAGGACATAGCAAAACCTGCCGTCGGCCGAGTGCAGCTGCAAACTGCAGGGACTGCGTGCGAAGTAACCCGCTCTGTAACGGAGGAAGGCCACTGCCGCGTCGGAAACGGGTTCTGTAATACCCGACCTGAACGTGTCAGTCAGAGTTTATGAATGAGTTACAAGTATATAAATGGGACACTGATTGTCTCTATGGCTTTAATAGTGGAAAAACATGTCACTACATTTCGGTTTTATTCTATTAATAAATCAGTGCATCTTCTACGCAATGTGTTTACTTTCAGTTGTGATATCTGATACTAATACATGTATCCAAGACTGTTTTTCCGCAGGAGGTGATAAATGACGGAATCAGATATGTCCTTTGGCAACTTTACGCTGCGTGAAAGTAAAACCTTGAAAAAGGCTGTTTCAAAATCCGAAAATGTATGAAGCAAAGACATGGCAGGATGCAGCTTGGCAGGAATCTTTTCAACTAGCTGTGGCCCAAGGCAGCAGTGGAAAATCTCTACTGGTGCCTCCCATACACAGGAGAAAGAGGGATAAATCTGTTTCCTAGAGAAGCCGCCCATAATCGGGGCTGATTGAAGTTAGAAGACTCCAAAGTAACATTGGAGATACGTGTGAAGCCTTGCTCTGTTGGGGCTGATACACTGGTTCCCCGTTACTTTGCTGGAAGACATGGCCTAAAAGCCAAAGACTTGAGTGTATTGTGAGAAAATTGTGACCAACTTGCTTTGTCTGCAGTTGCAGAACAGCTTGTAGCAACCTGACTATGGCTTTCAAAACTCGATACCAGTAAGTGTGATAATAATTTAATTGTACCATTCTTGTTTCCATCCTCTGCAGCTGTCCCCAGTTGCTCCTCAAGAGATTCTAAGTCGTAGTGGGTAGGTCTGTTTCTCATTACATTTGCATTCAGCTCAGCAGGGGACATGCAGAAGAGCATCTGACAGAAGAGTCAAATCATAATGGTATTTACAGGAGGCATGTCCGTAGTGGTTCGCATTATATTTGTTGTTCTCTAGTAGGTCAAAATAGTCCTACTGATTGCACCTTGTTGTCACGGTTAAGATTGTTCCTTGGACTCCTCAAACCAAAAAAAGGCAAAACATTGTAAGTCCAAAGATCTTTTTGACAACTACTTAAGAATATGAGTTTCCTAGAAGGGAGTAAGTTTATATCCCATAAAATTACTTAAAAGCTGAAGAATTCTCGTGTGCCAGCCTAATAGTGATGGTGCTGTTTCTGCCTTACAGGGAAGATGCTGCGGTTAGAATCAGGCGTTTCCCTTACAAGTCTCTTACTCTGTTCTCTTTCAAGTCCCTCATGGAAATTCTGGCCAGCTCTATCTGTCTTTAACTTCTGAGCTTGCAAAATGGAAGTGCACTGGCTGGAAGCCACATGAAACAGCCATATGAAATAAGAATAGGCAGCCTAGCACTGGGTCGCTCCCTCTAGACAGGCAGCTGAAGAGTTAAATTGTTTGATCTGAGTTCCGAAGCCTTTCTCTGACGTGTGATACAAACCACTACCATGGTGTCAGTTCCACTTTGGACGTTCACAAATGTTTTGATGGGTGCCAGTGTGCCGGTTTAACATTCCCCTGTGCCGGAGCCAGGCAGTCCAGTCGTAATTGTAACAGCATGTGTGCTGGTCAGAAATGCCAGGAGATGATTTTGGGGCAACAAAAGGGTTGGTTTTTTTTCCTTGTTTTCCTTGAAGAAAAGAGAACAGTTGGATTTGAGGCTCTTCAAGGAAAAGCCGTTTCTCCCTTTGTAGTAGCTGATGCATCTCATAAGGTTTGGCTTTGCCGTCACTGGAGTGCGTTGAAGGCAGGCATGCTGTCTGCTCCGTGTTCGGAAACATGAAAAGTTCAGCCTAGATCCGAATGGGCAGGCAGGTTTTAAGTGAGGGCCTCTGGCAGGTAGAGGTGGAAGTCTGAATGTGAAGCATGCAGGGGTTGAACACCCGTGGCAGGGAAAGTAGAGCACAGTATCACTGCAGGGCTCATCAGAGGGGACTTGCGTTCTCCTGTGGCAGTGTAGCCATTTCTGTGCTGGGCCACCACATTGCCATTACGGGAAGAAGTGGAAAGCACAGATGTGCGCTTGCGGTACCGCTCTGAGAATGTTACAAAGCACAATATAATTGCCCATGTTGCAGTTTGGCCAGGATGTCAGGATTAATGCTCCCTCCTCTGTCAAGCAACGTTTAAATGAGCACAGATGGTCACAGCTCAGCCTGGGGTTCCCAGGGATGTCTAGTGCTTGGTGTAAAACACTTGGACAACCCTCAGTCTGACTGTAGGTCCAGCCAGCTGAAGTGGGGCTCCCAAGAAGTTTCAGCTTAGGGTAGCTGTCTGGGGAGAGACTCAAGTTCTTTGTCAGCCGTTCTTCCTGACACCTTCTGCAGCGCAGTGGAGTCTTCCCTCTGAGCCTGTGTCCCCTCTAAACCAGTGAGTTAAAAGTAGTAAGAGTGAAAAGTAGTGACAGGCCTGGTGGTTGGACGTGCTGTGTTTCCTGACCAGCTGTATTAAGAATGTGCTGGAAAGGTTTGCTTATGGGCCAGTTATCCTATTGTGGGGAAGTTCTGGAGCCAAAGAAAGGGCAGAGCACTACTGAATCGCTTCCCATGCAGGGATTCCCTCCATTCTGCATTTTCTGTTTAGGGCAGTTCCTAACACCCTTTTGTCAAGGTTCAAACTTGAATCAAAAGCCCTGTGATACAAATTGTCCCCGTCCAAGGCCTGCTGCTTTCCCAGATGCCCTTCGTGTGGGATCTTTGAACATCTGTGGTTCCTGGACTGCATTTGGTACCTTTCTATGTAGACACAGTGTCTTGGGTCTCTGCTCCACTCCTGTGCGTGCCATAGCTGTGTATTAGGGTTCACGCAGTTGCTGAGAGCCTGACAAAATTTTTCTGCAGCCTGATCCAACCCAGGAATCATATGTTTGACACTTTGGTATTGAATCATGATCCCTTTTCTGATGCGGTGAGTATAAGCAGGTGTGGCATGCGAGGGACAAAGGGGTTTGCCAGTGGCAGCGCAAACGGTGTGGAGATGTGGGCTGGTATTATAGAAACCACATGCTTGTTAAGTGCCCTATTTAGGCTTGTCTGCATGGTCCTATTAAAGCGAGTGTTGGCTCCTTTGATGGGGCACGAGACTGGTTTCCTTCATCATTTCCCCTGATTTATGTCCCAGCAGCAAACTTGTGTGTCAGTGGGGAAAGACCACGTAAGGAGAGAATCTGTCCAAGCCTCATCCCCTCGTCACGATAGGACATCAGATCTTCAAATCCTTGCCTTTGGCAGCCTGTTAGTTGCAGGGTTTAAATCATGCCTTTTAAGACACAGCTAGAGACACTAAAAAGCTTGGGCCTTTCTGAATTAGGGCCTGGATTGTGTAGTTAGAGCCATTTTCTCAATTAGCTAAACATAAATCAGTGTAACGAGGCATTTGGGAGCTCTGGGCAGGTTTAGTACCTTGTCTCTCCTGCCTGTCTCCGTACCACTCCCACCTGCTTGTTTGGCCGATCAGCCAGTGATTTTATTTTTCCGCGCTGCTAGAGCTGAGCAGTGGGTTTTAATCTCTGAACTGGTTTTCACACCTGGCACATGTGTGCGAGAGGTGAGAACTGGGAGAAATTGCTCTTACGCCGTAAGTAAAGCAGCTTTCGTGTGGCAGAGGTCTGACAACCTCAGCACCCCATGCCATACCATCCTTCAGAGGATGGGGACAGTGTCCTATTGAATAGGCAGTGGTGGGTGGTGGCATGAGTGCAGAAGGTCCATCAGCATCAGGGATGGCATTTGATGTGGTATCTGGGACTGGAAAGCATGTGTGGGGCCAGGTGCTGCATTTGTACTCTGGAGCTGAGTAGCAAACATGTGACTCCCGTTTCCAGGGGTACACCATGGAGACTGCTGGATAATTTCTGGATAACTGAGATGGGACAGGTTGCTGTGCAAGCCCGGGTCAGCCCCATCCTCCTGTGGAGTGCTGGGATCCATTTGAACAGGCAGTAAGAGAGAAGCTTGGAGGTTCCTCGCAGCAAAGAATGAAACCCCAAGGGCTGGAAGAACCCATTTCGTGCCTTGTGATGCCATCAAAGTGGATCTAAGTCATTCAGTGTGAAAGCTGCAGTGCTGGTGACAGCTCTTCAGTCTCTTGCATTTTGCATAATGGGGGAGGATGCGACAAGATGGCTGAGTGAAGGAACAGAATCACTGTTCACCCAGACCATGGAGGGGCAGAAGCCGTGGCCCTTCCCGAGTATGGTTTCAAGGGCTGGCGCCGAGTGAGACAAAACCACCCAAAGCCACATTAATTGCTTTGTGGATAATAAAAGTGAACATAGATCATACCTAAATCCCTGAAGGACGGGCCTCTCTAACTTTTCCCGTGCAAGGTTTCTTGCTCTGCTCTGAAGCGGCTGGTAGTGCTGGTGATGTAGCTGAACACGTGATCAGCTAGCATGATCCTGGCATGCTCTTGTTTTCAGGGCTGAATCTGACCTTTCAAATGTCCCTCTGATGTTTCCTTTCTCTGCGGTGGGCAGTACTGGGGTTTTGTTCTGGTTTTTGGGCGTTCCCTGGAGATGCCACATGGAGGTCCGGATCCCAGCCTGCTCGTTCGCTGAGGAGGCATTCCTCCGAACTCACGGCAGCTTGGGAATTCCTCAACAAATACTGCGATGGGGTTATAACGGAACAGCAGCAGTCAAGGTCTCACTGACACACATCAGCTCCACGTGCTTAATTGCTGACCTCGTGTTGCTTCTGCACTAGTACCTGAATGTACTGAAGGACACCCCGTGGAGTTATTTCACATACACAGCTTCCTCCTTCAAAGAGCCAGTAAAGGAGGCAGTAGAACAAAGGACAGTCACTCCACGGACTTCAGGCTTAGCAATGTCATAAGGCGTTTTGCTAGCAATCGCTATCAAGTGAGGCCCTGGCTGCACTGCAGTCATCAAGTCCAGCAGCAACAGAAATAGAAGACCTTCACCTGCCTACTGTGTAGCTAAAGGACAGCTGACCTTCTTGACCACATGCCTGTCCCCAGGACAGCTGAAGAATCATTCCTAGGCAGAAAATAACAGAAACTCACTGTTGGTGTAACTCCTTCACTGAAGGATGGAGCTGGGTACCCTGCAGATGGTGTTTCAGCAAGCCCTGTTATCTTGCTGCCTTCCTTTCTGCATGTGAAGGGTAACCCTTTACACTACCACAACCGTAGCAGGTCATGACCCATCAGCAAGGGTACCCACTAGAGGGGTTTGTTGACTGCCTATGGTATGAGTCACACATCGGCTGTCCCTCAGGTTGTTAGTTTGGGCAACAAACTTCCCAAGGAAGGGTTAATCCAATTCAGACATCATCTTCTTCGGAGTTTCCCAGTTTGGATCTGGATTAGGTTTCTGAATATCACCCGAAACCCTGCATCATGTTTTGAGTCATTCTGTAGCTCTTTAGGTATGACTCTTGGTGCTAATGGTGCATATATCCTTGTCTGTCGTACTGACGGTGTCCTAGAGGTTGTGTCTCTGGCTTCGCTGCCATGTGAACTGCAGCTGGTCCATGTTTTGGTGGTTAGCTTCATGGCAGAGAAGATGATACTATTTGGCATGAGGATGTGCTCGTAAAGGTCCATTCCAGCATTTTTCTGACATGCTTCTCTGGTCCCCCAAGAAGAACAGCTTGCAGCAGTTTTAAAAAGTCATGCCTGGTTCTCTGCAGGATTTTCTTCTTGCTTCCAGATCTCTTTTTACCCTATCTGCTAAAATACCAATTGTTTTCTTCCTGCATTACTCAAACCAAAATATTTAGTGATGGACTTTTCTCCATGACATCCCACTGTATCCCCTAACTACTGTGGAGTGTTAATCAGACTCATTGACATTAACCAGTTCTGCAGGAAACCAGCACTACCAAGCAGGCAGGCTCCCGCTCCTGGACTTTCTCAGCGTGTCCCTCTGTGAGTCTCTTGAGGGTGATGCTCTTGCTGGCAGAACCTGAGAAGCTATCAGAAAGTACCTTCCTTGGCCTGGCAGTTGCACTTGGACACTCATGATGCTCCTTTCCAGCCTTGACATCCACAAAGCTTTATCTGCTTTTCATAGGAGGGGAATCATGAGTTGCTTTTCAAGGCCTAGTCCATCTCCTCTGCCACAACTGCCTTCAACGTGGGACCCTTTCATTACTCAAACCCTCCCAAGCCAGCGGTAAGTTTTCTCCTGTCCTTCAACCAGTTTCCCTTCTTTCTTCTGGCAGCTGCTGAGAAACTTCACGGACCCATCTGTCCTCCAGGCTAAGCAAGTAACCAGGCTCCTCAGAGCCATCAGGCTGAGCAGAAGGTGGGCGAGCACAGGTTGCTACTGTAAGTGCTTTCTTTCATCGAATTAAAAGTCGGTACGATTACACTGTCAGAAGCCCAGGTCCCTGCTGCTCTTCCCACTTCTCGCAGGCTTTGAGGTTATCCGCGTTCACCATTACAGCCTAAATGCTGGCACTCAGAGGTCTTTGCTTTCACCTACCCTGTCTGTGAGCCCAGAGGTGGCTGTTTGGAGTTGGTCACCTCTGCAGAGGTGACAGGTGATAACTCATCTGGGCATTCCTGGAGAGAGCCAGAGGGAGACTTCCTGGTGGGGGCGAGGCCTGGGGAAGGCATTTGGGATGGCTGCCATCCACAAACACATCAAAGGTGCGAATGGCTTTTATCAAGAAGCAGTAAAACTTTAATCCAAAGCCCACTTCAATGTATTCGCCACATATTTAAAAGGGAACTGATGTCAGACATGCTTCGGAGAGTTTTTAAAGTTCTCCTGGACCCGTGTCTTACGACTCTCTCCCCTCCGCAAACCTGATGCTTTTGTTTCTGGGATCCCAGATGTTTGGGACTCATGACTGAGGGCAGAATGAGAACTAAGACCATTTCTAAACCTTTTCTGAAACGTGGGCACAAATAGCTTTTTTCCTAGCTCTAAACCTCTGTTAAACTCAGATTTTTTTTTTTAGTTACAGACCACGCTTACAGCAAATACCACCTCCTCAGTCAGACAGCGAGACATCTTCCCATTCCGTTGTCAGAAATCCCCCCTTTCCAGCTCAGTAAGGCTGCAAGACACTGGCCTTTTGACCTGCTGGGGTGCTTGCCTCGAGCCTGGAGCTTTAGGCTGGGAAAAATCTACCTTCAGTGTGGAAACCAGGAGCAATTCCCTGGCAAGATCAGAGGAACTGTAGCCTTTCTCATTTTCTTTCTTTTTTTTTCTTTTCCTGCAGGAGAGTTTAAACATCACTGCTTTCATTTGGAAAGGGCGAGTGACTTTCCCGTGCCGTAATACCCAGCAAGTGTTGAGAGAATGTGGTTACATAAAACAATATTTTTAATACAACTGACAGACTGTCTTGAGAGCTAAGTGTTTTCTGACAGTTTTTATGCACCTGTTAATTCAAAGCTCTTAACATGTGCCAGTTAAAAAGAGCCAGGCACTAAAACATCCACGCTGGGGATGGCAGGGGCTCAGCTGCGCACCAGAGCACAGCCAATCCGGGCAAGGTGGAAACTTGGCTTCTCTTACAGGACTAACTGGTACACAACTAATTCAACTCAGAGCTTTTATTTCCCAGTCCTGCTTGGCCTTGAAGATTTCTGCTTCTGCTTTGGACCTGAAGAACAGCTGACGTTTCTTCGGGTTTCTTCTGTTTGCTTTTCCCAGCTACCATGGTTATCAGAAAGATGCTAAACATCCTGTCAGGGCTGTGTCCGTACAAGAGGTGCAGTGAGAGCACCTCCCCAGGCTCCTCCGCTGAACTTGTGCCTCCGTGTTTTGGGGACAGTGGGCTTGCTTCTTATACTCAGTGCTGAGACTGGCGCTGGCAAAGCCCGGCTGGAAACCTGCCCCACAGTCCTCCCGCACGTCTGCTCGGGTATCGCCTCCACGGTCACTCTGTGCTCAGAGGAGGTAAGTGGTCTGTTCGGACACAGCCTTGCTGTCAGTACCACAAAGTAAGGCTGGGGAGTCCTCCTCCTCTTCTCTAAAATTTTCAGTCCGCTCCACACCTTCACTATTACCAAACTCTCGCTTTAGAGGATTTCTTAGGGTCATTTTAAGCCTCTCGCAGCCAGACCTTCCTTCTTCCTTCTAGGTCTTTCTCCCCACGCCCCATCTGCTCATGTCCTATCTCCAAGAGTTTTGCCTGGCTGGCCGCGCTGTGGGTCACCTGGTGGCCTCATCCCTGCATAGAAAAGCTTGAAAGCTCTGCAGCATCTAACATAGAGGCTCAAAAAACCAGAAGGCAGATACAACAAATACAAGACAGCTTGAGGATTTTAAATACTTGCAGGTGCCAACACAGGACGGGTGTGTGAAGGCCAGAGTGAATTGTCCTGTAGGGCTGGAGATACAGGCTGGAGAGGGAGGGGAAATGGCCCTGGCTTCATTTGCACACCTGTCCTGTTGGGGAGTTTAAGCCGTGGCATCTCTTCTGAGGTGGAGGTGAACCCGAGCTGTCCTGCTCTCCTAGCTGGGTTACAAGTGGACAGCAGGTTTTGCCAGGGGGGTACCAGGAGTACCCAGCTCACCCCAGCTGAAGGGGAGGGTGCTCTCAGAGGACACAAGTGCATATATTTGGAGGACAAAAGTGCCTTGGTATATGCTGCATATTAAGCCCTAGAGGTCACTGCAAAGTGTTCGGTGGAGCTGGTGGGATGTGGAGGGCATGTGTGATGTCCATAGCCAAAGGTGGGAGGAAGCGCTGCTAGGGCCTAGCCTTGGGCACAGAAGGTGTGCTGGATTTGCGTGCCACGATATAGAGCCTCAGCTCTGCTAGCCTGGACAGCTGGCTGTGAGTGGGCTCTATTGCCAAGAGCAGATCAAGGGCTGCTTGTCTCATACACTGCTCAGAGCTGGTGGCTGGGACTCTTCTGCTCGATGGTTTTCTGCAGTGGTGCTGAACATCAATGTTCTTTCTTGCATCTCTACTAAGAGGCTTAAATCCCTCCCCCTACAGGCTCCATTTGTAGGCCTGGTTGATTGAGAGTGGGAAAACACATCACGAATAACTTGTCAGGACAGCGTTAGTACCTCCGAGTGCCGCACGTGAGCTTGTCCTGACATGAGGTATTTTTTAAGCAGGAAACACTAGATGAGGGCTTGTCAGAGCAATAGATGGGGCCAGGATTCCACATCATTAACACACAGTCTGTGTATTGCAAAATCACCTGGCAGGACAAATACGATCCAGATAAGGTGTGTGCACACTGTTGCTTTGTGTTGAATTAGCTAGAACATGCTATCCAGTGTTTATATTGGCTTTGTGTTTCACACTGGCTGCAGGAGGACATGCGATACCCCGTCTGGCATGAATTCTGCTGGGCTAAAGTTACCCCGTAACAATTCAGAGGATAAATTTGACTAGGCAGAGCGGTATACACTGCATCAGTGTTTTGCTGCGTGGGGTCACAGCAGTCTTAATCCACTCCTGGGTACCCTGAAACAAAACTTCCCATCTCAGTGCTGCTTAACCGCGCAGGTATGTGTGATGCTCGTAGGGATGTTCTCCTGAAGGCATGTGAGCTCTGTCATTTCTTAGATTGCTACTTCAGTAGCTGCTGGGTGTGGACTTGACCTGTAGGATACGTCTTTTTGGGGTGCACCTTCCAAGCAAGATTAAGGAGCAGGAAGAGTGACCCCCTGTTCTGGAATGACAGAACTGGAAAGGATCTCAAGGTGTCCGCTAACTCACAGCTACAATCAAGTCCACCCTGTCTGTCCTGACAGATAATTGGTAGTTTCTGCACCCTGCAGTGATGGAGAATCTCAGCAGTAGAAGTTTACCCCAAGGTCTAACTGGAGACTCCACCACTGCAGTTTAAACCCGGGACTTCTTGCCCCGTTAACTGAGGAGGATGGTTTCTCCTCTTCCCGAGGCACAGCCCTTTCTCTGTGTTACCCTTTAAAGCATTTGCACAGCAGGCTCTGCAGTGAGAGCAGGAGTGAAGTATGCGTGGTGGGAAGCATCCCAAACTTGCTCAGCTCTGCACTGAGTTTCCAACACTAATCGAGCCATCTGTGACTCATCTTCATGCTTGTGCGTCAACTCATGTAGATACCCTCCGAGCCAGCAGAGCACCGGATCACTGCATGCTCGCTTGGACGACGGCTCCAGCTCTCCTGGTGGTTGTCCTCGCGAGGGGACAGCGCTATGACGCAAGGTAAGTTTGTAAGAAAAGAAAGTATGGCAGTTGTTTACTGCTGTGTTTGAACTGTGACACACGCTCAATTTATGACTACAAGGAAATCATAATCCTCGCTGAGAGCCTAACTGCTTTTGAAAACAAGTTGTCTCTCTTTCCATCTGATTGAAATTTGAGAACCACTCCATGTCCCGAAGCTGAATGATTTTATCACCTCTTCACCAGCCAGAGTATGTGATGACAGATTTTTTGATCAAACTAAAGAATAACTTTGCTGGGAGATCTCCCAGTTTTCACCCATCTGAGAAGCCCTGATGTTTCCCGAGAATCCCCTCGCCCTTTCGCCGCAAAGGTGGCTTGCTCCGAGCACAAAACAGCTCTCTAGGGCTGGAGAGCAAAGGGAGGCTGCAACACAGCCTCCAGATCGAGCTTGGAGGTAGGAGCTTCTTTCATTAGGCTCGAAGAAGATGTGTAATCTTTTTTTTAAAGAGTTTGCTAAGCGTGTTCAGTTAGAAACGCGGCTCACGGGGGACAACCTGTAAACCTCATTTAGGATGCTGTGACAGTCATATTAATTGTATTGCTTCAAAATGTGCAGAGGGCCTGTTTTCTGGAGCGCTCTTCTTCGGAGGACTTGCTACAAAGCCCTTCCTTGGATCAGTGATTGTGTGCCGTCCTACAGCCAAAAAGTGCTTGGCAGAAAGGTAAGGTGACCTTAAACATCAGACGGCAGCAAAGTCTTTGAATCCTGCTGTACGTTTCCCAGCTGCTGCTGACAAATTAATTTCCAGAGCAGATGCAATAGCTGATCTATCTTGGACAAAGCTTTTCCTTTCCACAGCCACGTGCAGTAATGAAAACAGCAATTTCCAGTGATACTTTCTGCCCAAGAGCAGATCAGTTGCAGACTTCACGTCCCCTCACTTAAGGTATGTCCGAGTCCAGCCTGGACAGCTTGGTTCCCTCTCAAATCCAGTGGCATGTTCAGAGTGTGGCTTGTCCTAAGGATCTCAGGCTGGAATTTCTGACCATCAGCTATAGAGGGAGCCTTGAGGAGTGACTCCGGTCTGGAAGGGACTTCAGCACAATAGGAATTACCTGGTGTAAAAGGAAATCGAGTGGCCGGAGCTGCAGGGAGACCTGTGCTGAACTACTCCTTAGGGTTTCTGGCCAGCCGTGTCCTGGGGTGAGTGATTGCGACGTGGGTGAATAAAGGATGCTTTGTGCCGTGGTCAGATTCGGATGGCTGCGGGAGGGGATCAGGGAATGAAGCAACTCTGTTTGTTTTGAACCAAGACAGTCTTAAAAAAAGGGAAAGAGAAGGCTAAAATAAACCAGAAATATTGAGTCAACCTAGGACACGCAGTGTTTGATCTGAAACACAATGTTCCGTTTTACAGTTTAATTTCATTTTTTTCTAAAGTCAGTTTTTTCAATAAAACCTCCAAAAGGCTCATTTCAGAAACACCTACATGAAGTCAACCTCTTTGCTTTGAAAACACTTTGGAACGAAATGTTTTTAAGTTTAAAAAAGAGCCTCCTGTATTAGGCTCGTTGGGTTTGTTTGGTTTTTTGGCAAAAGGTGCTTGTCGAATTCAGCCTGACTTTGTGAATGGTTTACGTCCCTCAGAAACGAAATGCTGGTCCAAGTTACTGGTCACCGCACAGATTCTGCCGCTGTATCTATGAATCCGCCCAGGGCAAAACGAAGCTGGTGGTTCAGCCCGGAGCTGTTCCACCTCCTTGGAACCAGGGAGGGGAACCCGGGGCATTTTCATAAAGGAGGCGATTCAGCTCCGGGCAATCAAAACCCAGGTCCTGCTTCCTTTCCAAGGGCATCTGGAGTCCCTTTGCTTCAAGTGGCCAAAATCCCCGTTATCTCCAGGAGGGGTTAAAGCACGTCCTGCCACCCAATGAACAACATAGAAGAGCAGGGGAAGAAATGTCCCAAACCCCTTTTCTTTATCTGCTTCCAAGAAAAAATACAAGCCCGAGGCAGGAGGTTTCTTTTCAGGCACTTTCTAATGACTTGGATGATCCGACGAAACAAATGAGAGCAGCCAGGAGAGCACTCTGTTCCGAAAGGCCGGAGAAATATTTGCCAATGCAGCAGCTCTGCAAATGTGTGAGGCTGTTAAGCTCCTAATCCCACGTCTTATTTTTATGAATTTTCACACTAGTGGGATATAACGAACACTGAGCCCAAAGACATTAATTACTCGGGTCCCCCTTTTTTTTTTTTTTTTGAGAGGAATTTCGATGGAGTGTAACGTTTTAAATTACAAGGTGTGAAATAAACTCTACAAAACTTACAGCTTTAGTGGAGGAACTCCAAAATCAAATAAAAATGCAAAACCGCTGATGAAGTCCAATTTACTGTAAAATGCCCCGGATCGTGGTGTTCCAGTAATTTTTTTTTTTTCCCTACATACTTCGGTTAAAATAATTTATATCCGCTGCCGTGTTTATGTACCTTAAGCTTTATTTATTAAAGGATATGTATATTTCAAGCCCGGTTTTAATGAGACATGCTGAAATCTGTAAGGTACAGTACAACTTTTGTTCTAATCAGCACTAAATCTCTTCTCTTTACTTTTTCTGTGTTGAAAATATTCATGTTGGACGGAAAGAGCCGTGTGCGTATGTGCGTGTATATAAATTTCAGAGATGTATAAATATCTATGTAAAGTAATAAGCAAAATTTATTTCTCTTTTTCTATCATCGACTTTCTATCATCATTTTTCAGTCTGAGCACTTAAAATCACGGATGGATTTTATCCTTATTCTTAGAACGGGACAGTCACTTCTTTTTTACGGCAAGTTTTTTATTTGCCAAAGGTTGTGCTTTAGGTTGGCGGAAAACGTTTGTGAATTCACATCAACTTGCCGAACTGTTCTGGCAAAGGACGCAAAAGAAATCCAAGCGTTTTGGCTTTGTTTTCTAATGAAATGCTTTGAGATTTCGTTTTGAAGCGACACCCTCAAACTAAAGTTAACATCAACTCAAAAATACTCTGGAAGCTTAGGAGCTTCTTAAAGCTGGGAATTGAGTGGGGCCTCAGGGATGTTCCTGGGGGGAGATGCTTTGAAACTTTCTTCCTGTGTTTTCACAAGGAAACAGTAAATATTTTTGCTCAGATAGATGAATTTGAAAACTGTAATGTTTATGGCCATTTCAGTATAGCGTTAGGAGTAAGTTCTAAAAATTCTGTTAGGTTTCAGGAACTTAATCGGACTTGCGCCCTATTTCAGGACATTGTAGAAGGTCTGGCTTTCGCTGACGCCTCAGGACGAGATAAAAGGTGTTTGACCTTTACTGATAGTACGGGGATATGGATATGAAGCTGGTCACGCAAATGTCCCTTGTAGTGCCTAAACTGCTACTGAAAACGGTACTCAGGTTCCTAAATCCCTTTAAATGTAGTGCAGAGCGCGGCTGTCGTGGGCAGGAAAGTTGCTCTCTCTCCCTACCAAAAAAAAAAAAAAAAAAAAAGTCCATTTCTGCCAAATTTTGTTTTGATTTAATGAAAGAAGGAAATAGAAAAATCTTTAGTTTAAAGATGCCTGTTACAAAAAGGGCAAAACAAAATCTCTTCTGTTTTTAGAGAAGTGAAAAATGGAAAATTTCTGTTAGAAATTTTTCTGTTAAAAGATTTTCTGTTAGAACATTTCTGTTAGCCTAGCTTTGCCAGGCTTTTGCCCAAATATCCGCGTTTCAGAGGCTATCTGTAAAGCAGAGAAGGTTTCAGGTCCGGTGAACTTGATTTCCTCCCTGTGCTTTCCTCTGCACATAGAGCCACTTATTTTTCTGATGAAGCTGAAGGCGCACGTTCCCAGCAAAGCAAAGGCACGTCTGGGAGCAGAGAGGGGAGACTTTTCTCTGTTTTATGGAAAACGTTTGCTTGAGAAGCGAACGCGTTTCTCGACAGCAAACCCCGAAGCCCAGCAATGGCTGACCAAGGAATTGAAAGGGAGAAACACTCGGAGTCGGGGAGCAGAGTAATAAAGTACAGGTTTGTTCTGTAACAAATTCCAGCGCTTGCAAGACTTTTTTAGACATATGGAAGTCCATTTAGGAGGAAAATTGGTTGCAGCCGCTGATTCAGAACCTATTGGAATCAGTGGAAACATTTCCATTGTCTTCTGTCCTGAAGAAATGCTGTTTCTGTCCTTCCTTCTATCCCTGCTCTCTGGGCCATATGGATTTCATCTCCCTCAAAGACATGTAAGAGAAGAGGGTTTGGCTGTTTAACGGCATGATGTAGCTATGTGGACAGCAACGGTTGATTTCTACTCGATTGGCTACAAATCAGGTAACCAACGCCTCGGTTTCGAGCGGCCGGCTTCGGAGCAGTTATCTGGGCGCTTCTGGCTGTCCTATCGCAGAGCCACACGTGGCTTTGATCACATCAGCCCCTCAAGAAGAGCTCGGAGGAATGAGGGTCTGTATTTTGACAACCGTCAGATTTCTTTATTGCTGACCATAATTGCGGGGTTGTCCCTGGGAGAGCGCACCGGGTAATTGCTTATCTGGGTAGTACCCCCCTGCAGCTATCCCAGCTCAGAGACCTTTCTAGCATTAAACCCAGAGCCAGGCTGCCTGCAGGGGGTAGGCGAACCAAACCCACCAAGAGCTTGATTTTAAAGGGTCGACTCCTCTTTCTCTTTTGCAAGACAGGCTCCCAAAAATGGGGGCAAAGAAGGGGATGGATGTTCACAAGCACTCCCTTATTCTCATAGGGTATCGCCCCCAGATGTACTTGTGATGCCCACCGCAATCTGCCATCGAGGCCAAGTCCCCACAGAAGGGCTGACAGCCTGCGGAGCAAGAAAAGTTGAAGCATTTCAGCCTCTAGAAGAAAACATTGATATTCTCAAGACTGGAGCTAGGTTTGAGAGAGAGCACGAGATGAGATGTGAGATACAGGACAGAGGTGGTTTTCTGCCTTCAAACAACACCCATTTTACTGGAACTGGTCCGAAAGAGGACCCTGCCAGGCACACGGAACGTGTCGGCAAGCGGCTGAGCAGGGCTTCTTGAGCAGGGCTGCCACACGGACGCGACAGACTCCTTGCTGGCAGAGGAGGCAGAAACCCAGGGTTTGCATTTTCTGGAGGGAATCACGACAAATCTGTGAGTGCAGACAGCAGGCTGAGGAGGGGGGCTGGAGCTCAGCTCCACCTCAGACCTGCTGCATGGCCCAGACAAGTCCCTTCCCTTCCCTGTCTCTCATTCCCCTTCATTCACAACTGCCTTGCCCCTCCGCGCTCCACATCCTTTGGGGTAAGAGCTGCCCTACACAGAGACACCTGTCTCCATCTCCTGTTCGCAATGACAGTCCCAGCGTCACCATCATCTCCAGCGCAAGCGGACGGGCCGGCGAGGAAATCTTCCCTGAAAGCGACTGGGGGGTATCGGCTGGCTCTGTCCCCCTCTTCTCTCCACCGAACTGCACAAGTCCCGTGGCAATCTTCTCTGGGTATTCTGGACAATGACTGTGTTTCTTTCCATGTAATTAAATTATCCACTTTAGAAAGAAAAAGATGCGGTTTTGTTCCCATTACAAAAACAAACAAACAAGGACTGATATTTATTACAGGGCAAGGCTACTCAGCAAGTGTTTTCTGGAACTCTAGTAAATTGCTGAAGAAAGTTTACAGCTGAGCCCTAAAGATGGTTTAGTTTTCCAAGTGGCTGGAATGTATTTATTTCCCATTTTCTTAACCCGCAGCATGGTGAACAGCTTAACGTGCTCTTTCCAGGGTTCAGATGGTGTCAACCCGAACCCGTGCTCTTCACCCCGAAACAGTTAACCGCTCTTTAATTAAAACCACGCCAATTATTCATTTTCATTTATTTTCCCCCATTTGCGCAGCCTGCTATTTGGTTTTGTTTCCACTTCATTAAAACGGCTTCCAAAAATTAAAAATAGTAAAACAAACCTAAAACCCCAGCCGCACCCCCAAACCCAACGACACCCGTCTCCGGCAAGGAGCCTTTTGACCCATCGGCTTTTTGGGTGTCAAGGGCACGTTAGTGACGATGGTGCTTGGAGGCATCTGGAGAAAGCCTTGTCCTTTGGACAGCGGGCAGAAAGAAGAGGTGGGCTTGGCTGTTAGAAAGCAAGCAGCAACGCAGGAAACCCTGAGGACGTTGGTCTGCAGACTGCAGAAGGAGCGGGAGGACCGGCGACCAGCAGCGAGCGGGTCAGGGCAGCCGCTGTGGCGTCTCCTCGCGTTGTCCGTGCAATGAGTAGTTCAACAGCTCAGCAGCCAGGCCCAGGGACTCTCACCCAACAACACCTTAAAGATGCTCCTCACTTCCAGCACATCCTTTGGGCATGAAGATGAGCGTGGACAGATGTCCCCCGTGGGAGCAAGGCACGTAAACACGAATTGGCTGTTAAGCACACGCTTAAGTGTTTGGCTGGATTAGCAGACTGGCATTGACACGTTTGCTTTCTGAGAGACCCCCAAAATATTAGAGACTTGACTTTTTTCCTGTTCATTACTGAGCCTGCCAATGACATCATTCGTTTGCAAGATGAGAAAAAGTGTTTAAACGAGATTAAAAAAAAAAATAAAACAAGACGCAGTTTTAATGACCACTTACAAAGGAGATTTATGGACGTGCATAAAGCTGCTTTCCATGGGAGAGGGACTAAGCTTTTAACAGTTACCTTCCTTCGGATTTTTTTTCCCCTCTTGCAATATAATACCCACAAATATTTGTGAGTTGTGACTGTGCTCCGAAGGGTTAGTCCTCTTCTAGAAAGGGGGGTGGAGGGAGAAAAGACGAAAGCAGTGGTGCCAATTTGTCTGCCCAGACTCTGATTATGGGAGGTTTTTCTGGTTTGGTTTTTTTTTTTTCTCTTTCCTGCAGGGGAGAGAAGCTGGTGGGACACTTTCTCTCTCCAGGGTTAGGGATATCTGATATCCAGCCCAAGAGCAGTCCAGCAGACTGAACTTTCATCTCCAGCAGTGAGGCATTCAACAACAACAAAAAAAAAAACCACCAATCAAACTTTGTGGATAAACTTCTCAGCTACATTTGCGGGAGATCGTGGAGTTTCTGCTGGGGAAACTGGGGCCATTTCAACGTCTGATTGTAAAGCGCAGAGATCTCTGTAACGTGCACGGAGAAGGGGAGAGAGGGAGGAGATAGTTTGGAGGATCGGAGGTGGTTTCGATAGGTCTATTTATTTATTTGCGTGCCCCGGACCCTGCCCTCCTCCCGCCTAGCCTGCTATCCAGTGACCCTCGGTGCTGATTAAAGTTCCTGGGTGACCTCTGAGTGCTTGTGTTACCCTGCCTGGTAATAAAACCCCGGTTAAACGGCTGGCTTATCCAAACCCGCGGCTCCTTACGCAGCCA
Source organism: Bucorvus abyssinicus (assembly GCA_009769605.1). NCBI lineage: Eukaryota > Metazoa > Chordata > Aves > Bucerotiformes > Bucorvidae > Bucorvus > Bucorvus abyssinicus. The sequence goes on along the minus strand of CM020034.1, from coordinate 2,818,278 downwards.
GCTCTGGAGCCAGCTCAAGTCTGAGCCCTTGGGAACACGTGGCTTAGCCCTAATTTATCTTGGCTGGCTCTGTTTAGCTGGCCCACAGGGGTTCCTGGTGGCCACCTCAGTGCCCCCAGGTAGCCGTGGTAGGTGAGTAGGGAACCTGAAAGGGCTACAGCCCGGATTGTTACTAGGCAGGGTCCTGGCTCCTGAGGCAGGTAACCCCACTGAAATCCTTGAAGGGGATGGAGAGGGCTTACTGCGATGAAGACAAGCACCCCAGACCTGCAGGACTCTGCCCCGTGCTCCCATGACTCCTGGCCACTGGACCGAAGCCATGGCAGGGAGATGTTCATGCTGATACTGCTGCCGTTTCCCCATGGAATCCATGAACCCCCGTCTTGCATTTTCCTGACGGGCCACAACATTTGTCATCTGCTCCCTGCACCTCAGACACGGTGCTGATGCTTGGGATCAGCTCAGGGCACACACGCCTCCTGCAGAGGCAGCCTCCGGGGCCGATAGCCACATGGGCATCCCTAGCCAGAGCAAAGCCAGGGGAGAGCTGAGCTCTGGATCCACAGACCATCCAGGCTGGAGATGAGGACATTCCCTTCCTCATCGCCCCTCTTCCACTCGGTGGAAAGCTTATAGAAGAAGAAAATAGGAAACTAGTTCTTGCCATTGCCAGCTGGTGAACGTGCTTGTCATCTCTGCTGAAAGCTGAGTGGCAACAGTTGAAACTCTGTCTTGAAATCTAAAAACTGGGACTTGTACAGACAAACTGATGAACAATTTTCTACCCTTCCAGCCCCCTCCTCCGCTTGTGTTTCGTAACAAGGGAAGGGCTCCAGCTCTAAATGAGTGGGGGGAAGTTTGGGGAAAAAGATAGGAGCTCTGCTAGTGAAAACTCCAACCCAGAAAATCAAACCTCTGAGACTTGGGGATACTTCCAGGGGCGACCAGATGGAGCTCTGCAGAAATATGATTCAGGAGGAAATTTCCCTGGCGGCATTTGCCCCAGGACTCCCGCCCCAACCCTTAGCTGACCCTGCCACCAAGCCTGCTGCGTGGTGCCAGTTGCCGTGGTGGTTCCGTGGCTGTGAGGTGGCTTTATTCCTCCCTTGGGGAATACCTTCCCATCCTTCCTCACCCCCCACACACATGTGGCCAGAGCTGATGGCAAACAGAGAACCCTTTACCTGGTGTGCTGGGGCCACCTCCTTTATTATAACTGTTACCCAGCAGAAAAAAAAATGTAAGTGCGTGGCCTTGCCCCACCAGCCACGCGGGGCTGGAGCCCCATGCGTTGTGCATGTGTGCAAGTGCTCTCCTGCCTCGGATTCTAAATCTGGTTCAGTGTCAGTGCTGTGATATTCCTAAAGAAGTTCCCAAAGCCTAGTATTTATCACCCCCATGAACCAGTAACAAGCCACCTCGCTCTGACTGGAGATGTGATAGCACTTCCAGGAATGATTGCCTGTGATGTGAACTCAGCCCCTGGTTCACAATATTATGCAGAGGAGTAATAAATCTCAGGTTTAAATTGCTGCCCCATTTAAGCTTTGATTAGACTCTGATGGTCTGTTCACCCTGGAGCTGCTGGTATTAATCTGCATGCTAAACCCTAATTATAAACCGCTCGTGGCATTTCCAGATGATATCAAGATGTCTGGGATTAAAAGAAACCCTGAATGTTGAGTTTACAGCTTGAAATGTCTGTAGACTACCTGATCCCCCCAGATCTAATAACACACCTCTGCGCGGGGAAGAAAGGAGGACAGGAGGGAGGTTTGGCCCCAGTGAATGGCAGGAGTTTGTGGGGGAGAGGTCTGGCTCCAGACTTGACTGTGCACATGTACCCAAACGCTTGCACACGCGTGTAAGGTGATGCATCTCTACGCGCACCCACGCTCCCGCAGGCGCTCTCTGTCTCCAGCTCAGTGTGGGTCGCATCCAGCCCTGGGCGGAGCAAGTGCCAATAGGCTCGAGACCAGACGTTTCAGTGGATCAGCGTGACAGGGTGACAGGAGGAAAACTTTGCAGGTTTGGCTCCCCGGCACCTGGGCATCAGCAACACGATGGTATCAGTGGGCTGGGCGAGGGACAGGACAGCAGGGATGCAGCCTGAGAAGTGGCCAGCAGCAGAGAGATGCTCTGATTTGACGCCTCTCATCAGCACGCCCCTGAAGAGCTGATGTTTTGGGGTGCAAAGGGGTGGAGGTCTTTCTCAGACCGCTCCCTCTCCGAAGCAGCTGCTGCTATGGGCCTAGGAGAGGAATGAGCAGCATTTGTGCCCCCCGTCCTCTGAATCACCTGTCTAAACTGCTCGCACCCTGCCCAGGTCCTCAGGAGAGCAGTGCTGGAGAGCACCCAGCGTGTCTTAGGATCGCTGAGCGCCTGAGTTCGGGCCAAGACGTGCAGAGCAGCAGTAAGTTGCGCGTGCAGCTTGGTCCGGCTCCCTAAAGGCACGAGCTTGCACAGCGGTACTGGCTGTGAGCTCCTCCTTCGCTCTGCCACCCTCCTATTTTTAAACTGCCGGGGTGAAACGAACTGGGCAGATCGAGACGGGGCTCTAAGACATTAGATGCTGACAAGTTTCGTGAAAATAAGGTAGGGAAGAAAGATGCAAACTACTTCCCCTGACTGAGCAGGATGCTTCACCTGAGTGCCGTGATATTATCAGGCAGCTGAGAATCCACACCTGCGTGTCACAGCCTCCACACCTTCTTCTGCCTGGGTTTTTGGTTTCAAACTCAGGTAGAAGGGAAGATATTTAGGGCACCTGAAACAAGTGGGTGGTCCATGGGAAAGGCGTGTGACATGGTGGTTGGTGCAGAAGAACTGAATGTGGGAGCAGAGCGGGTGAGGGCTTGGTGACTTCCTGCATCCCACTGATGCCAACTACAAGGAGAGTGAGCTGCCCCTGGGATGTTACTGCTGCTCCTCTGCTCTGAGTATTTCTTGTTGGCTGCAAGACCCTTGAGAAGGCTGTCAGCTGCTGTTTGTTGTACCTGAAAACTGTCACCGAGACTGTGGTGCTAGAAAGCCCCTGGTCAGACAGGTGCTAAGGTGAGGGGAACGTTTCTGAGGACTTGTCGCGTACTTGGGTAGCCCGTATATTGGAGCTCGGAACCGCGGGAGTTGCCAGTGCTGGGTTTCATGGGAATGACAGGAATTGGAGCAAATACTCAAGTTTGAGACTTTCTGACTGAGACTGCAAGTTAGGCTTGTAATTTTCTATGAGAAAAGAAAGCAGAAGCAGCGGTGCTGGTCATCTGCAGAGGTGCAGATCTTTGGTTTTCCCCTTCTTGATATGCAGCTGGGGGAGGGAGAATGGGAGAGTTTGTGGTTTCTCCCTCACATTCTCTGAGCATCAGATATGGTCACAGCGTAGGAGATTGGTTTTCAGGCAGGGCTCCAGCTGGTGAGTCTCACTGATGTCCTTCAAAATGATAACCGCTTTTGGGAGCAGGAAGGGCCAAACTGGGGTCTGGCTGCTGTCTGCAGTGAGACCCTTCAGCTGGGGTGCTTTACTTAGCAGATTTCTGGCTGGCTCAGGACTTTCGGGCTTTCTCCTCTCCTGGCAGCGGAGGCTCAGAGGTCCCTGCGTTGCTGGGGGTGTGAGCAGGAGGCTATCATTTGCTGGACAGCAGGGGAAGGAGGAGGAATGGGGCTATGAGCAGCTGCCAGGCGGGCGCTCATTGGAGAGGAGAGGTGGGATGGGAGGATGGTGGGGAACGGGAGCTACCCGTTCAGCTTGACGCCAGGCCAGTGGTGAGGTGGGAAATAGATGTCTAACTACTTGATGGCCCGTGGGATGTTGAAATGGTACGTGCGTTTGAAGCCATGGGCCAGCTGTGGCATGGGAGTCCTTCCCGGGCTGAGGGTCATGCGAACGGGGGTATCCTGTCACCTCTGCTTTGGGTTTGATGCTGAGGACAGCTGCCTTTGCATCAGTTTCCCCACCTGAAACAGGGGGAAGCGTGTTGAGAACTTTGAATTCCAGGAGGCCACGGTGCGGCTCGTTCCTGTCCTACAGCTATTTACTCTGCAGAAGCTCTGGGAGGCCCTAGAGCGAGCGCGTGGGCTGGCTATTGGAGGCGCACACAGGAAGAAACTGATGCATCTCAGATGGGTGGCAAATGCCTCATCCTCTTCCGCCTTCACTGCTGGGGGCTGCAGGGGGATGAGATGAACACTAGAAGGCAACACCCTCAAGCATTCAGCTAAGGTGATAATACCTGCCTGTACTCTAACCTGAAGCCTTTTGCTCATGATCTTTGTGGGCCACTTTGGTCCTTCGCTTTCTTTTCATGTGTCTTACTTCCTGCACATGACAAGGTCTCTTCACCCATCCTGCCCATTCCCTCAAGCCTGGGCTGATTCCCAGCACAACAGGACACCCTGCTACAAAGAGCACATTCTACTGCTTTCTCCTGGTGGGATTTTTTTTTTTCCCCCTGGCAGAATCTCTACTTCTCCCTTCCTTAGGTTCCCAGAGGCAAACTGTGCTCTCCATGGAGCAGAGTATCATGGATGTTACACTAATTCTGCCCTCTGGCACATGCAGAACAAGGCAGCATTGCTTTGAAGGACCGGCTTGGTCCTAAAGGCACTACAGATGATCTAGGGAGAGAGGCAGTTCCTTAGCCGAGGTGGCAGCACTGTCACCATCCCTCTCGGAGCCCAGGAGGTTCCTACCACACTCATTTCTATACTGCAGGTGCACCTTGGCCTAGGACCTGCCTGGTCATAGCAAGCTGAAAGAGGAGCCGCAGCCCTGTGGTGTTTTATGCAGTCTTGGAGGCCTCCTACTCTTTTTTTTTTTTTTTTTTGAGACAGAGCTGGAAGAGTTTCCCTCGGGTTCATCTTGTCCCTCAGCAGAGTTCTCCCACACAGTCACAGAAACTGAGTTGTGTTGCAGGAGGCATCTGGGAAAGGAGGCGTTCAGGACTCTTCCAGAAGGTGAATCTGGCATCCCATGTTGCTGTTTGGCCCGTGGGTGCTGTAAGGATGGGGAGCACCCGTGGCTCACTTGAGGGTGGAGCCACAGCAGCCAGTCTTGGAGCTGAGCCCCTTTATTGCCTTGCAGGTAAGACTCTCCCTGCGCAGCAGATGCACGTGTTTATCACAGCACCAACCTGCTTTCACCCACCATCTTTCCAGGGCATCGGCTGGCATTGGGCTGCTTTCCCAAAGCCCAGGGGTTGTCTGAAGGATGCCCTTAGACATGGGGAGATCTAAGGAGAGATACTTCTTGCCAGGAAAGTCAGTGAGGTGAAGGTGGCACAGAGAGCTCTTGTTCTGGTTTCTGCGGCTTCTCCTGTCACTCCCATGGCAGAGGTTGCCTGGGGCTAAAAGCAGACCCTACTGCCAGTGAAAAGGGATGTTTATGGCTGGGACTCTGCAGCACCCACTCGGAAAAGCCAGGTCAGTTGTAACATCCATTTGAAGGAGAACAGGGAGAAATAGGGTAAAACCCTGCTCACCAAGTAAGACAGCAGCCAAATATCTTGGAAAGGCAGAGAAAAGGGTGTTCCATGTGCTGGGCACCCCACAGGAGCATGTACAGGTAACTGTTCTTCAGAGCACGGAAGCGCATACACCCACCCACCCTCCCTGCGGTGTCTAAACGTGGACACCTGAGAGCCAGGGTCCAAGCTGCCAGCATACAAAAGCTGGCCAGACGCAGCCTTGCACACCCGTGTGAAGACACAGCTCCTTCCCCATCCAACAGGTGGCCAAGTACGGGGGGACATCACACACAAAGGCTCCCTCACAGGCAGGAAAAGGGCCACACCGGTGCGCACTAAGGCGCACACCGCTGGGTACCTGGCTGCACGCTTGGCGGTTTGGGTGCGTAGACACCTACACGCTTCTGCGCACGCACACAACCCTGTCCCAGCTCTTTTTCTGGCTTTCCAGCCCGTGCCCACCAGCTTTGCTCATCCCCAAGCTGGGGACAGCAAAGCCCCGCAGCCCTGCCATCGTCGTTTGGGCCTTTGAGACTGCAAAGGGTAAACTGGGACCAGAGAAGGGGGGCCTGGAAGCAAACTAATGATGGAAATGTCTCCTCCATGCCTGTGCCTTAATTAAATGCATGGAGAGGCTCGGGGAAGCACATCTGTTTTCAATCTGGAGCCCTTTGATGGCATCAAATGTTCTTTCCCCAGATCGGGGGGGATGGAAATTCTGGGCTGGCTGTGGCAGCTCAGAGCCCAGGCTCCAGCCACTGGGACAAGCAGTGGCCTTTCCTGGCCCGCTGGACCCCTCGCCGCCAGCCCTGATGCCCTCAGGGCCCTTCTGCAGCGAGGGTCTGGGGGTACCTCCCTGCACCTCCACCTGCCCTTGGCCACAGGGGACAGCTGGGCCAGGCCCATCTGCTGGGACCTCTTTGCTTGCTGGCCTGAGGAGCTCTTGAGCCCGTCCTCCTCCTCCTGTCTTTTTCTCTTTGGGTTTTCTCTTTTTGGCGTTTTCGGGCCCCCCCTTCTTTCTCTTCTGCTCTTTTGCTCTCCTTTTGGTCCATCTTCTCTTTCTTAGTTCTCTGTTGCACTTTTCCTTCCTCTTTTGCTATTTTTCCTCTTCCTTTCCTCTCTCCTGTTCACGCTCTACCCCTCCGTTCGCTCTTGTCGCCTTTTCATCTGCATTTCTCATTTCACTATTTCTCTCCCCTGCCCCGGGAGCCCCCCGCAGGGCCGCCCCCACCCCCGCCAGGTGCAGCCCCGGGTGACAAGGGGCGAGGACGGACCCCCAGGCTCCCTTCGCACCCCCTCTAACCGGGGGCTCCCCAGCCACCCCCAACGAGGAGCTAATGAGCGCGGCGGGGCCGGCGCTGCCCGCCCCAGTCCCGGGGGGAGCCGCGCCGGTGCCACGTCCCGGCGGGGCCCCGCGGGCCGCCCTCCCCCGGGTGCCCGGAGCGCCGCGGAGCCGCCCTCGCCGTTTGAAGTGCGGGGCGGAGGGGAGGGGAGGGCAGGGCAGCGGAGGGGCGGAGGGAGGGAGTAGGGGGGGAGCCGCCGGCAACGGAGGCGGAGGGACGGGGCGCACCCGCCCCGGCAGCCCCACAGCCACCCTGCGCCTCCCGGCCGGCGGCAGCTCCCCGCGCCGGCGCCCCGAGCCGGCCGCGCCGCCTTTGCCCTCCGGCATGTTTTAAGACCGGCCCTGCCAGCTCCCCTTCGGGCTTCCCCTCCCGCCGCCGTCGGGTCCCGTCCCGTTTCCCGCCCCCCCCCCCCCCCCCCCGCGCCCTTCGGTCCTTGCGCATCCCCCCTCCAAAGGCCGGCGGCTGGGGGGGAGCGGGGCGGTGGGCGCCCGGGGGGGGCGAGGGCAGAAAAGCCCCGCTCGACACCATGGCGTCCAGCTATGCCCACGCCATGGAGAGGCAGGCCCTGCTGCCCGCCCGCCTCGACGGCCCCGCCGGCCTGGACAATTTACAAGCCAAGAAGAACTTCTCCGTGAGTCACCTGCTGGACCTGGAGGAGGCGGGAGACATGGTGGCCGCCCAGGCGGACGAGGGCGGCGGAGAGCCCGGCCGGAGCTTGTTGGAGTCCCCCGGGCTGACCAGCGGCAGCGACACCCCGCAGCAGGACAGTAAGTGCCGGGACACACACCCCCTCACCCCCGCTTTCCACCCTTCCCCGGGGCGAGGGGCTGCTGCGGCCGTTCCACGTGTGCCGCGCTCCCGGGGCGGAGCGGAGCGGGGCGGCCGGGGCCGGCTCCGAGGGGGCTCCCCCGGGCAAGTGTCCGGAGGAGCCGGTGGCCGGTCCCTGGGCCGCCTGGCCGCGCTCCCGGAGCCGACCTTCCCCACCGCGTCCTCGGTGGGGCCGGCACCCTGCGGCTTGCGAAAACGCTTCTTTTCCCCCAGCAGCGTTCCGGGGAAGGGGAAGCGGCCAAGGGCGCTTCTCGGGTCCTGCGCCGCTCCGCCTCCCTTCAGGGGACCCGGGGAAGAGCAGCCCCGGGAGCCCGGGCGGGCGGGATCGGGCCGCAGGGCTGAGCCCCCTCTCCCGTCGCCTGCCCGGGTGGGAGGCTGAGCACGGGGCTTGGCTGGACGGGGCGAGGCGCGGCAGGCGGCTGAGCCACCCTCCGTTCACCCCTCTGCCCGTCCCGTCGGAGCTGGGAGCGGCTCCGTGGTTTGCGGGACGGTGGGAAGCTGCTCGGGAGGCTGGATGGGGACCGGGCCATCATCCGACAGCCTTGCCGGAGCATCGCGGCTCGCAAATAACCCGAGGGTGCGTGCGCGGCTGCGAAGCGGAGCCGCCGGTACCCTCCCCTCTGAGCCCCGGTTTTCCCGGTGCGGGCCGGGCAGGGCAGGGCGCAGACCTGCCTCTGAACCCCCCGTCCCCACGGGTCCTCGCCGTTAAACAAGAGCCCGGCGGCTCTTGGAGGGCAGCGAGGATGGGCGCCGGCTTGCGCGGCATTTTCCAAGCGCCGCTTGTTATTTTCCGTGGGCAGCGCTGTCGGACGGGGCGAGCCGCGTCGGAGCGGGGTGAGGTGGGTGTGCAGGGCCAGCAAAACTCCCCCTTAACCCTCCCTCTGCTTTCGGTTAAAAACTCAAAAATCATCCCCGGCCGCAGGGAACGGCCGCGATTTTCACTGTGGGCTGCGGCCACCCCCGCCGTGTCTCCCGGGGGGGTGGGCAGGGGCCGCGGACACGGGCTCGCTTCCCAGGGAGCCCCCCATCCTGGGTCGGGGGGGCTGCCCTGCGACTGCCGGCGAAAGGTGAAAAAAAAAAAAAAAACGCGAAAAGCGAACGAAAATTGCAATATAATTGCCACTGCAGTTTCCGTTGGCTTTTAGTTCGGGTTTGGGGTTTTTTTTTTTCTCCTCGTCTTTCGCCGGTAGCCGCCTCCGACCGTCGTTTCCGCGCGGGTCCGACGTGGCTTTCTCGGTATCCCGAAGGAAACCGGGCTGGAGGAGGGGGAAGCCTTCCAAAAAGCAGCCGCTCCTTACACAAGACTTTTTCTCCGGGCGGGGAAGCATCGCCCCGAGGCGGGTTTATTACGGGAGCGATCGGTGCGCGGCTGCCGGAGCGGCTCCTCTCCCTCCCGGAGAGCCGGAGCGGGGCAGGGCTGACGGACCCACCGCCGCTGGGAGATTGCTTGGGAAAAATTCCCTTTCCAGCACGCGGAAAAATGCAATTTTTGACCTTAAAGGGGTTTATTTTAGCGGGGAAGGCAGCGATTGCGGCTCCCCCCACCACAACGCTGTGCTGGAGAGTCCCCGAAATACTGACCCTTAAGTTATATAGAGAGCTAATTTTTTTTCCGACACTTTCCCCCTCTGGTTTCATTTATCATATTTTATTTGGACCCGATTTACTCCCGATGCCGCCCCTTGCCAGCTTCTGGGCTCTCCGGAGCGAGAGCGGTCAGCCTGGAAAAGAGGGGCTGCGTTTCCCTGAAACACACCCTGCTCTTAGAGCACCAGAAGGACCAAAAAATCCCGGTCCGAGGGTGTGTTTTCCAGCCAGCATTGCCAAGCAGGGACCAAACTACAGCTTCAAATAGATTGGTAGTTCTCTGAATGCTGTAAAAGTTTTAATGCTGTTGCAGTGAATTAGGAAAGTTTTAAAAGTATTCTAAAGTAAGCAAAAAAATTAATGCCGGGAATAAATTCTCCCTGGTTTATTGGGCAGAGCTGTCATCTGGGCTTTCGGGCTGTCTCTCTGATGCGTTTAGCAGATCCCGTGAGTGTTTGTGCCTCAGTTTCCCCACCTGCTGCGTGTGTTTCGTGAAGCGTTTTGCAGTCCGTGCAGGAGCTCAGCAGTGCAACAGAGGCAGGAGCTTTTCTCAGTGAAAAATGAGAGCTGGTTCAGCGGAAGAGCTAACACAGGGCTCGGTTATTCTCCATGGTACTAAGGGAGAGAAGGTAAAACCCGTTTGGAGAAATTGTGGCATGTCTCAAGAACGCTAAAAAAGTTCTTCCAACCTGGGGAAAAGTCAAGTAGCCTGTCACTGCCTTGTGTCCTAAACCAAAGGGGAAAAGCCACGTTATTTGGGCTATTTGTGTAAGCCAAAATTAAGGGGGAAAAGTTTAACACAGAAATGACAATAAGTTTTATTTGGACATTTGAGATTGAAGGAACTATTTCACCACTAGCTGATTTGAAAGAGGTTCAAGAGGAAACCTCTCTCTTCCGAAGGAGCCGGTTTTTCGGCGGTGCTGCGAAGCTGTTGCTCTCACTGACTTTAGGTCAACTTGTAGCTCTGAAAACCGTAAGAGCTGATAGAATCCCCAGCAAACCTCCCCGCCTCACCACTTAGCCAGAAAGGCTTTGCAATCCCAGTTCCTCTTCTTCGCAAAACCACCTGTGAAGACACAACCAACTCGTGCTCTGGTAGCAGGGTTTTCCCTAGCTCCGGCTAAAACTGGGATGAAAATCGGGGTCCCAGCTCAGCAGAGGGGACCCCTGCAAAGGCAGGCAGCTCCTATTGCTCCTTTGCCCTTTGGGGGTGGCAGGAACCTGTCGGTGGCCTATGGGTGCCCAGAACTCGGGGTTATTTCTCCATATGCAGAGCTGGTAAGATATTAGTGCCTTTTTTTTTTTTTGAGATGGCATTTTTGATCTCTGCTTTTTTTTTTTTTTGGTTGGTTTGTTTGAGTCTTGCTGTTGACGGCTCGTAAAATGCTGTGGAGGAAGTACGAGCAGCAAAAGAAAAACTGTTATGCTCCGATTTCTTCGGTGAGGAAGGAATAAACCCCGCTTTGGCCTTGTACGCGCACAAGTTCTGCGTGTTGGAGTTATTAGTATCCTTTAGTTTCTCTTCAGTATAAAAGCGGTGGCAGTTTGGGACCTGCACTTCTCTCCCAGACTGGCAGATTATGTCAGGCTCTCGGGGCCGGTGCGCGATGAAAGCCGGGGCACAGGCTGCCTGCCGCCCCCCACAACCTCTTCTGCCTCGGCAAGCAATGTGACCCCTCAGCACCGCCGCTCCTTCCCGAGGCAGCGGGAACCTCGCCGGGGCAGCCCAGAGGAGGCGAGTTTCTTTGCTCAGGCTGGGTCAAGCAGAGCATCTGTGCTGGCTTCATCCCCCTCTCCTCGGGCAGCGGCTTGAGAGCACGACAAAGGGCTTTTTCAGCTGGCACGTCGTTCGGTGATGGATCACCTTGCTGCGGGATTTTGCGGAGCTGAGAAACTGAGATGATTTCAAGAAAGGCCAAGGCGAATTCGGGGAGGACTGAGGATGGCTCGTCGCTGCAGCAGCGTACGGAGGCAGCGTGGGGACGGGAAGGATGAGCTGGGGCAGAGATCGCTCCAAGGCTGCCTGGGCTTACGCCCTCTGCCGCTGTCGTTCCTGGCAGTCTGAGACAGGATCCCGAGCTGAAGGACCTTTGGTCTGCTCCCACGTGGCTGTTCTTTATGCTTTAATTGCCTCTTGTTAATTAGCACCAGTGAGGTTGCTGAAGGAGGAAAAGGATGTGTGTCAATATTGAATTGTTTCTCTTTCTTTTTTTTTTTTTGCTGTTTTTGAGGCTCGCTGCAGTGTTGTGCTTCCCAGAAAAAAACCCCCCGTGTGCCTTCTTAAAAGAGGTGGAAAAGCTCTGCCACCGCTTTGAAATGTGAAAAGCATTCAGTGAGCTGCTGAGTTGCACGGAGGGTGAACCGAGAGGAGGCGCCGGGGACAACTGCAGAGGTTTCTTTGCAAACTTCTGCTTTATCTTCAAGAGAACGTAGACCAGGGATGTGCAAAGAGTAGGGGGGGGGGTGGGGGGTGAAATGCAGGGTAAATGGAATAAATCTAGCAGCTCTTTTCTTCCTCTCCTGTCCATAGCCAATGGGCAAAGGGAGGGTCCGCAGGCTGCAGCTGGCTGCTGGTGGCCACAGGGCGCACACGGACACCCGCCCGGCCCTGAACCCCGCGGGCAGCCGAGAGCATCCTTACAAGGTGCTGCTAAGACTTTCCAGAGCTCTTCCTCCTCTTCCAGCAGCTGATGTGGAAAAATTCTCAGTATTGTTGTTAAGCTCAGTATTGTTGTTAAGGCACTTACTCGTGTTATCTGCGTGAAAAAGACAGCGGCTTGGTTTTTCTGGTGGGGGTAACCTTTACGCGGGCTTCTTGCAGGAGGAGTGAACATCATTCGTCTGAGCAAAGGCTGAGTAACAGATAACTAACAGTTATAACTATATAACAGATAACTAACTAGCGGTTGTTAGAAGTTTGAGTAACTTCTTTCCGTTTATGTTTCTTGAGCGTATCTATTTAATTTCACTCTCGGGCTGGCTGGTGCCTGGTTATTCCGGCAAGTGTCTCACAGTGTTGGATATTTCGGTTACATCCCTGAATCCTACGGTTTGAAGCGGAAAGACATTTTGTGTTTTTTCACGTACGTTTCTAGAGCTTCTGGATGCGGACAGAAAGATGGAAATGTGACTGCCACAAACCTGGAGGCTTAAATAAAATAAAAATAAAGGCACCAAAAAGCAAACAAAAATGGGCAAGGTCCTGTTCTTAACAAGGAAGAAAGAGCCCGGCGGATCCGAAGGAGGGAGCTGACTCTGTTGGCGAGTGCAGTCGGTGCTGCCCTCCTTTTGTCAGGCAAAATGACTTTGATTTGTTTGTGAGTTTCACCTTTTTTTGATCATAATCAGTTTTGCTTCCTGGTTCTCATGGGCTCATAATTTGCCGATGGTATTTGTGTTCTCAATCCGTCTGCACAAAGCTTCCAACTTTTTAATTTGAAAAAGATTTTGCTGAAGGTTTTCTCTCCCCCCGCCCTTTTAACGCAATGAAAACATTTCCATGAAAATGAGGTTTTGAAATCTCTCATAAAACTTAAAGGTTTGGTCTAAACTGCTCGAGCACTTTTAATGAACATCAGCTTTCTGTCATCTGCCCCGAGTTTCCACTACTAGCCAGTCTATTTCCCGTCTTTTTGATGATGTATAAAGCAGTGATCGCATGGGAAAATATTATCTCAGGGTTGATTTGAGCGATCCTTACTCGCACCAGTCATCGCATGCAACTCAATGGACCGCTTATGCGTTCGCCAGTCGATGAGTGTCAGCCTTTGAAGACTTAACCCGCAGCCTCCAGTCGTGCAAAACCTCTTTTTGTTTTCAGGGCGGTGCGATACTCCTGCGCAGGCATGAAACTGTTTTGCTGTCTCTGTTCAGGGGCGCGATCCTCCCTTTCGGCAGAGGTGCAACATGCGTCGCAGTGTGTGACCTCAGGAAGGCTGGGAAGGGCGAGCGAGAGCAGGGACAGCGTATAAGCAGGGAGGGCTGGGAGAGCTGAGGGTTTGACAAGGCAGACGCAGGATTCCAGGACCGTAATTCCTTTGAGAAGATATTCCTTATTATTTCCCCCCGGTAACTGAGTTTGCTGCCGTGGTTTTTGACATCATTGGAACGGTGAGGTGGGATTGTAGGTGTTTATTCCTGCTCGCAAGTTGTTTATGATATATGTAATCGTTTTTGAAACCCATATTAAGTTGCCCTGAGGGAGCTGTGGTCCTGCTGGGCCTCCGTTGCATAATGAAGTACATCACGAGTATTTACCAAGTGTCACAATAATCCAGACTTGGACCTCTGCTTCTGGGGAGGATGAATCACTGCGTTGCTGCTTCCCCACCCTACTCGCCTTTCATAAAGAGGCTTGGATTTCAGGGCAGATCATGGGGATGAAGGGCGAATTGTCACAGCCTGGCTGGAGGAGCTGTGGTCCGAGGCTCTGACCTGACTTTCTGTGTGAGCTGCCCTCACGGCTTTATGCGCAGGGAACAGAAAGGTTTCAGCTCATGCTCGGGTGGTGGAGCACAGAACAGAGGTCTTTAGTCCGGTTCCCTCACGATAAAACCTGTGCTATGGTCACCACACGTGGGAAGTATCTTCTGAAGCTGCTGGCTGCTCTGGTGGGAGAGCAGACGGCTCCGAGGGCTGTGAAATCCCCGCGGGTTTCATCAGGTGGGGTGTGGAGGAGGATGCTAGCGGTGCCTCCCCCTGAGAGGGAGATGCAGCATAAATTCAACCTCTCACTAGCCACCGGAGAGTCTCTATGGAGACTCTGCGTGACAGACTGTGTCAGTGGAAGCTCACGCATACGTAGATGTGGGTACCGCCAGCCCGACAGCATGGATCCGTAGGGATTGTTCCTTTGTCAGCCCGTGTTGTGACTGCAGCGCTCTTACAGCAGGGGGTCCGAGGGTCCTGCAGCACAGCCCTGCAGTTCTGACTCCTAGATTTGCTGGCCCTGATCACGTTTGTCACTGCCGCGTTGGTGTGTAAATGCGTGGTAGGTCCCTAACCCGCCGTGCCCTTTTCCTGTGCTCTTCCTGCTGGACCCGGCTAGTCTCTACCGTGTAGCCCTGGAAGATGCTGTGAGGTGCGGGTGGGAGCTCCGCCGAGGAGCTGGGACTGCTGGGACTGTGGTGGCATAATTGTGAGTGACATTTCTTTCAGACGGGATCATCTGGAGGATGCTGCTTGGGAGGGAAGGGAGCAGTGGTGCCGAAGGTGAGGGCCACCTCCTGCAGTGGAAAGACTGGCATCTGCAAGGATGTGTCTGTGAAGGCCAAAGCTGGGAAGAAAGGGCTGATGAGCAAGCCAGGGAGCATCTATTTCAGCTTGCATAGCTTTCTGGGCTCCTCTCACCTCCAGAGGCCGAGAAAAGGTTATGCCAATGTGTAAAGCACTGTCCCAGACTGTCTGGATTTGTCGTTCCTGTATGAAGTGAACATTTGCCTTGGGGTGGCAGCCCGGGACGTCCTGGTGCCTTGCGTTCCTGGAAGGGAAGGTTAGAACAGAGGTGAGGGGAGCCAGCTGTGCTGTTAACAAGTCACTACATCCTATTGCAGCATCCAGTTCATATTCCACCCAAATTTTCCCCCCATTGCTGGCTAGAGAAATTTTCCTACAGGAGAAACTCCAGCCAGTCAGCGAGACTGCTGGGCAGGGCAGACGTCCAGAAAGCTGCTCAGTTTCTGGCGAGGACCCTCTCAACATCTTGATGAGCTGCTTAGGCAGCAAAACTGCTTTTGCACCAAGAGCTGGAATTCATCAGGAGCCCAGGGACGTTGATTCCTGCTCCGAGCCCACCAGCGGATGAACTTCTCCTGTGGCCTCCTTGACCAAAGTCAAATCAAAGTTACCTGGGGCAAGACAGAATGGCCAACGGCAGCTGCCGAGTGGGCAGGCTTGGAGAAGGCAAACAGCATCCCGCTCTGAAGGGAGCCAGCAGTCCCAGGGACACTGGCATCAAAGCGGGATGCCTGGGCGTGATGGAGCAGGGTGGGTGGCTGCAGAAGGCAGCGCCCAAGTAGCTCCCAACCCTCTCTCGTAGCTGTCATGGGTGCTGAACCAGTCCAGGTTGAGTAGGTTTCGAAGCCACGGGGACCTTTACTAGTTGGTTAGCTCTCGGTTTGGTTGTGTTTGTGGCTGCTGAATGAGTGGGGGGTGAGGTGGGCTGAGCTGCAGCTGGTGTGCCGGCGAAACTGCGAAGACCTGTTCAGCGCTTCTGGAAGTCATCCTCTTTTTTGGAAGCGTCACCAATATGACCCACATTTGGGGGGGGAAAAAAAAAAAATCATGCTTTGCAGCTTTCAAAGAGCTGTCACTTCTCCGCATCAGCTCGGCGGAGTCGGGGCTCTGCGGGGATGGATTGGTCTTTAATAGGGAAAAGTGCCTGAGCCATAACAGTGAAAACAGAGTGTTAATGCTCTGGGCCTGGTGCTGCAGAAAGGGCTGCCCTTGCTGGTGTGGTGGCTCTGCAGGCAGCTCCTGTCCCCGTGAAACCTGGGCTGGTTTCCCATACAGCTTTACAGGGCTCTCCCCGCCCTGTGGTTTGCGATGCCAGCAACGCTTGGTACCCGCTACCTTCTCCGTCCTGCACAGCGTTGCATTTCTCCCCGACGGCAAACACAGAGCGGAGGTTTGTGAATCCAGTATCGAGGTCCTGCTTGGGATGGATGACTCCTGTGCTGACAGTGCTGGAGAAAGCTGGTGAGAAGTCTGTGTCTCTTCCCTGAGCGTGCCTGAGCCTGTTTGGCACTGGGAAGGCTGTCTCTAGACATGAGCTGGTAGCGCAGCCTGTCTGGTCTTGAGTGCCTGGGATTGTCAGAGCAAATGTATTGGTGATGGTGCAGTGAGGGAGACAAAAACAGCTTTCCAGACCATTCCAGGGCCGACTCTGCATCCTGCTGCCTTCCCTCTGAATGCTGTCGGTAGCCTGTACCTCTCTGCGGATCGGGGATGGGGAGCCAGGGTGGTGCTGGTGGAAGGCATTTGTCTGCTCCGTGTGTTCCCCGGGCAGTGTAGGGTCACTCAGCTTGGGGGAAGCGGGGCAGGGTTTGGAGGGTGCAGCGTTCGCTGGTGCTGGGCGCAGCCTACCCAGAAAAGGATTGGACCCAAAATCTGAATTGAAACGACTTTTTTTTTTTTTTCTTCCAAACGTCCGCTGAGATGGCCCAGAAGGATGACCCAGCCTGCTCTAAAATGCTTTTGTGCCTTGGCCACAGACTCTTGAGGTATTTTTTTCTGAAAACTTGCTGCTCTAACTTGGCCAAGTTCACCTCGCTGTGCCTCAGTTTTCCTACCCATATAACTGAGTAAAATCCTGGCCCCTAATCAGGGGCTTTGAAAGCCATTCGATGTGTGTTATACAAGAGCTTGGCTTTAGCAGCGGTTCGGGAAGATTCTCCTCCCTCTGCATCACCCCCAGCAAATCGCTATTTCATCTGTCTGCAGTCGACCTTCTGTGTTGATCATGATTAGCATTGAGGAGTTCCCTGTCCATGAACTGGAGCAACTTCCAGCGAGTTTGTTCCTGCAGGGAACCCGCTCAGGTGTACCGGAGTGCACCCCATGCCCTTGGGGCAAGTCGTATTTGCTGCGTGAACCCATCTGTAGGGTGAAACGCTTTTCAGTGACAGATTTTTGCATGCGGGCTCAGATCTCATTAACATCTTGAGATGCTTGGGCTCTCCACAAACCCAAACGATGCAAAGAGCGGCATGTGCCGGTCTGCTGGAAGGTCCCTGAAGTGTTGGGTGGCAGGTTGGTGGGGATGGTCACGCTCCTTTTCTTGGCTCTGCCCTGGTAGTGAAGGTTTGTCCAAAAAGATCTTTACTTATCGTTTGTGCCATTTGGACAACCGCGTCGCACAGAAACCAGGAGAACTGCTCGGGAATAAGTGCTTGCGGCGCGTTGCTTGTGTGTGATTTGTTTTTCATTGTTTCTCCTTAAAAAAATTTCTAAAACCTCAGCTAATCAGTAAAAAGAAAGAATCACCTGCGATTTAGGAGAGCGATCCCTCATTGTAAATAATAAATTACTGTCAGGAGACCAGGCAGACAGGATGGTTGATGAATATCCTGCAGGCTGAAAGTTGTTTATCAAGCCTGTTTGAAGACATATGACTAACAAGCTCGTTTACAGAGTTTGGAGTCCGTTCATGAACCGTCCTCCAGCTGGGAGGATGTGGGAATCATCAGAAAATGTATTCACAAGTTACTCGATCATTTGAAAAACCGATCAAACAAACAAAGACTGGTTTTTGGAAGGGAGCTGTAAATTCCTCCTCCCCCCCCCCCGGGTTTTCTGAGGCATTCCCCTCAGGAAAACGATGGGCCCGGAGAAGAATGAAGAACCCACGTCGCTCGCTAACAGCCTCTTTTGGTGCTAACCCTTCCTCTGAATGCCCCGCCACCGGCCAAGCCCTCCAGCTGCGGGAGAGCGGGTTCCCCACAGGCCATGCTCTGCGAGGTCCCGTCACTGGCACCCGACGGGACGGATCCATTTCGTCTCCACCAGTGATTCCCAGTGGGGAAATTGGGTTGCTGAGAGAGGTGGCTGCTTTCGCTCCTCCCATGAGCTTACCGAGCAGATCTCCCCCATGTCACAGCCCGGTGAGTTCCTACATGGTGACCTCTAAAGGAAGGGTGGCACAGAGGCCACTGGAGTCAACCTGCTGTCTGTAAAGGGGGGTGAATTCAGCTTGAGAAGCCTACGCTGGAGCGCTGTGGCTCTGTGCCCTTGCAAATCTGCTTGCCTGGCCTCGAACCAACTCTCCTGCTCAATGCAAGACATAGTATCTCTATGAGGAGAGGCAGATGTTTTTCAACCCCAGCATCTCCCGTAGTTCCGCCTCGTTGTGCTTGGCCATGGAGAGGGCTCCAGGTGGGCTCCACTTGGGCAGGCTGCGTGTCAAGGAAGATGTGAACCGAGTCAAAAAAAGTCCAGAGAAAAGCAGTAAGGAGAGCTCCAGCATCCGTTTCGGAGGGAAGAAGAGGTGCTTAAGCTACGGAAGAGGAGGGTATAACCTGATGTCCAAGCCAACCTGCTTCATTGCAGCAAGGGAGATGTAAGTGAGGTGGTAGGGAAACCCTGGAAGGGGTGCTGTGAGGATGCTGTGGAGACCTCAAGCACAGATCTGATGGAGACAAACGTAACAGTGTAGAGCTGATCCTGTGGGAGTAGAGGGATCTCTTGGACATCCTTTCCCCAAGTTTCAGTGACTGCATGACTTCAGTGAGAAAGTGCCGGTGCACTTAACCCCGTGTTTCAATTGTCCTGGCCAGCACAATGACGCCGCCTCCAGTTTTCCCCCGCTTTCCAAGCAGGTTGCTCAACCGGGGTGGCCTGCAGGGCAAGAGGGACCCAGCCAGCTGAGGGAAAGCACGCGAAGGGGAAGGGACACAGTCACTGGGGTGAGCCGCTGCTGGGAAACCAGGCAACAGGTTTCTTAGACGTGCCTTTTAGCTCGGGCGTTGTAGGCTAGGAGTAGCTGGTGTGATGGAAAAGACAAACTAATTGGTGATTAGCAAGAAAACTGCCTCGGAAAGCTGCTTTCATCGATCTGGACATGTCTGTGTCTGCCTTTGTGAATGCTGTGTGCTCCTCTGGCCAGAGATAGTCTCTGTCTGGAGGAGGATGCAGTGAGTAAGGTGACAGCTTGTTCTCAGAGGGTCAAAGCGCTCTGTGCAGAGCTGGGTGTTGAATCCTGATTTTCTTGCTGGCGGTGGTGCCAGGCTCCCCATTCCCCCAGCCACTCTTGCTGCACCCACAGTGCTGCTCTCCAGGCATCCTCGGAAGGGCTTTGCCCTCCTCTGTGCTTCCCCAGCCTCCCCTCCGAGAGGGAGCACTTCTGCTCGTGTGACATATCGCTGTCCCTCTTGGGCCGTGCGACACCAAGAGTCTTTTCCGGACAGCGGCGGTGATGGATTTGAACCCCTGTTTCCATGACTCTCTAGAAAGAGGTTTGTTGCTTTTTTCTTTCCTCTTTAATCCGTGAGAGAAAGGTAGAACAGGAGCCCAGTGGCTGGGAGCACAAGCCAGGCAAGCATGCAAAGGAGGGAGAAAACTCGCAATTTTTAGCTGTGAGATGCTGCATGATCACTGGAAATAAGTCTGAAGGAGAGCGCTGCCTTCTCCATTCATGAACGTCTGGAAGCCCTACTGGAAGAGCCGCGTTTGTCAGCCGTGAGTTGCTGGGCTTGCTGGCAGGGTAACTGGGTGAAACGCCGTGGCGGGGTCTCGCTCGGAAACCGGCACGCTGAAGAGCTCGGCTCTGGCAGCGGGACGGGAGGACGCGCCGCAGCATTCCTGTGCAATTCGATGTCAGGGTTAGCCCTGCCAGGAAATTGGATCACAGGACCAGATGGAGAAGGCAGATCCACTCAGTGCGAGGCTGTTTACAGGTTTGAACCAAAACATAGCGAGAAACACAAAAGAAAAAGCAACCTCTGATCATAACTCAGGCCCTTATGGGAACCAGCTGCCCCGCTCATTTACAGGACAACCCTTGCTTCAAAATCCTGCTGTTGGGAATAGCAGGGGTAGGAAAGCCTCTGCAGAGCCACGAAGGGCGGACGTCAGGCGCGGAAACAGCCCGACTTGCTCTCGTATTTTGAGACCTCTTCCGAGTTTACTGCAGCTCTGAAGAATACGGGCTGGTGCGTGAGATTTCTGGTGTTTCTGGCCAGGTTGAGAGTCTGAGTGAACGGTATCTCTCGTAATCGCAACCCTGCCAGCTCTGGGTAAAATGAGGAAAACAGGGAGAGCTGCAAATCTAATCAGTGGTGGGGAAGGGGGGATAAACGTGCTCAGCATCCTTGCGGGACAGAGGGGCTCCAAATTGGTAGGGTGGCATCCCTGAGAAGGTCAGAGATGGCTGTGCAGGGCTGGCACCAAGGAGAGGGAGCCGCCACGGTCAGAGCCATCATCCACTGCCTGCGTCTGCGCTCCATCTCGTGTGTGCATGTTGCCAGCCGGGGAGGAGCCCGCTACACCGGGAACGGCCAAAGAGCCGCAGAAATGCAGCTTCCCCGGGAGCATTCATAGCACAAAGCCCTCGTGGCTGGTCCTCTGCTCTGCCACCGAGCCCACGGGGTCAGGAACCCATGGGGTCAGGAGCCCACGGGGTCGGGAGCCTTTCTCCTCCCCGCAACACTGGGCATTTCCCAGCACCAGTGCTCAGTGCCCACAGCCACGTGCTCACGGACATGCTGTTGGCCAAGGAGGAAGGAGGCACAGAGGTTTTCAAATGTGCTTCGTTCCTAGAAGGGATGTTAAGTAAAAAATGTGCCGAGAAATGATTTGGCAAGTGGTTTGGTTTGGAGGAATTACGCTTTCCTTTGGTATGATGAATAATGGGGATGGGGAGAAAAGGTCAAAATAATCAAACTCCTCTTAAAACTTTGCTGGGCTGAGCCACATTCAAAACTCAGTCCGGGTGTGAAAAGCCAAAACATCTCTGAATTTGTCCCAGATTGACTCCAGGCAGGATTCAAGCTTCTGAAAAAATCCTGACGCCTCCATAAGCACATTAAACCACCCGCAGGCAGAGCCGTGGCCACAGCTCTGGGGCGTCAGGTACACCTCGCCATACTTCGCAGTCAGTTTGGGCGCTGGGGGAGTCCTGTCTGCACTGCGGAGAGTGACCCTGGGGACCACCATCATCTTTGCTCAGGTCCTTCTGGAAACACGCTATCCACTGCTGTGATCAGGAGGCACCAAAGAGAGTAGAATCATCCTAAACTGGCTGAGTTGTGGCTGGATTTTGCTGCAGGCGGTGCCCTGGATGTGAATCCTGCTTTAGGGCAGCCTCTCTGTAAAGAGAAAAATTCTTGCATGCCCGATGTGCAAGAGGGAGGCAGGTACCTGCTGGGGAAGTGCCCACCCTCACCTGAGCTGGTCCCGTTGCTTGTTTTGAGAGAGTTGGAAGGATGCTCAGCCCGCCACGGTCAAGGATGTTGTCATTAGGTAATAGCAGAAGCTGCTGGGGAAGAAGTACTAGATTTGCCTTTAACAATGTCAACGGTCACAGCGGCCAAAGAGAAGGGCACCTTCCTACCTAAAAATGTAGCCAGGCACTTCTCGGGTGAATCGCTTCTAGACTGAGAAATGCAGATTCTGTTCAACTGCAGCAGGCAGGACATTTCTGCTGGATCCAGCTGGAGGGGGGAAACCTCCTCTAAATTGAAGCAGTTATGGAGAAAGGAGATGCTTTGAGTAAATTCTTCGATTCTGCTTTCATTTAAAAGCAGCATCTATGTTGGGGAGTTGAAAAAAGATTATATAAGCCTCAAAATGGAAAGAAATCGCTTTGACATTTTTTATTTTCTCTCCTGAATTCGTTTGCTAAAACTTTCAGGAGTGCTGTTAGAGGTCAGCTCCAAACAGGCTTTTAGGGCGGAGAGCCGAAAGCCGTGGGATGCTGCCCGTGCCCGGTGCCCAGTCTTTTTTGGGGCTGATGCTGCGGGAGGATTTGGGAGTCTGCGGAGGGCAGAACAGCGGGGCTTTTCTGTTATTCGGGTGCCATCTACTGGTCTGAGCCCACAGAAAGGTCTGTGACAGTGGGAGACTGGAGGGAATCACCAGTGGATGGTGTGGTGTGGCTGGGGTCCGCAGGAGCGGAGGCTGCGCAGGGCACATGGGTGCAGTCGGTGCCCTCGGGCTCCGCTTTCTCCTGGGTTAATAGTTAAAAAGACCGGTGCAGCCATTCCAAAAGCTGGGGCTCGGGCTGCCCAGTCTGAGCGCTGGGCTCTTCCAGCTCTGGCCTCACCAAGGAAGGTGAGGGGGTGTGATGTGAAGGAGGCAGCTGTTGGCGAGGATGCTCCTGCCACTGTGCACCTCCCGGCTGGGGTGTCCGTGGGGCAATCAGCGCTGAGTGCTGCTGAGATTTCCCTTCGCTTCGTCAGAGCGGCGTCGTGCTCTGGTCTCGGTTCTCAGGGGTCTTGTAAGAGCTTGGGCTCACCCAGCTGCTCGGTCTCTTGCTGCTGGCATTAACAATGCCTCTTCCCTTTTACCGAGCCTGCCGGATTTTCAAGAAAATTTTAGGGGTTAAATTATCTTCTCAGTTTCTGCTCAAATTATCTAACGGTGATTGAAATTGGCCGACAACTCAAAAACCGCTGGGGGATCCGAGGCAAAGAGCATGCTACCTTGTAAGCCATTTCTCCAGAAAGCCAGCTGAAAGCAGCTGAAAACAGCTGGGCTGCCCTTTTGGAAGGCACCTCCAAGGGCTTCGGTGCCCAGAGCAGCCCATTCGAGGACACGGCTCCTGCAGGAGGTTGGTGCAAGCTCTGCCCCACGGCTTCTCCTCCGCCAATGCCTCCCTCCTGCCACACATTCCGCGTTAGCTGTGCTCTCCCGGTGGCTGGGCCAGCCCTGCGCGGCGTGTCCCTGGGGAGAGGATGTCCCCTCTGTGGTGGCTGCTTCAAAGGGCCGAGGCCCATCTTCGATGTGCTTCGCCCCAACGTGGCAAACCACGCTCTGAGCAAGACCCAGCCTGCCTTGAACTCCGCCAGCAGCAGCAGCAAGGAGGAGGGAAAGCCAGGAGAGGGGAAAAGGTCTTCAGTGGGGTTTTCCAACAGCCTTTCCCACTTTTTTTATTTCACGGTTTAAAGGCAAGACCCACAGCAGGAAACCTAATAGCTGGGGGGAGCGGTGTCTCTGCCATCAAAGGTGCTCTCCGCTCGAGCAAACGCAGGAGGCATTACCCCTTGGGTTAATAGCGGTGGCAGCTTTTTCAAGTGCTTGCGTCTCAAGCCTTGACATTTCGCAGGCTCGTTTTCTCTGCCGATTTGAGAAGAATCAAAGCCCTTCCTGTGCGGAGGCTGGAGGCACAGGGAGCGTGTGGACACGGGCTGTAGCCAAAAGCTGGGAAGGCTGATGCACAGGCATGGGGACTGCCAGGTGGGAGAGGATTCCCCAGAGCCACCTGGGCAGTGCAGGGATTCCGCACCGTTCTGGGGTAGCCTGGCCTGTTTCGGCCAGTGCTGGTGGAGCGACGGGGCAGGCGTGGGGTTAGGGTGGATGTGGGCACCCATCTCTCTGGACGTGGCTCTAGGTGAGGGCAGCAGCAGGTCTCCCAAGGTGGGTGGCGAGGTTGGGACTCTCGACTTTGGCCACAGGCTGTCAGGTAACCAGGGAAAAGCTACAGCCTGTGCCCAGGAGTGGGGAGTTCTGGTATTTTATTATATATAGAAATATAAATTTTATGTATAATATATATATAAAAAATAAGACTACCAGAGGAACTGCAAAACAAATTCCTGAGCAACAAGAGGAGGTTTGTGGGAGAAACCTGTGTGTCCTGTCACAACCTGGGCTCAGCAAGCAAGAGGACTTGAACTCATCTGTGCGTAAATGATCCTCGTCGGGAAGCGCTTTTGCCTCCCCTGTTCACATAAGGCAAGATCAGAGTGCTGTTAGCCAGAATAAAATGTAGTATTTGTTTTAGTATCTCATCCATCCTTCATTGGGGATGAGGGAATGAATTCTCCAGCCTAAAAGCAGCTTTTAAATCTCCAACTCCTGCAATCCTTCTAATGCCGGGAACAGATTTGGCAGAAATATTACTTGGGTTTACTTTATGTGAAGACTTGGGTTTTTCTGCCTTTTGCTTTTGATTCAGGAAGGCGTCTCTGTTCATCAGGAGCACTTAAACTATCTGCACAGTAAAAGCAGTGTCTAAGCTGGGAGCGGTCCCCACGTCCACTGTGAACTCGTCAGGCGCTGCTCAGGAACGAGCCCGCGGCAGCCGATGACGTGCGGTTTGGTGCGGTTTGATGCGCTTCTTCCCGTCGGATGTTGGGAAATAAAACGTGATCCCGATACAATCATCTGAGGATGTGCCTTGGTCTCCCTGTGAGTCTCTGTGTAAGGAGAGTAAATTGGAAAAGCCTTTTTTTTTTTTTTTCCCCCCAGCAAAAAGCTAGGAGAGGGCTTCAGGGTCTGCCCTGTCAAATGCCGTCTGACTTCTGGGGTGGGAAATGGCTGAGATTTTCCTGTGCGCTTGCCTCAAGTTGGGCATTTCAGCCTGTCATTAGGCGCCTGACTGCGGATGGCCGGAGCATCAAAGGGCTCTGCAGCCGGGCTCAGCTGTCACGCTTCAGCTTTCACAGCAGGGCCAACTGGTTAACCATAGACCAGGGCTACCAGGGTGCCAGCGGAGTGCCCAGATCCCCTGTGGGAGGACTGGCGCTTGCTGCATGAATGTGCCGGGCCAGGACAGTGGGACCAAGTCCGGTCTCAGCATTGCTGTGACTCCTTGAAGCTCCAGATTCCGGGGTCGTGTGAAAACCTGGGGTAAAAGAAGCACCCCTCTGGCAGTGTAAGCCAGAAGGACGAGACTCAGCCAGCTTGGGGGTTAAAAAAACCAGAGGGTGCAGGGAGAGAAGGCACAGTCTGTCTGGAGCCTGTCTCGATGCCGGTCTTCTACGGAGGCAATTGCATGATTCTCGAGGGTCCAACTTATGGTCTGAATGTTTAGGTGGGTCCCGTTTCGGCCGCTCCCGCTGTGCGCAAACAGCGCTGGGCGGCACAGCCAAGGCAGAGCCATCCCCTCTTCCCCGGTCCGGTAAAAACTCACAGACCCACTTAGTTTCAAGGGAAGTGACAATTCCTGGGCTTGCAGGAGCAGGGGTTGACGCGAAGGCTGCAGAGGCCATGCAGCCATCTGGGTTTTATGGGTGCTGGAGCAGAGCGTGCTGACACGGGGCAGGCTGCAGCTCTGTGCAGCAGGAGGCTTTTTGCCCCTTCGATTTTTGTTGTTGCTGCACAGATCCTGTGAACGGTTAAATATCCTTCCAGGGCAAGGTGAAGGGTCTTTGCCCACTGAACCCCTGTGTTTGTAGGTCCGCCGTAGCTGCGTGCCTTTGACTCAGGCTGGGGAAGGAAACGGTAAAGCTCCTGCAGAGCGCGGGGACAGGAGCGTTTCACAATTCACTGAGCGAGCGCTGGGTTTGCGGCAGGAAAACGCAGCTCAGGCTGACCTCTCCGGAGCCCGCTCTGAGAGACGGGGCGGAGATTGTTTCTGGACCGAGAATCTCTTGTCGCATTTTCAGCTTAACTCAAGATAGCGCTGGCCCGGTGCAGGCGGACGAGCGGTGGTCTCTCCCTTCCCCACGTGTACAGGCTCTCCGCAGAGTGCTCCCACGTGCGCTCCTGCACGGACACGGCGCTCGTCCTGAGCAAATACCAGGAAAGTTTCCTGACTCTGAGGTTTCCTTTTCTGGAGCGCTCGGCAAGCTGGAGTGGAAAGAGGTTTGAGAGGCTGGGGAGTTTGCTGGCAGAGCTCTTTCCTCCTCTCGAGGAGGTGGGAATAATCCAGCGGGACAGGGACGGCACAGCTGTCTCTTGTCCGGGCACACAGCTGAGCTGTGCAGCACCAGGAGGTGATGGAGCTCCCAAATTACCATGCTGGGAGCTGGGCCAGGTAACCCCCACCCATCGGGCTCCATGCTGCTGACTTCAGCCTGTCCCAGCTGAACATCCAGACTGGAAGAATGGGACATTGCTCTCTTATTCCTCCTTAGCGCTAATGAGTGTGGGGCTAACGAGCTCGGGATATCTTACTTCAAATGGAGCAAGATGCTGCTGTGTGGCTCAGAGATTCTTTGCAGCCTTGGGAGAACCAGTGCAAGCCTGGCTCTGCCGGCTGCCCGTCGGCTCTGCCGGCTGCCCGTCGGCTCTGCCGGCTGCCCGTCGGCTCTGCCGGCTGCCCGTCGGCTCTGCCGGCTGCCCGTCGGCTCTGCCGGCTGC
Organism: Bucorvus abyssinicus; assembly: GCA_009769605.1. NCBI lineage: Eukaryota > Metazoa > Chordata > Aves > Bucerotiformes > Bucorvidae > Bucorvus > Bucorvus abyssinicus. The sequence continues at coordinate 2,792,318 of CM020034.1, read as the reverse complement.
CCATCCACTCAGCAAGGCTCTTGCAGAAACCAGCTTGCCATGTCCCGAGCCCCGTGTCTGAACTTGGCAGGCACGTGAGCCAAAGGGTTGGGGAGAGGAGCGTCACCAGCCCAAAACCAGGCAGCAGCCTCCTGAGAAGGGGCAGGAAGCGCCAAGTCCCCAGTCCCCCCGCTGAACTGGCAGCTCGCGCCGAGCATTGTAGCCGAGCGTGTTTGCAGCATTTTATGGGGCATAATCTGTTGTCATCGAAGCCGATGGCAAATTCCGTACTTTCTGCAGCTGACGCTAAATAGGTCTTTTGAAGGTTGTAATTTCTCGTTTAACCGGTGCCAGTTGCAAATACTTTGTGCTGAGGAATAACCCCTTAGCGCCAAATAAAATACAGTGGAAGTCTGTGGCATGTTTTTCAGCGTATTGTTAGTTACAGCCCTCCTGACAGAGCACATTCTATGCCGAAGATAAATGCTTGGGAGTCTCTTGCCAATTTATGTCCGAAAGGGCTTTTCTTGGATGTCCTCTTCTCTGTGGAAAATGCTTTTCTGTTTTTCCAGCAAACATTTAATGAGCTGTCTTAAAAGAAAAAGAGGACCTATTTCAGGACCAGACTGGTCTGCATTAGTTCTCTCTGAGCCGGTTTGGGGCTCTTTGGGTGCTCTGACCTTTTTTACACCATGTTGCGTGGCAGTGATCTTTGTGTAGCGATTTCCATGTTCCAGGACCTGTGTGTGGGATGATTTGGTCCACCAGCACCTCTCGGTGGTGTCCGCTTATGCTCAGGGTATTCGCAGCTGACCCATCTCAGAAAATCCAGGCTCCATCCAGACTGCTGGTACAGTTGTTGGCATATTGGGACCCTGGATTCCTGTGCTGGGGTCTCAGTCTTTCCATTTCAATTCAATTTCTCTGACTGAGGGGCAGCCTGGAGAGCTGGTCTGAGCGGGCTGGGCTGCGGGGCTGGTTGGAGGATGTGCCCGTGAGGATGCAGGCTAGCAGTGGCCCATGGCCAGGAGCTCACCAGTCCCAGCTTGGCATTGCTGACAGTGCTTCCAGCGCGTGGCTGGGACCTGGGACTGGCAGGCGAGGGTGTTCAGCTTCAGCCATGGTGTCCATCCGTCGTACCCCTTTCTGGGAGATGTATGGAGAGCTGCACTAGAAGGGAGGAAGCCACCTCTGACAGGGAGTCACCTGTACGCTCGCTCCTGTGACTGGAGAGGTTAGTGGAGATTTCCTAAGTGAAGTTAAAGGCTCTCAAGGTTTCTGTGAGCAGCCAGGAGCAGCTGAGGTTTCTTTCTGAGGGACGAGGTGATTTCAGAAGTCCCCTCAAGGGATGCTGTTGGCGGAGCAGAGTGGAAAGCCCATCCCATGTCCGCTTCTGTCTAAATCGACCCAGACATCCCGGCTCTGGGATGATGGTTCAGGAGGTTGACGAGGCTGAGGGAGCTGCTGCAATGCAGCATTGGGGTGATCTGGGACCTCTGCAGGCCACGTTCAGTGCTCATCTACCGTCACATGGCCAGGCTGTGGCTGACCCAGAGAGGGCTGAGCTTGAGCTTTGGATGCTATGTGCTGCCTTGGCCTGGGGAAGTGCCAGCACAGGGACGTAGTGGTGCCCATCAGCTGTTTGAGGGTGCCGTTAAACCTTGCTTTGGAGTCCCGCTGACCTGAAATAAGTCCATCTGCCTTCATTTATGAGTCGAAGCCGACAGTTTTTCTGCAGAAGGTTAAGAGCAGAGCCAGCATCAATGTGGAGCCTCACGGTTAGCCCTGATGATGGCTAGGAAATGCGGTCTGCAGTACTCACAAATACACCAGCCAGCACTGGCATATGCAACTGAAATGAAATAGCTGCTGCGTACCTTTATACACTGAAAGTGTTTTAATTACTTGCTGCTGAGTTATTCTCCATGCTGTGAAACTCAGCAGCATGAATGGCACGACTGTAACGCGAGTGCATCCCACTGCTGGTTTATTTTGAAATGATTTGCTTTTTGTGTGCACCCCTGTAAGTGCGGGACTACTAGATGTGTCACGATCCAGGAGAGGGGCACAGCACATCCTCCAGGAGTGGGATGTCTCAACAGACGGGCAAGGGGAAGTGAGGAAGGAAACGGAGGCGCAGAGGAGCAGACTGTCGTTTAGAAAGCTGGAGCTTTCTAAACTAAAAGAAAGTTTCCCTGCCTGCCGAATCCCGCCCTGCTCTGCTATTGCTGTCCCCAGCTTTGCTCTTTCGCTGGCTTTGTTGCCATCTCCCAAAGCTCTTCCCCCAAATACAGCTTCACCGAGAGCTGGGAGCGTGGTGCAGGCTCTGGGGACGCGAGTCTGACAGAAAAACTGATGAAGTTGTGTCATCAGTCCACCCTTACCCCAGGGCAAGATTGAATTTGCACGTGCTGTTTGACCTACACCAGCCCTGACGCACGTAGCTCATGTGGAGGACCTCTGATGATGGAGAAATCTGAATTACATGCACTAATCACCCCGGTAATCTTGACTGAGGTGGAAGGTCATTGGCTCATTTCAGGAGGGCTTTGATCTGGATGGTTTTAAACCTTCGCTTACGTACTGTGTTGAATGTGGCCCTGAGGTTAGGCATGCTCTCTCTCAATATTATCAAACATCATTGTTGTCCTAGTGAAAAAACATCACCAAACTCCCAGAGGTTTTGTTGAATAGGTTTTTTTGTTATTTGGTGAACGTTTTTTTAAGGTTTCCATTGCAATTTGTGTTCACGTTATCAGTGTTTCTTGGCTTAAAAACACTTTATATTTGACTTATTTTTATTTTAATTGTTAGTAAAAATATACATAACGGAATAACCAGAAAATTATTTTGCCAGAGGGTTAATCAAAAAAATCATAAGATGTTTTCCAAGGGCGCGGGGGGAAAATCTTTTTAAAAATTTCTCATCAAACGTGATTGGCATCTCTGGACATGACTGACACTAGAAAGTTTGAAAAAACGCCCATGCTAACAGGCCGGGGGACAGGAATTTGCTGTGTTTGACAGGCTGTATACAAGAGGGATGCAGCCCTGCAGACGCGGCAGCGCAGCTTTGCCAATGTGTCTAGACAGCCCATCTCCACGGGGGAGAGAGAAGCTTATGCCTTGGACCCGCTCCATCCGTGGCTGCTCCGATGAGACCAGACCACTTATGGTCTCCTTTATCGATGGAGACTTTCCATCCAAGCTTCAGGTTTGCGCTGAGCTTGCTCAGCCCTCGTCACCCGGTGCCTCATTATCTCCGTGAACTGATTTGGGCTCCTGCAGCTGGTGTGGTGCGCTGGTTGGAGCAGGGGAACGGGGCACAGCACGGGTGCGTAGCCGTGAGCTTCCAACTCTGCTACCTTGGGTGAGCCTTTTGCTGGTTTTGAGATGCTCCTCTGTTAGGTGAGATCTGGCAATGGATGCGATTCATTAGCTAGAGCCATAGAAAGGGTTTTAATTCTCTTAATTTGTGCTAGAACGGCAGCATTTGTCCACTAGCCCTGCACCGGACCAAAATCAGCGTTCTGTGGCTGAGATATCCTGCGTCTCTGCAGAGCTCCCCTAAATTGTCTGATCCTCCAGGTTAGAGCATCCAACATTTCAGCCACATTAAGGGCAGCAGTCAGCCGATCTCGTATAATGTATTCATCACCTGGAGGCAAAGATTCTTACTCTCTATTAGGGAGTGTCACTTCCAACGCATCCCTTGTTTGCCCCAATTCGCAGGGGCTCTGACGATCATTATTCTGCCTGCTCTGCTGGGAGTTGTGCTTTTCAAACTCTGGTGAACTTTGTGGAAATGCAGAGGTTTCCATTTTTCAGCCTTTTGATTTAAAATCTCTAGATGATTGTTCAACTCTGGCAGGGAACCATTCAAAATACATTCCAAAATATTCATCATTCCAGCACGCTAAGAAACATAAGATGTAGCAATTTATTAGCTAATGTGAAATGCATTCGCTGTCCAGAAGAGGCTGAGGATGAAGGTGGGTCCGAGCCTCATTTCCCTTCGCATCCCTCAGGGCCAGGGCCACTGGAGCCCGTGGTCTGTTCCATCCACCCTCCTGTTTTGCTGGATGTCCCCGTGTCCAGTGAAAAGCCCCAGAGCCCAGCACCAGCCTCGTCCCTCCTCCCTGGCCATAGAAGACCTGGCTGTCACCATGGACCTGGGAAGGAGAAAGAGTTGTTTTGAAATGGCCCTACACGCTCTAATCCTTTTGCCTGCTGTAGCGATGTGGGATGTAAAGGTCCTTTATACCCCACCCGAGGAGCTCCTGATCAGGGTGCTCAGCCCTTGGCAGAGGCAGGTGGGCTGGATGCTGACAGCCAGGCTCAAGTTCTGTTATTTCTGGATCTCGGATGCCACTATTTTTCCAGTTATGATCAAGAGAGACCCATAAAACGCATTAGCGGTCAAAATCTGGATTTCTAAGTGAAGCTCTGCAGCGTCTTTAGCCCAGTCTGCTTGGTAGGGGCGATGGCAGGGGTAATCTGATTTGGTCAAAGCAGATTTGTTTTCAGATGCTAATGAAAGGGGAGAGCAGCCTTTGGAGAGCTGGTTTTGAAGTTCTTGCTGTCGTTTGTTCTTCCCCTTCTCTCGGCCCGTGGCGCCCCGCGGTCCCAGCACGGACATTCTGTGCCATGCAGTTTGCAGTCCTGGATATTTCAACGATAAACAGATGAAATATCCATTGAGAACAGCGTTTCTGCTACTAGCGGGGCCAGCTGGCGCGAGCATCCCACCGGTCATTGTCTGTCTGCTCGCGCGGGTCCCGCGTACCAAAAAAACACGTCCAAGTGAATTTCCAGATCCAGTCGGGATGGAGCTGTTTCGTAATGGCACTTCTCAGCAGTGCGGTGGGACCTGAACAAGCGGAGACATTCATGAAGCTGGTCAGCTTGAGTCAGTCTTTCCCAGTGCGGGTGGAAGATTTCTGGGTAACGTTTGCAGACTCTTGCGCCTGCCACAGCGCTTGGAAATGAGCCAGCTTAAGGGCCCGAAATGCCAAGTGGTTCATTGGCAATGTATATATGGACTGAAAAAAAAAAAAATGCCCCCAAAGCCGTCCTTTTCTGTCTTGGCAAAAACCTTTTCTTTTCATTTTTTTTACACTTATCTGCTCCTTGCAAAAATATCTCGCATTTTCCTGATTAGAAAGTCTTTCTAGCTGAAGTTCATAGAATTCTTTGCCACTTTTTTAAAACACAAGAGAAAATTTAATTATGAAACAGCGCTGCCCGGAGTTCAGGTGGGTGTGCAGTGGGAGAGGGACCGCAGGGTCCCTGCTCCACAGCTTCGGGCCGATACATCCTTCTATGTGAGCGCTAACAGGGAGGCTCAGCTTCTGAATCTGTGGTCATCAGAAGAGGGTGGAAGTGGTTTCTATCTAGTTTGGTCTCAGTACTACTCTGAAGGTTGGAGAGGCCTTGAGATTGAAAAGGTACCACCCCAGAGGGCTGGAGGGACCGTGGTATCATCTGTGTTGTGCTCCTGGCTCCAGGTCACCCCATTAACCCCTGGCCCAAGCACCAGTACCGCATCCTTTTTGCTCTCTTCTAGGGACTCCTTCCTCTGAGTGCATCAAAATCCACCCCACGCTTGGTCCCTACGTTGGGAGAGTCTCCCTACCATGTTCTGTATTTTGTTGCTGAAGCCTTGTCCCAGCAGCTTAGCATCAAAGGCCGTATTGATCCCTGCAATGTGGGGTGTGGGTGACACCTGTTTGCGATTCGTGTCTGGCTATAGGCATGTGGGTCACCTCTGCACATAAAGACAAAGGGGGCGCCAGGTAAATCCAACAGGGAAGCAGGTGGAGATAAGCAGGTGTGATGTGAGTGTGGAAAATAGATTAATAACTTCTCCTTGCCTAATTGTCCTGATGGTTTGCTGCCACCGCCTTTGAGGCAGCTGGTGGTATGCAGGCGGACATGGATAGTGTCCCTTCTGGTGCACCGGTCTGCTCCGGAACGGGATGTTCTTGTTACGTGGTCAGGCTAAGAGCAGTGGTGACTCTACAGAATGCTCCTCTCAGCCGTTGTGCTGGTCTGGCTGTAACCATGTGCACATTAGAGTTAAAAGGGCGGTGTTACACAACGTGGGCTTTTCAAGCCTTTGTAGAAAGGACAAGAAAGGGTGCTGGAGAGGAGAGGAGAAAGATGTTATCTGGAATGAACTAGGGCAGGGAGGGGACCCAGAGAGTAGAGAGGCGGCTCTGGAAATGAGAAAATACCGATGGAGCAGGGCGGAGGTTAGGAAGTTGGAGCTTGGCTGCATGAACGCTGTTGCCGAGGTGAAACATCAGGACACCTGGCATCGGAAGGAGAGCTGATGGGAAGAGGATGTGGGCGTTGGAAGTCATACCGCTGACCTTGCAAAGCCGTGACTTCCCCTGATCCTGGGTCCTAACCAAGAGTGAGGACAGGCCTGTGAAGGCTGGGGTGCTCCAGCTCTCCAGGGAAGGTCTGGTGGTCAGGCTGGCACCAGCGGCTGGACGTCATCGCAGCCGAGCGCTGTGCCGGGACACAGAGACTGATGTTGGATGTGATACCTTTGAGGGCGGTGGTGGGGTTTGGCTGCGGAGCTGTGCGATTGCATTTGTGCTCCTCTGTCACGGGTCCAACGCTCTTGCGGCATCGGGCTACCCTAACGAGGGATTGGGGGGACTGCAGCCCCCGGGATCCTGTCCCCTCCCGCGCCTGGTAAATGCACCCCGCTGCATTGCCGCCACGGTCTGGTGGTTTGGTCTCCTTGTCAGTTACAAAGTGCCGTCTCACGGAACACGATTTGCCGCTGGCAGGCTGTTAAAATATGTGTTTGCTTTTGATTATATTTTTTTTTAAAATTAATTTTCCGAGGATCAATGTGGTAATGGATATAAAAATTACAATATGTAAAACAAAGTATGAAAGCATACAAGGAATTCCAAGCACATAACATACCGTGCCTTGGAGCTTATGAGATCCATACAGTGCTTATTGTATTATGGGAACACTCTGACCCCAGGACCTGGCGGAGAGGCTTGTTAGAAGAGCAGGACTAAGCCGTGTGCCTTATGAGCTGTAGGATGCCCAGAAGGAAAACCCTAGTGAATACAAAAGCAGAGCTGTTACAGCAGAACTCAGACTGGTCTGTGGGATCTAGAGGGACTTTCCATGGCTTTGTACCAATTTCTGGAGAAGGACATATGGTTTTGCCCCCACAAATATTGTCCTCCTGGTAATTAACACTTAATGTCATGTCTTTCCAGGGAGACTCTCCGGATTTACCATTGGATCATGATTACTTTTTTTTTTTTCGAACATCATTTCTTCTGTCAACTGCAGCAAGTGGGAACGTTGACGTGGTTAGGGAGAACGCACGTCTTAGCTGCCAGAACTGCCCATGTGCTCTGCAGGTTCCCACCAGATGAGAGGCAGAGCACCAGAGCTCAAACCACCCTGAAAAGGAGTTTTGTCTTACATTTGCCTTAGGAGAGGGCTCTTCGCTGCTAGGGAGGAGCTCATGCTGACCTGTCTGTGGTTCCAGGGGGACCTGATCCCCAGCTCTTCAGACCCAGAAAAGTACAGAGCAGAGCACAGGGGATGCCTCTGCGCTCAGGTCCCTTCAGTGCCCAAGAAGTCTGGGTGAAGACTCTTTGCATGCTAGAAACTAGTCGTCAGGAGCTTGGAGGTGCCTAGAGGCTCTCCACCAGAAGAGCAACATCCCCAAGACCTTGTTGCTGGTGAGCAAGAGTGACCAGCTGGTGCAGTGCCTCGAAACCCACCTGTAAATGTCCCCTTTGGCCATGCTGCAGGCACGAGGTCCCTCTGCCCAAGTGCCTGTCCTGGTGAAGGACAACAAGGGTTTCACCGCCGGTGAAGCTGGGGGTCGTACAGGACCTGCGCGAGTTCCCCTAGTCTGGCAGGCAGAGCCGAGCACAACGGGAGACCGTAGGCACGCTGTCCACACAGGAGCTATTCACAGCTCTGTAATGATATGTAATTGTTTGTATGTGGCCCGCTAAAAATTATGCCGGTTGATGGGTTCCACATTGCAGACACTTCAGAGGTGAGCTGCCGTAGCCCCACGGGTAACGCTGGAAATACACCCGCTTTTCCATTTAATAGTAAAACCTGGGGTTTGTATGAAAAATTCAGTATGGCCTTTCTGGAGTTCCATGCTCATGCACAAAATAAGTTGTTTTTTATGTGCAAAAAATTGAACCTGATTAGTTTACGAGATAATCAGAAGTGGAGCATTTGAAAAGAGAAGTAGCATCTGTTTCCTTGTTGTTTGGGGGTTTTGTTGGTGGTGGTTTGTTTTTTTTTCTGTGTTCCTAGTGATCTTAACAAGACTGGAACTTCCCATACTTGAAGTTTCTGTATAATTGACATAATTTGAGGTCTTGTGCACAGATGGTGCAGAAAAACAAACCAACAAACAAACAGCGACATTTAAAAAAAAGCCCAGCCGGTGTTGTGTAATGGGAGAAAAATGAGAGTTAAAAGATCTCTGTAGTCTGACCCGTAATCACGAATCCAAACCCGCTTTTATTGCGGTTGTACAGCTGGGCTTGGTACCGCTGCGGCAGTACGTGAATTAATGGGCATCTCCTACCTTAACGATTTTAGTTCTAAGCGTCATCTTCGTTCCGTATTGCCTACATTTGTGATGCCTGGGGTAGGGTGATCACAACTTTTCCGTGGAGCATTTGTATACCCTGAAGTTAAACTTCATTTCCGTTTGAAATTACTTCTCATGCACGGAAATACGTATCAACTGGAGTTCATTCTCTCCTGGGAGCTTTTAGAAAGGCGCTTCAGGCAGCTCTGAGGATGAAATCTTACCCGGGTGGGTCCCCTTGCCCCTCTTCTGTTCCTGCTCACATCTGGCAAAGACGCTGCTGCTGGGTGCTGGGCTCCTGCTGCCTGGGGGAGCGGGCTCCTTCCGGGCGATGCTTGGGAAGGGAAGCTGCAAAACCAGCGATGGACCTGGCTGTGCAGCCTGGTCAAAGACACGGACACAAGCTGAGGGAAAACAGAGGTGCGAGGCTTTTCCCCATCTTCTGCCGAAGTGACGTTTTCGGGCTGGAAGGCGTCTTTGCTGGCTGGAATCATCTGGTTTGGAGCGAACCTCGCTCCGGCCGGGCTCGGCGCTAAACGCTGTTGGTGTGCGCCGGCTCTTTTAGACAGGGTGCGATCTCCTCTCTGTGTGAGCGGTGCTGGTGGGACCCCCTGCCTGCGGGCTCGCCTCCGGCATCCTGCGCAAGCGGAAAATCACTCGAGACCCATCTCAAATCGGTTGGGGCAGGGCTTTGTGGTTAGATGGAGTTGGTATGTCCCCATCCGCGCTTCCCACTCCCCTTCCTGGCACCTTGTTTTAGCTTCGATTAAACCTCTTGGGTTTGGGGTTTGGTTTTTTATGATGTAAGTCGACGGAGCCGCTCTGCACCCGAAGAGTTGCAGTGTTTTGGAGGGGTATAATGAACCGAAAGCAAAGCGGAGCACGAAACTGGAACGTGAGCCTGCAAAGCGCTGGAACCGTCTGTCCCGCTAATGCTGGGGAGAGGAGTCTGCCTGGAGAATCCGTTCCACTCAAGTGTCTTAAAATTTAATTTTAAACCCAATAAAAAACCAAAACAAAACAGTTCCTCTCCCTTCTGTTCTCCTTTTTTCCTTTCTTTCTCCACCACTCTGAAGAAAACTTTCTCTTTTTTTGGCTTGCACGATTTTTTAATTATTATTGTTTTAAAAGAGTTTTTAGTTGTTGGGTTTTCAGTTTCTAGATTATTTTTTCCCTGCATAATAATCTGTCTCGGTTTTTTTTCCTTCGATCTGTGTTCAAGCTTTAGCGGTAACTTCTTATTTTGAAGGCAGCGATTATAGTGTGATTCCTTATTTTCTTCCTGGAATCCTTTCTCAGTTTACAGTTAATATAGCTGATGTGACAAATCTTTCCAGCCTTACCGTGTATAATATTGCAGTTAAATGTTTGTCGCGCGCGTAATTAAATCCAATTGTTTACTTTCGGTTCGGATCCAATTAATGGACTATAATAGCTAGTTCTGGACTTAATAGAACTGGTCAAAACTTTCTAAAATTGCTCACACAGTGTAAATCCCATCTGGAAATTAGTTTGTGTTCTGACCTGGAACGCGAGCAAGTATGTGCAAGCATTCCTGCAAACTGGAAATGCAAAATACGGTGCGGTTGCGAGGAGTGGTGGAAAAAAAGACTGCTCTTCTAACTTACCTCTAGGTATTCAGTTCTAATCAACTCTGTTTTGCTGTGTAATGCATTGTCTTTTCCATGGGGCGTCCCAACGGCACCCCAGCGATGGTCACAGACACCGGGACAGCCGCTGTGCGAGAAGGAGCGGGGATCAGAGCGTCTCCAAGTGTGGATCTGCCTTGTGGCACGTGGAGGCACGATGGGCAAGGGAAAAAAGGGTCGTTTGATTTCACCCTGTATCATTTAGGAGCATCCGAGAAGGGCATTGGTGTCTGACACCAGGATTTGCGTGTCATGGGTGAATGTGGCAGTAACACGGGAAAACAGAAATGTGGGAACAGGAAGCAGAAGCCCCCGGTCCGACATGAAGGGTTGGGATTTTTAAATGAAATTCCCAGATTTTCCAGCATTGGGTTCCCGAGGGGAGAACGTGCGTTTCGATCTCTCTGGGGGACGTGCTTGCAAGCAGCTCAGCTTTTGGGAACGCTGCTCGTAGTCAAATGGAATCTCTGATTAAAGAATGTTGATGTCAGACTTCTGACCCATCTATAAAGCTTTAGAGCGGTTTTCCTTTTCTCTCCGTTTCTGCTGACTCCAGTCACTAGCACTGTCAGCACTGTTCAGCAATACCATTTTTCAGTGTTCAGCGTTGTTTCCTGATAAAGAAATAATGGCAGGGGGGAAAAAAAAAACCACCCCGCTGACATGTTGAAGGCAGCTGGCGACTGCTGTGAGCAAGGTGACATTTGCAGGCACCTGGAGTTTAGGTGTCTGCAGTCCCTCGTTAGCACTTTGTAATCAACATACGGCACGTCTGCGTGGCAAAAGGCAAGGACTCCTCGACCCAGCGGCACGCCCGGCTAATACAGCTATTATTTTTCCTTTTCCTGCGACCCAAGTAGATGTTTGGCTCCAGCTTTGGTGTCGAGTCACCTCCATCCAGCTACATCCTGGACAAAGGGGGTGACCAGCGTCCCCGCTCCACGCCAGCCAGCGCTGGAGGTGCGTTAGCCCACAGTGACCTGACTGTGCGTCACTGCAGCTTTCCGTTTCCTGGCCCTGCTATTTTTGGGTCCGGTAATTACGAGGTGAGCTGTGAATCACCGGTGTCTCGCTTTGTGCCGGGAGGAAACCAGGCAAATTGCGTTAACGTGCCTGGCAGGAGGGATTCTTGTTCTCCAGCGTTTTACAGGCTTTGGCCCTTCTCCTCGCTCCCTGGAGCGATGTGCTCACCCTTCCTCGTCACGCAGGATCTGAGCGATGGCCGGCCGGGCTTGGGTTTGTGCTCCCTCCAGCCACGTGTCGCCTTCTGGGCAGGAATCGATGTTTCAAAAGCCTGGAGGGGATTCCCGAGGGGTCCCAAAGGCTTTTATTGATTTGTTCATCCGGTCCACATAGGCAGTGTTTAGCTTAGAAAATCAAATCAAGTGGATCACTCCGGAGGATGCCAGGCACCCGCGTTGACATTGGCCTCTACGGCAGCTGGTCTTTGCGATGTTTCTGCCATTCGGAGGGACAACCGTGCCCCGAGGCTTGTTCTTCCCTGTTTGCTGTGGTGTGGCGCACAGCAGCACAGCTCCGTTGAACCTCGCCGGTAGTGCTGGCGGAAATCGCTGACCCTTTCTGTAAAAGCTTTGATGATGGATCAAGGGAGGAATGTGCAGGACTTTTATAAGGAACGGACTAAACCTCCCAGCAGGCAGAACTGTGTGCATGGCGTTCTGCACAAGCACCAGTTAAATCCCGTCCCTCTGTTTCACCGCTTCGCTTCCCACCCCCTGAGCAGGGTAGATTCACCTGCAGCCTTGTTCTAGTGCCCCAGGATTCCTACGCGCGTTGGCTTTCCTTGCACGTTCCTGCCTCTGCCGGTCCCTTCCCAGCTCAACTTCACAATTCAACACGCCTGTTAAAAAACTGGTCTCCAAACGCTTCCTCTGGGATACAAGAAAGACGAGGGCGATTTTTTGCACCCAGGAATCCGTGGGGTGGAGTCTGCTGGGGATATTGTGAGGCTGTTGGAGAAGGATTGGGGACGGAGGAGCTGTAAACCTGCAGGAATTTGGAAACCCTCCTTTAAGAGGAATGTCCTTTAATTCCCAAATGGATGGGCCTCGCTCCAAAGGCGTTCAGGTGCAGTAACCGTTACCAGATGGGCTGTGAAAAGCAACACAAACAGGTGGCGAGGACAATGAGCGTAGACTTTAATTTCCTCGTCAGCTTCTCCCTGTGCCTTACATACCCCGCCTCGAGAACGGGAGGATGAGGAGAGCCGCCGCCGTTGTGTATGGCGAAAGGAACGACTGCCGAGGGGATGTTCTGCAGCTGTATATAGCAGGTCAAGCCCTTGGACTCTCAGTGGTGAGACTCCTCTGGGCCAAGGTGTGCAGTGATTAACTGAAAGGGAGATACAATTCACTAGCACGTCCATTTTTACAGATACAACGATCGGCATGTTTTAGTGCACGCTGACACGTGTATTGGCTGAGATCCTCCCAGGTGTAACTACTGTTCTTCCACCAGCGCGACCACGCTGGCACTGCCTACCTGGGGCTCTTCCTGGTGCGCTTGGGAGCGCTGAAGGGTGGGGCTGCAGGAGCATGAGATGCTTTTGGCAGGACCCCACCTCCACATTCTGGAGCACTTGAAGGGGGACCAGTGCAGGGTGACTGCATGCCCGTCCTGCTGCTGAACAGGGCTGTTGCACGGAGGCGGCTCCCGCGGGCTGGTGCCTTGCTCTCCCCTTCCTTCGGTGTGGCTTCCCACGGTAGCTGAACTGTTTGCTGTGCTGTGACTGGTGTGATGAGGGAACCAGGACACACATGGTACAAGCAGAACCAGCGTGTAGCCTCCAGCTTGTCCTAATAAAGAGCACTCAAACTGCTGGAGCCATCGCTCGCTGCTTGCTGGTACCTGCGAGTGCCCGTGCACTGGGAGCTCCGTGGCTGCTGCTCCACTGGCCGGTGCAGCGGCACTGGAGAGAGGAGAGATGGTGCAGAGCAGATGGTGCTGGAGAGCGTGCAGCTGTTCTTCAGTCAACAATGTGCTGACGCTCAGTCTGTCACTGGAGTTTTGCTTCCCAGCTGCAGTGCTATCCATGTCTGTCTGTCTGCATTTCCATGTCCTTGCCGTGCAAGCGCACGAGTGATACTGGCTTTTGTGCTTGTCTCTTGTTCAGGCCCGTATCAGTCATGCTTCATTTCCACTGTCTGGCACCTCTTTGCTCGCAGCTCCCTATCTCTGCCCAAAGTGACCTCCTCTCGATCTGGATGCGGGGAGGATAAGAGGGTGCTGTCCTCATTGAAGCCAAGCGGAGCTACACACAGAGAAGGGCGTTACCTTGGCTTGACCAGCACTCACCCCAGAGGGGTCCCAGGAAGAGCAGTCCTTGGAAACTTGAAGCCATAATAACAGGGGTTCGTGATTCTTTATGGTCAGAGGTGTCTAGGATTGTTGGGATTGGGGAGATGCATTTTGGACTTCTTTCTTTCCTTTCAGAGATAAGGAAGCTGAGGTGTGAGGTAGCTTGAGGGAGCTGGTACAAGTCCTGTGCAGTTGAGCTGGAAAATAAATGCTTGGGGTCAATGTGCTTTCCACCGCCTTTTTACAAGGGGACTAAACAGCACGGTTAAGGTGTGGTGTTGAAATTGTGCAAGCCCCTTCCTAAGTCCTTTCCATCTTGAAACCATTGAGGTTATTCACCTCATTGCTGGGGGCTCTTAACTTTCTAGCCATTTACATCTTCAATTGTCTCTCCTAGATGATCAGCTGAACTCAGAAGAGAAAAAGAAAAGAAAGCAGAGAAGGAACAGGACTACCTTCAACAGCAGCCAGCTCCAGGCATTAGAGAGGGTCTTTGAGAGGACTCACTACCCCGATGCCTTTGTTCGGGAAGACCTTGCGCGCAGAGTCAACCTCACTGAAGCCAGAGTTCAGGTAATCACCACAGCTTGTATCCAGACACACCTCACCTGAAGCGGGTCATCAGGCCATTCCAGTACGGCAGTAGAAATCCTCTAGGTCTGCATGGCACGCTAGAGTGACCAAGCTTCTGGGTCATGCTGTATTGCAGTCCTAAGCTTGCCACGTCTGAAGGAGGACTATCAGGCTTGATCTGCCACCATACTTACCACTTGCCCAGTCAGATATGTTCACATGGTTCTTCGAGGCCAAGATATTGAATGTTCTGGGCTCAGGCTGCTCACATTATCTTGAGCTGCTCAGCTCTTGGGTTGCCAGCCTGCTCCTTCTGAAGGTCAAAGCAGACCTTGGAACATGAGGTGTTGTACAGCACTCCTGCAGCACAGGACAGACCTGGTCCCACAGGGACCTCCCTGAGCCAGTTCCTTGCACGAGGGCTTTATCAGGGCAGGCCTAAGGATTGTCCTGTCATTAGAGCTTCCAGTGACCAACATGCCAAAGCAGCCTGCTTTTGTCCTGCCCAGCAGGCAGAGGTGGTGTGGTGAAAGGGTGAGTGTTGCAGCAGAGCCGGTTGTGACGGTTGATGGATCTGTGTGCTTCCCACCCCAGGTGTGGTTCCAGAACCGGAGAGCCAAGTTTCGCCGGAACGAGAGGGCGATGCTGGCCAGCAAGAATGCCTCTCTGCTCAAATCCTACTCAGGGGATGTGACCGCCGTGGAGCAGCCCATAGTACCTCGCCCAGCTCCAAGACCCACCGACTATCTCTCCTGGGGTACCGCCTCGCCTTACAGGTGAGAGAATATCCCCTCTGGGGCTGACCAGTTTCTGGCATAGTACAGAGCAGCCTGAGAGTGTCCCTCAGATCGCTCACACGGGCTGTTTATATTTGCATGGGACAACTCGAGGATACAGCAGTTTGACTGCCCCACCGGTTTCCCTTACCTCTTCCCATCCCAACCCCATCTGACTGCCAGGCTTACAAGGTGGGCTTGGCTCAGCATCATCGTGGCTTTCTGGCAGCCAGCTGCATGAGAGGTTGCAGCTTCTGGTTTTGGTGATCTCTCTCTGCAATTCAAGAAGTGTCAGAGGAGGATCAGGTAGAAATACAGGGAAACAAAAGGGGTTGCACTTGCTTCCCTAGTGCGTCCATTTTAAAGCTAGGAAGAAACCTTTCCATGGGAACACAGATCCAGGGGAGGTGATGGCCGAGCACTAGGGGAGGCTCAGCCACCACGCAGTGGCCAGAAGAGGGAGTTCTGTGGCTATCGCAATGCAGTCACTGGTTGGGATGCAAGGAATGGCT
The DNA here is from genome assembly GCA_009769605.1 of Bucorvus abyssinicus. Taxonomy (NCBI): domain Eukaryota; kingdom Metazoa; phylum Chordata; class Aves; order Bucerotiformes; family Bucorvidae; genus Bucorvus; species Bucorvus abyssinicus. The sequence goes on along the minus strand of CM020034.1, from coordinate 2,776,903 downwards.
GGGAACTCACTCCTTGCGTGTCGCTCTCAATCCTCTCCTCAATGGTCAGCACTGAACTGGTGAGCAGTTTCTTTCTAGTTGCTCGAGCACAAGTGTGTGTGCGCGAAGAAGCTGTTGTGCTGTGCTGTGGTTTGCCCGCGGTAAGGCCCAGGTGTCTCGGGGTGGCAGACTGGTGTTCAATGTCCATCTCCTGTGGCCAGCACTGCTTTAGGGCCGGCAAGAAAGAAGCGCAGATGTGGCAACCCCAGTCTGCTCAAAGGATCTGGGATGTCCATGCGTGTCACAAGACCCCCTGTCCTCCTCCGTGCCACCTACAGCCCAACAGGAACTGGGTGTGGACACAAGATCCACAGGATGTATTGGTTTGTGGAGAGCCAGCTGGCTTGTAGGCAGTTACAAATGAGGTTGGTGGGTATTTTTTAGCACAGTGGCTTCATTGTTGGTCAGAACCTTGGAGCCTTTGTTCATCAGCCAGTTTTCCACTGGCTTCTAGGAGCCACATCATGCCCTGGACCTCTCTTTCTCGGTCACCTTGACCCCCTTCTTGCACCCTAAACATTGTTTGCGCTGTTAGGTCTACAAACACATGGCTTTCCTGATAGTTTGTTGCTTCAGTACCATGAGGTCCTCCTCAATGGCCCTGTAGCTCCAGAAAAACAAGTCATAGGTTCACCCGCTCCAGATACTGAAGAGGATGCTTTTGATGGCCACCAGTTTGGTCTTAGAGATGGCCTTTAAAATCCTCTGGATTTTATCTGAGGACTGCTGGCTGGCAAAATCCCCCTTTTGGGTTTAAGGCTTTCTCTCTGTGAAGTGCTCCTTGGTGTAGCATCCTAGGGAGGAGTCTGGGTGGTAAGTGCACGGGAGAGAAGTACAGATCCTTCCCCACCTTGCCGAGACTGCTCTGGTTGCAGTACCAAATCCGTGCAGAACGCTCATGGCTTATTTCTACCTCTTACACTCTTAAAAACAGATCATTCTTCCCAAGATGTTGTTTACACGAGGGGCTTAATAACGGCTTCTAGGAGAAGACCTTGCAAAGATGACTTCCAGTGGCACATTGGAAAGGGCTTTCTGGGGCCATTCTGGGCAACGAGAAGCCCAAGGCACCTGGGATGTGCGAACGAGGAGAGCAAGGGAGAAGGGAAAGCCTTAGGGATGTTTTTTCTCTTCTTGAGGTTCAGACCTCTCCACGGTGTGATGACCCATCCTCACTGTCTTGATGTCTTCCCCTTGTCTTAAGCCAAGACATTTCAGCAAGGATGTTTGCAGCTTACAGCCGTTCCTGCTGGCCAAACCAGGACGGACTGTTACTCTCCCATTGCCCTGCAGAGGGATAGAGGTGGTTGGCAGAGGAGCAGTCAGGACCCTCAGACACTTCATGCTCCCCAGGCTTTCTAATCCTGGTCATCTCTTAGCAATGGTGTTCATCTTAATGGGCACCCGGGCCAAGTTGTCACAGCCTCATTAAAGCTTTGAGCTGAGCAGGGTTGGTCACTTGGTGAAGAACAGCCATGCAGAGTGTTTGCATGGCCCTCTGCCCCCTCCCCATGTCCCCGGCGCTGCCAGTGCTGTCCCTGATTAACAGCTGGTCCGGGAGAGGGCGGAGAGCTGGGCTGAGAGCTGCGTGGCTGGTGCTGGTTTTACTCTTAGATCTGGGGAAAGTTTTCAGTCCGTGTGTTTGTTCTCCAGATACATCCAGCCGCAGGTCAACCAAAGCTATTTGCAGATCTGTGTCACAGAGATAGCCAAGTAGATACTATTATTTTTTTGAAGTGGAAGTGTTTTGCTTAGACATTTTTTAGCATAGGTTCCTAAGAAAACAAAACTCGCAGTCGTGCCGTCAGCCTGCACTTCCCACTCCAACAACCCTTGACTCCACGGGCCATTGAAAAACTTATTTGAAAGAAGGATTTTAGGCCTTGAAAACATGATGTTTGTCTGTGTTTCGTGAAAGCAGGCAGCTGAGTAGAGGAAGGAGACTCTTTCTGTGCCTGAGTGGAGCAGAGGGAGAGGGCAGAAGGGTGACTTCAACCCTTATTAGACTCTGGAGACTCTCTGGAGCAGCCCTCAAGCAGGTCTGAAGTTTGGAAGTGGCCTTCCAGCGTGCTGCTCCTTGTGGAATAACTTGCTAAAAGAGCGTTTCTGGAGATTTTTGGTGTGGTGGAGATTTCACTGGGCAGCAGTAATTTTCCCCACACCTCTGGGACGCTGTGAGCAGGAGGCTCCCTGGAGTTTTAGACCAGACTTGGGCAGCAGCCTGGTTTTGAACGGGGGCAGTTTACACCTGAGACTGAAAACCCCTCTTTTATCTAATCTAGAGTATCCTCAAGGCTCCTTGAATTTCTTCCAGCACAAAAACATGGGGGCGACGCACCCTGTGGAAGCGAGTGGGAATGGGTGCTGAAGTAGCTACCAGCTATGCACCCGGTGTGGTGCTGGCTGATGGAGGAGGAGCGAGTAAAGACACCAACCCAGCCATGGAGAGGGAACTGAGGGGGTGCACAGCCAGCTGGGAAAGGCTCCAGGCACGCTGATCCATCGCTCATCCTGGAGCCTGGTGACGTGCAGCCGATGCACCCTGAGTTGGGCAGAGTCGAGCCTGTGTTTTGGTGTGTGTATTTTAATGTCCATCCTCCACATCCTTCCAGTAGCTGTCAGATACTCTCCAAAGTGTCCTGAGTGTTTACTGTCCTGGGGAGAGTTTTCGGTGCTTTTCCCTAGGTGGGTGTAAGCAGTTTTATATCCATGGGACTTACCGCTCCTTTCTGTGTGCGTAAGCGGTTGTGCTTCCACCAGTCCTGATGCAAAGGTGACAGTTCCTCCCTGAAGAAGTGCTTTATCGTGATTTTAAAGTGAGAAATAAGAGTCATTTGGCCTGGGGTGGGACCTGCTACTATTACCTGGTCTGTATCTCCTGGAGGCTGAGGATTCAGGCAGCACTGGATTGCATTTAAACTCCTGGCAGGTCAGCTCTGCCCTATGAAGTCAGAGATAGCACCAGTGCTCTGGGCGAGCCTGCAAGCCCATGGTCTGGATCTGTTTGTGCAGCAAATGCCCCCTTCCATCAAGGGAGGTCTCCTGTTGCAAAAGCTCTTCCAGTCGTGGAGGTCAGCACTGGAAGGAATTTTTTTAAAAAGAGAGGAAAAGGAAAAGAAAAAAAAATGAAAAAACCCGAAATCTTTCTTGGGCTGTGGATGGAGCATTTCCCAGAGCCTCAGACGTGAACCACCCAGGCAGGCAGACAGAAAGGGTCAGCACCAGACCTGAGCTTTCTTCCAGGAGAGCGTTTTTGGTTTCCTCCTGAACATGCTGGCTGTGTTAAATGGGCATCTCTGGTTCACTCGGTGTTTTTCAACTGGATTTGGTCTGCAGACACACGTATAGGAAACGCAACACGTCAGAGAGTTTGCTGTTTTTTGGGGCGGGGTGTTGCTTTTTGCAGAAGGCTGGGACACAAGGGTTAAACAAGCTTTCTAGCGGTCTGGAAAGCAGATATGCAAATCTTTGGTAGGATAAGAAAGGACTCGGAGGTCTTTGTTCAGCCTCCGCTGCCAAAAGTAATATTTTTCACGAATAAAGTCATGATTTGAAGGGAGAAATATTATTTTGGATTTTTTTCCCCTTCAGCCTTTAAGGCATGCTCTTTATGATCAGCTGAAGTTTTGAGGGGAAAAAAAACGTGGAAATTTTCATTCCAAAAGGCTGAAATCAAAAAACATCACAATTGTTGAAATGGGTTTTTCCCAGAGTGTTTCTTTAATGTAACATGTGTTTCAGAAGTGACGTGATTTCACAAGCAATAAAGCCAGCAATTGCTCTCATCAAAAAGACATTGCTTCCAGTGGGAATACTTTCAAGGACAATGGTCTAACTGGCAGGCGGGACACCCTGACCTCATTGTAAACCTTATGGGTTAGAAAATAGGAAACGGGCATTTTCCTATTGACTTGAACCAGCTTTGGTGTTGGCTGTCCCGGGGTAAGTGAAATACAGCGGAGGGATTTACAAGTGTGTCGGATAAAAAGCAGTGACAATTCCCTGCTCACATAAGCAATGCACCCTGCAGGCGTGGAAACCCCAGGGTTTAACCTCGCTGCGGTGCATGTCTGCTCTCTGCCGTGGTGTGAAGACCACACCTGATGTGATGTTTCTCTCTTTCCATCCCACAGCGCCATGGCCACCTACTCCGCCACGTGTACCAACGCCAGCCCGGCGCAGGGCATGAATATGGCCAACAGTATTGCCAACCTGAGACTGAAGGCAAAGGAATATAGTTTACAGAGGAATCAAGTGCCCACAGTCAATTAACGACTGGAGGCAGCTGCCTTGCAGAAGGAGAAAATACAACAGCACCCGTCCTGCTTCGCAACTTGTTTGTGCTGAAAGAAAAAAACAAAAAAGAAAAAAAAACCCAAAAAATAAAATAAAAAAAAAAAACCCACCAAAAAAAAGAAGGAAAAAAGCCAACCCTAACCCAGAACTGAACATGGGGACCAAACTGGGAGCAAACTGAACCGCTCTTGAGTGACAAGGTTCCTCCTTCCTTTTGGGATAATGCCACCGTTTTTTTCTTTTTTCTTGTTATTGTCAGGTTTATTGCTTCTGCTCAATATACTACGAGCTTCTTCAGTAAAGGACAGTCTCACCCTTGTTGGTTTCCATTTTTGTATGGGACTGCAAAAAGAAACCTCTGCTGATCTCAGCCTGTGGACGTGTCCCACCCACCATCATGCTGAGACGCAAAGCTTGCTCCTCTCCCCGCTGCCTCCGCTCACCCTAGAAGAAGTTTGGTCACCGCTTTCATTTTTAACCACCTGACCCTTCATCCCTCCAGGCCTTCGTGCCACAGGGGCAGCACCGTTACCGTTAGTCTGCAAGAAGCCCCATTAGTGCAGCTAGATGGGCTCATCCTGCCCACGTTGCCTGGACTAAGCTGAGAGGTGAGGAAGACCCTGGGCTTTGCAGCGCTTTGTTGCTTTCTTGAGTAATCCCAGCACTGCTGCCTCGAGAAGCCGAAGAAGAGAGAAAAGCCAACGTGGGGGTGTGAGCGGGGTGGGGCGCGTAGTTGGGGGGTCGCTCTGTAGTGCCAGGAATAGGACTGTTAGGACGCTCCTTCCTATGCCTTACAGTTTGTGCCACAGGGAAAGGCGTTGTCCAGATGCATTTGTTTTATATATACTGTATATATTTATATATATAAGATATACATGCAAGCTTGGTTGGTGTTTTTTATTAAACAAAATAAAATCCATTGAAAACGTTTGGGATGTCTGTGCTGCATCCAGGTTCCTGCAGCCATGCGTTGAAATTCCAGCTGCAGCCTCTCTCACCCTTATCAGAGCTCTTCCCGGTAGCCTCTGGCAGCACTCCAAACGGCCAGCTCGTGTCTTCCCATGAGAAGCCCCGAAGAGGTGGTGCTGGGGGAAGCCAAGCTCCTGCAGATTTTCCCTGTGGGCATTTACAGCTTCATAGAACAAGAGGAGGATCTCCTCTCCGGTCAGATAGGTTGATGTGGCTCTTGGCAACACGCAAGGACATCCCCATGGAAAGTCTCTGCCAGCCCCTCTAAGGACAGGTAATGTCCTCAAATTTCAAATCTGGGGAGAGGAGGGGGCTTGCTTATGGCAAATAGGGCTGGTGCAGGAGACCTGCGCAGACTGAGTGGGACTTTGCCATGGAATAGTCCTACTGAAGGCAGCAGAGCTACTCCATGGGCTGGGCTGGGCCGTAAGAGAAGGAGGATGAAGCTCAGTCATGAGGGATACTTCTGGTAGGGTGGCTTAGGTCTCCATCTTGGGGTTTGCTGCAGATGTAGATGTCTGACAGTGGGCTTTGGTAGCCTAAAACGGCATGTTGCAGGAAATGAGAAATAAATCTTTTTGAAGTGAAGGTGAAAATTAAGCTGGCAGAGGATGAATGGAAATACAGCCAAAGTATTTGAGCTAACAGTGAGAAAAAAGCCCCAAATGCAAACGGGTGTAAGTTATGCTTGTGATTGTGTGTGTTGCTGCTGGATATATTTTTGTTTCTCCCTGTATGGGTATTTTTGACGGGAAAAAAAAGAAATCTAATTGTGATCAGGACAAAAAGCTAAAAGTTGCAGATTACGCTTGTAGACGAACACCAGCAGATGAAGTGAGGCGGGACAAGCACTGAGCTTTAAGAAATGCATAATGTTCTGTTTGATCCCTTTTCTTGGCCTTTCCTTCTGTAGTCTGGAGAAGCTAATGTCTCTAAACCAAAATATTTCTATCACAAGTAGTGTGGTTCCAGCTCCTAGAGTCAAGCGATCGCGTTGGAAATCTCAGCTTTCACTTAGAAACTCACTCGTGGTTCCTGTGCCTACACAAACAGAGAAACTGTTGAAGTACATGTCCTGCACGATCAGAAAGAAAAAGGACCCAGTGCAACATAGCATTACTCACAAGTTGAACCGGTCATCGAGTGCCTTAGCCCCTCCCCTTACTGCCTTTCTCAGCATTTCACCAACACCCCAGCAGTGACAGCAGCCTGAACAAACTCCCCTGTGGTGGCCTGGGGCCGCCTGAGTGTCCACCCTGGAGGTCTCAGCTGTTTCCTTCAGCATCTTGGTGGTCTGTGGCTTTCCCCACGTCTTTGCTCACCTTTTCTGCAGCAGAAGAATCACCTTGAACATCTTGTTTTGGGGTCTGTATATGGACATGCATTTCTGAAGATAGCAAGGAGGCAGTTCAGGGAGTACAAAATTCCTGGTACCCCGTTGTCCGTCTGTGGATTGCGATATCCATCCCTACTCCCACGCTGTGATGTCTATGTCAAGGAGCTCACATAAATACTTGTACAAGCCCCACTTTATTTGTGTGAGGGGTTGAATTGACTTGCGCAGGGCTGCTCCTGTGGGGAGTTTGTGTAAGCTTTTGCACTTCCAGGTATAGTTGGGTCTTGCCTTGGGTCAGGCTGCTGGGTTGGGGATGTCCTCAGAGCTGACTGGGCTGTTGTCAGTCCGGATGAGGTCTTTACATCACCTTTGAGCTGGGTGACATAAAGATGTAAACCAGAGCACCCGAGACAATATTGCTTTGCTTACGTGGATTGGCTAAATGGTGTCCAGCTGGATGAACGGGTGGGTTTTGTCATTTGTTCCTTAACAGCTGATGACCTCAGCCAGCGGGCATTGCATAGTTGTCTATCAAGCCAAAGAGAAATTTTATGATCATTTACCTGTATTTTATTGAACCATGTAAATATATGTGGAAATTAAGGGCCTTGTCCTGAAAGCATAGAGTTCTCCAGGGCTTTAGTGCACTATCGGTGGCAGCTCTAGGAAGTTGCCATGGTTACCCCAGTTATCACTAGGTTTGGGTACCATTCGGGGGAGAAAATGGTCTTGAGGCACATTCCCCTCGCCTGCTCTGTACGAAAGCCGTTTTCTCAGGCCTCCCCTTTATCAGTGCAGAAATAGGTGGCTGATTGCCTCCAAGTGGGACTCTGGGGCATGACAGGGATGGATGATTGATGAGGCTGTTGGGGCTTGATGGGTGAAGCCACAGGAGGGATTCCCAGATGGAAGTGTATCCTGTAAATTATCTCTTGCTTTGTGATGTACAGTGTTTGCACTAGAATAGAAACGATCATTTTCAATAAAAGGGGGAAGAGGCTCCCCAATCCTTTCTATAAGCTGCCACGTGTGTCCGTGCTGCTGCCCTGAGGCATCCTATAGCGTTGGCTGGGGCTGGGAACACCCTGGAGCCTCGAGTGGGAGAACAGGGGGACTGGGACAAGTGGAGCAGGGCTCAGGGCTGCCTGTCCAGCAGGCTTATCCTGGGGATGCCATGCAGCTGATTGGGGGACCACAGAGAGACCCCCACAGAGATGGGGACCCCTCTGCAGCATGCACTTTGCAAGCCAGCCAGTGAGCCAGGCACAGACGGTCGCTGTGTCCAGACCCCTGCCTGAACCAGGATCCGTCTGTCAGCACAGGCTGCTGCAAGCGAGTTCAGGAGGAGCATAAGGCAAGAAGCATCACAACGATTTCTCCTAAAAGAGATGGTTTTCAGGAAGAGGTGAGACAAATCCATGGCTTTGTCCACAGCTCCCTCCACCCCGTCAGACTGGCGTACCAGCGTGGGTCTCAAAGTGGGGCAGGAAGGGTGCAGGGAGGGCTAGGCATCCTCTGTGGGTGCTGGGGGTGGGTGACCAGCAGGGAGGGACAGGAGGAGGGAGAGCCACAAATCAGGAGGGGAAAAGGGTTGAGTCCTACCCCGTGTGCAGGGAGTGAGAAGAGATGGGCTCAGGGAAAGTGCTCCACTGCAAAGCAAGGGAGATGGTCAGGAGGAACTCAGAGGCTAATGAGGGCTAACGAGCGCAGGCTATTAAAGTAGGAGTGGGGCAGGTGCTGAGGAAGAGCTTTTGCCTGGGGAGGGCACCACGCTGGGCTGGAGCTGGTGAGTTGTGCTTCAGAGAGCAGATCTCTGCTGGGAGCTTTTGTTGGGGGTGTGGGGGTCTGGGGCTGGTGAGTTCCTGTGACCTCCCTTCTTGCACTTGAAGTGATTCATTCAGAGTTGAGCCAAATGTTAGGAATCTGGGTTGGCCTCCTGGTTCCCTGCTGAACTGGCTTTTGACCTTCACGGGCAGTGTGTCCTGGGGTTGTTAACCAGCCTAAATGCAAGGGGCAGTTAAATGTCAGCAGCCTAGCCCACAGAGAGACCCTGTTAAGGGGACAGAGGTATCTGAAAAGTCCTCTGCAGTCAGCCAAGCTCACATTCCTTGTGAAGCTGATTATTCACTCCTCTGAAGCTGAAATAATAAAAATATCAGACTCTTACTGTTTCTGGATTGCTAAAAGAAGGAGACTTGCAAATAGCAGAGCTTCCAAGTTGATCTTGAGACTGGAGGAGTTTGGACTGAGTTGAAACAAGACTCAGATGTCCATCCAGACCTGCAGCCAGCTCATCTGAGCTTCCTTTGGGCAGGTGTCCATCACCTCACCTGGCACTACTGTGCTGTGGCTCCTTATCTAACAGCTGGCAGACACCAAGGCACCGGAGTTATCACCCCATGGAGCTCCAGCTCCCAGTTTGTCCTGGATTTTCTAGCAGGACCATAAAGGCTATGGCAGAAGCAGCATGTACAGAGAATGCCATACGCTGCTTCTGCAGGTGTCGCCTGAATATCTGACCGTATGTTACACCCATATAGTGTTTCCCCCACCACCATAGGAGTAGATATCTAATGCACTTGGGCTTCATCTCTCTGCGAAAGTCTTATCTCCTGCTCACCACTTGCTCACAAGAAGTAACACTGCTTATCTCCATCACAACTTCTGCCCAAAAGGTGACCCTAAACTTGTCCAAAGGCTTCCTGACCCACTGAAAAACCTGCACTGCCTCAGCCCTGCCTGCAGCAGGATTGGATGGGATGGGGTGCTGGGACTGAGAGGCTGAATGTGCAGAGGAGTTGGGGGGCTGTGAGGAGTGGGAGCATAATTTTTCCAGCCTAACAGCGGGCTGGAGCTAGATCTGAAGTTTGGGGGAGATCGTTGCTTTATCTAAGGCAGAGGCTGGCCCACAATCCTGCCTTCCCTCCCTGCTCCATGCTGGTGGGAAAGGGGAAGATGCTTAAAACATCAGGAAGCTGAAGAAAAGCTGTGTGGCTATAAAACTCTGTGATTGTAGAAAAACACTCAAGAATAATTGTGCTAAATAGGTTTTTGGCTGATGCTGGCTGTCCAGAAGGCTGCTCAGCCCTTCATCCGCAGTTGTGCAAGTACAGCTCTGGGGAGGAAGAGAAAGAAGAAGAAATTTGGAGCCTGTGGCCAGGGCTGGGCACCCTGGCACCAGGGCAGTGCTCAACAGTGCTCCCGGGGGTCTTTGCTTTCTCTTGCTGGCAATTACTTAACAGAATGGGTGTGCTATCCCCCCCTTGCAGGGGCTTTTCTGCTCATCCTTCCCCCTCCTGCCCCTGCAGTGAGATCCCAGGTGAGCAGGAGCAGCTGCCCACCACTTTGGTTGGGTCTCTGCAAGCCTGGATTTGGGGCTTAGAACCAAAAGCTTCCCTTTCAGCCAAGTGGGGTGCAACTGGATTGTTCTCTGTGTTCTGCCTGCTCAGCAAATATGATAAAATCACATGAAACAGGAAAATGCAGCAGAATAGAGGGAGTGGGGAACCCCCAGTCCATTCTCCAGCCTGAAGCACCTCTGTTTTCTACCAGTTACATGTGACGTGTACCCAAGGCCGTTCAGAAGTTAGGTCCTGCAAAAAAAAAAAAAGTCTCTGGGAAGGAAGGCAGGCCAGCAAATGCTTTTGGGGGGCTGGAGAGGACCATATGCTGTACACAAACCTTCTTCCACACCCTGGTGGCTGCTGGAGGGCATCTGTGGGGCTGCTGGGATCAGCATGTCCTGAGTGGGAGAACCCTGGCAAGGTTGTTGCATCACCCAAGAGCCAGGTGTGGATTTTGAAATGAAGCTGAAAAGTAAGGAATTTTCCCCTTTCAGGATGGGGTTAGGAGATGGCTGGACCTAGCCCTTGCTCCCCTGCAGCCTCCCAGTCCATGTGCTGGGGCCTCGAGGGCAATGCTGGGATGGGGCCCCAAGGTCTCCAGCTGTGAAGATGAAGCTCAAATTACTTTGGTGGGGCAGGGGGATCAACATCTCCATGTCACGGCAGGTGGAGATGTGGTGGGAGTTCACAGCAGGCTGAAGGATGACAAAATGTCTTCTTTTTTTTAATAACTTTTTTAAGATTAGAGTTACTCTTTCCAATGTCTTGGCCAAATTCTGCTCTCTGTCTAGCTGGAGTCCCTCGGCAGCCTTGGACAGATGCTGTTTTCCTTCGTTTCCTGCCTCTGCCTGTCCAAGCGATGCCAGATGTTGTCTCACAGCTGCTGTTTTCCAGCCCAGAGGTGGTTTCAGCACAGGGCTGGGTAGAGCCCTCCTTGTGAATGGGAGGTGCTAAAATTAGCCACTCTATAAACACATCTTGGGACACCACAAAGCACCCCATTTCGATGACTGGGCTGCCCCACAGCTGTGCAGTGAGACCAGTCCCACTTGCCCAAAAAGCAGACGCGTGTGAGGGAGATAAGCGCTCCTCCATGGCCAACTCCAATGAGCAAAGGAGAGTTCTCAATGAGCAGGTGAGCTCTTCTCAAGTTGAGTGTGGGATGTGTGTGTTTCCCACTGCTCTCCCCTCCCACCCGCACCACGGGGCTGGTGTGATGAGTGCTCCCAGGAAAGCCTGTCCCCAGGCAGGAAAGGCCACACCATGCTTCTGAGATGGGTCCTCATAACTCTGCTGAGCCTACGCTGCGGCTTTCCCTCCAGCAGATGTGCGGGTTTGGGATTGGCCTGGTAACGCTAACACATGTGGACTCTGGCCAAACTAGAAGCGAAGGCAGGATTAATGCAGCTCCTGAGTGTGCTTTGGCCCCTGCCACGAGGGCTGTGAAGACAGCTAAGGGTGCCCTCTTCCACAGGAGAGTGAGCTCAGGTGAGAGCCGTCCTGCCTGGGAAGTGCTACTCAGCCACAGACCAGAAAGGTGTGCGTTCAACCAGGTCCACCCCACACTGGAAGGAGGTGACTCCCACAGCAGGCACTTTTTCTGTGGGACTGCACCCCACAAAACTGCCTGGCTGTTGTAGCATTGCAAGTAGAAATGGCTTTCTGGAGGAGCTATGCTGGGAAGTCTTCAGCAGACATGTGGGTTGACATGGCTGAGCTGTGGCTGGTCCTTTTGTAGAGCTGGGCTGAGTTTCTTCCAAGACAGCCCCATCATTCCCTCCCCTGCCTCAGCAACAAGATGCGAGTCTTGTAGACACAGGAACCTCAGGGAATGGAGATATCTTGGAGGAGAGATGATGAAGCACAGGGAGATAGCTGAGCTCTCCGCTCTTTTGGCTCAGGAGGGCTGGATAGGACAAGGAGCCAGGGAGCTCTGCCACATGCTTCTCCTGCTCTTGCTTCCCATTGGAGAAGCAGACTCTTGTAGGAAACTCCAGCCCATTCTCAGAAGGGTGGGGTGGCAACACCTCCCTGGGCTGGCTAGAGGACAAAGTCCTTCCGAACCGTGTTAGGCCCTTATCTGGAAGGGGAGTGCAGCTCTCCAGGCTGGCAGAAGATTTATCTTCATGGCCGAATGCTGTATCTAAAGTTGGTTGAAAAATGGAGTTTCTTTTCCTGTGGCAGCTTCCAAGATTTCACATATTTGACTTCATCCCAAATCAGGCTGAGGAGTGGAAATGTCTAAAAATACTGTAAGGAAAATGCAAACATGCACAAGCATGGCAGGAGCACTGACACGATAGATTTTTTTTCCAGCCTTACTGAAGTGGAACATGTTCAGCCTTTGGAAAACAAACTCCAGTAAAATTGTTGCATCGCTGCAATGCCTGTCTTTTGGCCCAAATGAAATGTCCGAGCAGGATGCTTCATGTCATGAGTGTGGCAAGATGTAGGCTGTTTTCTCTAGCATCTAGGTGTCTCCTCCAACTGTGTGATGAGCCCTGTGGGCTGCCCAGGTGACTGGATCTTGCCTGACGTATCTACAAGAATTGCATGGACAGATAAAACTGTGTTGCAAGTTTAGAGGATAACCTGGATGCTGGCTCCTTCCCCGTCAGCCAGCTCTTTTAAGGCCACGAGGACCCCACAATGCCATCCAGGTTGAGACTCAGGGCAGGAAGAGTGGAAACCCAGGCAAACGGGCTGCTCATGGGGACCAGGGCTGGGAGTTACGGTGATGCACTTACGGGTTATTTTGGCAATGCATGATACTTGAATTTTTTTCCCTTTGCAAACCATTTGTCAAGGTGGGGTTTCATTGATGGAATGCAAATGTCCAATAAGGTTTTCAGAGGTAAATAGAGGGAATACTTCCAGTACAGTGACTTGCCTCTTGCATGAGACCAGAGATGAAGGCATTGCAGCACTAATGTGTCCCTTACACCATCGGACAATTTCTCCCTCCTTGATCATCAGCTGCCAGGAGAGCAGCTGCGGCCATCCTCACTTTACCAAGGAGAGCTTGCTGGCCAAACAGGGCAGCTTTGAATAAATAAATAATAATCTGTCTTTAATTTCCCCTCCTTCTTTTTGGTGATGAATGGCTCCCGTTGCAGCGTGTGGAAGAGAAGCAGCTGTTGATGGAGAGCAGGGTGGCTTCTCCAGGGTTTATTGTTTTAATCATGGCCTGAGTGAAAGTGACAACCCAAAGATGAAATATCTGCTGAAAGGAAATCATAACTCTGGGTGACTCCACTTAGCTTCACAACTATTAAGAACGTATTTTTGTTGGACACGAAGGAACATGATTTCAACCGACTACGTGTTTAAATGCTGCTTCTGTCTGCATTAATGCCGTTGGGTTTGCAATGTCTCCGGTGCCCTGGTTGGGAGCTCTTAGACCTACCTGGAGCCTCACATCAGAGCCTCTTCAGCCTCGGCAGGTTTGTTTTTTCGTGGATCTGTGCTGCACTAAGGAATGGAAGCGATGATGCTGAATGGGGCTTTATAATCCCAAAGAAGGCAAGGTGGGAAAGATGGTAGGCATGGGATCTGCTCCCCGCTCAAGGGGAATGACCCTCCCAGCATGGGCAGAAAGATGCCAGCAAAGTGTGGAATATATTGGGTGACACCTGGGCAACTGGCACTCAGATGGCGACTGTCCTCACCAGCCATCACTTGCTCTGCCCAGGCTCTCATGTCTCTCTTCGGGTGTCTTCAGTGCTCAGCATAACCAGACCCTTTCTCATCCTGCTGCTGGCCCAGAGCCAGCACCAAAACGTGTTTTGGGGCTGGCTGTCAGTGCACAGGGCATTGAGTCACATCCTGATAATGATAGTCTTGGTGTTGGGTGCTGTAAAGCAGTAGGTGGATGGAGAGTGAGGAAACAAGACTACAATGAGCATGGTCATCCCACCGCCCAGCCACCAGAGCAGGACTTCTGCACGCCCCCTCTCCATGGCATAGATGGAGTTAAATGGCACATATTGCTGCAATGTGTTTAAACTGGCGCATCTTTCCTCCAAGAACCGTAAATATGGGGGAGAACAGTTAAAAATAGCATCTTCCATGTTCCTGAAAAAATGTTCTCATGTGCTCTGCTGGCTGCAGCCACCGTTATGAAACCAAATATTTCCCATCAACAGTCATTAGCCTTCGAGTCTGGGCTACAAAGCTGTTTATTACAATAAGAGCCGTTACCAGGAACGGAACAGGATTAGAATAGGAAAGTCAGCAAATTTATTATTTTCCTAATTAAAAAACCACATCATAGACCGCTAATGGTGCCAGGAGGTTTGCTCTCCCTCTGCTGGATGGGAGCCCTGGCAGCTCCTCCATGCTGTGGTCAATCTTCAGCCCCTGATGTCCCAGAGTAGGAGACAGAGGTGGCACAGGGAGGGTGTAAGCATGGATGTGCCCATGCAGCCACACCCGTGTATGTGTATACCCTCCTCACACAACCTGAGGAAACTGTGCATGCAAACGTGGGTCCCAGTCCACAGCTTTCCCTTGAGGAGATGGCATTGCTGCAGGTATGTCACCTCAAGCTGATTTTGTTGCATGCCCTGGCTATGTTGAAACCAACAGGGAGAAGCATGTGCTGGATGGTAGTGGGAATGTGCCTGTGCCCAAAAGCGTTGTTGGACCGCGTGCATGGCATGTGCCACATTAATGTGTGCAGAGCTACAGCTGTAGGTGCAAGAGTCAGGACAGCAGTGGTGGGGTTTGTTTGGTTTTGTTTGCCCCCCTACTCTCCTGCAGGCTCTCATCCTGGCTGGAGGAGCCCTAGTGGCACCTTAGCCCAGGACACCAGCCAGTGTGGGCATCCCTCGGCAATGTATTTACAACAGAGCGCCGGCATGCCACATTCCTCATGTTGCTGCAAAGGGGATGGTTTACCCGTGGACCTGCAATGGAGTTGCGATGTTGCCTCCAACTCGGACCTCACAGCACTGATGCGCCTGTGGTTGCGCTCTGAGGGTCCAGGGTTCTCCTCTCCCATCTGGCCTCCCTACATGCCCTTTCTTTCATCAAACTCTAGCAGGAAGCACAGCTCCACTGGGGCAGAAGGAAGGGATGGAGAGGAGGCAGGCCCTGGGAAGGGATGAGGTGAGTGTGAGCAGAGCCTGGAGGGAGGGTCTGCTGTGTATTGAGTCTGGGACTGTGCAAAGGCTGAGGCTGGGGAACCCCACTGAAGAGAGCTGGGATGATCCCTGCTGACCCTGCACCTGACTGATGCAATGGGGACTTTTGTCCCAGACGTTTATTTTCTGGAAGGGAGGAAGGGGGAGTTTGAGATAGAAAGTGTGGCTGAAAAGCTGCTCTCCATGTATTTTTGTTCACCTTTCCAGGATTAGGGGGGGGGGGGGGGAAAAGTAAAGAAAAAGAAAAAAGAGTTGGAGGGAATTGCTTAGAAAAGAAAAAAATTGGTTTCCTGGCAAAAAAAAAAAAATACACTGAACAGACACATCCAAAAATCTTTCAAGAGAAGACTGGAAATGTGGAAACCCCGCTAAAACTCTTATGTACTCAAATGTCACTATTTCAATGAATTCTAAAACTCGTGGTTTATTTGACACTGGGTGACTCTGCCTCTGCTTGTATTTCCCGAGATATCTTCGAGGTGTGGGTCATCAAAAAACCAAAGCCTGAAGATGTTGCTGTGTTGGCCAGGCTGGAAGCTTGGTCATCTGTGCCTTGTTCTGAATGAGAAACAGGGACGAGTATGCTTGGTGACCAATAGCAATTCCCACGTTAAGGACAGAAGCGATGAGCTGGAAGGAGGTGGGTGCTGGCACCTGGGGAGAGCAGGCTGCTGCCGCCAGAGCATGCTCAGAGGAGCTGGTCAAAAACTGGCCAGTGAGGAAGGAGATCTTTAACTTTTTTTGACACCTCTGCATTTTTTTTTGGTTGTTTCCAAGAGGTGTAAAGTGCTTTTCTCTGTCCCTCAGCATCTCAGGATTGGATGTATCCATCCCAATGTATGGCAGTATCCAACCATACAACAGGTCTCTTTCATCCCAGCTGAGCTCTGGTAGCTCAGTGGAGGGTCTGGTTGAAGGATTTCTGGGTATCTGGATAATTCTGCAGTGAGTAAACGCTACCCTCAAGCCAAAGGGCTGCAGAACGGAGCAGCCAGAGCATGTCCTGGTCTCGATGAGACTGAACAAGTCATGGTGCCACTTTGTTACAGGGCATTCAGTGCTGTTATTTGCAGATTTAAAGGCTGAACTTGTTCCACTCCTGGCAGTTACTAGGACAATATCTAAAGCTAGTTTAATTTCCATCAAACCTGACCTATTTTATTCTGTCACCATGAGAGCTGGAAAGCAAAGGTGATGCAGCTCTCAGCATCATGGTCCTTCAGCTCAGCAGCTCCAATGCTTTGCTCTGGAGCCTTGTCTCTCCCTTCAGCTCCTGCTTCTTGCAAAATCAATCACTTTATATAGTTATTTTAATCATATGAATCTTGCTGTTGATGTATATCTGGGCTGAGGCGCAGGAGGGACCAATTTCAACCCAAATAGATTTGTCTTGGGAAGTACCATTGGCTGTTGGGACTCAAGGAAGAGCAATGCTCCAGAGCTCAAGTCCTGGGGTGCAGCTAAGCCTCTCGCAGGGCTATCACACTTTGAGAAGTTTACACAGACTTTGCCAGCTCTCCTAAACAAAGGAAAGATCTTATCTTTTCAGGTTTTTTTTTCTTCTTACACTTTCAAGGATTTCTTTGGCTTGATTTCTGGCAGGGAATTTGCAAAGATACCGGTCAAGCCTCTTGCAGCCAAGAAACAGTAAGTAGGCTGTCCCAGCACAGAGAAAGATGTCCTGAACTTGCTGGAGATGATGATTTGTTTCTTAGCCAGCATCCTCTGGGAAAGCCCGGACACAGGGCATCTGTTGTACCAGGACTGCTCTGAAAAGCCTCCTGCAACACTGAATTTATAGTGTGATGCAGCTCATCCCTAGCTCATATGGTTTGCACTTAAATGGCAGTGTCATGAAATGTTTGGTTTAAAGTGTGACTGGGAGACATGGTCCTTCTCCATCTCTTGGAATTGGGTGTCCTGCACCACCACTGCTGTCCCCTGGACTTCATGCCTGCTCCAGGCATCCTGTTGCTGTCTCAATGATGGCTGGTTGTTACCCACTGAAGGGCAGCAGCATGGTCAACAACTGGCATCTTCCCAGAGAGCACATGAGGTAGGTGATGGGGATGGCTGCACACCTGGGGACTGCGTCGCAGTGGGTTCCCCACCGCCCTTCCTTGCTTGTCACAGAACTGGAAGAAGGGAAGCACATTACAAAATGCTTTCCATCACCAGGCAGCTCCATTAGCCCTTGTGTTTAGTTTTATTAATGAGAAACATTAGTGGGGCAATATGTCAGCAGGCTACAACGCTCCAGGACTCGATCTCTCCAAGGAATCACCTCAAGCAGTAAGAAACGGTGCTCTCGGTGTCTCTCAGACGGCACCTCCTGTAACCCTACCTCTGATGGGCCCTATAAATCCCTCTCAGATTGCTGATGGGACATAAATCTCCCTGAAACCGCGATGCTTACCAACATTATTGAGACATAAATCCCATGTCAGCTTAGTGAAATATCTGTGGCTATCGAGTTAAACGAGTCAAGACAGCTACTTAACTATTCCCAAACATCAGCTTATTAAAATGCAGGCAAGGAGCATATGAGGAGCAGCCCAGAGGAGACGTTTTCTGAGCAGCCATTTATCATGTTTGTACAAGTCATAAACAGGTCTATGCCTTTTGGCTCTGCCTTGAATTTCCAGGAATGGAGATACAGTTGGGAAGAGCAGATACGGGAGGGTCTGTTCGGATGCAGGTTGAGTTGGGGTGTCAACCTACGTGCTGCAGAAAGGACCGGTTTTCTGCTGCAGCCAGATGGAGCTATGGCGTTTGCAGCTCCGCTTCTCAGAAAAGAGAAGGGGGCTTGCCAGGAGGGGAATAGATACACAGGCGCGGGGCAGGCTTGTGAGAAATGGGCACCTCAAAAAAACCTCAGAGAAGTACAAAATGAAATAGCATGTAGTGTTATGGCAAAGTAAGAAATAACTGAGCTTTTTGACAGCTTGGGTAAGGGGAAAAAAGGGAAAGAAAAAAAAAAAAAAGCCTTTCTGCACCCTATTTTAGCGTCCCAGGCTGCAAACAAATCCCCAACTCAAGCCTAAGTGCAGTTTGTAATGGCAGGACGCAGGCTGGAATTCATCTCTAATGGTGAGCAGGCATCTCTGTAATGGGGAGGATTTACAGCTTCTTGTTCCCAACACCCTCTCCTTCAGCAGCTGGAGCAATGGTGTCCTCCTTCATCTTGGGAGTCTCCCTCGCTTCTCACACTTTGCTGGTTCTCGCAGTGGAGAATAGTTTTCCCCCTGAAGCACAGGTGAGACGGTTATTCTGCACCAGCCTTTTGACCCACCATTGCCTGTGACCGTGTCCCTGGGGCTGGTGGTGCCTGGTAGGAGTTCACGGGCTGTGCCAGGGGCTCCCGAGAGCCAGTCCTTCTGCAGGCACTGGGAACTGAGCTGGGACCATGGAGCCTCTTTGTGCAACTGGCTGGAGAGATTTCCCTGCAGGGAAATGAATCAAACCCGTCGCCAGCTGGGACAATCCAATTACGTCATGTTTGCTTGAGGTCAGGGGCTGGGGAGGAGAAGATTTAAAACCCCTTCTCTCCAGGACATGAAGGCCCGTGATTTGGCCGCTCCAGTGACTGTTACGATCCGTGACAGCGTGAAATGTCGATGTGGATGCTCTGTGAGGCATGCTGGAACCGGTGACGCAGGAGTGTCGCATGGGCGGGTGCCTGAGTCAGCACCCAACACTGGGACGGTGCCCAGCGTTTATGTAAACTCTGAACTGCTTTCAGCCTCTGAGCTGAGCCATAAATCTCCCAAGAAGTAGCTCTTGTGAGGATGCTGATCTTTCCAGGGTAAGCTGAAGCTGGAAGTAGAGGGAGAATAAACTTGCCTGCCGATGGGCACTGCATGGTCCTGGCTGGAGTGACCTCCTGAAAGATGCACGAGGACATGATGTCTTTGGAGAGTCCCCAGGGCTGCGCTCAGGACCAGTACAAACACTGCCTCAGGATGCCTTGGGGTAGAAAGCAGCAGCCTATTAGGAGTCCACCTATCCGACCTCCAAAAGGCCACAATTTCAAAGTGAACACTCACACAGGCGAGTCAGCAAAACCAACAAATACTTCTTTCATCTCCAGTGCTTTTCTCAAAAAACACGTGCAACATTATTGGAAAAGCTCAGGAATTCAACCTATCAGTTAATCTGCTCAGTAGCATATCCAAAATATGCAGGACCAGGTGGTTAAAACATTTTGTGAGCTCTGTTGGTGCATGCAGCCACTCTAAATGCTTGAAAATTATTTTCTTTTTTTTTCCCTCAGAGAAAATAAACTCAAGGACTGCTGATAACTTAATTTGTTCATGGGGTCCCCTCCATTGCCTCACATCCTCATTTAAAGGCACTTTAAAACTTGCAGTGTAAAAACAAAACATCTTGCAAGTGCCTCAAGTGCTTTAGGAGACCGTCTTTAATAGGAAGTTTCTCTTGGGAGACAAAGTCCCTTTGAGACAATGAGCTCAAAAATCAATCACTTTGGAAAGTGGAAGTTTGGCATCTGGTGTCAAATAGCAGCCAGAAACCCACCCCACAGTCCTCAAAACAAGTTAAAAGGAGAATTGCATCATACTACTGCTTGCTTAGACCAGACCTATGGCCCCAGTCTCCTGGGCTGGTCCATACCATCAATGCCCAACCTGTTTGCATTGTATGGGTAAGCAGCTCTTGTGCTTCATCGTGCCAGCTGGGTGGCTCATGACCAAAACCTGAGCATCACACACGGGTACGAGGTGCTCTGTGGTGTTGGCAGGAGAGGCACTGCTGTCCCCACAGAGCCCGAGCGAGCATGTGGGTCCAGACCTGTAATCCCAAGTGGAGAAAAAACCCAGCCTAGGAGATGTCATCAAATTAACAAGTGAAGCAGTTTCTCCTCCAGAAAGCTCTGCTGGCTTCCTCCCATCCAGCTGGGCTTTACCCTGTGGGCTTGACCCCTTTCCTCAGAGCTGGAGTTCAAGTGGCCTATGTCTAATTTCTCACCACATTCTGATGAGTGTTTTCATAACACTTTTGTCCTTCCCAGCTTTGGGGACCTGCAAGAGCTCAGCCAGAGCTGAAATTCTTCTGCCCTTTGACATCTAATTTTGTTCTCTGCAGGATGTTTCCTGGAGGGCTTATAGGAGTCTTGAGAGAAGTCACCCAGCCCCACAGCAGGAGGAATTGGTGCCGGCAGGGATCACGGTGATGCTTCATGATCTTATACATGGTTGTCAAGCACAAGGACTGACTCAGCCTATGCCGGGGTGGCACAGAGCACATCCATCAGCCGATTGATGCCTTGTAGTGATGCAGAGGGGTCAGAGGAGCTGTGGTGCAAGCAGAAGTGAAAGAGGGCAAGAGTGAGGGGAAACAACTTGTCTCCTGCCCAGCTGTGTCCTTCCCTCCTCTGCCAGTGGGTGACCCCTGGGATCATTGGCCAGTGCCTGCGCATAGACCTGGGCCGCTTGAGGCTGGTCCTGCAGCCCTGGCTCTGCCTCACCCCAAGAAGGATGGTAAAAGGCTGGGCAGGGGCAGTGGGGATGGCTGGAGATGCATGGGAGAGCTGGAAGCAGAATGGTCAAACAACAGCTCTTTGGAGAGGAGGTGGGGAATGGGTTGAAGATGGAGCTGGGGACAGGGGTGAGGCCAAGCCCCCGCATGCTTGTCAGGGGACAGCAGAATTGGAAACCACAGAGCCACCATCTGAAGCTTGTTGCTGTGCTGGAAACTAGCAGTCAGGAGGGACTAATGGTGTGTGGAGGCAGCCAGCAGTGTAAGGGGTGCAGGGGAAAGGTGTGTGTAGGAGGGTGCCATCTGAAAGTGGCATCAGGGGCTCTGTGAGAAGGTGTTACTTGCAGGAAAACTGATTGCACTCATGATGAACTCCACTTGGATTTCACAGGGGCTGAAATACTGCATGTGGAAAGGAAGCATTCTTTCATCCTTCTGCCCATGCTGCTCTTTGTTTGAACTATCCATTTTCTTTCCCCATCTTTGCAGATATATGCTCTCCTACGTAGCCCTTTTCTCCCTGCTGTCTGGCTTCCGAGTGACTTTATTTTTTCAGGTATTTGTAGCTATGCTTTCATTCTAAGCTCATAGCAGAAGGTGCATCTCCTTGTCCCTGCTTCCTGGGGCTGCTGGCTTCTTCCCAGGTGCTTTTAGCCCCATCTTAGAGCTGCTAATGGTGTGAAATCTCCAGGGATTTAGCCTTATTTGACTCAATCGGTGCTATTTTCTCTCTTCTGCTATTTCTTGCAGTATGTTTGGAGGCTTTGTGGCCAAGATGGAGCCCTCTGAGCCTCTCATGCTGCCTGAAGCCTGCAGCTCTGGACATACGAAGCACTCTGGCTAACACTTTGGGTTATGTAGTTCCATCAGCACGGTAGGAAGCCCACCCCTTACAGCCTTTTCATTGCCCGCCACTCGCTTTGTGGGATGGGGAAGCTGTCAAGCGTGCCCTGGGTGCAGCGGCCATGCATTTGGAAATGCCTCTGGGCTGTGCATGTGGAGAGAAACCATGGTTTGGTGCCTCTGCTCATTAGACGTCTCTGCAGCCTGTTGACGCTACTCTTGCGTACAAGAGTCTGAGCTGGTGCCAACAGCCCTGCACTCTGACATGGAAGTGGCCAAACTCTGTTTTTGGTGTCCTTGGCTCTCTTTGATGTGTTGCCTTGCTGCCCCAAGCTTCCGCACCCCAACCCATGATATTCCCTGAGGTGGACCCCTCTTTCTCAACAGCCATGAGAAACATCTTCCTTGTGGTGTTTCGGAAAGGAAAAATATGTCCTTGGTTTCTGTAAATAGCACAGAGAAATGATTTCTCATGATCCTGCTAGGAGTAGTGTTTCTGTAGCTTGAGCCTCATAAGCATCCTGGGCAAATGTCAGTGAAGAGCCCTTCTCACCGCTCTGTGGCCAGGCCCTTCCCATGCTGTTGACTTCACACAGGCCTTTAGGAGCCCCTGGGGAGCCAGGAGCCCTCTGTCCCAGGTGCTGTGAGAAACAGTGCTTTCCTCTGCTAAGTCAAGCCCTGAAAAGGGAAGATGAATGTGCCTACTTCACACATGCCAAATGAAGCTTGGAGACCACCCTTGAACTCCAGTGGCCTGATAATTAGGTGTTGAACTCACAGGTATGAGTCTGGGATCCTTTCATATGGATAGTAACCAACTTCTCCTGATCATCTGTCCTATGATAGGTATCTCAGAAAGTGTTCTACAAATGCTGGCACGGAGATGTCTGTGGCTGGGTGAGGTGGTCTACATCCTACCTGGGAATGTGACAGTGCTTACAGCGTAGCTGCCGCTCACTTCTGCCCCACATGCCATGCGTTTCATACACCCACAGGTTGGGAAAGTTGGGAGGGAAAGTCGAGCAAACCTATCTTACCCTTTCTGGCTCTGTTTCTAGTCTCATCCAGAAGCTCTACACCTGAAGCCTAGAGAAGGGCTACCAGATGAGGGTCAGGGGTGCTGCTAGATCCTGTGGCTGTCTCCAGTTTCACCCGGTTTGTGAAGGTACAGCCTTAGCTGGGAGAGGCAGAGACGCAGGAAGGCTGGAGGCAGCATCTTTTTACTATTGCGGTGACTATGGCAAAACAGCATCTTCCAGGCTACCTGTGTGGCCACTGACGGAGCAGACTGGCCCGAATTCACAGCCGTGGGCTTGTGCTGTGCAGAGGTACAGCAGCAAATTGCAAGGGTCAGAGGCACAGCTGACCTGGCCAGGGAAAGGACGTGACCCAAAGGAGCCATCGCTCCTCCGCAGGAAGGAATTCCTATCAAAGGCAGCGGCCATGTGCCCCCAGAGCACCTCAAGTGCAGTCTGGTAACCGAACAAGTCCCCTCCAGTGTGTTCCTCAGGTCGGAGGCTGCCCTGTGCATCACTTCCAGGCTGGCACAGAGGCAAAAGTGGCCAGGGAAAAAGGAGGGGATTTCCCATTCGGCAATAGGGCCGTACAGAGAGAGCTCTGCCCCAGCTCCCATGCCGCTATCAATCACCCTCTTCCCAGCCCCTGGGGAAAGTGCCGCCAGAGGCAGACCTGGCATATGGAAATTTCAGCCCTTAAGTCAAATATTATTTCAAAGTTAATGACAAACAAAATCTATTTTTGCTGTGGTCTTGTTTAAAATATTTCCCCTTAATCCTCTTGAAATAGCAGTAATTGAAAACGGGTCTTTGAGATGCCAGTGCATACTTCTTTAATTATATCCTGCGCTGCCTGTTTCCAATGAAAGGGCCCTATCTGTTTGCAGTTACCAGCCTTATGAAAACCAGGCTTGGGCCCAAGTCGGTGGGAACCCGAGATCACAAACATTTCCCTTCAGAGGCATCATTTGAGCTAATTAACTTTAATCAGCCCAGAAACATCTCTTTGAGATCTCTTCCCCTGCCTTGGAGCTGGGGCGCATCCAAGCAGCTCCACGGGTGAGGGCTGGTGGGGCAGCGCCGTCTCTTTGTCCCTTCGTCCCCAGGTGACAGGCACCATGGCGGTCCTTGCTGATGCACCGGAGTGTTCTCCAGGAGAGGCTGAGGCTGGCAACACAGTGGCTGGCCAGGGCCATGAAGCAAGGGAAAGAGAAACCCTCCTCTGGAGCAAAAACTCAGGACTTTACAGGCAGTTTGAGCTGCTGAGGAGTGGTTTTGTTGCTGGGGTGGGATAGAGCTACCATACAAGGACCTGTGGTTGGAAAGAGTGTTTTCACAAATCTGCATTGATCGCGCTACAAAGAGGGAGCGATGAGCCACTGGCCGGAGCCACGGTCATCGTTTGGAGGTAAGGACCTGACCTTTAGGAGAGGGCGTTTTCTGGGTGGGGAGCGGGTGATGAGCAGCAGAGCAGCTGCCATGCTGTGTGCTGGACGCGTCCACCTGAAACCAGTCTGGGGCTGTTAACCCTTCCTGCCATAAGCATCTCTTGCTGCATCTGGGCCATTTTGGACAGGAGCTGGAGTTATTTCACCAAAATGCTTCTCACCTGCTGTTTAACCTGCTCCATGATTAAGCCAAAGGGAGGACCTGACCTCAGCAGCCTGAGTGTTGGGGCCCTGAGGGCACTGAGTATTCATTGCCCATTTACTCTTCCTGCTGAGACTGGTTTTTTTCTTCTCATGCCTCCCCAAGCCAGGGGAGGGGAGCTGGGATTTTGGCTAAGTTCAGGCTAGATGGCACCTCAAAGGCTTCTGCTAGGGTGGGCTGTGTGCCCCAGCGCTGTCCTGGCCAAGCCTGAATGCCTGTAGACCCAGCAAACACCTGTACTCACCTGGAAAGCCACAAGCAGACCCTGTTGTCTCCGGACTGACCCAGGCAGAGGCAGTTTGAGGAGAGCAACCTGTGACGGGCAACTTCTGCACCACTTATGGAGGACTCCAGGCTGTTTCAGGGTCCAGAGGCAGACTTAAAAATTCAACAGGTAAGTTAATCGATATCTTAATGCAAATTAACTCAACTAGAGGCAGTATCTTCCATCAGCTCCTTAAACCCCCTGCACGATCGTCGTGTCGTGCAGCCAGCCCGCGTGGTGCTGCCTGCGGTGCTGGGAGCAGCAGGCTCTGTGGGAGAGCCAGCACTCGGAGCAGCAGTGTGAGCAATGTCTTGTAATGTCACAAGAGCCTTTAGAGGGGAGGTTTGACTTTGGGGTTGGGTTGTTGTTGTTGGGTTTTGGCCGGCTGCTGAGGAGCCAGAGTTTATAAAGGGTCTGCAGCGTTATAAAGGGTCTGCTGGGAAAGCAGCAGCCTCAGGAGCAGAAGATGCTGCAGCAGTCCAGTGAGCCCAGCACAAACTGGGTCCCAGGCATGGCATTACATGTGCCCAGCAGGCAGGGTGTGGGCCGGGAGCAGCCTGCTGTGAGACTGGGGGCTTTTCTGCCCCACATATCTTAGGGCTGCATCTGTCATTGCTTTCTAAGTGTCCCAGGCTGGTGATTCAGTGAAATCCAAGACATTGGCTGTGAACAGAAACTGATGGTACAGAAAAATGGATGAAATGTTCCTTGTGAGCTTGTTTGCTGGGGCATTTAAAATTAGTTACAGGAGCAGAAATGAGTGATTGCTCACTTTGCAGGCTGCTCCCTGTGCACTTGGAGAGATTTATTGACTGGTAGCAGAAGATCAGATCACCCCATTCCAGATTGTCTCTGCAACTGAGCACTAATTATGGTTAATGGTTGTACTGAAGTGGATAATTTTTTTTTCTAGTATGACAGCAAGAATAATATGATTTAGCAATATCCCTACAGCAAAAAGGCCAGAAACTGTTTAGAGGTTATTTCTGCAAGCTTTGCATAACAGGCAGAGCAACGGCAAGACGACAATGGGAAAGGGCATTGGCAGAGAAGGAAATCAGTCCCACTGATCTGGGGGGCTCGGTGTGAGCAATTGCTCATCCATCGGAGTACAGGGGAGCTCTTGGGGCAGCAAGCCACGGGAGAATACCCACAGCACTGGTTTGCCATGCAGAGATGTTTTTCTCCAGCTTCCTAGGCTGCAAGAGGCTTATGAGTGTATGGAGCAGAGATCTACCTGTAGAGAGGCACAAAGGGAGAAGAGACCATCACAAGTCCTCTCCACCTAAAAGCTGCCAGCTCCTGCTCAGTAGATGTGCAGTGGAGAAAAAGAAAATAGGTAGGTGTGTTGAAGTGCGGGTTCCAAAGAACTAGGGGGCTCTGTTGCACCCATTGCTAGTCAAAGCCTTTTGCTTTGTACTGCCAGGAATCTGGTGCTTTCACTTCCAAACCAACCTGAACGCTAGGACTGTCTGGGAAGGAGGCATGGGAAGTATAGACAGGTTGTGGGTGCAAAGGTGAGCAGAATAAGTAATAAGAGCATAAAGACACCATAGCAGTAGGGATATTGCATTTGAATATTTGATATGGGGAAGCAATAAAATATATAAATACATAAACAACCAGTCACTGTTTCGTTGTCCCACTGGTCGCCATTTCGATGACTCGCCCATCACTGACCAGCCGGTCAGCAACGCGCCGGTCGCCGTTTTGTTGAGCTGCCGGTCAGTGACCCACTGTTCACCATTTAGTTGACCCGCCGGTTGATATTTCATTGACCCACCAGTCAGCCACCTGCAGGTCGCTCTTTCATTGAGCCACCGGTTGCTGACCCGCCGGTCGGCGTTTCATTGAGTCACTGGTCAGCGACCCACCGGTCGCAGTTTCCTTGACCCTGGTCACTGACCTGCCGGTTGCCGTTTCGTTGACCTGCCGGTTGCCGTTTCGTTGACCTGCCGGTTGCTGTTTTGCTGATCCGCTCTTTGAGCTGCCGGGCACCAACCTGCCGGTTGCTGTTTCTTTGACCCGCTGATTGCCGATGTATCCATCGCTGTATCATTGTTTTGTCGACCTGTTGTCTTTCTGCATCAATTGCCAACCTGTTGTCTCATCGACTTGTAGATCTGTTGATTGCCGACACAGCAATCACTGACCTGAATTCTCATCTACCCGTCTATCGCCGACATGTTGCCTTGTTGACCTGTCAATCACTGACTCATCGTCTCATCTATCTGTCGATCGCCCACCCATAATCTCGTCGACATGTCTATCGCTCCCTTGTCATCTCATTGACCCATAGATTGCCGATACATCGATTGCCGTCTCGTCCACCTGTCAATTGCCGAAACATTGTCTCGGTGACCCGTCAATTGCTGACTTGTCAATACTGGCTGGAGGAGAGATGTGAGAGGCTGAAGGGGGATGGGAGGATGGGGAGAAAGGAGTGTGCTGGGAAAAAAGCGGAGGCCAGAAAAGGGATTATGAAGCCAGGTTCAAAGCGGAGACCAGGAGGCCATCAAACTCGTCAAACCCCCAACTCACTGAACCCCCAACTTGCCAAAGCGCCAACTCCTTGTCTTGTTGAACCGCTGACTCGCCAAAGCACCAACTCACTGACTCCTGAAGCCACCAACTGTAAGACTCGAACCGCCGACTCACTGACTTGCAGTCTCATCGAAGTGCACTCGCCCAACCGCTGATATGCTGTATCGCTGACTCGTCATCTCAAAGTGCCGACTCACCGATTCTCCGACTTGTCGAACTGCCTACTCGTCTTCTAGCCATCTTGTCGTCTTGTTGAACTGCCAGCTCATCATCTCGTCAAACCTCTGACTCATTGAATCACCGAACTGCCAACTTATCGGACCGCCAACCCGTTGTCACAGCGACTGTGGTCTTGTCTATCAAGTCAGCTTCCCCAGCGCTGCGCTGGCCCAGTTCCAAAGCTCAAAGTCACCGTGTTTCCAGGGGGTCTCTGGGTCTCCACATTCCAGTGGTGCTTCCATTCTTGCCTCTCCAACCCATCTACTCTTCCCCTGCTGGTGATCAATCATTTCTCAGGGCAGGGGGTGGTGGTCCCTGCATCCCCATCCCACTTCTGCACCAGTGATCAACAAAATTAAAAGTCCACTTGCCCTAAGGAAGATCTTTGCTGTCCCAGCAGATACTGAAGCAAAGTTCCTGTTGCCAAGGTCACTGCTCAGGGTTCCTCTCTTCTCTTTTTCATCCTTCCCCTTCCAAACAAAAGAGCGCGCCCCACAAATCCTGTTTTATTCTCTCCTATTTATAGGCTTATTTGAAGAGGCATTGGTTGACACAGTATGGGCCAGGGCCAGGCGTGAGATTGGAGCCAGGGGTTGTGTTTTGTGATGCGAGTTACAGGGGTCTGTAGCCCCTTCCCCTGGCTACCTAACCGCGCCAAAACAAACCTCCACATAAAATACAAATTCTTGGAAGGAGAAAGATTCCCCTTCTAGAAAGTTTGTTCCCAACTGAAGTCAAAACTACACCCTGTAGGGACATGGGCCCCAGTACCTCAACTCAGCTTTCAGAGGACCAGGAAAAAGGTCTGATCCTCTCTCTCAGCTGTGTGAGCTAGAATTTGAACTTTTCAGACAACCTATCAGAGTTGCAATGGCACCCCACCATGGGCTCCATTCAATCTGCCATTGGTTAGGGCTGGGCCAGCCATTAGACAAGTGACGCGTGTGCTCTGTTACCCGCCCCCTCCTCCCTTCCCACGCAGAAGGAGAAAGGGAATAAGGGAGAGAGACTGAGGGACAGGAGCAGGAAGCCAAAACTGCTTTAATGAAACTATGAATCATAACATGGTACATATAGGTACACACACAATGCCAACCCCCCCGGTGGCAATCACAGCGCCATCCCCACTGATGCTGTGGGCAGGCACTGCGGAAGGCCTACGCTGCCCTCAGCAGTAGACGGGAACCAGATGCAGGAGACAAATTCCAGAACTGGATTCAGGAATGCACAGATTGGGATCAAAAGCAGAATGGACAGAGTTCTCCTCAGCCACTGGCTATTGAAGAAGAGAGCTGGAGCCTTGTGATCCCTCAGCTTTATACCAGATATGATGGCTATGGGATGGAACAATTGGTTGGTCAGTGTAGGGTCCACTGTCCTGACCGCTGCTCCAACCCCTAACTTACTGCACCCCAACGTGGGACATGAGATTAGCAGTGACCTTGGACTTCAGAGGAGCAAAGAGAAGCAAGAGCCTTTCCACTAACCGCGGTAGTGAGTGTCAACCTCCAGCACCATCACTGCCAGGAGCAGACACTGTCTGTACAAACACACCGTTCACTTCAGAAAGGCTGGGCAGCCCTCCCCTGTCAAAGCTGGAGCTCAGCCCCGGGGTGGCGGGGGCGCAGGCACAGCCTGGAGCAAGGGGTGGGTGGCGGGGTGGGCCCTGCCTGTGCCCAGGTGGGGGGAATTGGGCAGGGGCTCAGGTGGAGCCCGTGAGGGTGGAGCTGGGTGTTCAAAAGGGCTGGGGCTGGCCCAAGGCAAGTTGGGCAGGAGCTGGAGCAGAGCTGGTGTTTTGGTGTTGAGTTGCTGACTGTGTGGGAGCAGCAGCTCCTTGGTGGGGTGCCTGCCTGCCTTGGCTGGGAGCTGTTGGGGCTTATTAGTGGTGCTGCTGGGAAATGAAGCTCTGGGTTGATTTGGGGGCTTGGGAGCTGTTGTTCCCCTTTTTTTTCCTCTCTCCTCCTCATTACTTTTCTTTTTTTTGCACCCCTGTTTACTTCCCCTCTGTTCTTCCTGTCTTCCTTGTTCTCTTTCCCAGTTTCCAGGTGTTTCCCTGCTTTGTCTTTGTCCTGTCTCTCATCTTCATCCTTCCCTTTGTCTTTTTTGTCCTCCTTTTTGCTCTTATCTTTCTCCCCCCGTTCTCATCTTCTTCCCCTGTCCTTCTTTCTTCTCTGCTCTGCTTTGTCTTTTCCCGTCCATGGCCTCCCCCATTAACCTTATTTCTGTTTCTCTACCTGTGGTTGATGGTTTTGGGCTTTTTTTTTCCCCAAGTTCTCCCCCTCTCTGTCCCCCAGCCTGTTTTCCATGGTTGGGTTTGGGTGAAAAAAGAAGGGGAAGGGGGAGAGACCTGACTCTGCCCCCGGGGTTCCTGGTATTCTTTGGTTCATTCTCCTCCTGTCTCCTCCTGCACCTCTGCCTTTTGCCTCTGTCAGGGGGGTTGGGATGTTGGGGCTCAGCCCAGGGAAGTGCCGGGGGCACCAGGTGCCCTGAGGCTGGCTGGGTTGGGGTCAGGTGGAGGATGAGAGGGCTGGTGGGTGGCTGGGTTGGGGTGCAGGGAGCTGTTGGGGCTTGTGTGGGGGCCCCAGACTCACAGCCTGTTCCCTTCTCTCCTCCTGCTGGTGGCTGAGCCTCCTCCTGTCCTGGAGCCGTCCTTGATGAAGAGGAACCTGGTGACTGCAGGACCAGCCCGGCTAGCCAAAGTGGTGGTTGTCGGGGATGGATTGAGGCCCCTGGGTGTCTGAAAGCTAAGTTGAGGGACCAGGGCTGGGGAGGGTCTGGAAGGACGGGACAGGGGTAGACATGGCAGGGAGGGCTGTCCCAGAACAGTCCGCTTGGGGTGGGCCAAGGGACTGCGTTACTTCTCAGCACCAGACCAGTGTGGGCCAGGCAGCTCCAGCCTGCATTTGTTGTTGTGTGGTTTGTGCAGTCCGTCTTCTGTGTCCTAGAGCTTCCTCAGGTCTTGATGTCCTCCTGGCTCTTTGAGCTTGAGGGGCACAGCAGGTGCCTCGGGCACCATCCCTTGGGCCTCCAATGCCCATACTCAGTGGCACTGTGCCCATTGGGCGCTTCTTCTCTTGTGTAACAATCTTGAGGCGTGGTTAGGTCTTGGGTCTCAGAAGTTTCCGCTTGGTTCAGTTTTGCGGCATCGTGCCAGGCTGCATCAGCAGCTCTGTTCTCTTACAGTCCATGTTCATGGTCTGGGGCCCATTCCCTGCATCCATCTGTCCTTAAGTCTTGATGTCCAGCTTCTTGTGCATCTGTCATCTCGTTTCTGACAGGAACTTTTTGTGTCGGTTTGTTGCATTAGACTCTTTTCTGGGGCTGCTCTAGAACCTCCTCAACTCTGTTGTGGCTCTCTAGGTCTTTTTGCATGACAGCATCTCCAGTCTGGCAGTCCTTCTTCTTGGCCAGAGGTTTTTTTCCTCATGTTTGCATCGTGTTGTCTGTTGTGTTGTGTAGCGTTGGTTTCTGTGTCTTTGGTTCGTATGCTGACACTATTTTGATCTGTTGATCTGCCTCGACTCTTTGTTTGGGCAATGGTTGTATGGTCCTTTTTGATGGAGCAGGCATCAGCAGGCTCTGTGGATGGCCAGTTTCCTTAGTGTGTTGTGAAGGTAGGTGCTGGGGAGCCATCTGGGAGGAGCTGTTCAGGGGTAGGGCAGCAGGTGGAATCTCACAGGAGTGAAGGCTTGGGTGTGTCTTCCCCATGGCAGTGGTTTTTGCTTGTGTCTCATGGTGAGGTGTTTGGGGGGTGGTGGGGCAGTTATCTGCATGTTGGGGTGGAGGGGGTGGGTGTCTGCTTGTCATGGCTGGAGCTGCCTGGCCCAGGGGAGTAGCAGTGCTATGGCCAAGACTAGCAGAGCTTTATGGCAATGTGGTCACCTGTTGATCTGCCCAGAGTCTTTTAGCAAAGCCCATCCAGTCTGTCTCTGGGTACGCAGCTGTAGACAGCTGCCACAGTCATTGTCATAGAGTTTTGTGGGTGCCGGAGGTGGGACTGTGGTCTTCTGGGAGCAGCAGTTGTGCAGGTTGATACTTGAATGTGCCTTATGTTGTACTCATGGGGTTCAAGAACTGGGTTTTTGGCTTTTTTTTTTATCTGTAGCAAGGAAGAGGCAAAGAGAGAAGCATCCTTGCGGTGAATGTCTCCTGCTGGCATTGGGAGCTGTGGTGAGTGCCGTGTTTTCTGGCCTCTTGGAGTTTGCATCCCGGCTCGCTCTCTCTGCTCTTCCTGAAAGGAGGTTGTAGAGAGGTGGGGATTGGTCTCTCCTCCTGTGTGACAAGTAACAAGATGAGAGGAAATGGCCTTAAGTTGCATCAGGGGAGATCTAGGTTAGTTATCAGGAAAAACTTCTTTAGAGAGAGAGTCATTAAGCATTGGAACAGGCTGCCGAGAGAGGTGGTGGAATCCCTATCCCTGGAAGTGTTCACAAGTTGTGTAGAGGTGGCGCTGAGGGATGTGGTCTAGAGACCCTGGCAGTGCAGGCTGTGCGGTTGGACTTGATGATCTGCAAGGTCTCTTCTGAGCAGATGATTCTATGATTCAGTTGGTCACTCTGAGGGAAGAATGTCAGGAGAAGTCAAGGTTCAGCTGCATAGGGAGTAGAAGGTCTGCTTGGATGCAGGTGTCTCATTTTATTTTCTGCTCAGCCATTTTTTAGGGAGTGTTCAGGGGTGGCCAGATGGTTTCACAGTGGGCAATCTTTCCCTTTTCTTCTCTGGGCATTGTCTTCTCCTGGCATTCCTGACTGCCTTGAAGATGGAGCCTTGCTCTTTTCCCTAGTTGGGCTCTCTGCTGTGGAAGCCACTGGCCTCACCTCTCCTAATAAGACCAATGATCTAGCAGGGGTTTGGGTGGGCAGCTTAGGGTGTGTGTCTGTCAGGTGCTGGATCCAGTGGTTTCTCACCAGTGTGATGGTACTCTTCTGTGTTTCGGTCTCTCAGGGGCTACAAGCAATGATGGCTGCAGCATCTGACACTGGAATCAGACCTGGAGAAGAGGCAGATCATAAGCTGCACCCACTCCCCTTCCGATTCTTCAGTCTGGCCAGTTGGTAAGCCTGATGGATGGTGGTGTTTACCAATGGACAACAGAAAATGGAATAGTAACCCCTGTCACTGACAGCTGCTGTCCTGAGCGTGACACCAAGCGTAACAGTACTACAGGCAGCCACCCGCTCTTGGATGGCCCCTCTCACCTGTTTTTATGATTCCCCTAAAGGAGGGGAGGACAACTCCCCATTTGCCTTCACCCAGGAGGGAACATAGTGCCCCTTATCCTGAAGGCCTGTTTGGAAACAGAGGCCAGCTCTGTGTTTTCTTATAGGACAATGGAGAAGCAGAGTCCCTTGATGCTTCTGCTGGCACTAGTGATGAGCAGAACCTGGACTACAATGTGATGGTGAAGAAGATAGTAGGATTCACCTGAGTGATGAACTGGTATTTTTCTACCTGCTGATGGCATCATAGGGTGGGAACTGGACCGGCGCTCACTGCACTGTGCTACGTTCTGCAGAAAACTGCTGACTATGGTGCTTGGCTGAAGACTCGGAAGCAGTTGCTGCTGTTTGAGGAAGATTTGGTCTCTGAATTTTCTGGAACTATGGTTGTGGTTATGGTTCTCATTGCCGTTTGTATTGTAATAAGCCATGTCAGATGGGTGGTGGTGAAATCTGTGTCAGATCCCTTGATTTCCTGTTCATGTGTTGGATATTGGAATAATTCAGGAACGATGATCCACAATGAGCTTTAGACCTCTTGGTGCCTGCTCTTCCTTTCACTTTTGGAGGCACGAGGTGCCTATGCCACCACTCCAAGGAAACCAGCTGAGTTGTGACTGGTCAGAAGGTGGACTGTGGCAGCTGTAGCCACCCTTCCAAAGACCTGACCAAGACCAGGGCTTGTGCACCCCCCTCGAGTGGGAGGTTTTCCCCTGTACAAGTGAGTGCGTGCACACGTTGGGTTTGTCCTCATTAGAGCACGTTCCTTAGAGTGCAGGAATTCGTTGTGCTGTGATGTATTCCCGACTGACACCCAAACTTGTCATTAACTTTGGTCTGTTGGAGCACCAGCTAACTTAGACTGTAATAAATCTGCTATTTTGGGGTAGCTGCTGCTGTCTGTTTTGTGGGTGTCTCCATGATATGCACCACAGCTACCTCTGTGCCAAAGCCAGCTGTCCTGGTTGGAGTGAGAACAGACCTCTTTCTGGTCAGTGCTGTCACTGTTCAGCTCGGTCTCTGCTCAGTGACGGCACTTTCTGAAGTGAACAGCGTGTTTGTGCAGGCAGTGTCTGTTCCTGGTGCTGGAGGTTGACGCTCACTACCAGGGGTAGGTGGAAAGGATCTTGCTTCTCCTTGCTTCTCTGAAGTCCAAGGTCTGAATCTCACATTGGGGTGCAGTAAGTGAGAGGCCACAGCTGTGGGGAGGAGTGGACAGAACAGTGGACCCTACACTGACCGACCAATTGTTCCATCCCATAGCCATCGTATCTGGTATAAAGCTGAGGGATCACAAGGTTCCAGCTCTCTTCTTCAATGACAGTGGCCAGGGAGGACTCTGAAAAGTTCAAATTCTAGCTTGTGCTCCTGAGAGAGGATCAGACCTTTTTCCTGGTCCTCTGAAAGCTGAGTTGAGGTTACTGGGGCCCATGTCCCTACGGGGTGTAGTTTTGACTTCAGTTGGGAACAAACTTTCTAGAAGGGGAATCTTTCTCCTTCCAAGAATTTGTATTTTATGAACATCCCATGATGGGCTGGGCAGCAGAAGTCAGCAGCAGCAACGCTTTTGGCTTTCTTGGAAAAAAGAAAAAAGCTCCTTTCCTTCCAAAGACCGGGGCAGAGCATGAGTCTTCCCCAGGTTGATGGCATCGGTGGCCTTTGGGTTCTCAGTTGTCACAGTTGTGCTGTCACGAGAACACGCTCCTGCATGGGCTTCAGCATGGCCCAAAGCATTAGCAAATCTGCCAGCCCTTGTTGGTAGCCTCACATATTGCAGCACTGGGGAAAGGATGAGTTTTGGGGGGTTTTTTCCCCCCTTTTGTAAGTTGCCATAGTTTAGTATTTTGGCCCCTAATCCCCCCACCCCCTCATTTGGGTGTGAAAGGAGTTTTGCTGCCTTTTGTTTAGGCACAGTTAGGTAGCAGGTGGAAGGGGCTGCAGGCCCCTGTAACCTGCGTTGTGAAATGCAAACCCCGGCTCCAATTTCACGTCTGCCCCTGGCCCAATCCACATCAATTAACGTTTCTTGGAATAAGCCTATAAATAGGAGGGAACAAAACCAGGATTTGTGGGGCGTGCTATTTGGTTTGGAAGGAGAGGGCCAAAAAAGAGAAGAGAGGAGCCCTGAGCAGTGACCTTGGCAACAAGAACTTTGCTTCAGTATCTGCTGAATCTTCCTTGTGGCAAATAGACATTTAATGTTGTTAATCACTGGCAGGGGAGAGACGAGGGACCGGGATGCAGGAACCATGGGCCCCCACTCCCCCCCACCCTGAGAAATGGGGGAAGAGTAGATGGGTTGGAGAGGAGAGAATGGAGGCGTCGCTGGAATGTGGAGACCCAGAGACCCCCTGGAAACACGGTGACTTTGAGCTTTGGAACTGGGCCAGTGCAGTGCTGGGGAAGTTGAGTTGATAGATGAGTCCACAATCTCTGAGACAACGAGTGGAGGGTTTAGTGATTTGATCAGTCAGTGGTTTGATGAGTTGACGAGTCATCGATTCAACGAGATGGCGATTTGGTGAGTTGGCGAGTCCACGGTTTGACAAGACCACGAGTCCGTGAGTTGGCAGTTTGAATCTTATAGTTGGCAGCTCGACAAGTCGGCAGTTCGGCAAGTCAGGGAGTTGGTGCTTCAACGAGTTGATGCTGCGGCACGTCAGGGATTCAGGAAGTCACCGTTTCGGCAAGTCTGGTTTGGTAAGTCGGGTGTTTTGGTGAGTTGGTGGTTCGATGAGTTTTACAGCCTGCCGGCCTCATGAACCCTTTTCTGGTCTCCACTTTTCCCAGCCTCTGCTTTCACCCCAGTATCCCATTCCCTTTCAACCGCTTCCCCCCTCATTTTTGCAGCACACCTTTTTCCTGCCTTCCCACCCCTTTTTGGCCTCCCTGCATCATTCTCCTCTGCTTCCCCGCTCTTCATTTTCTCCTCGCTTTCCCTCTGTCCTGCTCCTGGCCCTGTTGTTCCTCTGCTCTGGTCCCTGCAGGGCTCCTCAGCACCCCCCCCACACAAACACTTGATGTCACCCTCTCGCTGTCCTGGTCCCTGTACCTTCTCTGTCCTTCTCTCATCTCATTTTTTCCCTTTGTGGGGAAAAATCTCTATCCTCTGTGCCACTCTCCATCGCTCTGTTTTCCTTCTCTGTATCTGCAGTTCCAGAACGAGCACCGAGTTGTCCCAGGGATGGAAGGTGTCTGCGTCCCTACCCTGGAGGAAAGCGGTAGAGTGCCTTGAGCCAGCAGCCAGCCAAGGAAAACCCACCAGCGTTTCCTTCCCTCAGGCTGCCTTGTGCTACCCTTATGTATTACAGCACTGGGTCACAGTCTCATTGATCCGCCAGTTGCCGACCTGTCTGTCACAGTCTTGTTGACCCGACAGCTGACAACCCATCGGTTGCCATCTCATTGATCCTTCGGTCACCCACCCGTTGATCCTCCGGTCGCCAGCCCTTCGGTCGCTGTCCTCGTTGTCCTGCCAGTCAACCTCTGCTTTGATCTGCCAGTGGCGACCTGTTGTTCGCAGTCTCATTGACCAGCTGGTCGCCAACCTCTCGATGCACTGGACTCCGAAATGTCGGCATGGCAGTCGCCGACTAGTCAGCAGCAGTGTCTTCAACCCACAGCTCACCGTCCCGTTAACCCACCGTCTCCGACGTCTCAGTTGCAGTCCACCAGCGCAGGTTCTGATTTTGGAGCGATCTCGTCCGGTGGCCTCCCGGGGTTCTCTCCCTGCGGCAGCACTGTTAGGAAGGGACGAGACACCTTCCAGCCGCAGCAGGAGTGTTTACACGTGTGTTCAGATGTCCAAATCCTGCTGTTTAGTCCTCACTCTGATCTGAAGTGTCCAAATCCCTCCCACTGCTGAAGGGTCTGTTGTGTTCCCACTGACCTGTTGGCCCGGGACCCTCCTGTCGCTCAACTCCCCTCCTGGCCCTTCTTGCGAGTCCGTTCCTCTGCTTTCTGCTGTGTCGCTTGTCGAACGTGCTGAACTACAGCTGGGGGGCTGTTTTCCAGAGGCGCTGCTGTCAGCGTCTGGCGCTGCTCAGTCGATGCCCCCGGCCCAGGTTTGCTGCCGGTCGTTACGGTGCTGGGCGTGAGGGGCTGCCCCGTGTGCGGGGGCTGCTGGCTCTGTGTGCAGCGGGTGCCCCGCAGGAGCGGCAGCGAGGGCTGTCTGGGGGTAGAGTGCGGGGCCAACAGGGACCAGGGACGCTTGTTGCCCTGGGGATCCCGTCCCAGCATGGGAACGGAGGGGGAACGTGGTGGAGCAGAGCCTGAGTGAGAGATGTGGCACCGTCCTCTGGCAGCTCCACGCCCCGTGGAATGGCCACCCGCCTGTGGGACAGGGGCTGGGGGGGCTGCTGCCCCCGTTTATTTTTCTAGCAGAGCTCCCCTGCTTTATCTGGGGGGGTGATGATGATGACGACGGGGGGCTGTGACGTGTCCGTAGGTAAATGGCATTCGTAAAGCGGTGAGCTGCTGGTAGGAGCAGTTCCCCTCATGTTGTGCCCTTCTTTGGGGGTCAGTCAAGCGGTGGGGGGTGATGATGATGATGATGATGTCACTCGGGTCACCCCAGTGTCCCTGGAGGGGCGATGATGCAGCGACTGTAACTGTGTGTCACCTGGTCACTCTCAGCAGGTGGGACGGGTCATCTCCACAGAGATGAGAGCCGTGTGTCGTGTCCCCGAGGTGTGAACGTGTCAGTTTGGAGCGATGTCGGTGGCAGGAGAGATGTCGGCGTCAAGAGATGTTCTGTGCCGGGAGTCGCAGGAGACAGCAAAGGAATTCCTTCTGCCTGAGCAGATGTTACTGGTGAGTGTCGGTAGAGAATGTGCACACACCACGCCTACAGCGCCCAGATGTTGATGTGTGTGTCCTTGTAGGTGTCTGCTCCCCGGGCCATGGGCTGGGGGGCGCGGGCAGGACCCCCGAGCAGCTTTCTGCAGCGATCGGTGCGGAGGGCTGAGGTGCTGCAGCCACGGGGAGGCTGCTGGGGACAGAGGCAGCGGCTGTCACCGCCCGGGCTGCAGCGGGACCAGGGCAGGGGCAGGTCAGCCCTGTCCCCCCGTCGCTAGTGCCCACGGCTGGACGGTCTGACCCGGGCTGAGCTGCCGGTGCCGGCTCTCCCCGCGGCGGGCTCAGCACAGCAGAGCCGGGGGGAAGGGGTCACCGGGCGGCCGAAACCCGGCGCTGCCGCTGGGGAGCGCAGGAGCGTCGTTGCCGCGGTCTCTGCCGCCGCCCGGTGTCCCACGGCCGGTGCCGCAGGGGCAGAGCGGAGTCCCCGCCGGTCCGGCGGCAGGGGCGGGGCGTCCCGCGGCGTGCCGGGAGCTGCGGTGCCGGGCCCGGGGGTTCCGGCCGGCGCTGCTGGCTGCCGGGGCACGCCGGGAGCGGGCTGAGCCCGTCGCTGCGGTGAGTGAGCCCCTTGGGCGGGTGCGGGGGGTCTCCTGCCCGCCGGCCCGGCCGGCGCTGGCGGGACGGGAAGGCTCAGGGCGCCCGCTGCGGCGGGGTGCCGGTGCGCCGGAGGTGAGTCCGGGTGCGGGCAGCCCCGGCAGGTCCCCGGGAGCAGATGGAAGGGCAGAGAGGCAGGAGGGGGAGAACCCGCCGGGCGCCGGTCCGTCCGTCCGTCCGTGCCCTGGGGATGCCGCTGAGTGCCCCCTCCTCAGCCTTGCGAGGGCTGTCTCTGCCTGGCCTGGCTCTCCTCCGGCGCGGGGGCGAAAAGGGGCACCCGCAGCCTTTGCTGGCTGCCGACAGGAGCTGCAGCGGCCGGAGCGAGGTGAAGCAGCAGAGCTGGAGAGGGGCTGCCTGCCGCTGCGGGCCAGAGCGAGCCGGCGTCTGCGGGCGAGGGAGGAGCCCTGCGGGCAGCGGGCAGCCGGCCAGAGCGCCAGCACGGCCCGCGGGGTCTGTGCGTGTCCCCCCCAGCGCGGTGCGGCCGCGTCGTGCCGGAGCGAGCGAGGCCGCGTGTCCGGGCAGCGCCGTCTGCTGAGAGCGGCGAGACCCGCGAGTCCTGGTGGGGGAGAACAGCCCCGTGCCGGAGCTCCGGGAGGGGAAGGGAGGGGAGGGGAGGAGGAGAAAGAAGCCTCTGGGCTGTCAAAGGCTCCTGGCAGGAGCGAGAGCTGTGGGGAGTGCCGGGCCCTCGCAGCCCTGTCCCCCCTCTCGTATGTCCTGGTCCCTCCCTGCCCTTCCCCTGGACCCTCTTTTTCCCAGGCTGCTGGTATTTCTTTTCTTTTTTTTATTATTAATTTTTGCTCCCCTGTACCTCTCCTCTCTTTCCCTCTGTCCTGCTCCCTCTTTTTCTGTCGTTCCACCACTCCCTTTTCTTTTTCTCTCTGTGCTTTTGCCCTGCTCCCCCTCCCTCCTTTCTTTCTCCTTCCATCTCTGCCCTGCAGCCCATCGCTGTTTATTCCTTTGCCATCTCTTTGTCCTGAGCTGCATCTGTCTCTTCCCCCACAATTTCTCTGGCCTGTTCCCTGCTGTTCTTTTCCTCTCTGTGCCTGTAGGTGCTGCTCCGTGTCCCTGCCTTCCTGTCCCTCACCTTCCCTTCCCTCCCTTTCTTTCTCTCCACCTTTCTCTTGCTGTCACTGTTTTTTCTCACTCTGGATCTCGCTGTCCCCATTCTCCTCCCTGTCCATCTCTGACTCTCTCTGACCCTTTGTGCTGCTCCCTGTCCCTATTCTTTATCTCTCCATCGCTCTGGCCCTGTTCTTTCTCTCAGGCTCCAGCTCTCCCCTGTCTCTGCTGCTCTTGTTCTCTCTCTGTCGTGGCATCCTGCTCCTCGTCCCTCTCCCGTTCACCGTATCCTGCTCTCTGCTGCTCCCTGTCCCTCGCCTGGTTTCTGTGTCCCTCTCTCCTTCCTCCTGTCTTTCCTTGTCCCTCTGGCCTGATACACAGCACAGGTTGTTTCCTTCTCTCTTTTCTCTTTCTCTCTTTTCTTGCTTTTTTGTTCTTTCTTTTTTGTTCCTCCTGCCCCTTGTCTCTTTCCTTTCCCTTGTTCCCATCCTTCTGTCCCTTCTCTCCACCTTGTCCCCATCTTCCTTCTGCGCCCCCCACCTTGTCCTCTTGTCCCCGTCTTCTTCCTCACCCTCTCCCTTGTCCCCAACTACCTTCCTCTCCCCCACTTGGTCCCTTCTTTCTTTCTCCCAGCCCCCCCACCTTGACTCTTCTTCTTTTGGCCCCCCCATCTCCTTCTCCCCACCATCCCTTTCTTCCTTTTCCCCTGTGCCTTTTCGTCGCCCCCTTCCATTCTCCACCTGCATCCTGTCATCTCTCTTCTTTCTCTCCCCACCCCAACTTGTCCCCTTCTTCCTCTCCCATCCCACCTTCCCCCTTTGCCCTTTCTCTCACGCCCCTTGTCCCTTTCTTCCTTCTCACCCCTGGTCCCCTCGACCCCTTTTCCCCATCTCCCTTCTCCCCTCCTTGTCCCCTTCTGCATTTCACTCCCTCCCCTCCTTTTGGTTCCCCCCTCCTATTCGTGTATCCCCACCGTGTTCCCTTCTTTGGGTTCCCCGCCTTGTCCCCTTCTTTCGGTGTGTGTTGTCTCAATCCCCTACAAGCCCCCCAGCTCTCTGTCCCCCCCAGGCAGGAGGGCTGCTGGTGCCGGCCACAGCCGCAGCAGGATGCCAGGAGCTGCCTGGGGCCAAGGCTGCTGCGGGCTCAGTGCTGCCTTTCCAGGGGGGCTCGGCCCAGGGTGGCTGCGGGTCCCTGCCGGCGGGGGTCACATTGGCTGCCTGGCCAGGGGGTGCTGCCCTGTGCTGGAATGGTCCCCCGTCTTGGGGGCCTGGGGTGGGGGTCCCAGCTGAGGCTGGGATGTGGTTGAGATGGCCCTGCCTGTGCCCAGGGGCTTTGCGAGAGCTCTGTGCCTCGGTGGACCCCCGGCCCTGCCCTGTGTCCCCTGTGCTGTGTTGAGCCCTTGTGCAGAGAGCCCCTGGGTGTCCTGGTGATCCCGGGCTGATCCCATCTCCCCTGGGCCTGTTCTCCCTGGGCAAAGGGGACCCGGTGCTCTTTTCTCTTTTTTTTTCTCCCCCCAGTTCTCCCAGCATGGGAGCAGTTGAACTGGGGTGTCCCATTGTTAAAGAATTTTACCAACCTGTGGGCAACTTTAGGTTTGCTTTATTCAAGAACTCGGAGTTGCGCCATCACCCCAGTGACGGCCCAAGGTGATGGGCCAGAGGTGATGGCCCAACTCTGAGTTCTTGAGTAAAGCAAACCTAGAGTTGCCCACAGATTGGTAAAATTCTTTAACAGTTTTGGCACCCCAGACGGGACTCCAGGACACAAGAGGACGGGGTATTTCTCTGGACTGACCCGTTACCAGCGCTCGGTTTGCCAGCAGACTAATCAGGTGAGTTCACCTACAAGACTTGGCCACGGGTCATTCCAGATAAATGTATCCTGAGAAACTCTTGTGTTTAAATTTGCAGGGAAAAGAGAAAGAGAATTAAGATGGGGACAGCACCCAGCCCTGAAAGGGGGACGCCCCTTGCTGAGGTTTGAGAGATTTGGAGAAAGATATCCCTGGCACAGAGATTACAGAAAAGGAGATGGATAACATTGTGCCCGGAGGAATGGCCATTCCTGACGAGAAACAGAGGAGGAGGGCCGATGGATGAGTGGCCTCCTAAAGGAACATTCAAACCCCATCAGCTGAAATTTTTGAGAACCATTTTGGAGGATTCTGCAAGTCAAGATATTGATTATTGGTATATTGGGTATAATTGGGCACAGCAGAGAAGGAAAACTCCTGCGCTGAAAAATAACCAAAGTTCACTTCCCTCTGCCCAGAGGCGGAGGAACGGAGCTCTTTTCTCCAAGGGTTGGCATGTATCCAATGCGGTTGGATTACATCCCAAACCTGAGAGCGGGAGCTGGTGCGCCCGCAGAAGTCCCTGCAGTGACTGCAGTTGTGAGGCAGGAACCTTGGAGACAGGGTGATCTCGTAGCCTGGCGGTCGAAAATGCCGAGGCTGCGAGATGAGTCTGAAAAGTGTGCTCAGTTGTTATCGGGAATTGTCACCGATTATACCCCCAGTTGGAATGACATGAAAACTTTATTAAGGGAATTATTCAAGCAGAAGACAGAGAAAAAATATACCAA
This sequence comes from Bucorvus abyssinicus, assembly GCA_009769605.1. NCBI lineage: Eukaryota > Metazoa > Chordata > Aves > Bucerotiformes > Bucorvidae > Bucorvus > Bucorvus abyssinicus. Next base: position 2,735,433 of record CM020034.1, on the reverse strand, counting down.
AAAGATCGAGAAGTTGCTCAGAAAGGTCAAGGATTAAATCCCTGGCCTGAACAAGACCCAGGATGGAATCTCGCTGCTCCTGGAGGAGCACAAGCCCATAAAGCTGCAACCCAACAACTAAGAGAAGCAGTTCGTCAGGCTGGCGAAAGAGTGACTAAGTGGAATAAGGTATTGGAACGTAGACAAGGGCCTGATGAGCACCCAAGCGATGACTGGGGAAGATTAAAGCTGCTTTATTAAAATACGGGGACTGACCCGTGACAATCTCCAGGAGCCTTTAGCCATCAGCGTATTTGTAGATCAATCGGCTCCCGCTATGAACCAATACTTTAAGAAGCACGTGCCAGGTTGGCAAGGGGAAACACTGACTAAATTCTAAGTGTTGCTGCTTTTATTTTTGATGGAGGAGAAGCAGAAAGTCAAAAACAGGAGGAAGAGAAGTTGAAACGTGAAAGGAAGAGAGAGCGAAAGGAGAAAGGAAGAGAAATTGAACTGTTAGCGGCTGCGATTACTCAGAACTGGAACCCACAAGCACGAGGTCGGGGGTTTCCCCGGGGAGAAATAGGGGAAGAGGAGCGAGGGGCAGGGTCCTCCCCGCTCCCCGATTGTTAACACTTTGGAGTGTTTTTATTGTGGAAATCCAGGCCATATGCAGAGAGAGCGCCCTTTGAGACCTGTGGCGGCTGCCGGAGAACTCCCACCTGCGAGACCCTCTCGGCCTCATTCACAGCGAAAAAGATGATCTTTGAAGATTAAAAATGGACCCCGTCGGAATCAAGGTAGATGAGCGCGGTCAAATTTCTGCAAAGGGTAAACGGAAATTTTGTTACTTTCTTGGTAGATACAGGAGCAACTTTGTCCCTTGTTAAATTTTGGAATTCCCCAAGTTTCAAATGAAACGGTGATCATATGGGGAGTAGTGGGGGAGGAGACAAAGTATTTATCCACCCCTTTACCCGTAGTTTTAAATATAAATTGGTATGGGGAGATTTGTGATCTCTCCAAATTCTCCTGTTTCCCTTTGGGACGAGACCTTTTGGAGGAATTTGGTACGTGTATCTCCTTGGATCCAACGGGAATCCCGTTAATAATTATCGGCTCAGAAATAGTTCAGATTGAAGATCAGCCACCAATTCTGTCAAATAAAGTACCCCTTGAGTTGGCCGCAGTCCCTAAAGAACTCTGGAGTACATCAGGAGATGAAATAGGATTACTAAAATCAGCTGAACCTGTTGGGATCAAACCAAAAGGAGGGTCACCTCCTTCAGTCAAGCAACACCCTGTATTAGTGAAGCAATTCCGAGCATTGGAAAACAAATTGAGCAGTTCCTCAACAAAGGAACTCTGAAAGAATGCCGTAGCCCATGTCATAGACCTCTCTTACCAGTAGGCAAACATAGGTTAGATCAGGGTGGAGACCCTGAATACGGGTTTGTTCAAGACTTGTGAGCTGTAAATGAACATGTAATTGCTCCGCATCCTGTGGTACCTGATCCCAGCCTGATTTTGACTCAAATTCCCATCTGGGCACAAGATTTACTGCCCTAGACCTCGCATGAGCTGTGTTTTAGTATCCCCATTGCAAGAGAGTCAGTTAATTTTTGCTTTCCACCTGGCAAGGGAACAATTGACCTGGACACGATTACCCCAAGGATTTACCAGCTCTCCAGCAATTTTTTCTCAAATCTTAAGGAATGATTTACAAGACTGGTTTTTCCAAGCAAGTCTGTTTTAATACAATATGTTGATGATTTGTTGTTAGCGAGTCAAACTGAGGAAGATTGTATTAGAGATACTGAGTATTTGCGTATCCAGCTTGTTCCAAAGGGACATGGTGCCTCTCTGTCTAAGTTGCGGTTTTGCAAAGAGCAAGTAAAAGTTCTTGGATCTATATTGAAACCAGGGAGCGGGCAGTTGATCCTGAAAGAATTGGAAGCAATACAGAATACACCCAGACCCGTAACTAAAGAAACAATTAAGAGGCTTTTTAGGACAAGTAGGGTTCTGCCGCCCCTGATTCCAGATTTAGAGAAATTAACAAAACCTTTAACCACATGAAGACCAGTTGCATATTTTTCTTTAACCTTAGATTCAGTAGCGGAGGGAACTCCTTTTGTATTCGAGCAATAGCAGCTGCAGCAGAAATGGTTGAGAAAACCAGAACAATTGTTTTAGGACAGCCACTAAGTGTCTGTGTACCCCATGGAGTTGAAGTTTTGCTAAAACAATATGTGGAGAAAGCTTTACCTCCCCAAAGAGCACATAGGTATGAAATAATTTTGTTATTGGCTGATATTTTGAAATTGGAAAGGTGCAATACCTTAAATCCTGCTACCTGGATGCCTTTGTCTGATGATGGAGAGAAAGATGAACATAACTGCATTCAACTTGTGAATGAAACCAGCAAGCCACGAGACAACCTGAAAGATCAACCTTTAGACAACCCGGATTTGACCCTCTTCACGGGTGGATCGTCCTACTACACAGAAGGTCAGAGGGGTACCGGGTTTGCAGTCACCACGGACACTCAGGTGCTGGTAGCGAGATCCTTACCTGCACCTTTAGGTGCACAAGGAGCAGAAACAGTTGCTCTTGCAGAAGCAGCTAGATCTGCAACTGGGACTCGAGTTAACATTTATGCTGACTCTAAAGATGCCTTTGGAGTGTGCCATGGGACTGGGGCTCTGGGGAAAGAAAGGGGGTTTGTAACCTCAGCCGGTAAGACAGTCGCACGTGGAAAACAGATCAAAGACCTCCTGGAAGCGATTCAATTGCCTTCAGAAGTTTCTGTCATCTATACAAAGGCACAGACCAATAGACAAGACAGGATGGCAATAGGGAATTTCCTCGCAGACCAGGCTGCCAGAGCAGCAGCACGACAAACTGCGACTGGAATGTCTTTGGTACAACATGAAGTCATCTCCGAACTCCCTCAAACAGAGAAAATTTATGAAGATTTACCTGGAGAAGGAACAGTGGACTCGTCTTGGAGCTCACCGAGGAGGAGGTCAAGGATACCGAATATCAAACCTCTCCTTCCCAAAGGTATTTATTGCCGACCACACGGTGGCATCATGAGAAAACACACGGGGGCCAGAGAACTTAGCACTGCGCATCCAGAGACTCCGGGCGGCTCCAGGGGGTTTATGCCGCAGCAAGGAGACTTTGTGAAGGGTGTGAACTCTGCCGACAATCGCTTCTGTGCGAATTAAACCTCCTAGCGGGAACGGCCTCCAGGCTGCCGTTTCCCTTCCAAAAGCTCAAACTGATCATGCAGAGATGCCAAAGGCACTGGGGTACTCTTACATGTTAGTGAGAGTTGATCAGTTGACAGCATGGGTAGAAGCTTTCCCAACTAGAGGGAATGACTCAAGTAGTAAAAGCCTTATCGAAAGAAATAATCCCGAGATACGGTGTTCCTGAAGGGATCGATTCCGATCCGGGAGGTCATTTTTTCAGCCTGCTGTATTAATTCAAGTGTACGAGACCTTAGGAATCCTCAGTCAGCTTCACACCACATCATCCTGAATCCTCTGGCCAAGGGAACGAATGAATAGAACCTTAAAAGAGACATTAGTTAGGTTTGCAAACACACGATTGAAATGGGCACGGATGCTTTAAATCTGGTTTAGGGATATTAGGAATACTCCTAGGCAACCTATTGGAGTTTCTAGAAAACTAGGTACTACAGGATGTGCGCTGTAGACTTTGCCCCTCACTGAGGTGATGTCCCAGCTCTGAGTTGCGGAATAAGCAAGCCGAGAGTTACCCATAGAATTGGGCAAAAAACTCCTTACACACCAGCTCCAGTTCCAGCTCTGCTTCAGCTCACAGTTGGTGCTTCAGGGACAGCTCCAGGGTCTGAATTTTTCCAAGGGCCCAGCCCTCACAGGTTTATCTCCACCCCTGCAGTGATTTCAGCTCTTTGCCCCCCACCCCCCTCACACCCCATTATTTACTTGTCAGCTCCATGGTCTCCACTCATGGATGCTCCAGCTTCATCCTCACGGTTGGTGGTTTAGCCCCAGGGTCTTGATTTCGGCCCCAGCTCTACAACCTTTATTCCAGCTCCTGCTCCAGGCTCTGTTCCTGCCCCAGAGCCGCAGTACTTCATCTCCAGCTCGACCATGGCTCAGCTCCAGCCCCTGCCCTGCCAGCTCTGTGCCAGCTCTGCTCCAGCTCCAGCTCCAGCTCTCCAGCACAGCTCCAGTGCTGCCTCTCCCTGCTGCCTCCAGCTGGAAGCTGCTCCTGGTTCTCAGGGCAGCTCCGGGGCTGTTGAAAAGGTCAAAAATCACTCACTGTTCTCCCTCCACTGTCCCTGTCACCTCCCATCACTGTCCCAGCATATCCAGGGGTGAACACTGAACAAAGCCCCCCGCCCCCCCAACCAGTGAGGGTCCTGCAGCCCCACACCCCCAGTGCTGCTCTCACCACCCCACCCCCGACCCCCCGAGGGGTGTTTGGGGGCTGGGAACATCCCCTCAGGCTCCAGTTCCCCATCCCAAAAGGCAGCGCTGGGGCTCAGCCCCAACTCCCCCCCCCCCAGATCCGCAGCCCCACAAGGTACAGCCATGGACTGTCAGTGAGTGTGTGAGAGAGAGAACAGCGACAGAGAGTGTAACGGGGGAGATGAAACATCGACACCACAAATAGAGACAAAACGCTGTAAAGGTAAAACGGTACAAGAAAGGCTTTGCTGCTCTCCATAACGTTATTAGCAAGGTCCCGTCCCGTCTCCCCGCCACCTTCCCCCGCAGCCCCCCGGGAAGCCGGGCCCGGGACCCCGGCAGCGCTGCCCCAGCACCGCGGGGACAACCCGACCCCTCCCCCGGCCACGACCGGAGCACGGACCGTCCCCCCGCATCCGGCACCGCTCGGGATCCCCCGCTCCGCGCAGCGACCGGAGCCCTACACCGCCCCTGCAGACCCCGGGCCCCGCTCGGCGCCTCACGAACCTCCGGGACAGCCGCTCCGCGGCGCTCCGCGGCTCCTAGAGCGACAGCACCGACAGTCTCCGCGCTGCCCGCGGCCCCTCGGCCCTTAACCCGGCGGGGAGAGGGGCGGGGCGAGGGACGGGGCGTGGCGGGGAGAAGGGCGGGGCGAGGGGCGGGGCAGGCCCGGCCCCTCTCCCCTGCCCAGGTGAGTCTCTGCCAGACCGCGACGCTTCCGGGCGGATTTGGGCCCCACCAATCACGGCACAGCTGGCCTGATCCAATCCGAACTCACGTGTCCGCCCCGCCCCCTCCGCTCTACCCAATCCCGGCCCGGCCTTTCAATCCGGGCCCGCCCCGCCCGGCGCACCGACCCCGCCGTCCCCCCGCAGGTCCCGATCCAGCCGCCGCCGCTCAGGGAGGCGCGGCCCGGCCGGACGCGCGGGGAGCCCCCGTCCGCACCGGAGCCCCGATTCGCCGCGTCCCCCTCCGCTCCCGAAGAGCTCCCGCAGAGCTCTCGGCTCGGGCGGTGCCGGCGGCGCTGGGTCCCGGCGAGCTCCGGCCCTTCCCAACTCTCGGGGCTTGAACGGGACCCGGGAGCGGCCTCGCTGCGGAGTCGCCGACCGCCCTCCCCGGCACACAACAGCGGCTGCCGGGGCTGCGGCAGAGAGCCGGGACCCCGCGTTGTTCCTGTGCCGCGGGGGCGGGATCGGGGCCTGCGGGAAGCGGGGGTGGGCGGGGAAGCGGGGGGCAGGATTGGAGGAGCGGGCTCTGATTGGACGATGCTGAGACGCGCGGGACGAACTGGATTGAAAACGCGATCTTGGAATGGTCTAAGCAGGGATGGGCGGGGAACGGAGGGGGCCGGGTGAAGGAATGGACTCTGATTGGCCGCAGCAGAGACGAGAGAGGAACGACGGGGGCGGGCGCAGTGAAGGGCCGCGCTCCGATTGGCCGCAGCGGAGCCGCCATGGAGCGCGGTTCCTGCGCCGCCGAAGGACCCGCCGGGGCTCGGCGGAGCGAAGCCCGAGCCGGGCCCGGCACCGCCACCCCCTAAAGCCGCGCAGCCCCGCGGCACGTTGCGCTTCGCCCTCGGAAGCGGGAGCGGGGGCTGAGCGGGGCCGCTCCGGGCTGGCGGCGGCGTCCGGGCTGGGCAGCCGCCGCCTGTCCCAGCCGGAGCGCGGCCCCGGAGGGCGCAGGCGCGGCCGGGAGCGAGGGGCGGGCGGCGGGGCGGGCCCTGCCCGTGCCCAGGTGGGGACAATCGGGCAGGGGCTCAGGTGGAGCCCGTGAGGGCGGAGCCGGGGTTTCAAAAGGGCCGGGGCGGCTGCAGGGTGGGTTTAGCCGGGTGAGGAGCGGGGCTGGTCCTGTCTCGGGGCCGGGTCGCTGGCAGCGTTGGAGCGGCCGTGGCGGATGGTTCTGCGGGCGCTGCCTGGCTCGGCCGGGAGGTGCCGAGGCCGGGGGCAGCTGCGTTTCTCGGGGGTTTTATGGTCCTTTTTTTCTGTCTCCCCATCAACCTTCCCTGTTACCTCTCCCTTTCTCCCCCCTCTCCTCTTCCCTCCTCCCCTCTCCCCCCCCAACCCCCCCCTCTCCCCTCCTCCCCTCTCCCCCCCCCCCCCCACTCACTGGGCAGCTGGGGGGGCGGCGGGTGGGGGTCCCAGCTGAGGCTGGGATGGGGTTGTGGTGGCCCTGCCTGTGCCCGGGGGCTTTGCCAGAGCTCAGTGTCCCAGCGGGGCCGTGTGCCGAGAGCCCCGAGGTGTCCCGGTGATCCCGGGGCTCATCCCATCGACCCGGGGTCTCTTCTCCCTTGGCAAAGGGCACCCTGCGCTCTTTGCTCCGCTTGTTCGGCATTGCTGGGGTTTTTTTTTTCTCCCCCCACGGGAGCGGTGGGACGGGGCTGGGGTGTCCCCTGGGCAGCCCGGGTGGGGTGCAGGGTGCCGGCAGGTGCCTTTGGGCAGCGCTGTCTCACAGCCTTGTCGATCCCCTTGGCCCTTCTGCCTTTCTCACTCCCCCTCCTCTGGCTTCTTCTTTTCTCCCACCCGCCGTCTCCTCCTGCTCTTTCTCTCTCTCCACGCAGCACACACCCCCCCACACCCCGTCCCCTTCTTCTTCTCCCAACCCGTCCTCCCCGTCTTCCTGCCCTTCTCCCCGCTCCCCATCTGCCTTCCTGTCACCCCCCTTCTCTACCCCCAACCCCTTCTCTCCCGCCTTTGTGCCCCCTTCAGTTCTCTCCCCGCCTGGGGGTCTCCCTCTCCCCCACTCCTCACCCCTCTCCTTTTCCTCCCTCCCTTTCTCTTTCTGCTCTTTCTCTCTCTCCCCTTTTTCCCGTCTCTCCCCCTCCTCTCTTTGCTCCCCCACCCCCGCCTTTCCTTCCTTCTTTTCCCGGATTTCCGCCTCCCCTTTCCTGCTTTCTCTGCTCTCTGTTTCCGCCTTTCACGCCCGTTCCCCTCTCGCCCTTGTATTTCCCCCCCCGTATTTCCCCGGTTCCCCGTCCCTTCCCCGCTCGCTGGCTGCCCCCACCCGCCGGGCTCATGCTCTGGGGCTCTTCCCCGCCTTCTCCCGCTCGCTGCTGCCCGGCCCCTGGCCCCGGCTGCCCTCGGGCACACCGCCCCGGGGAGCGGGGGCGGCCAAGGGCCGGGCCCCGGCTGCGGAGGTTTTCTGCCTGGGGCTGGCTGCTGTTCTCCTCCCGCACGGCCGCTCCGGCGCCGACTCCTCCCGCTGACGGGGGTGTCCGGCGCATCGACCGCAGCGGGGGCCGCGGCCTCGGCGCCGGCCCCTCGCAGCCCCGGCACCGCGGCAGCCTCCCCCGGCAGAGGGGCGCGATGGCCTCGGGCCGCTGCCGCACCCCGCCGTGCGTCCCGGCCGCACCGTTCAGCCGGGAACCGGCTGACCCGGGGGCCCCGGGCCGGCAGCAGCGGCCTTTCTGCGGCCCTTGCGCCGAGCACAGAAGCGCCCCGGGCGCTGCCCGGCGCTGCCAGCCCGCTTCTCCCGGGCCGGCGGCGGCGCTCTTCCCGGAGCTGCAGCCGTTGCCCCCTTCCCGCTGTCCCGGTCCATCCGCTGCCCCTGCCCGGGGGCGCTCGGGGCTGGCTGGAGGGGACGGCTGTCACTGGTCGCTCCTGGCCCTTGGGGAGCGGCATCCCGGAGCACTGGAAAGGCACCGGCTGAACTGGGGCAGTTGAAAGTTGTCCCCGGAGCTCATAATTGTCCCAGCTCAACACCCGTCTGCGGCGGGGGGGGAGTCGGTAGCAGCTCTGGGAGCGGTGGCAGGGCAGGGTTAAGGGAAGGGGAAGGAACAGTTCGGTCTCTGGTGTCCCTGCTCTTCCCCGCCTTGTCCCCGTTTTTGTCCCCGTCCTTTCCTGCCCGTGTCCCCCTTCCCCCCCATTTCTCTCCCCTCTTGTTGTCCCCGATCTCTACCCTGCCTTGTCCTCTTCCTTCCTTTCTTCCCCCATCCCCTCCTTGTCCCTTTCTTCTTCCTCTTCTCCAGCCCCTTCCTCTCCTCACCCACCGTTGCCCCCCTCCTCCTTTGCCTTTTCCTTTTTTCCCCCCTCCCCTCTTTGTTCCCTTTCCCCCTTGTCCCCTTATTGTCCCGCTTGTCCCCTTCTGTACTTTCCTCACCCCCCTCTCCCTTTTTGTTTCTGCTCCCCCCTTCTCCCCTTCCTTCCTTTTTTCCCCGCCCCCGCCCCTTGTTTCCGTTTTTCTTTTTCTGTCTTCTCTCCATTTCTTCCTTTCCTCACCCACCGTTGCCCCTTTTTGCTCCTTTTTTTTTTTTTTTCCCGTTGCCCCCTTTTGCCTTTTTACCGTTGCTCCCCTTGTTCCTCTCTTCCTTTTCTCGGTCCCCTTCCCTCACAACCCTTTCTCCCCTTTTGCCTTTCCCCCCATCTCTCTTTTTCTCCTCCTCTTGTCTTTTTTGCAGTCTCCTACCCCCCTCCTTGTCCCTTTCCCCCTCTTTGTCCCCTTCCTCACTTTCCTCAACCCCTCTCCCCTTTTTACCCTGTCCCCCCTTGCCCCTCTCTTCCTTTTCCCTTTTCTCCATCCCCTTCCTCCCTTCCCTCACCCACTCTTGGCCCCTTCTGCCTTTTCTTTTCGTCCCCCCCCCCTTTTCCCTGGTATTTCCCGTTCCCTCTCCCCCCGTTCCCGTCCCCCTTGTCCCTCTCTCCCTTCTCGCTGCCCCCGGCAGCGCTGCCCGCGGGGGGCTCTGGCGCACCGCTGGCCCCGGCCGCTCGCTGGCAGCAGCGGCACGAAGCGGAGCGGCCCCGGAGCGGCTCCGGGCTCCGGCAGGACCGGCCCGGCCCGGCCCAGCGCAGGGAGGTCCCTGCCGGGCAGGGACAGCTTCAGGCCGGGGCGGTGGAGCCTGCCCGGGACGGGGCGGGGGTTCGCAGAGAGGCCGAGACGCTGCCTGGGGCATCCCGTGGTGGGGGCTGCGGGGCTGGAGCATTGCCCGGGGGCTCTGCCCCCTGCCCGGCCCTCGTCCCCCGTTCCTCCTCCTCTTCCCGGCTCCATCCTCTGCCCCGTCCCCTGGTGCCCCCCCGCTCTGTACAACAGAAATAAAAGTGTTACAGACGTGTGGGTCCTTGGGGGGGTGGGGGGAGTTGGCTGAGGGGGTGAGGTGGGGGGCCTTTTGGATGGGAGGAGTTGGGTGGGTCGGGCAGTTGGGGCGGGCAGTGAGTGGGGGGGTGGGAGTAGGCTTAGGGAGTCAGGTTGGGGGGAGGTGGGTGGCAGGAGTTCTGGGGGTCCAGGGCAGTCTGGGGGGCGAGAATAATGTGGGGGGCAGGATTGGGGGGGGTTTGGGCGGGGGTGGTGTCATGGAAGGGCGGAGCAGCAGGATGAGGGAGTCAGGTGGGGGGCATGGGGAGGTGGGTGGGAGGAGTTGGGGTGGGCCAGGGCAGTTAGGAGTGGGGTGTTCGGTGGGGGGAGTAAGAGTGTGGGATTAGGGGCGAGAGGGAGGTGGGGGGGCGGGACAGGATTGGGGAGGCAGGCAGGAGTGGGGTGGGGAGGAATGTGAGGTGGGTCAGGGGGAGTTGGGGCGGAGAGTGGGGAGGTAGGGGAGGGTGGGTGGAGAGGGAGGGGGGGTGGGAGGGAGGGGAGGGGGGGGTGGGAGGAGGGGAGGGGGTTGGAGGGGTGCGGGGGAGGTGGGGGTGGGTGGGTGGGAGGTGAGGGGGGTGGGAGGGGAGGTGGGAGGGGGAGGGATGGTGGGAGGGGGAGGGAGGGTGGGGGAGGGATGGGGTGAGGGGGTGGGAGGGAGAGGGGGTGGGGGGGTGGGAGGGGATGGGGGTGGGAGGCAGGGGGGGATAGAAGGCACTGTATGGAGAAGGTGTTCAGTTTCTCTAGAGTGGCCTTGGGAGGATATAGACGTGACTTCTGATGATTTAACCAGGGGGCTAGATGGCGCCCCACTCTCCACCCCCTCCCTCCCACCCCACCCTCCCACCCCCACCCATCCCCCACTCCACCTCCCCCTCGCCACCCTACCCTCCCACCCCCCACCCCCCCTCCCCCACCCCTCCCTCCCCACCCTCCACCCCCCCTCCCCCCCTCCCACCCAGGCCCCCCCTCTCCCTCCCACCCCTCCCACCCCTCGCCCTCCCTACCCCCCAACCTCCCCTTCCACCCCCCCCCTTCCCTCCTCCACCCCCCCCTCCCTCTCCACCCACCTCCCTCCTCCCCACCTCCGCCCCAACTCCCCACCTATCCAACTCCCCCTGACCCACCTCATTCCCTCCCACCCAACTCCTGCCTGACTCCCCAATCCTGTCCCGCCCCCCCACCTCCCTCTCGCCCCTAAATCCCACCACTCTTACTCCCCCCACCGAACACCCCACTCCTAACTGCCCTGGCCCACCCAACTCCTCCCACCCACCTCCCCATTGCCCCCCACCTGACTCCCTCCTCCTGGCTCGCTCCGCCCTCCTGACACCACCCCCGCCCCATAACCCCCCCCAATCCTGCCCCCCCACATTATTCCTCGCCCCAGACTGCCCTGACCCCAGAACTCCTGCCACCCACCTCCCCCCAACCTGACTCCCTAAGCCTACTCCCACCCCCCCATCACTGCCCGACCCAACTGCCCCGACCCACCCAACTCCTCCCATCCAAAAGCCCCCCCACCTCACCCCCTCAGCCAACTCCCCCCACCCCCCCAAGGACCACACGCCTGTAACACTTTTATTGCTGTTGTACAGAGCGGGGGGGCACCAGGGGACGGGGCAGAGGATGGAGCCGCGAAGAGGAGGAGGAAGGGGGCGACAAGGGAGGGCCGGGCAGGGGGCAGAGCCCCCCGGGCGAGGCTCCAGCCCCGCAGCCCCCACCCCGGGATGCCCCAGGCAGCGTCTCGGCCTCTCTGCGAACCCCCGCCCCGTCCCGGGCAGGCTCCACCGCCCCGGCCTGAAGCGTCCCTGCCCGGCAGGGACCTCCCTGCGCTGGGCCGGGCCGGGCCGGTCCTGCCGGAGCCCGGAGCCGCTCCGGGGCCGCTCCGCTTCGTGCCGCTGCTGCCAGCGAGCGGCCGGGGCCAGCGGTGCGCCAGAGCCCCCCGCGGGCAGCACTGCCGGGGACAGCGAGAAGGGAGAGAGGGACAAGGGGGACGGGAACGGGGGGAGAGGGAACGGGAAATACCAGGGAAAAGGGGGGGGAACGAAAAGAAAAGGCAGAAGGGGCCAAGAGTGGGTGAGGGAAGGGAGGAAGGGGATGGAGAAAAGGGAAAAGGAAGAGAGGGGCAAGGGGGGACAGGGTAAAAAGGGGAGAGGGGTTGAGGAAAGTGAGGAAGGGGACAAAGAGGGGGAAAGGGACAAGGAGGGGGGTAGGAGAATGCAAAAAAGACAAGAGGGGGAGAAAAAGAGAGATGGGGGGAAAGGCAAAAGGGGAGAAAGGGTTGTGAGGGAAGGGGACCGAGAAAAGGAAGAGAGGAACAAGGGGAGCAACGGTAAAAAGGCAAAAGGGGGCAACGGGAAAAAAAAAAAAAAAAGGGCAAAAAGGGGCAACGGTGGGTGAGGAAATGAAGAAATGGAGAGAAGACAGAAAAAGAAATACAGAAACAAGGGGCGGGGGCAGGGAAAAAAAGGAAAGAAGGGGAGAAGGGGGGAGCAGAAACAAAAAGGGAGAGGGGGGTGAGGAAAGTACAGAAGGGAACAAGCGGGACAATAAGGGGACAAGGGGAAAGGGAACAAAGAGGGGAGGGGGGAAAAAAAGGAAAAGGCAAAGGAAGGGGGGAGCAACGGTGGGTGAGGAGAGGAAGGGGTTGGAGAAGAGGAAGAAGAAAGGGACAAGGAGGGGACGGGGGAAGAAAGGAAGGAAGAGGACAAGGCAGGGTAGAGATCGGGGACAACAAGAGGGGAGAGAACGGGGGGGAAAGGGGGACACGGGCAGGAAAGGACGGGGACAAAAACGGGGACAAGGCGGGGAAGAGCAGGGACACCAGAGACCGAACTGTTCCTTCCCCTTCCCTTAACCCTGCCCTGCCACCGCTCCCAGAGCTCCTACCGACTCCCCCCCCGCCGCAGACGGGTGTTGAGCTGGGACAATTGTGAGCTCCGGGGACAACTTTCAACTGCCCCAGCTCAGCCGGTGCCTTTCCAGTGCTCCGGGATGCCGCTCCCCAAGGGCCAGGAGCGACCAGTGACAGCCGTCCCCTCCAGCCACCCCCGAGCGCCCCTGGGCAGGGGCAGCGGATGGACCGGGACAGCGGGAAGGGGGCAACGGCTGCAGCTCCGGGAAGAGCGCCGCCGCCGGCCCGGGAGAAGCGGGCTGGCAGCGCCGGGCAGCGCCCGGGGCGCTTCTGTGCTCGGCGCAAGGGCCGCAGAAAGGCCGCTGCTGCCGGCCCGGGGCCCCCGGGTCAGCCGGTTCCCGGCTGAACGGTGCGGCCGGGACGCACGGCGGGGTGCGGCAGCGGCCCGAGGCCATCGCCCCCCTCTGCCGGGGGAGGCTGCCGCGGTGCCGGGGCTGCGAGGGGCCGGCGCCGAGGCCGCGGCCCCCGCTGCGGTCGATGCGCCGGACACCCCCGTCAGCGGGAGGAGTCGGCGCCGGAGCGGCCGTGCGGGAGGAGAACAGCAGCCAGCCCCAGGCAGAAAACCTCCGCAGCCGGGGCCCGGCCCTTGGCCGCCCCCGCTCCCCGGGGCGGTGTGCCCGAGGGCAGCCGGGGCCAGGGGCCGGGCAGCAGCGAGCGGGAGAAGGCGGGGAAGAGCCCCAGAGCATGAGCCCGGCGGGTGGGGGCAGCCAGCGAGCGGGGAAGGGACGGGGAACCGGGGAAATACGGGGGGGGGAAATACAAGGGCGAGAGGGGAACGGGCGTGAAAGGCGGAAACAGAGAGCAGAGAAAGCAGGAAAGGGGAGGCGGAAATCCGGGAAAAGAAGGAAGGAAAGGTGGGGGTGGGGGAGCAAAGAGAGGAGGGGGAGAGACGGGAAAAAGGGGAGAGAGAGAAAGAGAAAGGGAGGGAGGAAAAGGAGAGGGGTGAGGAGTGGGGGAGAGGAAGGGAGAGGCCAAGGAGCGGGGAGAACTGAAGGGGGGGCAAAGGCGGGAGAGAAGGGGTTGGGGGTAGAGAAGGGGGGTGACAGGAAGGCAGATGGGGAGCGGGGAGAAGGGCAGGAAGACGGGGAGGACGGGTTGGGAGAGGAAGAAGGGGCCGGGGTGGGGGGGGTGTGTGCTGCGTGGAGAGAGAGAAAGAGCAGGAGGAGACGGCGGGTGGGAGAAAAGAAGGAGCCAGAGGAGGAGGAGTGAGAAAGGCAGAAGGGCCAAGGGGATCGACAAGGCTGTGAGACAGCGCTGCCCAAAGGCACCTGCCGGCACCCTGCACCCCACCCGGGCTGCCCAGGGGACACCCCAGCCCCGTCCCACCGCTCCCGTGGGGGGAGAAAAAAAAACCCCAGCAATGCCAAACAAGTGGAGCAAAGAGCGCAGGGTGCCCTTTGCCAAGGGAGAAGAGACCCCGGGTCGATGGGATGAGCCCCGGGATCACCGGGACACCCCGGGGCTCTCGGCACACGGCCCCGCTGGGACACTGAGCTCTGGCAAAGCCCCCGGGCACAGGCAGGGCCACCACAACCCCATCCCAGCCTCAGCTGGGACCCCCACCCGCCGCCCCCCAGCTGCCCAGTGAGTGGGGGGGGGGGGAGAGGGGAGGAGGGGGGTTGGGGGGGGGAGAGGGGAGGAGGGGAGAGGAGAGTGAGGAGAAAGGGAGAGGTAACAGGGAAGGTTGATGGAGCGACAGAAAAAAAGGACCATAAATCCCCCGAGAAACGCAGCTGCCCCCGGCCTCGGCACCTCCCGGCCGAGCCAGGCAGCGCCCGCAGAACCATCCGCCACGGCCGCTCCAACGCTGCCAGCGACCCGGCCCCGAGACAGGACCAGCCCCGCTCCTCACCCGGCTAAACCCACCCTGCAGCCGCCCCGGCCCTTTTGAAACCCCGGCTCCGCCCTCACGGGCTCCACCTGAGCCCCTGCCCGATTGTCCCCACCTGGGCACGGGCAGGGCCCGCCCCGCCGCCCGCCCCTCGCTCCCGGCCGCGCCTGCGCCCTCCGGGGCCGCGCTTCGGCTGGGACAGGCGGCGGCTGCCCAGCCCGGACCCCGCCGCCAGTCCGGAGCGGCCCCGCTCAGCCCCCGCTCCCGCTTCCGAGGGCGAAGCGCAACGTGCCGCGGGGCTGCGCGGCTTTAGGGGGTGGCGGTGCCGGGCCCGGCTCGGGCTTCGCTCCGCCGAGCCCCGGCGGGTCCTTCGGCGGCGCAGAAACCGCGCTCCATGGCGGCTCCGCTGCGGCCAATCGGAGCGCGGCCCTTCACTGCGCCCGGCCCCGTTCGTTCCTCTCTCGTCTCTGCTGCGGCCAATCAGAGTCCATTCCTTCACCCGGCCCCCTCCGTTCCCCGCCCATCCCTGCTTAGACCATTCCAAGATCGCGTTTTCAATCCAGTTCGTCCCGCGCGTCTCAGCATCGTCCAATCAGAGCCCGCTCCTCCAATCCTGTCCCCCGCTTCCCCGCCCACCCCCGCTTCCCGCAGGCCCCGATCCCGCCCCCGCGGCACAGGAACAACGCGGGGTCCCGGCTCTCTGCCGCAGCCCCGGCAGCCGCTGTTGTGTGCCGGGGAGGGCGGTCGGCGACTCCGCAGCGAGGCCGCTCCCGGGTCCCGTTCAAGCCCCGAGAGTTGGGAAGGGCCGGAGCTCGCCGGGACCCAGCGCCGCCGGCACCGCCCGAGCCGAGAGCTCTGCGGGAGCTCTTCGGGAGCGGAGGGGGACGCGGCGAATCGGGGCTCCGGTGCGGACGGGGGCTCCCCGCGCGTCCGGCCGGGCCGCGCCTCCCTGAGCGGCGGCGGCTGGATCGGGACCTGCGGGGGGACGGCGGGGTCGGTGCGCCGGGCGGGGCGGGCCCGGATTGAAAGGCCGGGCCGGGATTGGGTAGAGCGGAGGGGGCGGGGCGGACACGTGAGTTCGGATTGGATCAGGCCAGCTGTGCCGTGATTGGTGGGGCCCAAATCCGCCCGGAAGCGCCGCGGTCTGGCAGAGACTCACCTGGGCAGGGGAGAGGGGCCGGGCCTGCCCCGCCCCTCGCCCCGCCCCTCTCCTCGCCCCGCCCCTCTCCTCGCCACGCCCCTCTCCTCGCCGGGTTAAGGGCCGAGGGGCCGCGGGCAGCGCGGAGACTGTCGGTGCTGTCGCTTTAGGAGCCGGGAAGCGCCGCGGAGCGGCTGTCCTGGAGGTTCGTGAGGCGCCGAGCGGGGCCCGGGGTCTGCAGGGGCGGTGAAGGGCTCTAGTCGCTGCGCGGAGCGGGGGATCCCGAGCGGTGCCGGATGCGGGGGGACGGTCCGTGCTCCGGTCGTGGCCGGGGGAGGGGTCGGGTTGTCCCCGCGGTGCTGGGGCAGCGCTGCCGGGGTCCCGGGCCCGGCTTCCCGGGGGGCTGCGGGGGAAGGTGGCGGGGAGACGGGACGGGACCTTGCTAATAACGTTATGGAGAGCAGCAAAGCCTTTCTTGTACCGTTTTACCTTTACAGCGTTTTGTCTCTATTTGTGGTGTCGATGTTTCATCTCCCCCGTTACACTCTCTGTCGCTGTTCTCTCTCTCACACACTCACTGACAGTCCATGGCTGTACCTTCTGGGGCTGCGGATCTGGGGTGGGGGGAGTTGGGGCTGAGCACCAGCGCTGCCTTTTGGGATGGGGAACTGGAGCCTGAGGGGATGTTCCCAGCCCCCAAACACCCCTCGGGGGGTCGGGGGGGGGGGGTGGTGAGAGCAGCACTGGGGGTGTGGGGCTGCAGGACCCTCACTGGATTGGGGGGGGTGGGGGGCTTTGTTCAGTGTTCACCCCTGGATATGCTGGGACAGTGATGGGAGGTGACAGGGACAGTGGAGGGAGAACAGTGAGTGATTTTTGACCTTTTCAACAGCCCCGGAGCTGCCCTGAGAACCAGGAGCAGCTTCCAGCTGGAGGCAGCAGGGAGAGGCAGCACAGGAGCTGTGCTGGAGAGCTGGAGCTGGAGCTGGAGCAGAGCTGGCACAGAGCTGGCAGGGCAGGGGCTGGAGCTGAGCCATGGCCGAGCTGGAGACGAAGTACTGCGGCTCTGGGGCAGGAACAGAGCCTGGAGCAGGAGCTGGAATAAAGGTTGTAGAGCTGGGGCCGAAATCAAGACCCTGGGGCTAAACCACCAACCGTGAGGATGAAGCTGGAGCATCCATGAGTGGAGACCATGGAGCTGACAAGTAAATAATGGGGTGTGAGGGGGGTGGGGGGCAAAGAGCTGAAATCACTGCAGGGGTGAAATAAAGTCTGTAGGGCTGGGGCTGAAATCAAGACCCTGGAGCTGGTCCTGAACCACTGACTGTGAAGCTGAAGCTAGAGCTGGAACTGGAGCTGGTGTTAAGGAGTTTTGCCAATCTATGGTAACTCTCGGCTTGCTTTATTCCGCAACTCAGAGCTGGGACATCACCTCAGTGAGGGGCAAAGTCTATAGCACACATCCTTAGTATACCTAGTTTTCTAGAAACTCCAATAGGTTGCCTAGGAGTATTCCTAATATCCCATAAAACCAGATTTAAAGCATCCGGCCATTTCAATCCTGTTTGTTTGCAAACCTTAACTAATTTCTCTTTTAAGGTTCTATTCATTCGTTCCCCTTGGCCAGAGGATTCAGGATGATGTGGAGTGTGAAGCTGACTGAGGATTCCTAAGGTCTCGTACACTTGAATTAATACAGCAGCTGAAAAATGACCTCCCGATCTGAATTGATCCCTTCAGGAACACCGTATCTCGGGATTATTTCTTTCAATAAGGCTTTTACTACTTGAGTCATTCCCTCTAGTTGGGAAAGCTTCTACCCATGCTGTCAACTGATCAACTCTCACTAACATGTAAGAGTACCCCAGTGCCTTTGGCATCTCTGCATGATCAGTTTGGAGCTTTTGGAAGGGAAAGGCAGCTGGAGGCCTTTTCCCGCTAGGAGGTTTAATTCGCACAGAAGCAGATTGTCGGCAGAGTTCACACCCTTCACAAAGTCTCTTTGCTGCGGCATAAACCCCTGGAGCTGCCCGGAGTCTCTGGATGCGCAGTGCTAAGTTCTCTGGCCCCCTGTGTTTTCATGATGCCACCGGTGGTCGGCAATAAATACCTTTGCGAAGGAGAGGTTTGATATTCGGTATCCCTTGACCTCCTCCTCGGTGAGCTCCAAGATGAGTCCACTGTTCCTTCTCCAGGTAAATCTTCATAAATTTTCTCTGTTTGAGGGAGTTCGGAGATGACTTCATGTTGTACCAAAGACATTCCAGTTGCAGTTTGTCGTGCTGCTGCTCTGGCAGCCTGGTCTGCGAGGAAATTCCCTATTGCCATCCTGTCTTGTCTATTGGTCTGTGCCTTTGTATAGATGACAGAAACTTCTGAAGGCCAATTGATCGCTTCCAGGAGGTCTTTGATCTGTTTTCCATGTGCGACTGTCCTTACCGGCTGAGGTACAAACCCCCTTTCTTTCCCCAGAGTCCCAAGTCCCATGGCACACTCCAAAGGCATCTTAGAGTCAGCATAATGTTAACTCGGAGTCCCAGTTGCAGATCTAGCTGCTTCTGCAAGAGCAACTGTTTCTGCTCCTTGTGCACCTAAAGGTGCAGGTAAGGATCTCGGCTACCAGCACCTGAGTGTCCGTGGTGACTGCAAACCCGGTACACCTCTGACCTTCTGTGTAGTAGGACGATCCACCCGTGAAGAGGGTCCAAATCCGGATTGTCTAAAGGTTGATCTTTCAGGTTGTCTCGTGGCTGCTGGTTTCATTCACAAGTTGAATGCAGTGTATGTTCATCTTTCTCTCCATCATCAGACAAAGGCATCCAGGTAGCAGGATTTAAGGTATTGCACCTTTCCAATTTCAAATTATCAGCCATAACGAAATTATTCATACCTATGTGCTCTTTGGGGAGGTAAAGGTTTCTCCACATATTGTTTTAGCAAAACTTCAACTCCATGGGGTTACACAGACACTTAGTGGCTGTCCTAAAACAATTGTTCTGGTTTCTCAACCATTTCTGCTGCAGCTGCTATTGCTCGAATACAAAAAGGAGTTTCCCTCCGCTACTGAATCTAAGGTTAAAGAAAAATATGCAACTGGTCTTTCATGTGGTTTAAAGGTTTTGTTATTTCTCTAAATCCTGGAATCCAGGGGCGGCAGAACCCTACTTGTCCTAAAAAGCCTCTTAATTGTTTTCTTAGTTACGGGTCTGGGTGTATCCTAATTGCTCCAATTCTTTCAGGATCAACTGCCCGTCTCCCTGGTTCAATATAGAGCCAAGAACTTTTACTTGCTCTTTGCAAACCGCAACTTAGACAGAGAGGCACCATGTCCCTTTGGAACAAGCTGGATACGCAAATACTCAGTATCTCTAATACAATCTTCCTCAGTTTGACTCGCTAACAACAAATCATCAACATATTGTATTAAAACAGACTTGCTTGGAAAACCAGCTCTTGTAAATCATTCCTTAAGATTTGAGAAAAAATTGCTGGAGAGCTGGTAAATCCTTGGGGTAATCGTGTCCAGGTCAATTGTTTCCCTTGCCAGGTGAAAGCAAAAATTAACTGACTCTCTTGCAATGGGGATACTAAAAACAGCTCCTGCGAGGTCTAGGGCAGTAAAATCTTGTGCCCAGACGGGAATTTGAGTCAAAATCAGGCTGGGATCAGGTACCACAGGATGCGGAGCAATTACACGTTCATTTACAGCTCACAAGTCTTGAACAAACCCGTATTCAGGGTCTCCACCCTGATCTAACCTATGTTTGCTTACTGGTAAGAGAGGTCTATGACATGGGCTACGGCATTCTTTCAGAATTCCTTTGTTGAGGAACTGCTCAATTTGTTTTCCAATGCTCGGAATTGCTTCACTAATAACAGGGTGTTGCTTGACTGAAGGAGGTGACCCTCCTTTTGGTTTGATCCCAACAGGGTCAGCTGATTTTAGTAATCCTATTTCATCTCCTGATGTACTCCAGAGTTCTTTAGGGACTGCGGCCAACTCAAGGGGTACTTTATTTGACAGAATTGGTGGCTGATCTTCAATCTGAACTATTTCTGAGCCGATAATTATTAACGGGATTCCCGTTGGATCCAAGGAGCACACAAATTCCTCCAAAAGGTCTCGTCCCAAAAGGGAAACAGGAGAATTTGGAGAGATCACAAATCTCCCCCATACCAATTTATTATTTAAAACTACGGGTAAAGGGGTGGATAAATACTTTGTCTCCTCCCCCACTACTCCCCATATGATCACCGTTTCATTTGAAACTTGGGGAATTCCAAAATTTAACAAGGACAAAGTTGCTCCTGTATCTACCAAGAAAGTAACAAAATTTCCGTTTACCTTTGCAGAAATTTGACCGCGCTCATCTACCTTGATTCCGACGGGGTCCATTTTTAATCTTCAAAGATCATCTTTTTCGCTGTGAATGAGGCCGAGAGGGTCTCGCAGGTGGGAGTTCTCCGGCAGCCGCCACAGGTCTCAAAGGGCGCTCTCTCTGCATATGGCCTGGATTTCCACAATAAAAACACTCCAAAGTGTTAACACATCGGGGAGCGGGGAGGACCCTGCCCCTCGCTCCTCTTCCCCTATTTCTCCCCGGGGAAACCCCCGACCTCGTGCTTGTGGGTTCCAGTTCTGAGTAATCGCAGCCGCTAACAGTTCAATTTCTCTTCCTTTCTCCTTTCGCTCTCTCTTCCTTTCACGTTTCAACTTCTCTTCCTCCTGTTTTTGACTTTCTGCTTCTCCCCATCAAAAATAAAAGCAGCAACACTTAGAATTTTAGTCAGTGTTTCCCCTTGCCAACCTGGCACGTGCTTCTTAAAGTATTGGTTCATAGCGGGAGCCGATTGATCTACAAATACGCTGATGGCTAAAGGCTCCTGGAGATTGTCACGGGTCAGTCCCCCGTATTTTAATAAGCAGCTTTAATCTTCCCCAGTCATCGCTTGGGTGCTCATCAGGCCCTTGTCTACGTTCCAATACCTTATTCCACTTAGTCACTCTTTTCTCCAGCCTGACGAACTGCTTCTCTTAGTTGTTGGGTTGCAGCTTTATGGCTTGTGCTCCTCCAGGAGCAGCGAGATTCCATCCTGGGTCTTGTTCAGGCCAGGGATGTAATCCTTGACCTTCTGAGCAACTTCTTGATCTTTTTGGTAATATTTTTCTCTCTCTTCTGCTTGAAATAATTCCCTTAATAAAGTTTTCATGTCATTCCAACTGGGGGTATAATCGGTGACAATTCCCGATAACAACTGAGCACACTTTTTCAGACTCATCTCGCAGCCTCGGCATTTTCGACCGCCAGGCTACGAGATCACCCTGTCTCCAAGGTTCCTGCCTCACAACTGCAGTCACTGCAGGGACTTCTGCGGGCGCACCAGGTCCCGCTCTCAGGTTGGGATGCATCCAACCGCATTGGATACATGCCACCCTTTGAGAAAGAGCTCAGTTTCCTCCGCCTCTGGGCAGAGGGAAGTGAACTTTGGTTATTTTTCAGCACAGGAGTTTTCCTTCTCTGCTGTGCCCAATTATACCCAATATACCAATAATCAATATCTTGACTTGCAGAATCCTCCAAAATGGTTCTCAAAAATTCAGCTGATGGGGTTTGAATGTTCCTTTAGGAGGCCACTCATCCATCGGCCCTCCTCCTCTGTTTCTCGTCAGGAATGGCCATTCCTCCGGGCACAATGTTATCATCTCCTTTTCTGTAATCTCTGTGCCAGGGATATCTTTCTCCAAATCTCTCAAACCTCAGCAAGGGGCGTCGGCCCTTTCAGGGCTGGGTGCTGTCCCCATCTTAATTCTCTTTCTCTTTCCCTGCAATTTAAACACAAGAGTTTCTCAGGATACATTTATCTGGAATGACCCGTGTCCAAGTCTTGTAGGTGAACTCACCTGATCAGTCTGCTGGCAAACCTGAGCGCTTGGTAACGGGTCTGTCCAGAGAAATACCCGTCCTCTTGTGTCCTGGAGTCCCAGTCTGGGGTGCCAAACTGTTTAAAGAATTTTACCAATCTGTGGGCAACTCTAGGTTTGCTTTACTCAAGAACTCAGAGTTGGGCCATCACCTCTGCCCATCACCTTGGGCCGTCACTGGGGTGATGGCGCAACTCTGAGTTCTTGAATAAAGCAAACCTAGAGTTGCCCACAGGTTGGTAAAATTCTTTAACAATGGTAGACACCCCAGTCCCACTGCTCCATGCTGGGAGAACTGGGGGAAGGAAAAAAAAGAGGAAAAGAGCGTAGGGTCCCCTTTCCCCAGGGAGAACAGGCCCAGGGGAGATGGGATCAGTCCCAGGATCACCAGGACACCCAGGGGGTTCTCTGCACAAGGGCTCAGCACAGCACAGGGGACATGGGACAGGGGACCCTGGGGCACAGAGCTCTCACAAAGCCCCTGGGCACAGGCAGGGCCATCTCAACCACACCCTGCCTCAGCTGGGACCCCCACCCCAGGCCCCCCAAGCCGGGGGACCATTCCAGCACAGGGCAGCACCCCCTGGCCAGGCAGCCAATGTGACCCCCGCTGGCAGGGACCCGCAGCCACCCTGGGCCGAGCCCCCCTGGAAAGGCAGCACTGAGCCCGCAGCAGCCTCAGCCCCAGGCAGCTCCTGGCATCCCGCTGAGGCTGTGGCCGGCACCAGCAGCCTTCCTGCCTGGGGGGGACAGAGAGCTGGGGGGCTTGGAGGGGATTGGGACAACAGACACCGAAAGAAGGGGACAAGGCGGGGAACCCAAAGAAGGGAACACGGTGGGGACACACGAATAGGAGGGGGGGAACCAAAAGGAGGGGAGGGAGTGAAATGCAGAAGGGGACAAGGAGGGGAGAAGGGAGATGGGGAAAAGGGGTCGAGGGGACCAGGGGTGAGAAGGAAGAAAGGGACAAGGGGCGTGAGAGAAAGGGAAAAGGGGGAAGGTGGGATGGGAGAGGAAGAAGGGGACAAGTTGGGGTGGGGAGAGAAAGAAGAGAGATGACAGGAGCAGGTGGAGAATGGAAGGGGGTGACGAAAAGGCACAGGGGAAAAGGAAGAAAGGATGGTGGGGAGAAGGAGATGGGGGGGGGCAGTGAGAAAGAAGACGGGACCAAGTGGGGGAGAGGAAGGTAGTTGGGACAAGGGAAGAGGGTGAGAGAAGAAAGGGACAAGAGGACAAGGGGGGGGCAGAAGGAGATGGGGACAAGGTGGAGAGAAGGGACAGAAGGATGGGAACAAGGGAAGGAAAGAGACAAGGGGCGGAGGAACAAAAAAGAAAGAACAAAAAAAGCAAGAAAAAGAGAGAAGAGAAAAGAGAGAAGGAAACAACCTGTGCTGTGTATCAGGCCAGAGGGACAGAAAGACAGGAGGAAGGAGAGAGGGGACACAGAAACCAGGCGAGGGACAGGGAGCAGCAGAGAGCAGGATATGGTGAACGGGAGAGGGACGAGGAGCAGGATGCCAAGACAGAGAGAGAACAAGAGCAGCAGAGACAGGGGAGAGCTGGAGCCTGAGAGGAACAACAGGGCCAGAGCGATGGAGAGATAAAGAATAGGGACAGGGAGCAGCACAAAGGGTCAGAGAGAGTCAGAGATGGACAGGGAGAGAATGGGGACAGCGAGATCCAGAGTGAGAAAAACAGCGACAGCAAGAGAAAGTGGAGAGAAAGAAAGGGAGGGAGGGAAGGTGAGGGACAGGAAGGCAGGGACACGGAGCAGCACCTACAGGCACAGAGAGGAAAAGAACAGCAGGGAACAGGCCAGAGAAATTGTGGGGGAAGAGACAGATGCAGCTCAGGACAAAGAGATGGGAAAGGAATAAACAGCGATGGGCTGCAGGGCAGAGATGGAAGGAGAAAGAAAGGAGGGAGGGGAGCAGGGCAAAAGCACAGAGAGAAAAGAAAAGGGAGTGGTGGAACGACAGAAAAAGAGGGAGCAGAAGAGAGGAGAGAGGAGAGGTACAGGGGAGCAAAAAATAACAATAAAAAGAGAAATCCCAGCAGCCTGGGAAAAAGAGGGTCCAGGGGAAGGGCAGGGAGGGACCAGGACATACGAGAGGGGGGACAGGGCTGCGAGGGCCCGGCACTCCCCACAGCTCTCGCTCCTGCCAGGAGCCTTTGACAGCCCAGAGGCTTCTTTCTCCTCCTCCCCTCCCCTCCCTTCCCCTCCCGGAGCCTCCGGCACGGGGCTGTTCTCCCCCACCAGGACTCGCGGGTCTCGCCGCTCTCAGCAGACGGCGCTGCCCGGACACGCGGCCTCGCTCGCTCCGGCACGACGCGGCCGCACCGCGCTGGCGGGGACACGCACAGACCCGCGGGCCGTGCTGGCGCTCTGGCCGGCTGCCCGCTGCCCGCAGGGCTCCTCCCTCGCCCGCAGACGCCGGCTCGCTCTGGCCCGCAGCGGCAGGCAGCCCCTCTCCAGCTCTGCTGCTTCACCTCGCTCCGGCCCCTGCAGCTCCTGTCGGCAGCCAGCAAAGGCTGCGGGTGCCCCTTTCGCCCCCGCGCCGGAGGAGAGCCAGGCCAGGCAGAGACAGCCCTCGCAAGGCTGAGGAGGGGGCACTCAGCGGCATCCCCAGGGCACGGACGGAGAACCGCATCCTCGCGCCGCTCTGGGAGAGGGAGAGAAGGAACAGCCCCGTTACGGGCCACGGATCGCCCCTGGCCGCAGCCCCCGCAGCTTCCGCAGGGGCCGCTGGAGCCCCCACGCAGGGCCAGCCCGCCCCCCGGGACGGGGCTCGGAGGCGACCTGGGGCTTCAGGACGGGCTCAGGGAGGCTCCGCGGGAGCTCTGGCCAGCTGGGGGGTGGGCGCCCGGCGTTCGCGCCCGTCGGGGTCCTCCCCCTCTGCCTCTCTGCCCTTCCATCTGCCTCCTGGGGACCTGCCGGGGCTTGCCCGCACCCGGCTCACCTCCGGCGCACCGGCACCCCGCCGCAGCGGGCGCTCTTGAGCCCTTCCCGTCCCGCCAGCGCCGGGCGGCCGGCGGGCAGGAGACCCCCCGCACCCGCCCCAAGGGGCTCAGTCACCGCAGCGACGGGCTCAGCCCGCTCCCGGCGTGCCCCGACAGCCAGCAGCGCCGGCCGGAACCCCCGGGCCCGGCACCGCAGCTCCCGGCACGCCGCGGGACGCCCGCCCCTGCCGCCGGACCGGCGGGGACTCCGCTCTGCCCCTGCGGCACCGGCCGCGGACACCGGGCGGCGGCAGAGACCGCGGCAAACGACGCTCCTGCGCTCCCCAGCCGGCAAGCGCCGGGTTTCGGCCAGCCCGGTGACCGCATCCCCCCGGCTCTGGCCGTGCTGAGCCCGCCGCGGGGAGAGCCGGCACCGGCAGCTCAGCCCGGGTCAGACC
This sequence comes from Bucorvus abyssinicus, assembly GCA_009769605.1. Classification (NCBI taxonomy): domain Eukaryota; kingdom Metazoa; phylum Chordata; class Aves; order Bucerotiformes; family Bucorvidae; genus Bucorvus; species Bucorvus abyssinicus. Next base: position 2,710,717 of record CM020034.1, on the reverse strand, counting down.
GTCCAGCCGTGGGCACTAGCGACGGGGGGACAGGGCTGACCTCCCCTGCCCTGGTCCCGCTGCAGCCCGGGCGGTGACAGCCGCTGCCTCTGTCCCCAGCAGCCTCCCCGTGGCTGCAGCACCTCAGCCCTCCGCACCGACCGCTGCAGAAAGCTGCTCGGCGGTTCCGCCCGTGCCCCCCAGCCCATGGCCCGGGGAGGAGCCACCTACAAGGACACACACATCAACATCTGGGCGCTGTAGGCGTGGTGTGTGCACATTCTCTACTGACACTCACCAGTAACATCTGCTCAGGCAGAGGGAATTCCTTTGCTGTCTCCTGCAACTCCCGGCACAGAACATCTCTTGACGCCGACATCTCTCCTGCCACCGACATCGCTCCAGACTGACACGTTCACACCTCGGGGACACGACACACAGCTCTCATCTCTGTGGAGACGACCCGTCCCACCTGCTGAGAGTGACCAGGTGACACACAGTTACAGTCGCTGCATCATCGCCCCTCCAGGGACACTGGGGTGACCCGAGTGACATCATCATCATCATCACCACCACCACCACCCCCCCACCCCCCCCGGCTTGACTGACCCCCAAAGAGGGGCACAACATGAGGGGAACTGCCCCTAACAGCAGCTCACCGCTTTATGAATGCCATTTACCTACAGACACGTCACAGCCCCCCATCATCATCATCATCAACCCCCCAAATAAAGCAGGGGAGCTCTGCTAGAAAAATAAACGGGGGCAGCAGCCCCCCCAGCCCCTGTCTTGCAGGCGGGTGGCCGTTCCACGGGGCGTGGAGCTGCCAGAGGACGGTGCCACATCTCTCCACTCAGGCTCTGCTCCACCACGTTCCCCCTCCGTTCCCACACCGGGACGGGATCCCCAGGGCAACAAGCGTCCCTGGTCCCTGTTGGCCTCGCACTCTACCCCCAGACAGCCCTCGCTGCCGCTCCTGCGGGGCACCCGCTGCACACAGAGCCAGCAGCCCCCGCACACGGGGCAGCCCCTCACGCCCAGCACTGTAACAACCGGCAGCTAACCTGGGCCGGGGGCATCGACCGAGCAGCGCCAGACGCTGACAAGCAGCGCCTCTGGAAAACAGCCCCCCAGCTGTAGTTCAGCACGTTCGACAAGCGACACAGCAGAAAGCAGAGGAACAGACTCGCGAGAAGGGCCAGGAGAGGAGTTGAGCGACAGGAGGGTCCGGGCCAACAGGTCAGTGGGAACACAACAGACCCTTCAGCAGCGGAGGGATTTGGACACTTCAGAGCAGAGTTAGGACTAAACAGCAGGATTTGGACATCTGAACACACCTGTAAACACTCCTGCTGCGGCTGGAAGGTGTGTCATCCCTTCCTCACCGTGCTGCTGCAGCGAGAGAATCCTGGGAGGCTGCCGGATGAGCTCGCTCCGAAGTCAGAACCTGCGCTGGTGCAAAGTCTTCACTGCTGGCTCAGACTTTTCCCTTGCCAGCATTACCTGCACATTCACACAGGCCGGTAACTCAGTAGCTCTTCTAAAATTGCCCAGCTGATAATGACAGCCATGACAGAGGGGTGAAAGAGAAGAGCAGCAGAGGTCAGGCAGCAGAGGAGCTCTGCAGCCTGCTGACACCACTCAACACTGCACTCTTTCCGCCTCACCCCGCAACCACCCTTCACCACACTTCCCCCTCAACACCCTCCCCCCCCAAAAAAAAAACCCCACACAGAAGAACCCATGACCTTATATCTCTTTTTCCTTTCTCCACTCATCTCTGTCTCAGCATAATGTCTTGTCAGGGCATGATATGCAGATGATCTCTGTCCCCAAGACTTTGGCAGCTGATGAACACGTGCTCACAAATAGTCCAGGTCTGTCAGACTGCTGTCGGTTTTGTGGCTCCACTCCTGGCCCTGGCCCGCCCCGGCTCCAAACTCCTCCACCTGCACCCCTGGAGCTGAGATACCCCCCACTCCCGGTGGGACAGGTCACCTCAGCTGCTGCTCTGCCGAGAGGGGCTTCCTCCTGTGCCGGGGAGCACGTGCCCCCCTTCCTCATCCCTGGAGCTCCTGGAGGCAAAGCAGCCCCTGCCGGGCTCCCTGCTCCAGCCCCAGGGCTCTTCCAGCAGAGCCCTCCCCTGCCTGCCCTCCCGGCAGCCTTTCTGACAACACCCTGCTCCAGCCCCTGGGAAACAGAGAGCCTGGAGGTGGGATTCCGCACCCGAGGCAGCCGTTTACGCCGGGTGAAAGAGAGGCAGACTGACCCAGAAAGGGAAGGAGGAGCCCAACGCAGAGAGCGAGGCAACGTCAAATACAACGCGGCGCTGGTTGCCTTTGCGCTACCGCCATACAAACGACATCAAGAATTTCTGAAGGGTCCTCGTCATGGAGTCTGGACCGGGAATTCCTAGCTACAGGTCAGAGCTGAAGAGATCCTTGGAGGAAGACTGGACCAGGAGAAGTGCAAGGGTGACAGCTTCTCCGCTGCATTTGGGGTGAGGGGCTCTGGCAGTGGCCCATCCCTCAGCACTGCAAGGCCTTACGGCAAGAAGGAAAAGAACGAGGAGAAAAGCCAGCCAGGCCTTGAGGGCTCTTGGGGCAAAGTCTCACATGTGCCCATTCCTGATTCCCGGCTGCTCCCCAAGAGCTGCCCACCAAGGGAGGTGCTTCTGGACCAGGCACCAGCCACCCCTGGCCACCTCCACTCCCACTCGAAGCACTCACCTGCCAGCACAGCTCCAGAGATGAGCACAAGGTGGTTCCGCTCCCTCGTGTGCGGACACAGACAACAGAAATGCTCACTGAAACGCTCAAGTTTTATTAGAGAAAGTTCAGGAGGAGTTGAAGGGGTGAAGGAAAACACGGCATGGTGACAGTGGCAGCTGCTGCCTCCCTTCCCCTGCAGAGCTGCCAGGGCTCTGTCTCAGCTTTAACAGCATTAACGTACAGTCGGAACCAGAGCAGCTTCTAATGCTCTCAGGAACGGCGAGGAGCCAAGGGTCAGCTCCAGGGGCACAGGAAACACCCCCAAAGGGGCAGGGATGCTTCAGGCGATGGCAGCCCCCAACTTAGGGCGCTTTCTCCTGCCCCCGCTTCAGGTCACTGCCCCTCTCGCTCGCTCCTGCCTCTCCGTTCCTTCCACGCACCACAGACGCCTCTTATTTCTTCTGCACCAGAAGCTGCTGCAAAGGCAGGAGAAAACGGTCAGGACCAGGAAAACCCACCTGATCCCCTGCCTGGAGGACAGAGGAACACAGGGATGATCCAGGAGAGGAGAGAGATCTCCCTGGCACCACCTGATTCCCAGACATCATCCCGTACCTGCTCCCTATTCCCTACGCTCCACCTGCAGAAAACACACCGCAGATCGGATTTTCTCAACCAGTCGAGCTCCAGTGATCCCCACTGCCACCGCTGCTGCTACCTGTGGAGTTCCTGCCGGTGCGGCAGCCGGGCTGTGAGGCGGGCGCTCTGGGCAAATGAGCTGGGCACGCCAGGCAGCGGCCAACGAGGCTGCACAGCCCTGCTTACAGGGCGCTCGAGCCGCTGCCCGCACTGCAAAGCGCCCGGGACGCCAGGGCATTGGCCAGGCCCTCACTTACAGGGCAGCCCTGCTCCCAAAGGCCCGCGGAGGCTCCTTCTCTCCGCTTCGGGGGCACCCCGACCCACACCCCGCTAGCGGGGCGGTCACCCCACGCACGCAGGCTGCCAGCTGAGCACAGAGGCTCGCAGACCCGCGGCCTGCTTACAGGGGGTCCCTCCAACCTCCTGCCAGGGGCACCCACAGCCCTGCTTACAGGGCACTCCCCCTCAGCTCGGCACTCCCAACAAGCCCCACGGAGACCCAGGCTCCCGCCGAGCGCCCGACTTACGGGCTGGCCAGCCTGGCTGCAGCACAACAGCACGTCTTCAGGAGCCCAGACAGCCACCTCCAGCCCAAGTGCAGAGTCATCATTGACCCATCTCTTCCACAGAACAAGCTATTGACTCAATCCCTGACTATTCAGGGTCTCCCTGAGACCCTCTGACAGACTCCCTTAACACCACAAGATTTTCCACAAAAACCAGAGAAGACCCAAAAGTATAAAAACAGACCAGGACATGCACAAGAGACCAACTCACCACAGCTGCCAGGGCCAGTAGGACACCTTCCCTTCACCTCACCTAAACAACCCACCTGCCACTAACACCTTCCTGCTCTACAGCACCACCTGCCCGACCCTCCCTTTATAGAGGCAGCCCCCCGCCCGCAGCAGGGCCAGCCCCACCCTCAGCCTCCCTGGCCACACCCGGGGCTCCTCCAGCCCCAGCCCAGAGCTGCAGCCACGGCCCCGGACACCCGCTGTGTAAAGTGTTCCCAGGGCTGTCGAACAGCCGCTGCCCAAGTGGATGACATACTCGACTCATTGTCATCGTCCGCTCGTCACCGTCATCATCGTCTAGTCGTAGTCGCCGACTCACTCATTCACATGACAAATCACATTACTGACACTGAACAGGTGACACACTGTTACACACTCTGGAACAGACAGTAAGTTACATTGATGACCCATCGACCCGTCAATCACTCACCCATCAACCCGTCGACACGTTGATCGCCGTCTCACCATCTCATCGATGTGTCTGTGGCCATCGCATCACCTAGTTCACCTGTCGATTGCCAACCTGTTGCAAGCCGCCTCGCCAACCCATTGACCCTCTGATTGTGGACCCGTCAATTGCCATCTTGCTGTCTGGTGAACCTGTGGGTCGCCAAGGCGCACATTGCCATCCAGTCATCGTGTCGACCCGGCAGTCACCGACCAGTCAGTTACCATCCCTTAGATCACCATCTCATCAACCCGCCAGTCACTGACATATTGATTGCCGACTCGTAGAACAGTCGGTCACTGACCTGCTGGTCACTGACCTGCTGGTCACTGACACGTTGATCGTCTACCTGAAGACCTGAAAGTTGCCATCTCGTCGATCTCCATTTCATCGACAAGCATGACAACGTCTCATTGAACCGTGGGTAGTTGACCTATCCATCGCTAACCAGTCGGCCTCAGACCCGTCGAACACCATGTAATCAACCCACCAGTTGCGATGTTGTTGACCTGCCGTTTGCCAAACCATCGGTCACCAAACCATCGACCTGTCACTAATACATCAGTCACCATATTGTTAACGCGCTGGTCACCGTTTCATTGACCCACCACTCAGTGACCCGATGGTTGCTGTCTCAATGACCTGCAGGTCAGCAACCCACCCATAGCAGTTTCGTTAACCCGCCGATTCGATGATGCGCCGCTCAACGACCCACTTGTTGCCATTTCAATGACCTGTGGGTCAGCATCCCAGCAGTCACGTTTTTGATGACCCATGGCTCAGGGTGCTGGCGGGCGCCGTTTCGATGACCTGTGGTCAGCGTGCCGGCAGGCGCCGTTTCGATGACCTGTGGTCAGCGTGCCGGCAGGTGCCGTTTCGACGACCTGTGGTCAGCGTGCCGGCGGGCGCTGTTTCAATGGTCTGTCAGTTCTCTACCTGTCGGTTGCTGTTCGTTTACTCCCCTGCCAAGAGATGGGATCTTCCCTTACCAGCATTTCTGTTGTGAAGTTCTCCATCCTATGTTGCATACGAAGGTTAGATTGAGGTGTATCACTCGTGGGGAACAGGTCCTGGTACTCTTTAATGCTGCCAGATGGGAGATCAGAGATAGCATCAAGGGCAGCCAGGTGCATGAGCAGGGCACTGGTTTGGTGGGAGGATGCCTAAGTGACCCTCCCTTGAGGGACGTGGTTTAGTGGTGACTTGGCAGTGCTGGGTTAACAGTTGGACTTGATGATCTTAAAGGTTTCTTCCAACCAAAACTATTCTATGATTCTATTCTAAGTAGGGGGAGCAGCTGACAGGGGTAGGCTTGGGGCCGGAGTCTGGCCCTGTTCCTGGAGGAAGTTGGAGACTGGGATGGAGGGCTGAATCCCCTCCCTTTTGTTCTGTTCTTGGGTGTAGCAGGCTTGGGAGTGTCTGTCCTGCTTACCTGCAGCGTGTCTCCTCCTCCAGTCCAGCACCCTGTTAGCCCCACAGTGATTTGGACCCCATGGGACAAGCCCTGCCAGCCTTGCACAGCATCAGCAGCTGCCACGGCAGTTTTGCTGGGGTGAAGGTCTGGCTGGGATTTCAATGCACCAGCTGATAGTTGATAGGGAAATGTGTTGGTCTGTCACCTTAGGGTGGGATGGATGCTGGGAAAGATGTGCTTGCATAACCACTGGGCTTAAGGAACCAGCTTGACTCAGCTGCTCACCATTGTTTTTCCATTGCTTTCTGGACAAAGATCTGTGCTATCATCAACATGAAGGGGGTGACTGCTTCGACCTCGTTTATTTCATCGCTGATAGAAGCATGGCAGCCCAGGTGCTCCTCTGGAAGAGAAGTGCAGTCACTGCCTGCCCCTGTCAGCTACCCCCGAGCCACCACGACATCTCTTCTTACCCTCACATCTGCAAGTGGCACCCTGTCCTGCCTCTGCCTGCCCTGTCTGCTGTATTCTGAACCTGGTTGTCTCGTGCCTTTTCCTTTCTGTACCATGCTAATCCCATACTTTGGGAGTGAAGCTGTGGCTCCCAGAGCATCTAAAGGAGACAAGACAGGGAAAAGCTATTTCTGTCACTGCAGGAATTGCAATTGCATGTCGCAGGTCTTGGTGAGTAGATCCTGCCAAAGAAGTAGACCACCTTCCTAGAAACAGAAGTGGCAGTGGAAGGCATCAGCAACTAAATGCTCCACTGGATGGGAAAGGAGAATCAACAGGTCCCTGCAAGAGGTTGTAAAATCTGCAACCAGTATCCAGCTCAGGGAAAAGAGGCTTTCATCATAAATGAAGTGAAACACAGGGTGGGAGGGCACCTACCAGCTGGGATTTCGGCATGGAAATAATTTTTGACAATGTTGTTAACAAGGAAGCTCTTTGTCTTGGGGTTAGCCTCTGTGACTAGCTTCACCACGGCCACCCAGAAATGCAGCGGTTTGTCTGTGTTGCGCTCCTTGAGGAACCTCTTGAAGAACTGCAGGTGGCCAGGGTTGTGCAGTACTTTCATGAAGTGCCTGTAGAAGAGGAGATGCCAGCAGATGTGAGCTCTGGAAAATAATCAGGACCTCTGTGCTTGCTCCTCCAACAAGAGAGAGATACCTGAAGAAGAGCTAGAGAAGTGGATGAACTGTGCGTGAGATCTGTGAAGCAGGTGGGCCAGTCAAGGTACTGGTGGAGCACAGCTTCCCTTGCTCATAGAATAATTTAGGTTGGAAAAGACCTCTAAGGTCAACATCCACTGAGGGATTCTCTTGACGAGCTGTTTCTTTTCTGCTGTAGATACACCTGCCCAACAGCCTTGCTGCCATGTACTCAAAGGAACTGGTCTCAGCCTGAAAAGGAGGCTTCAACCAGGGAGTCAAGAAGGAAGGACTTTGGGTCTGTGATGGAGACCTTAGAACCTGCAAAGAGGCTGGGCAGCCCCACAGAGACCAGGGCAAGGAGGCAGGTAAGGATGGAGTACCTGGAGGAGGAGGTTGTGCTCCCCTCTGTCACTTGCTGGGCATAAACAATAATTTGCCACTGAGATCATCATGCATTTGGTCATGGAGAGAGTGTTCTGGAGTGGAAAACCCTTTCCAATTGCAACTGGTAGATCAGGACATTGTCAATAGATATAAAGCCGGAGTACAGCTACATTGGAAGATGCAGCAGAGCTTTGGAAAGCCAAAGCTCAGAGTAAATTAGGATTTTGGATCATTTATGATGTTAGAAAGCCCTTATTTGAAGATCGGTGGATGGGGTAAAATATTTTCTTCATTTAAGTGTGGCTCCTGAGGCTGACCTTCACAATACACAGTAAGAGCTGCTCCTACCAGGACTTGTGTACTGGTTACCATTTATATCGCGATGTGGACCTGCAAGGACTCATGTCTGGGGTATTCCCAGGAGGAGAGACATGAGCCACATAGATGCACACATGGTCATCTAAATGTGATCAGAGGGTGATTTCAAGTGATTTTTCTGGGGATCTGAATGCTGCCCAGCTGTAGTACGGGTTGGACTGCTTGAGGATGAAGTGCAGGAGACATGCATAAGATGTGAGGAGTAAATCTCAACTATGAGGCTGGGGATGCATGAAAACATTTTTCTCCTTTCCTCAGGATATGAGGGGGCTCAATGATGGAGGGAGCAGTGGCACTACCCGAAAGCCCTGAGAAAGTTCTGCTTCCTGAAAGAGTGGAAGCAGCAAAAAAACCCAGCAGGGAGCCAGACCTGGGTCTTTTAGATGGCTTCTCTACTGCAACAATGGTTGTGCTTGATTTGGTTTTTCTCACAGGAACAGTCTTCTTTCTGTTTTCAGGTTCAGCAGCTGTGGGGATGGAAAAAAGGTGGCCCCTTCCTCAGGTGACAGCCAGAGCCTGTTCACAGGGGTCCGCAAGGCAAAGGATCCCAAAGAAACCCAAGCTATCCCCAGAGCCACCATGCTGATGTCTGCATGGTGAACCTGGCTCAGGAGACCCTGGGTGCTGTGGGAACTCTGTGTCCGCGTGACTTCACCTCCTTGGCACTTGTTTCACAGAAGTCCTCTCACTCCCACCCTCTCTGGCTGCATTAAAACCCCCAAACACCTGCCTTTCAAAGGCGGCTAGGCCTCTCCCTCCTTCTGGAGATGTTCTACTGGCTGATGGGATGGAAGCAGTGAAGAGCTCTGCTTGTCCAGTCCCCTGGGGGTATGCTGGAGCACCTTCGAAGGGCATGAAGGTTGGGGGCCCGCCCTGCTTCTAGCCTGCTCAGACTGAACTCACCAAGTGGTGGGCTTTTGAGATGCAGAAGTTCATCTTCCTTGCTTGGGTTATCCACAACCAGGCAGGGTTTCTGAACAGCCAGCACACGGGACATCATCTTCTGGCAGCATGCATCAGACAGAGAAGCCAGGACAGATCCAACGTTCATTCCTCCTGGCTATGACAGCCCTTCAGCACTTGCTCTGAGTGCTGTATTGTGGTTGCTACCCACATTTCCTGTCCCCTTCTCTGTCCTGTTCCCATGATCTACCTGTGACACTGCATTTCTCAGGTGTGACTGAGGCCCCACAAGCTACTTAAGGGTTGCTGCAGGTGACTGCTGTCATGCTCAGTGCACCAGCAGGTGCCCAGAATCTTGATGTCATTCTCAAAAGATGATGTGAGAAGAAAAAGCTGAGGTTTTACACGAGCGTGGCGAGTCCAAATGTCCACAGTAGAAGGTCAAGATGTAGAAGGGAGGTGACAGTGGCTGTTGCTGGCTTTGGGTTTCAGTCACTTTGCTGCAGCGCAGTCTGGTGACCAAGACCAGTGCAGGGTTGTGGCATTTGGTGCCTCTGGTACTGGCAGGAGGGAATTTGGCCCATAGGTCACTGCCAAAGCTTGGATTACAACTCGTGGCTCCCAGTTACCCTGATCCAACCCACTTCATGATGTCCATGTGCTGCCAGCAATACAGCAAGGCATCAAAGCCTGCATGTTAGGGGCAGCGGTCACCATGGATGCGTGAAATGTTCTTTATCAGCCTGAGCCAATGTGAGCCCTGGCAGACATTCAGAGCCTCCTCTTAGCAGTCCTGCACAGGAGAAGTTCCACCTCTGCCTGGATGGAGTCCCCTTTCCGGAGGTCCCGGGTGGCAATTAATCGCCAGTGCTCAGAGAAGAGACCTTCCAAGTTCCTTGTGCCATGCAAGGCCTGGCTCAGCTTCAAGGACTCGTTTATCTGCGGGGACAGGAGGAACCATTCATCTTTCCCAACAGGGTGGCCTTGCATCTCAGGCATCGGGACATCACTCTGCGGAGACTATGGCAAGAAGAACCGAGGGTGATTGCACAGAACACATACCCCACGTGAGGAGCTGCTCCTGCACCATGCCTGATGGGCTAGCTACCCGCTTTACTGAGCCTTTAGAGTACAAACCTGCCCAGGTTTAAACCCTCTGGAAGAAATCTTTGTGAGCACGAAGCTCAGCATAGACCTTAAACCTACCTGTGCAGCTGCTTACAGCTGGCTCACATCTGCCTGCAGCTCGGACATGCAGCAGTTCCCCCATGAAGTCCAGATGACAGCTTGGCAGCAAAGGCAGCAGCTTGCCTGAAGAGGTCAACAGCCCCTCAGAAGGGCTGAAAACAACCCTGAAGTTGTCCCCAGCAGAAAGATAACCTCGGGTGCCTTTGCAGTTGGCTGCCATCCCAGGGACTGGCTCTGCCTGGTGCCCTGGAAGTACCTCCCTTGCATGCTGCTGAGACCCTCCTGCAGCTTTTGGCCCTTCCCACCAGCCAAGCAGCAGGCTCAGAGCGGCTGGTTTCTGACCAAGATACACGCTGCTGAGAGCAAGCACCAAAAATAACCCCGAGAAGCCGCCAGCAGTTCCCCCGATATCAGAGCAGCGACACCTGGGAGGAGTTTGGCTCAGGGGATGGTGCCCGCGGAAAGCACGGCCTCGGCACCTGCCGCAGTGCTAATTGCACTCCCAGACCAGGTCTGCGCTCTGAGGGGTAATTTCCTTGACAAGAGATGCTTAAAAACCTGGGCCGCTAATTAACTTACAACCAAGAGCAGTTAATGAATCAGGGTCAGGAGCTGCCAGCTGACTTTTCCAAGACGCTCAGCTCTTGCTGTCCTAGACGCTGGCATCTCTGTGAGCCAGCGTTTGGGAGGCAATAGCCCTGACAGCCTCTCCTTACCATTTTCAGGATCAGCTGCTGCTTTTACATTGCGGTGTAGGGGAAGGCTGGATGGTTGGTTTGAAGACCACCGACTGCAGCGAGCAAAATACCTGTGCAGGTTGTGCAAGGACCCAAGCAGGTGGGATGCAGGGGGGTTTTGGTCTGTGAGGAGGTTCCTGAGTGTAATGGTAGCGTTTAGAGTGTTAATAAACACATGATATTAGTGGGATTGCTGCTGCTAGGAAGGATAATGTGGAAGATGAGTGCTTGCGTGACTCCAATTTCTTAAATCATCCCTTTACACAGAGGAAAAAAATCTGTGGAAAACTTGAGCGTGGTTGAATCACAGGCTAAAAGGCTGCATGCCCGCTTCCCCCAGCGTGTTGGCCGGACACTCGAGCTGGGACAGGGACGTTCATGTGTGTGTCTGCACACGAGTCACGATAACAGCAGTATTTGCTGTGTGCAGGGAAAAAAGGGGGAGTTAATTCCCAAAGAGTTTTGCCCACGAGGCAGAAACCCAGTCCACTGCCTGCTGCTGGTCTCACTCCTGCCTGCCCTAGGAGACTGCTTTTAAGTCTCTCACTGGTTGGGGGCCAGGCCACGGGCTGTCCTAGGAGAGCTCTCACAGGGCTTGCTTGCAGCACTGCTGGCTGATGGGATGCTGCGGTGGAAGATTGTTGCTCCAGGCAGCTGGAGCAGGGCAGGCTCTGCTGTATTCCCCTGCAGCAGCACTGGCTGGGGGATACAGTGGGATGCTGGAGCACTGCAGCTAATGCTGGGCTTTTCCTCCCTCCCTCTGTCTCTCCCATTTTCCACATCCCCACTGCTGCCTGCACACCCCCCCAAGGATGCCCATGTCCCCATGTGTCCCCTTTACCATAAACTGGAGGAATGTCCTGTCATCATCAGCCAAAAATGTCAGTGACGGTCTGCCCAGTTATCGTGCCTCTTTCCCGTGCAAACATCCCTCTTTTTTGCCTGTGTTTGGGGCTTGCCCTCAACCTCCTTCAGCCTGAGGTTAAACCCAGCTGGGGAAGCAGCAGCAATGCTGTCGGAAACAGCGCTGGAGCAAGCTCAATGAACTGCTGCTTTTTCTGAAGCGAACAGCTGCAGCCCCGCTGCCATAGCTTTCTTACAGTGACCTTCCCTTCCGTTGACACGCAGGCTGATAAAGCAGTTGGCTGCACTGAAATGGCTTATTTTAGGGGTAAACTGAGCACGGTTCAGTCTTGCTGCTGGTAAGAAAGACCACGGCACAGGCCTGTTTTACCAGAACAAGATACATCAGACGAGGAGCATATCGCGATATGGTGTGAGAGATCTGGGCACCCTGTAGAGCAGCAAACCTGAAATGCCAGGATCCCAGTTTCCCACGCCCAAGGATGCTCTTCAGTCCCGCTCCACCCCTGAACCTCGTGGTAAACCCTGCCAAGCAGCTATTTCAGCTCAACTCCACTGAGGCAGCGAGCCTGTACTAACAGGGCTGTGGGTTAAAGCCCTGCTCATCCCATGGAAACTCTAAAACCAGGATGAGCAGCGCCTTTTTAAGCTGGAGCAGAGGCACGTCCCACTGGGCAGGTACCAGGCAGTGACAGCCCCGTCAAGTGTAAGCCCTGCCATGGCACTGAAGCTGCTCTGATTTCCTCCATGCCGCAGTGACTCACCTGCTTCCCCCGACCAAATGAAACCCAGAAGCTTCCGGCAGAGGACGAAGGATTTGCAGAAGTGAGGCAGGCGGTGCTTTTCCAGCCAAGCCTGTAAAACTGAGGGGCTGGGATCCTGCGTTGCACCCCCCACAACCAAGGAGAGGATTAAGCTGTGAGCAAGGAGCCATCTCTTGTCTGGGGATTAGGGTGAGTAACAGAACCCTGCTATGGGGGAAGGAGGCAGGGAAGGCACTGTCTTGCTAGACGGTGATGCAAGCCATCTCTGTGCTGAGAAAGAAGGGGGCTAGTCGAGCTGTAGCCCCTGCTTGGCATCCCTGTGAGCTCCGCATGCAAACCTGGGAGACCTGGCGCTGCGTGGCGTTGCCTCTCCTCGCAGTTCTCCAGGCAGGAAGGCACAGCAGCACCGAGAGGAGCAGCTTGCCTTTTGCTGCGGGATCTGAGCCCCGCGAATGGTGCTTGTGGCTGTGGGGAAGGGGGATGTCCGTGGGGAGGGCTGAGCCCATTTGAGGATCAACAGGACTTCACTCTGGCGAATTCAGGAGGAGTACAGGACGCAAGGAGCTGACATTTGTGTACTCCTCCTCTGCCACTACACACGCTCTCCTTAACTGCAGCTATCGAGGTTTTCTGAGGGCTGGATGGACCCTGTAAGCTGCACCAGGACTTTAAATAGCTTGTGCTCCTCCCTGGGCTTAAAAGCAAAACACCACCTGGGTTTGAAATAATCCCTGGGCTGCACGAACAGGAGGGCCAGAGAGGGGCCTTGGCAATAAGAAACTGGCTTCTTCAGTCCCCTGCCCTGTGCCCATCCTCCCTCCTCATCACCCTTCTCCCAAGGGGCATTTTCTCACCAGGCAGCTCAGCAGCTCTGGCCAGAGGTCCCACCGGCCCACACTGCTGATATAAATGGGTGTCTGGCCAAAAACCTGTATCGAAAGGAAAGGGGAAAGCTGAAAGAAATGGAGGGTGGCAGGGGAGACCAGAGCCCAGCTGTTTTAGTTAGTCCTCACCATGGAGAACAGCATCATTTTCCCTTTCAGACATTTTATCTCCAAGCCTGAGCGTGGTGTATTCCCAGTTTTCCTGGGGACTCTAACACCACACAAGATGAAAGTTCACCTGAGAAGAGCTGAGAAAGGTCCTGGGCTTTGGTTGACTTACGGGAACGTGTTGAAAAAGTCGACAAAAACATCATCTCTCAGCAGAAGCCGCATGTCTGGGGAGGCTATGGTTGCTGCAAGGGGGAGAAGAGAAAGTTACCTGGGCTTTGTGTTGTCAAGGGAGATATAAATGTGAACCAAAGGATGAGTTTTGAGAGGGACAGCTCTAGGGGATGTGAACACACAGAGGATTTGCACCTGGGACAGTCCATGAAATTTGGGTCCCATGTGCACAGGGTGTTTGGGAAGCACCGGGTTCAGCTGCACACAGGAGCTGGAAAGTTTGGATGGCAAAGGTACTTGGTTCGTGGAGGATAGGCACAGACGCAGTGGCATCTGTGGGGCAGGAGAAAGGAGGTGCTGTGGCTGGGGGGGGACAAGCTGTGCTCCTCCACCTTACCCAGACACCAGACATAACCTTGCTGTCATGGAGAGGAACCGTGTGCTGACTGCAGACCCACTCCCCATCCACCCAGGACTGTGTGCCAGTAGAGCCCAACACCTCCCACTCTCCTGAGAAGTTTTATTCATGTCTGAAAGTTCTGGATGCAAGGGGGTGGGCTGGCATCAGCCTACTGATGGGTGGATGCCCTTGGCAATGTCGTCTTGCATAAAGGCACAGCTGTGTCACAGGGAGGACCCATATTCCAAAAGCCTAACACTGCTTTTTCCCCACTGACCCCTCTGGGGTGTGCTTAGAAGGGCCGAAGCCTCCAGCAAAGGCACGTCACCAGTGGCCATTGTGCTGCCGTATCCCAGGGTTGCCGTATCCCAGGGACGTGTTCTGGAGTGCCACACTTGTGACACACTTGTCCTGGTGAGTCCTCAGGGGAGCTGTAGGGTTCTCAGCTCCTCCCTCTTTGCTGTCTTTCAGGTAAATGACACTTTTTTTTAGCCACCAGCCTTGCAATCACACTTGGGCAGTGCTGAGATTAAACCCTTCCCCTCTCCCCACTTGGGCAAACTTTTTGTATTCAAACCAGGTTCCTGGTTGCCATGCACCTTGGCAACATGCGTGGCTGCTGTCCATGCGTCTGCTCAGGTGCTGACGGAAATTTCATAGGAGACCCCACTACGTCTGCACCCTGGACAGAGCAACCTCAGATTTCTTATTAGCTGTCCTGCTTCAACAGATCTGGGGCTGAGACCCAACCTTGGAGACCCTCCAGTGGGAAGAGGAGAAGGGAAGAAGGAACCATGTCTCTCTTGCAGCAGCAGTGACCTGTTTTGTTTGGCCAGAGTAGGAATCTGCTCCCCAGGTGGATATTTGATCCCCCTGTCCATAATGTCATGGTGTCAGACCAGGCAGGGCTGTGGTGTCCCCCAGCTTTTGGGCACCATCATGCCTGGGGTCTCTGACGTGACTTGCAGCAGAGAAGTGCATCTCTTGTCTGCGGCTCTGTGCTGTCGGTGGGAGTGGGAAGGGTTTTGTGGAGAGTGTGGAGCGGAGTTTTTGGGGCCTCTCCTGCACGGGACATCCCCTCTGTGCTTGCCAAAGCGGGGCTGCAGGGTAGGCTCTGCCAACCTTGCGTTTCTAAGAAGCCCTGAGCTTTCTCGTTCCTGCCCTTAACAAAACGCAGTTGCATGACGTGGGATGTCACGTCCCCTTCTGTCGCCGTGGCTGCAGCCCCTGCTTCTGCCACCTGCATGGCCCGGCTAAAATACACGTGGCGGTGCGCAGCCTCCGCGGAGCCACCTCTGCGCGGACGGGGGGCACCCGCGGCGGGCGCAGGCAGCGCTGGGGCAGGACAGATGCCCGCAGCGCCCCGCGTCCCCAGCAGCGGGGCCGCCTCACGAGGTGGCGCTGTCAAATCAGGGATGCGAAGCGGTGCCCGGCAGCGGCAGCAGGGCTCTGCAGCTCGGCCGTGGCCTCGGGACCCCACGGCCGCAATCGGTGCAGGGACAGACTCCTAATGAACGGTGGGGCTGGCGCTGGGGACCCCAGGGGGACTGTCCCGGGCTGCTGGCACTGGCTCTCTCCATCATCCTGAGCAAGTAAGCTCTTTTCTTTGTGCACTGCTGTGCTGCCCTGTGTAAAGAGCGACATGACGGGCTCACTGAAGCATGTTAGAGATCATGCCTGAACCGTCCGTGCACACACGTGTGCCCCGGGGAGGTCACGTCCTGCCACGCCGCAAGGCACCGGCCAGGCTGTGTCAGTTCTAACGGATGAAGCTGTTGGGTTTAAGAGCGGTGGGTGGCGTGCACGGCTTCATGGTGCACATGGGATGCACGTCCTTGTGGTGACAACGAAGGGGATGTTGTCCTTTGGATGACGCTTTGCTTTTGGGAGGCAGGGGCGAGGATGGGGCAGAGCACAGCCCCTTGAGAAGAACTCACAGCCTGGGCTGGTCACCATGGCAAAACCCAAATTGGCACAGGGAAGGGGCAGCCATGAGCCGCACAACATCTGCTTGTCCTGGTGGTGCCAGGGAGAGCTGTGGGGAAGGGGATATGGGAGACCCTGGGGAGGAGTAGGTTTGATCACAAATTCATAACGATTGGTGCTACTAAGCCCAAGAGATGAGAGGAGGGGTTAGGGATGGGCTGGTGTGGTGGCTCTCTCACACATAAAAGACTCAAAAATCCTCAGGGAAAGGTTGCAACTGTCAAAAGAATGCATTTTCCAGTTGGCAACTGAGCGGATGCCCAGTGAGCTCCTCAGAGGCTGGTGTGGCTCTGCTGGTGCCCGTCTGGCTCTGGGCTGACCTGTGCTGGTTTCTGCCGGGAAAGGACCAAGGTTGTGAGCAGGAACAGGACAACGTGGTTGCTGTGGGAGTACAAGGGGCCATTTCCATGGAGTTTCTCCCCAGGAAAAGAGCCCAAGAGGTCCGGCAGGATGGAGCTCTGCTCAGCCTGGCTGCAGCTTCCTGGTGTTTGCGCCGTGTGTGCACAGGCACATCTGCCCCGTTAGTCTTGCCACAATGGCTCCTCACAAAAGGAGCTCACGTGAGCTTTGTGGCTGGTAGGAAAAAAAAAAAAAAAGGCTTAAAAAAAAGAGGCTTAAAAAAAAATAGGTGGACACATGATCAGAGCCCAGATTTAGAAGGGGGCTCAGCAAGGAGCGCAGAGTGGCAGGACTCTTTGTACAAAGATAAGGGCAGAGTTGCAACACCAAACACGTCAGGAGGGCTTTGCTCCTCCTCTGTCCAAGCCCGAATTACCCGTGTCGTCTGCCTCCCACCCCGTGCAGGGAGCAGCCCACCCTCAGCAGACCTGAGAACACCTCCACCAGTGGCAAGGCCTCACGTTCCCGGGGTGGCAGAGGGGACAGGGCTGGGTTTCCTATTCTTGCCCAACAGCAACTGGCACGGCTCGCTGTGGCGGCAAAGTCCAAGGCTGCCCAACCGCAGGGTCAACCTCTCTGCCTGCGGTCGCTGGCCACTCATGGCCTCCCCAGGCAGCCCAACCTGCCCCTTTCGGTGCCCTGGGAAGGGTGGCGGTTGTTTCCCCCTCCAAGCTGCGGTCAGTACCCACCAACCCATGCCAACCCTAAACACCTCAGCGCTGGTGATGGTCTACAACCCCTGCCAGGTGGAAAACTCCAGCATGAGGGAGCAGTGCAAGCACTGTGCTGCTCAAACCCTCTCTCCCTCCAGCCTAAGTCTTATATTCCCAGAGCGAGCTTTTAGGGGAGCATCGGGATGTTTTTCCCCTCATACAACCTTGTTCTCATATAAATAGTTCAGGACACCTCAAAGGCTGTCAGCAATGTGTGATCCTTCTGGCCCCACAGCACCTTAAACCTGGAATGTCTGAGGTCTCAGGTACGGCGGTTCAACTTCAAATATTAATTCCTTTCTTGAACATGTCAGAATTATTTTTTTTAATACGTGATTTTCATGCTTGGTCTCCTGGGTGCATAAGACTCGTTTGCTCAGCGAGGACATCTCCGGTATTTCCTTACGTTAATTAGAAGTATTTTTGAGCCTACTGCCATCTGTCCGTAGTTCCCTTGCTTGGGGCTGACCGTGAAGGTTGAGTTCTGACCCGTTACACCTGACAGCCGCTGCAGAAAGCTCTGCATTCACTCGCTTCTCCTCCAGCTCAAGCGAAATCGCACGTGAAACCTTATACGAGCGTTCAGGGCTGTTGACTTCACCCGACCAGGTTAAGCATGCGTTGTTGGACCTAATTCAGCCGTAAGGAAGGGACACAGACAACTGCGCTCTGCAGTTACCTTTTATACTTCACAATGTCTGGCCTGGATCTCACCGTTTAATCCACTTGGGCAGCGCTTAGAGGATTTCTGCACTCTCACTTACGGAGCTGCAAAGTGTATTAGTCTGAAATTAATCTGCCAGCCACAGCTAACACGGCCCTGACCTAGCTGGGAGCGCATTTAGCAGCGTGAACAGTGCTAATAAAAAAAAAAGAAAAAAGGAGACAAAAAATACCCCCAAACAACAAAAACAACCCTGCCAAGGCACACTGCGACCAATTTCCAACTGCAGGGAAAGGCATGTGCTGAGTGTTCCCTGGGATATTCTCCACCCTCATACAGAGCAAACCGAGCCAAGCAATTTCTAGGTCTCAAATCCCTCCTGCCCCTGACGTTCTCATCTTCCAGCTTCTCCTGGTCGCCGTTGAAGGCGAGCACGTGCTTCTCGGCGGCGGCCCCTGCTCCCTGAAGACGCTCGGCCTCTGCGCAAGGTCTGCACGGCGAGAGGTAGGTGCTGCCTGCCGGGGTTGCTGCCAGACCAGCCTGGAGCTGGCAGCAGCGATGCCCCGGCAAAGAGCCCTCCTGGGGGCAGCTGGGCAAGGGGGCTGCGGGGGGATGAAGCAACGCCATGCAAAGGGTGGCAAGGTGGGCATCGGGCGACCAGCACCGAGGGGGCTGAGAAAGGGAGGTGCAAGCAACCAGCTGGGTTTGCACGAGGCTTTCGTGGCTGTGGTGGCCCAAGGCCCCTCTTCCCCTAAATGCATCGTGCCGAGCTGCATGGGGAGAGAGCTTTTTCTTTTTTTTTTCCATTTGCATGTGACTCCGCACGTTTTTATTTATTAATTTGCTTTCCTAAACTGCCCTTTTGTCCAGGTAATCTGCTCGGCCTCTGAAAGCCCTCTGGTCACCAGTCCCTTGACCCTGGCAGCATCTTCAAAGGGAGCATGAGGCTGCTGCAGAGCCTGCAATGTTTGCTCAGTTATCGGGACAGCAGCTACCGCCTCCCTGCCTTGGGGCGTTTCGTCAGCCTCCTGCAGCGCTACAGGGGAGACCAGTCAGCCAGCGCTGCTTGCACAAGGTCAGTGCACCACCAGGACACCCAGCCTAGGACTGGTCTCACTTGGGTGTGTTTCGGTTCCTTCCGCAGGACCTCAGAGCCCAAAGCGTTTTCCTAGATGGTTCTGAAAATGGTGTATCTGAATTTGGGAATGTCTTTGCTGTGGGGCACAGGGAGAGGAGAGATGCTCGTCCCTCCTCTCTCCCAGCTGTGCCTCTGCTGGAGGCTGTGGCATTTTGGGTGCATCAGGCCTCCTCTTAGGATCTAACCGGTCAGTGAAATGGACCATTCCTCCCCCCTGTGTGACACCTCTGCTTCAAAAAAAAAAGAATCATTCATTTCTATTTCAGATTTTTCAGTTCTAAGTGCTGGTGAAAGGCAAATGGGTCCCTGGGCATAGCAGAGCAGCTCTGCAATCTGCCGGGGCTGAGATCCTGGGGGTGACCAGCTCTCTGGCTGCTGGGTCTGCAGCCAGGGGCCACCCTTCCAGATGGCCCCAGGGAGCTGGGAAAGAGTCCCAGCACCGCAGGAGCAAAGCCATCCGCCACCTGCCCCAGGGCCTGAGCCACAGGGAAGTTTCACATCCTGCCTTTTTAACCCTTGAACTGCCCTCTCCTTTCCCCTCCCCTCCCCATGGTGTGACATTTCTGCATTTTAAGGCATTCCTAAATCTATGAGTCTGCACTGTCCGGGGGTCCTAGCAGCCAGGCTCCTGTGCAGTTCAAGGTCCTAGCAGTTCAAGGCCCCTGTGCCAAGAGCAAACTGCCCAGGACAGCTGTGGGAGGACATGAGGACACGGAGGGCACGTGGACAGGCATGGGTCACAGTGGAGAGGGAAGCCATGAGCCCTTACTGCTCGGGTACAGTAGGAAAAGGAGCTGCCAGGGTGCTATTGGACCGGGCACGTATAAAAGCGGGCACATCTCATGCCAACTGTGAGAGACTCAAACCTCCTGGTCCCCAGAGCTCTCCCGGAGAGACCGGGGTCCTCGCCGTGTGCTGGGCTCGCATTGCTGCCTGGGAGGCTGCAAAGCCCAGCCCTGACCCACCCTCCCAGCTCACCAGGCGCTTTCCAGCTCCGGCAATTCTCGCAGGATATAAACGGCGCCGGAGGGAAGTGCCGGGGCAGGCGAATAAAGGTGTTCCCACGAATTAATAGGAGGAAAAAAGAAAAAACATGTGCCAGTTGGGACTCGCCCCTGGAGCGGTGCATTGTCTCCGGCCGGCTCGCCGCACATTTAGAGCGGGGCCCTTTGAAGGCTGATTTAAATCCACTCCTGGGAGGTGTCACCTGTTGGCATCGCGCCTTCCCCAGCTCCCCGATGAGGTTTTTTGTCTCGTGGAACGCTGGTGACAATAAGGGTCACTGGAGCACGCAGCTGGGCGAAGGCACTGCCTGAGCCGAGTTCTCCCCCACCACCCCAAAAAAAAAAAAAACCCAAACCGGCAGCCTGCAAGGGGAGGAGGGGAAGGCAGGCAGTAAACAAGCTGCCCGGAGCCCTGCGATACGGCAAAGAGACGGTTCTTCTCGGGCTGGCTTCCCGGGAGAGGGCGCTGGCACCGCGGCTGCAGCGCCTGGCGCTTCTCCGCTGGCTCGTAAACAGGTTGTGCCCGGCGAGCGCACGGGTATGGGGCCGCCACCAAACTTCCCCGCTCCCAACCTGCCCCTCGTTGCCCACGCTGAGGGTCTCTCCCAGGCAGGGGTTTGCTGGCCGGCACGTATTTATCGGATGGAGAGGAGATGGTTCCATTGCATGCTGCCTTTGGTTCCCCCTTCCCTTTCGGGGTGGTTCGGAGCTCAGAGGGTCAAAAGAGGAGCTGCCCAGCTCAGAGGGTCAAAAGAGGAGCTGCCCAGCTCGGAGGCTCAGGTGGCGTGAGGGTCACCCCACGCCACAGGGACTTCCACCCCTAAACATCCTGCGCTGGGGCGCAGCCAAAGCTTCTGGGAAATTTTGGAGGTAGCAAGAACATTCCCAAGAATTTGGAGCTATCGGAGCCGTCAGCGCCCTGATTACACAAACCCCCTCTGCAAACCCAGGGGAAAGGGCTGGGCATGGCTTTATGCTGCCTGTGGCTTGACAGCTCCCCTTCCCGGGAGCTGGTTTGGGTCTCTCTTGACCCGACCGGGTCTCAGCACCAGCTCCTGCCTCCTTTTGCTTCAGCCGAGCTGCTGAGATACAGGTGACCACAGCTGAAATACGGAGAATCGGAGACCCTGAGTTAGTTTCTATCGGTAAAACACGGCGTTTGTGTCCGTGATGAAACCTTTGCTCTGTAGGTAGGGTGCACGAACTGGCGTAGTGGCGGAAGATGGTTCCTGTTGTAATACTTGGTGGCTTTGCCTTGCCCAGGAGGTGAAACGCACCTGAATTTCACCTCCTCCGGGACAGCCTCAGGGGATTAACACACACACTCGTGGCTCCTGCAGGGTGGTGGTAAAGAATGAGCTGGGTTGTCCTCGGAAGGAAGGCGGGTAGGGACAAGGCTCTTGAGATGGGCAATAAATTGAGGTGAGGCCTGAGCCAGCACTTCCACCTCCTCCCTGCTGAGGATCCAGCTCTCCCCGGTCACTTTCTCCCCAGCTTCTGGCTGTGCTTCAGACAGGGCTGTGTCTTCAGCAGGGTGGCCGTGACGGCCAGGAGGGTCCAGCTGCTGGAGGGACAGCAGTTTTGGTGTCGCTCCACCGAGGCTGGCACGGGGCAGCCCGGGATGCTGTCACCCCAAGGCAGGCGTGTGGGTGGCGTGTGCTTGGCCTGGTACCTGCATGTGCTTGGCCAGGTTCCTGCGTGTGCGTGCAGGCGTGCGCACACGTGTGCGGCTCCTTCCGTTTGCGCTGGCGTTGCTCTCCCTTGGATCTGGGCTGGGAGGTGCAGAGGGCTGAGCAGGAGCGGGGAGACGGGACAGCCAGCGAGCTGCCGGGCTGGAAAAATACTGGAGTGTGCTGGGTGCCCCTTGGCACCCCGGGTGCCTCTGAAGTGGGGCTGGGGGATCCCTCTCCTCCCTCGCTTGACAGTGACCGAGCGGTGTCCCGCAGCGAGGGACTTGGGTGCAAGTCCAGGTGCCGGAGCCCGTTACCCGCTCCAAGGGGGAGCTGCCCGTCCCCTCAGGCCCGGCCATGTGCACCAGGGAAGGGCCTGGGCCCGGGGCTGGGGGGGGGGCTCCGGTTCCTCCCTCTCTTTCCCCGCTGCCCTGTTTACCCAGGGCGGCCGGTTTCCCTCCCCGGGAGTTATGCAAAGCAGCCGCTAATGTAAACGCCGCGGAAAGCCCTGGATCGGCTCCCGCCGCCGCTCTCCCAGCACTCTGCGAGACCCGGGGCCGCTTTTGCGGGGCCGGGGGGATTGCAACAAGGGCCCCAAACCCGCTCGCACCCCCCCTCCCCTCTGCTTCCTCCCCCCGCCCCCTCGGCGCGGGGCGAAGCCGGGGGTTTCCCTCCCATCCCCCGGGGCCGCGGTGTCCCCAGCGCCGGAGGAGGAGAGGAGGAGGAGGAGGAAGGCGGGGCGGCAGCTGCCCCTTGTCCCCCCCCGCCGCCCCGCCAGTCCCGTCCTGCCCCCGGCCCGGCCGCCGCTGCCCAATCAGTGCGGCGGGGCCGGCGCTGCGGCGCCATTAAAGCGGCGGCGGGCGCGGCCCCCGGGAGCCGAGCGTGGGAGCCCCGCGCCCGCCACCGCCGCCGTCACCGCCGAGCCCAGGTAACGGCCCCGCGGGGAGGGGGGAGCCCGGGCCTTCCCCGCCGCAGCCCCTCGGGGCCGGGGCGGCGGGGACAGCTCCGCCTTGTGCCGGGAGCGGGGTTCCCCGGCGGCTGTTTGGCAGCCGGCGGACAGACCTTGTAGGGGAAAATTCCTGCTTTTATTTTTTTTTTTTTTTTTTTGGAGGTGGAGAGGCAGCTCGGGTTTTCTGTTGAAAGCAGATGCTTTGGGCAGTTTTTTCTTCAGCTGCCTGCTGAAATGTGGGTGCCTTCCTGCCTGCCGGGAGATGTACGCGGGGGGGGGGGGACGCTTCTCGCAGCGGAGCGGGGACACCCCGGGGCAAGCGCCGAGCAGCGCCACCGCAGCAGTGTGGGCTGGGGAGGGCCGGTCCTGGCAGCCCCAGCCTCCCTGCAGAGGAGCAGCGTGTTGGAGTGACTCTTTAAGTCAGTTCAGGTTTTGAAATGATTGACATTTCCGAGCTCCTGCGAACACGCGTGGGTCCTGGGCTGGTTGTCGCCTGGAGCCCGGCTCTGGGCTGTGCTGGGCTTGGGGGGATGTTGCGGCTCAGAGCCCCTTCAGCCTCCCCATCGCTGCCTGTCGCTCTCCTTGGCGCTCCCTCCTGCCCTAGGCAAGGCTTGTATAACTTCAGCCCAGCTGATGGGAGAAGGCAGCCGGGGCTGGGCAGCCCTCCTGGCTGAAGCAGTTCCATTAAGACAGCCCCAGCCAAGCTTTGCTGTGTGTTAGCCTTGCTCTGGAGCGGTGGTGAGCGTGGATGGAGGTGAAAAGCTTGCACAAGGCTGAGGAGCACTTCTGAAGGCTGTTGCTTGGTGGATAAGACCTAGTTTGTTGGCAGGAGTTTGGATATTAATGGGACACTTTGAAGGCATTGCTGCTGGAGCAGGGCTTTCCTAGCTGTCTGCCCAAGCTGCTGTTTTCTGCCGGCAGAAAGGCATGGGACCGCTGGAGACGGCAGCCAGCCCCATGGCTGAGCTGTCTCATGCGCCTCCCACCCTGGGGGGTGAAAAATCTGGGAGCGCAGGGAAGGGTTTACACTTGGGGTTGGTTTTTTTGTATCCTCCCTGCAGGAGCCCCCTCGTCCGATCTGTAGCCATGGCCACCTCGGCGAGCTCCCAGCTGAGCAAAGCCATCAAGCACATGTACATGAAGCTGCCACAAGGTGAGAAGGTCCAAGCCATGTACATCTGGATCGATGGGACAGGGGAGCACCTCCGCTGCAAAACCCGCACGCTGGACCACGAGCCCAAGAGCCTTGAAGGTGAGAGGGCAGGTGCAAGATTCGCAGCCCCTTGCCGGGTGGAGAAAGCAGCTGTGCCAGAGGAAGGATGCTGTTTCTCTCTTCTCACGGCAGAAGGATGGTGTCTGGGGAAGATGTTGCTCTTCACCTCCTCCCAGTCATCTTTTTCCCAGATACCTCAGGGAAATGTTCCTAGCTCTGCAGATGTGGAGTTTCAGGGAGATGCCTGGGGTTGGGAGCCCATCCCTGGCGCTGCCCCTGTTAGAGAGGGGGCTGTTGGCAGGGGCTGGGGGCTTTTGGCAAGGGCTTGGCAGCCCATTGACTCGCGAGTGCTCGTTTTGGCCGGAAGTAGTTTGGCAGCAGAAAGTGGAGGGGGAAGAATGGAGCTATCCGGTGTAATTAAGAGCTTGTGTCCCTCAGAACAAACAGTCCCAGCTTACACAATAATAGCATTAGGATTTTCCCCAGGTTGCCATGGTGCTGGCTGGAGACAGTTATGAAATGAAAATACTCTGTGTGGCTGAGCAGAATTATCTGGTTTCTTTTTTTTTTTCCCCTCTCCTTTCCCCTTTTTCCTCTAAGGGAGTGGTTGGCACAGTTCCTTTGAAATCTTTGTGCTTCCCATCCTCCCACTTTTCCCCCCAGGATATGGAGGAGATAACATTGCCCGGGTGGAGTTCACTGCTGCTCCCGCTGTGCTTTGACCGGGAGG
This sequence comes from Bucorvus abyssinicus, assembly GCA_009769605.1. Lineage (NCBI taxonomy): Eukaryota > Metazoa > Chordata > Aves > Bucerotiformes > Bucorvidae > Bucorvus > Bucorvus abyssinicus. Next base: position 2,686,325 of record CM020034.1, on the reverse strand, counting down.
GCAGCGCACAGCCTGGAGGGGTGGGCGAGGGGGCCAAGCTGGCCTTACTCCTCCGAATGAGACTCCGCCTACGTGTGGTTTGCTCTCCCACCCTCTCCAGGCCATGCAACATGGATAAGGATATTTCGTGGCTCCCCTCATCCTTGAAGATGTCTCTCCCAGCTTGCCCAGCCACTCCGGCCAGGAGACTGGGTGCTCTGATCGACCCGTGGTTGTTATGACATGGGAAACATCCTCAGTGTTGCTCAGCTTGCTTGGGCTTGGCCAGCAGCCCAGCTCCCAGCTAAGGAGTTGCACTCCCCTGTTTTTTTGCTTCGTATGGTGTTTTTTTTTTTTTTACTTCCCCTTTTGCAACAAAATCAGCTGAGCTGTGATTAAACCCATTGTAGGCTTGTTTTCTATAATCACCTTCACCTCTGTAATACTGGAGGGCGGCAGGGAGCCCATCCTCTGGGTGACTAGGGACCTTGGGTCACCGTGGCTCATTCCTCTCTCCCCTCCAGATCTCCCCGAGTGGAATTTCGATGGCTCCAGCACCTTCCAGGCTGAAGGCTCCAACAGTGATATGTACCTGCGACCTGCTGCCATGTTTCGGGACCCTTTTCGCAAGGATCCCAACAAACTAGTTCTCTGCGAAGTCTTCAAATACAACCGCCAGTCTGCAGGTGAATGGACCTTCTTCTGGTGGAGGTGGCCTTTCTGGGGAGGGGAAAGGGAGATCTACACAAATGCTGTTTGTGCCCTTATCATCATGTATAACGTAGAAATAATCCCTATCCTGACAGTAAAAGGCGAACAAAGTGTTGCTGGTGCAGAAAGGGCTTGTCATGGGATTCTCCACCAGCACTGCTGGGACTCAAACTGTAAATCAAGTGGAAACCGGGAATGGAGGTGGGAGATGCTAATAAGCCTTGTGTTGCTTTTCTGTTCCAGACTCAAATCTCCGACACACCTGCAGGCGGATTATGGATATGGTGTCCAACCAGCACCCCTGGTTTGGGATGGAGCAAGAGTACACTCTTCTGGGGACAGATGGACATCCTTTTGGCTGGCCTTCCAATGGCTTCCCTGGACCCCAAGGTAACCTCTTGGGAGTCTGCACTGGACCGTGTCAGGATTCCTTAATGCCCTGTTTGAACTGTAATCCGTGTGACACAGTTTGAGTGCTTCAGGCGAGCCAAAAGATTCAAGGCGTTTCTAGAACCGAAGGTGGCCAGTAACAAGCAGGATATGGGCAAAAACTAACCCACTAAATTAAGGTTATTACAGAAAGACTGAGGTGGTGATTGACCACATACAAGTTTGCTGCGTGGTTTGTTAGTCGCCAGGTGACAGGTTACAATCCCAGACTACCAGAGGGACTTGGTCTCCATCAGTGCTCCATGAAAAATGGATTTTGGGGCTTTTCCATGCATCATATGGCTTTAGAGACTTCTTCCCTGTGTGTGCTCTATCTTCACTGAGTTTGAGCCTTTTTCCTTTCTGGAAATTTAGGTTACCTTTGTGGTTCACCTGTGCCGTTGCAGGTCCATACTACTGCGGTGTAGGGGCAGACAAAGCCTATGGCAGAGACATTGTGGAGGCCCACTACAGAGCATGCCTTTATGCTGGTGTGAAAATTGGAGGAACCAATGCAGAAGTGATGCCAGCCCAGGTAAATTGTTTTAGGTGCTTTGTGGAATGAGATAGTTCATAAAAATCCCAGGCAGTGGGAGCTTCTGGCTCTGAGCCATGTAGTTTTACCAATGATCAGAGCATCAGGGGGAGGGAGGTGCCTTGCAGCAAATGTCTCTGCATCACTGAGCCAGTGACTCCTCCTTCTTGTAGTGGGAGTTCCAGGTGGGACCATGTGAAGGCATTGAGATGGGAGATCACCTCTGGATTGCACGCTTCATCCTCCATCGGGTGTGTGAAGACTTTGGTGTCATTGTGTCCTTCGATCCCAAACCCATCCCTGGGAACTGGAACGGTGCTGGCTGTCACACCAACTTCAGCACCAAGAACATGAGGGAAGATGGAGGTCTCAAGTAAGTTTTTTGAGATGGGCCAGCAGCATCTGTTTAGTAGGCAGCGGGCTGGGCTTGGATGGTAGCAGTGTGCTTTTTCCAGAGCTTTTGATGACATGGGAGATGTCAGTCTGGTGCTTGGCATTGTGTTTGAGCCTTTCTTCTATATTTTTTTTTTAAATATATGTAAAGAAATACACCCATCTTGGTGTTGGGTGGGAAATTCAACCAGCAGTACAGCTCCTTCAGTGTTGATGGAAGCATGGGTGGCCAATTCGTAACAGGTTGCTGCCCAGCTCTTGATCTGCCAGTGCTGCAAACAAACAAACTCAGCATAGTCCTCTTCTTGTATAACCCTGACGGAAGAGAAAGACCAGGCTGTGGAAGCTAATGCCATTTTTCTTTAACAACAAGATCCTGGAAATGCAAAACCTGAGTTCTCTTATGAGACTGATGTGCTGAGTGCTGGCAGGGACCTTACAGCGCTGGGTTGTAGTGGAGCTCTGTGGAGGGATTCCTCCTGGCTGCTGTGGCTTCTTGCCTTAATTTTAATGGTGCCCTGAGGTAAGAGCCAACTTGGGACCGTATGACCTTCCCAAACAGAAACCTGTGTCTTAAGAAATCTCTCTTCTTGAGAGCAGGTTCCCCCTGGACAATGTGTCTGTGGGATTTGCCCATGGGTCCAACGGGTGGTGTCCCACACACAGCACTCCCAAGGGACCTACTCAAGCTACAGGGATCCTTTTCAACAGCCTGGGTCAGCGGTAGGAGTGGAGAGAAGCACTGTGATGTGACCAGAAAAATGGGCTGGGGGGCATAGGCTTCATCGTGAAGCAGCTTGAGGACAGCGATGAATCTGTCACTTTGATGCAACAGTCAAGAGTGGCTCAGCTGCTACTATTCACCAGACACTCACTCTGTCTTCCCTGCTTCCGTGCTCCCTTCGCAGGCACATTGAAGAGGCCATTGAGAAGCTGAGCAAGCGTCACCAGTACCACATCCGTGCCTATGACCCCAAAGGGGGGCTGGACAATGCCAGACGCCTGACGGGTTTCCACGAGACATCCAGCATCCACGAGTTCTCCGCTGGCGTGGCCAACCGCGGTGCCAGCATCCGCATCCCCAGGAACGTGGGCCATGAGAAGAAGGGCTACTTCGAGGACCGCCGGCCCTCCGCCAACTGTGATCCTTACGCTGTGACAGAGGCCCTTGTCCGCACGTGTCTCCTCAATGAAACTGGAGACGAGCCTTTTGAGTACAAGAACTAAGCAGACTGCGCCCACAGACACCGCCTTCCCCCCACGCTTCCCGCACCCCTAAACTTCCCTTCTAGATGTAATCCCGAGGGTACAAGATAACACATTTTGTGTCTCAGTAACTCTTGTTTTGTGGCGGGGAGGAGGGCAAATTTAGTTTTATTGATGTCTGTTTGTCATTGACTCTTCAGAAGACAAGAGGGGGAGAGAGTGTTAGAGAACTTCTAACCACTGTTTTATTTTTTTTGTCTAATTCATGTGTACATCTGATGGGATCCAGTGGCTTCCAGGGACAGGCTGCACACACAAAAAGCCGGTGGGCGAGTGGAAAGCTTAAAACTATAGCTGACCTCCCCAAGAGTCAGATTTGGGGTGTTAGCCCCACCGCTGGCTCTGCAGAATGAGGGTTCTCTAAGGCTGGTGCCCTTCTGTGGAGAAGGGAAGTGGGAGCCGTGATGGAGCCCTGTGCGCTCCTGCCTGTATGGTGTGATGGGGAGATCTTCACCCTCTAGCCACTCTGAGGTTTCTGGGAATCTTCTGGCGTTGAGCTCAGCATAGGAGCATTGAGGAGAACTGGTTCTGTCGCTGGAAGTCAACTGGTCTCTGGTTCATAACACAGAGTGAAGTAGTATTTTTCTATTTAAATATAAAAACAACAAAAAAATGATATATGAAAGTGGTGGTTTTTTTTAAAAAAAAAAAAAAGAGAGGACGTTCCAATGACTCACCTGGCTAGAGCAGGCAGAGCTCCTGAGGATGCTGTCGGAGGGCCTCCAGCTGGGACTGAGGGTGAGCACGGAGGGCTCGGTGGAGGAGCCTCTGAGATTTGTTCCAGCGTGGAGCGGAGTTTGCAGGAGGCGGTTCCCGGACCTGGGGAGCCCACAGAAATGTTTACCACTGTAACTCGAGCGCTCACGAGGGTGTAGATCAACAGCAGGAAGGTGTCCTGAACCAAGAGTTGACCGGTCAACTTAACCGCGTTCTGGACAGAGCGGTGGGTGTTGTACCTTTCCAGTAGGGCTAGCATGTCACTAAAGCAGGGCTTTTGATAAGGAAAAAAAAAAAGTTCTAGGAATTTTTTTTCTATAATGTTCTTAGTTTCTAAACCTGAATGGTTTTACAGAGACTGTTGATGTCACTGTTGTGTCCTGGCTCTTGGGCTGCCTGCCCATCTGGCTGTGATGGGGGCTAGGAGAAGGGAGAGGCCACCCGTCCCTCCCGGCCAGCCCCGGCAACTCCCAGCTTGTGCTGGGGGGTTCAGACGTTCTGGGATTTTACACTTGGGTATCTTAGATGGTGCCAGTTCTATTCCGCTGCATTTGGACTTCTGAATAGATTTTTTTTTTATATATATATCTATAATAAAAAAAGAACAAAACTTAAATTCCGACTTCTGCCTCCTGTCTGTCATTCATCCTGGCAGCTGCTTCTGTATGTGTGTTGCCTTCACCGTTTGAAGGGAGTTTGACCCCGATAGTGGGTAGACTTTAGTTTTTCATTTCTGGGGTGGGTTTTTTTGGGGCAGGAGTCTTGCAGTCGCTGTGTGCTCTCCAGAAAAGGAGGTTTTGTAGGTGGCTGTTGATTCTCCAGTGAGTGGTGGTCCATTTGTGACCAGAGGGGTGTTCTTTTGTGAATGTCCATAGGGAGGGTTATGGGGTAAGTACAGGTGTTCGTGCCTCTCCCTAGCCTCCTCCACACAAGAAATCCCACAGAAAACAAAATTGTGGCAAACTTCATGTAAAAAGGGGTTTTGTGGAAAAGGACCCTTTCCTACTCTCCCTATACTGCTCATCCAGCTTTGGTATAAAACCTTAAAGTAAGCAAGGTAGAAATGTGTCAGGTTGCTCCCACAGTCCTTTATTTAACTTGTGGTCCTATTTCCCAGCTCCCTGAGAGGTAAAAAAAATTCAGGGGTGCACGTTTTAACCATTCCCATCTTCAAGCTGGGATTATCCTGCTGGGCTGATGAGGCCGTTCCTGCCATCACATTTTTGTGGACCTTTTTGGGGGGGTCTTTTGGAGAACACTCAAGGTGGCACCTTCCTTGCAATATTCCCCAAATTACTATAAGTCTCTGTGCCCCTGTGGGATGGAGTGTCACCAGAGCAGAAGCAAAGCGGACGCTGTGACATGACTGTGAGGACTTGAGCCTCTGTCGGCTGGAGCAGGACTACCGCAGCCAAAATAAACCCACGCACTCATGAGAAACTTTGGGGTTTTCTGCTGATTTGAGTGCAGGGGAGGGCAGCTACTGTGCTTCTGCCTTCCAAGAAAATGTTACAGAAAAATGGATTATACTTAACTTAAGGAAATTTCTATAAGAGCATTTGCACAGAAGGAGGGACGAGACATGGTAACGCTTTTTTTGAGATTCCGGTACCTCTGAACACTGCATCCTTGATGCTGGAGCCCTGTACTTCCAGAGACCCTTTTCCCTGGGCAACAAAGGAATTGGGAAGAGGGGGCATGGCTTAGTTTTGGCCACCAAGAAGCACCAGCAGCCAAGGCAGTAGCTGATGGGCAGCCAGGTTTTGTCCTGGGGCTTTACAGCATCTCCCTGAGCCTCATCGATGCAGAGACATGAAGTACCATTTGTGTGTCCCTGCAGAGGACGCCACCTCCAGGCTGGCCATCAGGGTGATGACAGGAGCAGACCTCAGTCCTTTGCTTCTCTAGCTGCCTTGAACATAAATTTAGAGCAGGAGCTTGATGCTTAATGGTTCCTCTTGTTCTCAGCTGAGGAACCATTTATCCACTCACTTCACAATTACCCAACTGAAAACAAGGTCGAAACAACATTGCGCTGCAAAATGGCTTTTCAGATGGCTGTTAAAAATGTATGTTAAAAAATCCCCCCTTTCCTCTAGACGTTGTTTGCTGACTTTTTGCCGAAAGCCTCTTTGCTGAGTCTGCTTTGCCGTTACCTAAATGCCATTTCCCAGCTACACAGGGTAGAGAGGTCTCCTCCTCAGACTGTGGGGCTCTTGCAAACGGAGCCTGAAGCCTTCAGAAGCTCAATGTACTACTTATGTATTTATATAAAACATCTTGACTTTTGATCTCAGCCTCTCAGGGTGCAGCGAATCCCTTCTCTCTGTTTACTCACATGTCCTTAAAATGTGAACGATGATATAGAACTGTTCACTGACTCCAAGAAAATGGAAGTGCTGCTCCCAAAGGGTTTGCTAGGCGCATCAGAGCATCAGGAACTGCTCCCAACAAAGCGGTCAAAAATAGCACCAGCTTTTTTGAAGCGCCTGTTGGTTGTGCTCCCTTTTAATCAAACATCATTTAGGAGACAAGGCTGCTCCGGCACGATTAATTTATGTGCTCACACGCCAGGCTTTTCCCCATAACTGAATTTTGAGGCAATCAGAATCAGATTAGCCACAGCTCCCTTCAAACATAGCCTGCAGGAGAGGAGCTAATCAAGATCACACACGCAGCATCTTTTAACACTGGGCTGTGCCAGCCCCATTGCCTTGAGGACAGGAGGGCTTTTCTCTTCCTGAAAAGAATCAGGTGGGGCTGGTTGGGTTTATTCTACACTTTCACACTTTCAGAATGCCTTGATGATGCTCCAGCATCCACACACCACTTCCCTTTTTTTTTTTTTAATTCTGTGTGTGTGTGTGTTTTTTAGGGTTATTTGATGTTCCTAGATTACCCTTTTTGATAGATTGGCCTTCACATCCTTAGGCAGACTCTGGCTGTGACCACCTCTCCCTTCCTGAACGCAGCTTCCGGAGAAGAAACCAGCCCGTCGTAGGTGGGTAAGGTTTTGCTGAGCTGTCTTTCGGATGAGGTTACCTGGGGAGGGGAGAGAGGCATGTCTTCTGGTTGCTAGGCAAAGCTGTTTTTATTTCTCGGAGTCTGTGTTTTTCCCTTCTCCTGGGATGTTGATATTGGCCCATGTGTCTGTCCTGCATCCCCCTCTGCCCGTGGAGGATGGGAAGGAACGGTCCCAGAAAGGGAGCCAGACACAGGCTGCTGAGGGGGTGATTTGCAGAGCTCTGCAAGAGCTCTGTTTGCGCTCGAACCTCACGTTATCAGGGCTGCCTCACTTTCCTCTCTCGAAATGCCTCCTGGAGGTCCAGCAGCATCTCTGATGTCGTGTTCGGAGAAGTCCCAGCTGAGATCTATGCTCGCTGTTCATCGGCTGCGTTGTGAGCTGGTGCAGAGCCATAGTAGAGGGGCTGGAGGTACATTGTCCTCTCGAAGGAGGCCAGGGCATGCTCTGGAAAGGTGCTGGAGCCCAGCCCACTAGGAACAGGTCCAGTGTGGCCTGTCGGTAGTTTCTTGTGTGACCCAGATGAGGAAGGTGGAGCCAGGAGGGGAATCCTGCCACCACAGATGTTAATAACTGGGCTTCAGCTGAGCCAGGATTTCATCCCGCTTGTTTAGTTACTGACTGAACTGAGGACAGCCACTTAGGAAACAAGGGGGACCTCTTGAAAGGGAAGATCTTCTTAGATCTGCCTAGCTTCCCTGGCCAGCTGGATGCAGGATCAGACCTCGGCTGGCTCATGAGTGGGTCCTCCACTCAGGAGTGGTTCTCTTGGCTCTTCAGCTGGGACTCTTCACATTTTCCTGAGGTCATGTCGATTATGGGGGAAATCAGTCACGGAGTAATGACCCATCTGAACGCTTAAAGGTGTCACTTGTTAGTTGCCTGGTTCGTGAAGAAATGGTGATCTCAGTTTGCTCCTTGTGACTCTGCTCTGAGCCAGTGCTGGGTGTTTTGGGACTGTCCCTCTCTCTTGTGCAATGACTTTGGATGAGAACGTGCAGAGAAGGGCTTTGGGCAGACCCAACCTTGCTGCTCTCCACACTGAAGCTTCTTCAGGGTGTCCATCCCCAGTGGGAGATGAGGTGGATCAGAGCTTCTCCCAGCTGCTCCTGGAGGTGTCTGGCCTGTGTTTGGAAGGAATGAGATCTAGGGGTGGGCGCTTTTTGCGCATTAGCCCCCCAAAACATTCAGTGGCCTTGCGCGCAGAAAATGCATGTGTTCACCTCAGAAGAACCTGCCTGGCTGCTGAGAAGCTCAGGGTCAGAGGGTGAAACTGGAGGGAAAATCCGTATTCTGTGACTCCAGAATGAGCACTAGGGCTGCAGCTCTTCACACTCCTGTAGGTGGACTGGGGGCTTTGCCTTCGCTTCTCCTAAGCCTTCTCCCTGACTGCTCCTTTCCTCCCTTCCTTGGTGAGATGGTGCAAGACTGCTGCATGTGCTGGGGTAGTAGTGCAGGAGGGCAGTTAGGCTTTACCTCAGCCAAAGAATTTCTTTTTTTCCTCTTCATCCTGGCCTGCCCGCGGGCTGGCATGGCTGGGCTATTTTGCTTTCATAAGCTGCATTATGTAAGCCATGTCTTGAGTGGGGATGTGGTGCCAACTTGGACTCCGCAGCGGGAAGGAGCCGCATTCCTCTGCTGCTGGGTTTAATCCCTGCCTCCAGCCACGGTTGGTTTGCTGGGAGGAATCGGAGGGCTGTGCTGAGGTTTCTAATCCCTTGTCCCAGGTGGAGGCAGCTTGTTTTTGTGGGAGCCCTGCTTTCCTTTGTCAACAGGTTGTGCCCATAACTCCTCTCAGCAAGTCCTTTCCTTGACTGCTAGGAGGGCTGGCCCAGGCAGGCACACCACACCTCACCTCACCTCGGGACCTTCCTCTCCTCTCCTTGCTTCTGGACTCTCTGTGCTCTGTGACTTGCTCAGAAAGGGTGGTAGGGGATTAAAATGGAAGCAGAGACTTCTACAGTGCTAGCACAAAACCAGAGGCAAAGGTGGGTTGCCAGCCTGGCATGGAAAGCAGGCAGGCTCAGAACCTAGGGAAGACCACATCAGTGCCAGCAGCTTTTCCATCTGTCCCACCGCTGACTGCCCTCCCAGGGTGCCATGTCTGTAGGACATGACTCTTGTCCCACCAAACATCTGGGGGAGCCCTGGAGATCCTGCACCCAGAGATCCTGTGGCACCAGCCTGGCTGGCTGTAGGGTGCAGGACAGCAGTGAGTGCTTGGCAGGGTGTTTGTTGGCTCCCTGGCAGCCTGACCCCACTGCCTTAAGCCCCTGAGCTCAGGACTGATGATCTTAAGGACCCCATTTGACTGGACATGGGCTGCACAAGTTCAGAAGGAAAGGTCCTCTTCCTCCACTCATGTTTTAGATGAAGCTGATGGCAGCAATGCCTTGCTGTGCGTTTTCATATTCTGTGGGTGGATGAGGCACTAGACTCCACAGCTTTTGCTGACAGCTTTCCCCCATGCCAAACAGGCTGTTAAAATGAGAATTATTAGCCAAACCCAGGTTTGGGTTGTTCTTTCTCATCACAAAGCCAGGTGGCTCAAGCCCACCCCTATGTCTCAAGGAGATGCTGAGCAGCTGGCTGAATTGCCCAGCTGCTTCTGTCCCCAGCCGGAGCTTCTCCAAAATGCCTAAAATACCGGGAAAGCGAGTGAATAGGTTCCTCCTCCCCTACTGAGCGGAACCTGTGGGGTTCTGGAAAGCAAGCTGACCAGCAGGTATTCGGTAAAACGCTGGGATCAACACTTGCTTCAACCACAAAAAGCAACCTGCTCAACGTCTCGCTGTGTCTAGGGGACCCTGAGCAAGCCACCAAATTGGAGGTGGGAATAGCCATGCCCAGGGCTATGTGGTCCGGATGCCATTTCCATTTAGGAAGCTGCCTGGGAACAGCTGGGCTTAGAGATGGGCTTAGCCTGTCCCTGAAACTTAGAGGCCAGGGCTTCAGCTGGCTGAATCACCGAAAACTAAGGACTTGCTCTGAAATACAGGATATTTTCAGACTATTTTCCACCCAGACAGAGAGCACATGCAGCGTGATTATCTGGTTCCATTTTTTCCACCTCTCCTTGTGGCTGGCTCTCCTGGCAAGATCTTCATCTGCTCTTTAAAATGTTTTCAATGTAACGTGGATGCCTTCCCTTCTGGCAAATAACCATGCCAGTGATCAGCACACTGTCACTCTGGGCTGTAGACCTATGAGGAAGCATCTCGTCAAGAGAAAAGATTGCTTTGGTGTGGAAGTTTTTTATCTTTAGTCTTTCTAGGATGAAGAAAGCTGCTTGTGAAGCTGGCTGAGGAAGGAGGTGGTCTCTGGCAGGGCTGTCCTCTGCACCATTTTGGGGCTCTGCAAAGAGCTGGGGGTGTGACCCGTGTACCAGGAGCCAGGGACACACCACGGATGATGGTTTGGGACCAAGGAGCATCCTAAAGATTTGTGGCATGCTAGCAGTCTGTGCTGTGGAAGTTTAATCTGAGTCATTGGTTTTCATGGGGAGGGAAGAGAGAGTTGGCAACAGTGCTGTGTTACTCTCAAGAGTGTGAGTTGTAGACCTCATTCATGGCAAACCCTACTCACACCTCTCTGTGCAGGGTAGAGTAGAGCTTAGAAACCTCCCAGGGTAAAAAGCAGCATCCAGGACCCCACAGAACCTGTCTGCCTGGCTTAAGCAAGCAACAGAGAGCAGTAGGGGTTGAGTACAGCCTGAATGATGGTACCACCACACTCCGGTCTACGGGGAGCCAGGCTTTGGCATGGCAGGAGCTCTGAGTCACCCCTGTGAGCTGCCCACAGCGGCTCCAAAGCACCCGGCAAGGAGCCGGCTGTGTAGTTTGAGCCTGAGTAAGGGTGGGCACTAGTCCATGTGGTTCCTCTGGAAACAAAAGACAGTCCTTCTCCATGGTGCGTCTTGCAAAGAGGCACTCTGGGTTTGCTGGGGAGCTTGTGCTGGAGAAGGTCATGAAGCCTGTAAGATGGGAGCTTCTGCTGGAAGCTCTGGTCTCACTAAAACAGAAATCTCTCTGCAAAGGTTGGGGTGGGGTGATGGCATGCGGTTTCTGCAGGGTGAATGGGTTTCTAACAGGCTGTAGCTGAGCTGGATCACTCCCAAGGTGCTTGTGCAAACAGCATGTGACCCCCGGAGTCATGGGACATCTTGGGTGGGAGCTAGCCACAGCTTAGCCTGAACGGCTCTCTGACACCCAGCAGCATTTCCTGCTTGCCTCCCCCTGCTCCTCTCCTCCTCCTACCCAGGCAGTGGAAATTGCTCCCATGAAATCTACAGCAAACGCTGCAATACTTGTCTTTTTGTTGTGAATAATGTCAGGCCTTTTTTCTGCGTGCGCTATTGAAGCAGCAGCAGCTGTATTTCAACCAGCTGGCAGCGCTCTGGGAGGAGATCAAGTGTTCTTAGCCAAGTTGGGCCAGATCTATGGCTGGTGGAAATCGGTGTAATTCTGGTTGACCTCAGTGCTGAGCTGCTTTACACCAGCTCTGAACGGAGCTCCCAGACTGAGGCTTTGGAGGATTTGGAGGGGAGGAGAAGTGCTCTTTGTAGAGGTGAAATAGTCCTGCCTGCTGTCGGTGGTGCGTGTTGGAGCAGGAGGATGAGGGGCTGAGCTGCGTGGTGAGGCAGCGGCTGCAGCTGGGCAGGATTTTGGTTGTGTGGGGAGGTCTCCAAGCACTTGCTGTTGGATAGTCCTCTTCTGAAGCATGCCAGAAAAATATGAGACTCTTCTGTGTCTGGGGCACCTGGAGCTGTGTATGTGTGTATTGCTGCTCTCTGCAAGAGCAGAGCACCAGCCCTGCCAAAACATCCAGCCCTTCTGGGAAGCGTTCGCAGCACGGTGTGCTTGTCCCGCGGGATACGCTGTGCCTCCCTCTGCCAGGTACCACGGGGCAGGCGCCAGCCCTTCCTCTGGGCTCGGGAACAGCTTGTTTTGAACCTCTGTGGCATGAAAGTGGAGAAAGCAGGAACAGATATGCCTGTGGGCACTGCTGGCTTGTCTCCCTGGCATGGGCAGGAGTCATTCCTCTGGCACTGCTGCCTGCAGGCACTGGCCCCTGTGCTGCTGGACCCCTGGGACATGCTGGACCCTCCTGTACCAGCACTGCCCCATGCTTTTAGCCAGACCCCGGTTCTTTGCACAGAAGGTCTTGGGTGGCAAAGCTGCTCTATGCACTGGATGAATTAAAAAAAAAAAAAAAAGTGGCTCCTCTTGATGCTCAGCTCGACTGTCCCGGCCCTCTGCTTTGTCTCTCCACTAACAAGTAGCTCAGTGTAGGAGAGGGATGAGAAGGACATGGGGGATGAGAAGAATGGGAGGAGTTGGAGGGAAAGAAACATGCTTTAGAGGTTTTGCTTTTTTTTTGTTTTGTTTTGTGCCATTTGTTATAAGGTCATAAGGAAACTTGAAACCACTCTCTGTAAGAAAACCTTGATTTCACCACACCCTGCCCCGCCTCGAGATTTGCTTCTTAATTCTGAGGAACCGAGGGGACCTTTGCTGTCAGAAGCACTGTGTCCATCCTCCTCCTTCTATCAGAGATTGTCCTCTGCTTTGCACCTCCCTCTGCCCCTTGTTAAATAAACAATTGCCTCTGTTCTGGCTGTGCTGTTCTCAGTACCTGTCCTGGCTGGTTCCAGCTCGCCATGTCCACAGGGACCAAGGTGGCTCCTCCAGAGCAACATGGATGTGCCCTTGACACGGCATCAAGTGGAAACTGCAGTGATGGGAGCAGTGGGGGTGAGAGGAAGGCACCGAATAAATCACACCCACGGATGGCTTTTTCTGCCTGACTTGGTTTCCCTTTGCTAGGAGCTGCACGGGGTTTATTGTCTTGCACATTTCTGCTCTGTCTCTAGGTTTGGTTGGGTGTGCTGGGTTCCTTTGCAGTGCTGTTGACATCTGCTGATCTCAGATTGCTTTCCAACCATTAAACCCTACGTGGCAAGAGAGAACTGAAGGAGAGGAAGACACCTCATTAAATTTTACCCCACCCGACATCCTTCCCATCTCGTTCCTCTTGCAGAGACAGGGGGGGATATTGTTTTCCTTGCCCTAGGGGGAAATGAGATGCTATTTAATCGCCTTCCACCATGTAGCACAGCTGTTGGAGCCGGAGGCTAAAAGATGCTGGGCTTCGCTGTCACTGCATGGCACTTCAGGCAGGATGGTGCTTCCTGAACTGCAGCCTAGCCTGTGTCGAGGCTGCTGTCTGACAGAAGTGGAGTGGGGTTCAGGCAAGGTGCGTTCCTCCTGGATTACTGCCCTGAGCAGCTGAGTTCCTGATGTTGGTCACAGCAAGCCCTGGCTCCTGTTCCTGCCTTTGCTAGGGCAGGGCCACCAGGCTGATCTAACGAGCCTGCTTGGTCCTCGTGGCTTGTGGGATGCTCACACAGGCTGCAGGTCCCTGCAGGGGCAGCCAAGCACAGGGAGATTCCCAGAGGAAGAGGACCAGGAACCACTGAGTAATGAGGCCAGACAAAGGGCGAGCTCAATTCTGCAGTCTGCCGTCAGTGGGAGTGATAAAATTACTAACTTGGTGGAGAGGTCAGGGAAGCCAAGAAGTCTCTCACCCGCCGCTTGTGAGTAACCGGCTGTACGCTGCAGTTTTAACCCATGCCAGCACACAGCGTTCAGCCCTCGCTTTGTCTCCTCCTAACCACTCAACCCCAAGCCAGCAGCAACCCTTGAGTCCTCGCACCCAGCTGTATGTGAGGCGGGCTGAGCCCCAGACATCTCCCCTGCTTCCAGTTCCAGAAATCAGCCTCTGCAGGGTAAACTGTGCCCAAACAAGCCATGCCCTTCGGGGTTTGGGGTTTTTGGCTTTTTCTTTTTTTTTCAGTCCAGTGCTATTTTGCAGGTGCTGTAGCAGAACATTGCTCTGCCGAGCAGCTCTGTATTTAAAAGCAAGGCATAGGACACATGTTTTCAGCATCACAAATACATTGAGATCGAAGGCAGTTTGCGAGGAAAATGATGATTATTGCTGCCTCCCAGAGTGCCAGCACAGCCTGGGATTCAAACAGCCACATGGTGGGTCCCAGCTTGGCTTCTGCTGCTCTCCTGGCATGGGACAGGGATGGGGATGGCCAGGAGCAGGGCTGCCTCGGCAGCTCGTTCTGGTGGGAGAGGCATGAGCTTCCATCCTCGTCCAGATATCACTTTCCAAACCGCCTGACAGTGCTGAGATCAGCTGAGAGACACAGGCAGGAAAGTCCTCCTCTGACGGGCACCTACTTTTCTTTTCAGTGCTCCCAGCTGATGTTTAATATCCAAGGGCTTTTTTTTTTTTCCAGGAAGACTTCTTCTAAGCAGGGAGTTGAGAGCATGAACAAAGAATGTGATGATGTTCTGAAAGTGGTTCTATTTTGCTGTAGCTGTTGTGCCAAATGGAGATTTATTCCTCAATGAGCTCATCTGCAGGAAGACAGACTGTGCTTTCCGAGCAGTAGCAGCGCTGTTGTGGCTGCTGAGCTGGTTTCAGGTGATGGGCAAGCCAGTGTTTGTCAGGAGAGGTGATACTCCTGTTAGGCACACCAGATCGCCGGAAGAAAAACAGGAGACCCGCTGGCACAAGGGAAAGAAAACAAGAAAGTGTAAGCAGAGACGTGGCCGGGTTCAAACTAACTATGTGAGCTCTGCTGCTGTTCTGCTCTTAGTTTGAAGACTTCTTGCTTCAGCTCAGACCTAAGATCCATTTGGGGGACCATCTCTTTGGGGTTTTCCTAGTTGTCTTGCTAGAATATAATTCCTTTCCCCACAAACCTTAAGGACTTGACACCTGTAGTTTATCCCTCTTAACTTCCACGTAAACAAGGCTGAAAGCAAGAAGATAAAATGAGTACGGTGCTTTTCATAGCTTCCCACCCCCTGGTGCTGGGGAAGGGGCATACCGGGAGGGAGGTGAGCAGGGTGATGTCTGGGGAAACTGGGCGTGATGAACCCGATCCTGCTGCAGTGACCCAGAGTCTGGGAAATGCTGCTGGAGCTTTTCCGTGAAAACATGACCCTACCTCACAGGTGCCACACCAGGGCTGGGGTGAAGCAGCAAGCAGGCAGGAGAAACAAAGATGCCTTTGTCACAGCTCCCCTGCCCTGCAGAGCTCTTCGGCCCGGCGCCAGCAAGGTGCCTGGCTCGCAACTGAGAGATTCTGGCAGAGCAGCTGAGAGCTTCCCAGAGCTGAAATTTGGTGGCAGTTGCTCTCTTCTGGCAGCAGAGTAATGGGGTGACCCCTGAAACTGTTGATGGAGCTGGCACCTTCCCCTCCAGCCCACCTCGATGTGGCAGAGATGCTTATAGCGAGACGGCTGACCTCAAGGTACCTGTGTGCAACAGATAAGACCCACCCAGGGCGGTCCCATCAGGCAGGGGGGTGCAGGTGCGTCCATGTAGCGCAGAGCGAGTGGGCACCGGCTGCCTCCAGAATGGGGCGAGTGTCAGTGTGTGGGTCCATGGCGGGTGGGCACCTTGTCAGCTTGGCCTCTAATCGCCAATGCTCTGACCTTGGCCAGAGATGCTCTTGGTTCGGCCTGTGCCAAACTAACCTCTGCCACGCAGAGCCACCCCCTCACCAGGCTGAAGGGGAAAGCTCAGAGACCCACGTGCCTGGTTGGCAGGACTGTATCCTTTGCTCTAGAAGAGGAGGAAACGAGTCCCTCCAGGTCTAAGATGCACCCTTAGAAATGCTAAATCCTACCCAGGGGATTGAAAAATCCCATGCCCTGGGATCTCCAAGCAGCTTGTTCCACCAGCATGAAACCCATTTAAAACCATTCCCCTTTTTGGGGGAAGGAGATGATGCTTCCCTCCTCATGCACGTGTTTTTCCCCCAGTTCATCACTGCAGGGTACGTGGGAAGCAAGGTCTGCTCATACATCCCCCCTTCCTCATGACGCCGTTCTTGTCACACGTAGCTGCTCCAGTTTGGGAAAGCCCCTGGGACTGCGAGAGTTAATTCTTCATCCCAGCTGCTTTCCTCCTAGAGCTGAGCAGGAAGAGGGATTGTGCTAGGCCAGGGGCACCACTGTGTAGGGGGAGGAGGAGAAAAAAAAAAAAAGTTTTGCATTCAGACCTTTTACCTAATTTCCAAAGGTTCAGACCTGAAGGCCATAGCAACACGAGCTGCCGCTGGTGTGATTGGAGGTGGCGGGCTGTGCCGGGCTGCCCTCCCAACCAGCATCCTCGCGATGGGACGCGGCCGGTGTCGAGGTGTTGGCTTTCTGCCTCCCCTTCCCCTAGTCCACAGGATGAGCTCGAGGCACGTGGTTGTGGGGCTTTTTTCATCTGATTTCTTCTTGCTGAGTTTAAGAGCGTTTTCCCAGTTTGTTTAAAAAGTTCCTGGCACTTGTGAAGTCAAATGGTAACCAGGAAGGGCTGCTCTCGAGAAGACCTGCCTAGAAATTAATAGGGTGGTAAAAACCCAGCGAGATGTTGTATATATTTGTATAACCATGTAGAAGTAAGAGGGGGCGGCACTTTGCAGCCACAGAACAGAACTTGGCCCAAAGAAGCTTGAGTTCAGCAATACTTTCCTCTTACCAAGGTCAAAAGAGCAAAACTATCAGGGACTCCTGCAAAACAAAAGCAAAGACATGAATTTGGGTAATAAAACCTGCAAAATGTTCTTGTTCTGCCTATTGCTTGCTGATTCTCCTTTTGGATCTATTCATGTGGTTCAACCATTAAGTTCACCTCCGAGTGCAGCCCATCCTGGAGAAACATCATGTGGACTCTGTGGGGAAAGGACCCGATGAAGCCCAGGTGTTTGCTCCCCGTGGCTTTTCTGAGCAACAACCGCTCGCTTTGGTGGCACCGTCCCCTTTTACTCCTTGGTAGCGCTGCAGAGCTGATACAGCCGTGGGCTCAGTTTCGGCAGGTCATTGGAGTTGGATCACCCACAACACTTCTACAGCCGCTCTTCAGAGCAGGATTGCATTTTAATCTGAAGATGGGAGCATTTCTGACAGTGCCAAATCTGTCACGGCAGTGAGCGATCAGGGAAAGGAACAAAGAGAAGTGGTTAAAAGCAAAAGCACTTGCTAGGGAAAAGATGGGGATTGTAGGAGCAACTGAGTTTAAATAGAGCTGACCTGTATTCCCCACATCTTCAGGGTCACTCAAAGCATCAGCAGAGCAGCTAAGCTGGAGTACATCTGTGTTACGGTCCTCTCGTGCAGAAGGCAGCATCTTCTTTTGATCCTTATTCCTCCATAAGCCACAAGTTTAGCAAAGCCTATGCTTAAGCATCTCACTGAATCCACTTAGTTCTCCTTATGCTGGCACCAGGTTCTCCTTGTCTCCTTGTCTACAGCAGCTCCAGACAAACCCAGCGGTCTGGATTTGGGGCTGAATAACTTTTTGGGGAAAGCAGTTCAAGAGAGCTGCTATATGAAATGACCTCGCGTCATGTTATACGGGAGCGATTCCTCACCATTCCCTGTCCCACCTCATTTATAGGGTACTTCTCATACACCGCTGGATTTGTGCAGAAAAACCTTGAAATCTCGGAGCATCTCTCTTTTCCGAGGGGCACAAGCCTGCAGGCACATTTCCCTTGCAGGCGCAGAGCAGAGGAGAGCTGGGCTGCTCACTTGCATTCAACTTTTTGTTCATAAGGTATCACTGGAATACTGAATTAGGATCCATATCAAACCAGGTTCACCCAAAAGACAAGGCTGTACTAATTGTTTGCAGGACTCTAGCAAATCAACAGCATTCCTCCTGATCCTTTATTTGCCTGCTTTAACTCCAGCAGCCAACTCAAGCAGAGACCGCAGAGCTCGGCAGCCTTTGGCAAGTGTTGGGCTGCACCCAGCTTCCCAGCGCTTCCAAGCACTATGGAAACAACTTCTGGCTGGAGGCTTTAAATTATGGATTTGGGAGGGAAAAAAAAGAGCACTTATTGTATCTGGGGGTCTAAAGGTAGCGGGGAGACCTGCTGAGAATAAGGCTTTTTACTTTGAAGCTGTTTACCATGCTCTGGAGTGAGGTGGGGAAAATGGACACCAGTAATGGTGACAAAATAGAAGCGTGGGGCTTGGCTCCCTTCCCAGGCAAGGACTGGCAACTTAAAGCTTAAGGGTTGGAGTACCAGAGGCCGAAAGCTGTAATGACATTCTGTGCCCCAGGAAAAAAATCAGGTGTCACAAGGCATGGCCAGACCTCTCCACACATGACACCTCCATTGCTTCTGGAAAGTCATCTTTGGTCGAGCTGGTCATCTGCCTAAAGAGGAGAGAAAAATTTGCAAGCACCTTCCTTTGTCTCAGTGCAGACTGGATGGCCAAAAAACCTTATTATTCCAACCAAACTGCCTTGCCCAGCCATTGCCATTCTCCGGAGCATGTCTGGGTGATTTCTTTGCTGATGGACACCCAGGGGGCTGCCCCACGAAGCGCGAGGCTGCTGGGGCTGGAGGCTCAGGGGCAGGCTGAGCTCGTGGGGAAGGGAAGGTGCTTGCTCAGCGCACTGCATGGCAAAAGCTAGTGTTGATGCTGGCTCATCAGAAGGGCTCATGACTGCAAAATTTCAATATCTAGGGCTAAATTTAAACACCAAAATGTAGCATTTAGAAGCCCAGAGAATAGCCCAGCCCTCGTCTCCAGTGGCTGCCTTTAGCCAGCCTTTCCTTTGGCAAGGAAGAAGCTTTTGTTTTCCGAGGACGCCAGGCCAGCTTGGAATAATAACACCAGCGAAACCCCCCCTGCCCCAGCACAATGAGCAGCGCTCTCAATTCCCAGATGTGCAGGAGGGAAGTGCCCAGCATGTCTCTTCCTGATGCTTTTCTTCCAGATGTGGAGTGGCAGGGAGCTGGAGGCAGCCCGTTGCTGGTGAGCAAGTGGGCTGGGGAACAGGCAGAGGAGTTTTCCACTGGAAACCCTCTGGATCTCGTTGCTTGTGGCCAAGGGAAGTGGTTTGAGCTGCCCCGCCAGCTGTTCAGCTGGTTTGCAACAGCTTGAGCTTGTTGTGTGCTGCAGTGAGGAAGTGCCCCTCCAGCAACGGTGAGGATGCTTTCCTTCCCAGATGTGTCTCAGTCCTCAAAGAGCCCTCGGTCCCCATCTTCTCCTCCTGAGCAACACCAGCGGGGCCGGACTCGATTAAAACTCCTGCAGACAACTTGATGGGACAGACTCACCACCAAGAGACATATCCCTTGGCTTAGTCCTCACATCCCAAGGACAGGGGTCAACACGAAACCACCTCATGCATGAATCCTTGTGCCAAGGTCATGCTGAGCGAGTCCTAAATGAGCTAGTGGTCCTGCAGAATGAATTTGGAGATTAGAGCCTTTCCCCCTGGGATGAGGTTGGGGGAGTGTTTCAGCTTCAACTGGCCCAAGAAAGGTGCCTTATTTTGGGCAATGCCCAGGGCAGAGGGATTCAGGCAGCACAGGAAGGGGCTGCCCGTGGGCACAGCTGCCTCTCACGGTGCTGGCAGGTGATGCAAGCCAGGGCACCACATTGCGTGACCCGGTTTGGCCGTACCTACCCTGTGGAAAATTCCTGCCCATGGGCAACATCTTTCTGCCTTTATTTTTAAGCAGTTCACTCATGACGCAGCTCATGCACAGAGATAATAGGTGCTGACAGGAGCCTGGCTGCTAATTGGGCTTTTGCCTGAGCTTACATGATATTCGTAATTCAAGGAAGGTGTGAGGGTGGGTTTGGTGGAGGAAGGGGACAAGAGCACACAGATGTGATGAGAGAGAGGAGCTGGGGCTCTCCGAGTAGGTCACAGGAAGGGATGTGTATACTAGAAGTCTGTCTCAAGGTTACTCATACCCATGGCATCAGTGTGGGTTCCCTCCCAAGTCGTTGGTGTAACAAGGAGGCTGGGGACAGGCTCTTCTTGTACGTGGGCTGGGGATCCAGAGCCCACTTGGTATCAGAGCTGATCTGTCCCTATGTGGCAACATAGGGAGAGGTCACCTTAAATTTGGGGCTGTTCAAGGCATGGTCCTGCAGAGGTTCTCTGCTCTTCACATCCTTCTCTTCCTCTTTTCCCCTTATTTTTATGCAGCACTACTCACCACCCCTGTTCCCAGAGCCCATCCAGTTGGGGTGGATGCTGTGTTGAGCCTTTGCAAATCCAACCATTTATTTCCAAAGCTTTTTTTTTTTTTCCCAAATTGAATTTTCCACTGGGTAGCAGAGGTGCTTTGGTTGGCTCTTTGTTTATGAGGGGAAACTGCACACCAGAAAAAATGCAGTAGGTGTAGGTTAACTTTCATCTTGAAGCTGTTTCACTTACCACGAAGGAACGGTGCAGGTGTCTCAAGTCAAACACGTGTGTGAGTCTTTGCAAGATTAGATCTTGCAGTTTGTCTTCCTGAATGTGTAAATAAATATATCTGAGAAACCTTTGCCCTGGTGGCAACTCAGGATGGTTTCCAGTCTACCTCAGAAAGAAATCTTGAATAAAAATGGAAAGATTTAGACAGACAAAACCCTCCGAAAGACATAAGCAGTCTTTCTTAAGAAGGGATGTATTCAAAGCAAATGAAAGCAAATAATATCAGGGGCCCTGTGGAGAAGCTGGACATCTGAAATCTCATGCTGGGAGATGTTACACAAATGAGGGTAATTCGGGGTAAATCCTGGTAACGCCTGGCTGTGGGTGATGCTGTTCCAAGAGGGAAGGGAGCATACGTATTTTATACTGGGCCATAAAGCCAAGGCTGTCCTCCTGATCGTGCAGCTGCTTGTTGCTTGATGCTGGGTATGAGTCCCTGTCTGGAGGGCTCACATCTGCTGGTGAGGGATACCGGCTGAGGAGCACTTTGAACCGCATCTGCAAGCACTCATCTCCCTCTGTCCTGCACCGCTGGGGTCGGAGGCACGGAGGGGCTTGGGGAAGGGGAAGCGTGAGCAAGGTAATGGTGAGCCGTGTCCTCTACGTGCTCGTGAGCGTTGAGGCTGGAGGAGGTGGATCTCAAAAGTGAGGCACAATTCCCGGCTGGGCCGACCTTTCCTATTTCTCAGGGGTGTTGCTGGGTTGTTAACAGCGATACGGGAGAAGCTGGCTGGGAGAAATCCGCAGTCCCAGCCCTCCTGCCCAGCGTCCCACCCCTCTGCAGTGGCACACCAGTGAGAAGATCCCAAGTAAGGTGTTATCACCAAGGGGTGGGTGATAGTCCCAGGGCACTCTGCTGTCTCACCTAGTTGTCTGGCCCAGTTGTGAAAGAAAAACAGAGGTGGGACCTACCGACCCAGCAACTGCCACCCCAAAATCTGCTGGCAGGGAGAAGATGTGTTGGTAGAGCTGCAGAAACAGCCTAAACTCCATCCAAGAGGATGCCTTCAGGTGCTGTGCGGGGCAGATTTCCAGGCTGAGTTTCTGGGTAGCAGAGTGTGGTATCAGAGGTGTGCAGCGTGTCCGTGCTCGGCCCAACGAAAGGGGGACAATCTTCCTGCTCTGCCGAATGAAGCAGCATCATCTGTTGTACAAAGTCCCAGTGCCCCGGGTCTAGACAGTGTTGTCCTAGCGCTGGGTTTGCAAGTGTTTCTCAGGGTTTGCAGCTGACCCGCACCCCGTTTCCCTGCACGGGTAAAGGGTTCGCTTAGAGACCCTGGGCTGCAGGACTTTATTCATCCCAGGGTGGCTGGCTGGGGCTCTGGTGTCACCTGAGCAGTCCGATGGCACAGGGAGGAGGAAACCCAGGATTTAACCATCCTGTCAAAGGTTTGAAGATCTCTGGCGTCTCCGGCACGGCCGCCACCTCTGCTTTAAATTAAGAGATGAGAAAAGTTAAACAGAGTTAAGAGGAGAGGGAGATGGATTTAAAAAAAAAAATGGATGGGGCCAGCCCCGTGCTGGGAGACGTATAGCCAGGGGAGGAGGAGGAGACCAAGGAAGGGAGTGGTTGCTCCCTGTCAGCCGCTTCAGTAATATCGGCAGCAGTCACGTGTGGAGATCTGCTTTTGGCACAGCCCGTGTGTTTGTGTGGCGTGAGGAGGGGGTGCGAAATCAGCTCCCGCTTCCAGGAATCCTCCCAGCACAGGATATGCGTCGAGGAGCTGGTAAACATGATACAACCGCTGGCCTGTAACTCAATCGGCTCCCTGCATTAGCTGCTCCCTGCCCAGGGACCTTGCTAGCCTCATGGCTCTTCGGGGTGTCCGTGCATGGGACAGCATGTCCCAGGGCACGGGGCATCGCCGGAGGGGGGTCAGGAGCGATGGGAAGGGTGGGGGGAGCTCGCACCAAGGGTCTGGGCACAGGGCAGCTTCTCCAGCCCGGGGTGGGTGGATATTCCTCGTGCACAGCCTGGGTCCAGCTGCTGCTCGAAAACCCTCCCAGCCGCGGGCTCCCAAAGTCAGAAATAGCCACTTGGCCCAGGAGCAACCATCTCCCCTGACCTCCCCTTCCCCACCACCTCGTTCTGGCCGTGGCAGGAGCCACGGGTAACAGCCTGCACCCATTCACAGATAACGCCGGCTCTCCTGCCAGCACGCCTCGAGCTGTTCCTAATCTGCCTGCTTGCAAAAATACATCTCGCTCGGGCTTTTTGCCCCCCTCCCTCCCTCCCTCCCCTGTCTCTCGGGAGAGCTTGTTTATTGCTGGGTGCAGGGAAACCATGACCTCCGCTGCCTGCTCTCCCCTTTGGCTCCCTGTCCCTGGGAGTGGTGGTGTGCTGGCGTGCCGGCTGGGGACATGCGAGGGGACACCCACCGCTGTGTGGGGGCGAAGGCGGGGCAGGGCGCCCGGGTCCTGATTTTGCTGTGTCCCTGGCTGTGAAAGGAGGCGGGTGGGAAGGGGGTTTTGCAACCACAAGAAGTTATATTAGTTAGAGCAGTGCCCGGCTTACGGATGGCTTCTGCTGACAACCTCGATGTGGGGGCTGAGTATTGATGAGCCCAAGCGGGAGACATGGGAGGTAGGAACAGGGGTGAACTTAGTTAATACGAAGCATAAAGCTGTGCAGGTGAGGATGGGGGAGAAAAACTGCTGCAGCTTTGGGGCTTGTCTGAAGTGGCAGAGGAGGAAATGCCTGGGGGCAAGGACACCATGAGGGTGAGATGTTCTCCGTGCATGGGGACAGGCTCCCCGTGGCACAGGGGACCCCTGTGCCCCCTGCGCCCATCCTGGCCTGCCTGCACAGAAGGGTTTGGACGAGAGGCTTGATGGGGCGGTCGGAGGGATGGGAGAGCCCAGGGGAGATAAGAAGAGCTTGGCTGGTCTGCCTGAGCAAAGGCAGAGGGCATGAGGGGGACATGGAGCCTGCCCTACCGACCTCACACCCAGGTCTTCAGCAAATTGGCCCAGACTGATTTCTAAATATATTCTTCAGCTGAGAAGAACAGGATCTGGCAGGTTTTTTTAGCCCTAGCCTTTATTTCTTTCACAGAAGAGAAGGCAGCCAGGGGAGGCAGGGCCTGGCCGAGCAGCCCTCTGCGGGAAACGGGGTGGGTTTCGTGCCACCCACCAGTTTATTTGTATTTTTAGAGCACGCCGCAGGCACAAGGTCACTGAAGTGAGTGAAATTCCACCCTGGAGTCTGGAGCAGCTCCCCGTCCCCATCCCTATTCTCAGAGATGGGCTGGAGTCAGCAGCTGAGCTGGGGCTCAAGTGTCCTGGCCACAGCGGTGCCCGGCTGAGGCGAGGGGCAGCTGGGTGAGTGGGTGCTGGAGCTCTGGGTGGAAGAGCTGGGGACCAGCGAGGTGGTGAGCAGAGAACAGCCCTCCTGCTGTTATCCCTCCTAGAAGACCCCCTGGAAGTGAGGGTCTGGCCATGCTGTTCTGGAGACCCCTTCTTGGGGTGGCACAGGGTGCCCGAGGGCTCTTGGTGCAGGTGATCCCAGTGAGGGATTTGTTTGGTAGGATGATGGGCACCCTGCCCCAAGGGAGCTGGGGGTGCGGGGCTGCTGAGGTGAGAGGGGGCCAAACTGGGGAGGGGTGAGGAGTTTGAATACATCGAGGAAGAGGCCAGGGTGTACCATACTTGCTCAACGGTGTGATGAGTTGGCAACATGGTGAGTCAAAAGCTGATTGGGGGGAACTAGCAAATGGGAATGTGTGGGGGCTTATAACGGCACAGCACATCAACTGAGAACACACCTCGGGTCTCTTCATCATTTCCAGCAACGAGTGATGCAAGTGAAGCACATTGCTAGAGTTTGGGCTTGACAGCGAGTGAGTCAGGCGGGCGGCAGTCCCACCTCTTGAGTCACTGCTGGCAGCGCTGCTGGACACAGTCTCGGCGCAGGGAGCTCCCCCTGCCCGCTTTCACTTGCGAGGGGTGGTGGAGTCACAGCCCCCGTGGGGTGCCTGCAGGGGAAAATCATCACTTTATGAGCTAAACCTGAGATAAAGAGAGAAACTGTCCCCTGGGATGCTGACCCAACCGGGAAGTGTAGCAAGAGATGCTTGCAGGAAGGGCAGAAAGCGTCAGATCCTGGCTTTAAGGCAAGCGATTTGCCTAGCAATCGGGACAAGACAGACGTGCTGAGAGCCGTTTGAGAGGTGCTCCTTGTGAGGTGTGAAACACCTTCCTCTGCTTTTTCCGATGAGATTCGAGGAGGTATTTTTCCCTGCTTGATCTATCCAGATGCTTGGCATCACCTGGAGCAGGTGGCCCAAGCAGCCAGCGGTGATCACATATGCAGAAGGCTAGTGGCTTTCATCCCGAGATCTGCACCCTGATGGGAGACAGAAGGACCAGCTTTCAAACCGCGGCTTGAACCTCAAAGCTAGTGACAAGGAGCCCGGCATGCAGGACCCAAGCCCCAAGAGGAGGGCATGCAAAGCACGGTGGCTAGCGCTGGAAACACGGCGCAGCCTTTGGCTGCCAGGGCTGCTGTATGGCACCGTGTGGGCTCGTGTCAGGGAATAATGGACCCTGTTGTCGTGGCCTGTCGTTTCATTAGCCTGCCCTTTGACGTCAGGCTTGGGGACTCTTTGCTGAGCCGTCCTTCCCTGGTGTGGTGGCACAGGCTGGTGTGATGAGGAGACGATGGCTGGCTCTTCAGGGCAGTACAGTGGGCAGGGGATGCGCCATGGGCATGCCAAGTCCTCTCTGCCTGTCCATGTTGAGAGCAAGGTCTCCTCTCCACCCTGTGCCCATGCCTTGTCGCCCGTGCACTACAGTTCTGGGGCGATTTTTGTCCCTCTAATACCCACCCCAGTGCCTGCCTGCGCCTCCTGGGTGCCATACGGCTCTGGGGCAGCCCCTCTGGGTTTTTTCCCAGGCCTTGTTCTCAGAGATACATCCCCTTTTTTGCCAGAGCAGGCTGTTTCCCCTGATAGTGAGCTCCCAGCAGCCACCAGTTGCTTCGCCTTATGCACGAAAATTTCCATTCGTGCTTTTTGCCTTTCCAGCCAAGGGAAGCGCCTGCTTTCCCCAGCTTCTCACATGCAGAAGCGTGTGGGAAACGTCTGCCCTCCTGTGTTCAAAGTCCCCTCCAAAGAGAAGCCAAGGGTGCACTGACCTCACGGCGTAAATATTTTCCATGACATCTCCTTCCGACATCTCCCTTTGGGCTCTGTACCTATAGCTGACCTGGCGCTGGGTTTGCGGCCAGCCTGCCTGAGCTCCGCTGGTGCAGGGAATGGGGCTGGATTCTGTCCTCTCCTTCCTTCCCTACATGTCCCCATGCAACGTCACTGCCTGACGGTGTCAGTGACCTCTCTGGACCCCCCTCCAGGGACCTCGCTGGCAAACAAGGTGCCTTGTGGGCCAGCGCTGCTCCCCATAGACACTGAATCCTGCTGGCTTGTTGCGATGGTTTCTCCAACATCTCCCCTCGCCCGCTCACAGCTATAACACGCTTGTGGTTATGGGCTGCTGCCAAGCCAGCTGGGATGCTGGAGACTGCAGCCTTAGAGCAGGCGCAAAGAGTCCGTGGGCCAGAGGTGTAGGATGCAGGGAGGTTGTTTTGGAGTGGGAGCAACTTGTCACCAGGCAAAGGAGGGGACACTTTTTGATTCCATATCCTTGCTGCTCACCCAGCTGAATGAGAAGGGGTGGATGATCCAACAGCTGTTTTCTACCTCCAGCCTCTTACTGCTCTTGCTGTGGTGTTCCCCTACAGATTTCTTCCCCCAACGCCGCTCTTCTCGAGCAGAAAATCACATCTGGCGCTGATCCCCAGTGGGTTTCGGCAGCTGGATTTACAATGCAGGTACTGCAGAGCCCGGGGCTCTTCATGGTCAAGGTCTACTTTATTTGCAACCACAAAAAGTTGGTGGCTTTCCCCCACTGTTGGTTTGCTAAGAGGAGATGCTGTGGCCATTCTCCTGCTGGGGCTTTTCAAACCACGTGCTGGTTCCCCAGACCCAGCACAGCCTCCTGAGGGGAACCAGGATCTTTCGTGCCGCTGTGTATAGGATTGAACCCCTTAGGATCTTTCCCGACCCCCTTTTGTGGAACAGAGAGCACAATATGCTGCCAGAAATAATGCCAAGCACGTGGCACACACCAGGAGGTGTCAAAAGATTCTCGTGTTGGCCGCACAGGCAGTCCTGCGCCTTCTGCGTTGGCCATGTAGGGGAAGTTGCCCAAACACTTTGTTGTGGGTGTTTCAGAGCTCTTTATTTCTAGGGCCAGGTCTCACCTGCAGCAAAAGTGCCTCTGCAGGCCAGGCAAAGAGAACAGCTATGCCCTTCCTCCTGGTAGCTCCTCCCCAGTTTGGGTAAGAGATACCAGTGTTTCCCAGCTCTTCTGCATGGGAGAAGCGCATGAGAGAATCTATAGGGTTATTAGTGCCAGAGAGAAGTGAGTATTACACATCCATTAACCTGGGTGGTTTTACAGGTTCTTTTTTTGCTTTTTAGCAAGCTTTTTTTTTTTTTTCTTTTTAATAAACAGGGGTTTTTTGGCAGCCAGGGAATTGTTTGCCACTTGCTTCACAGGTTGCCTGGAGGAAGCTTCACAGGAACACTTAAGGATGCTTGGCTGGATCAGGGCTGGACCAGCCTGTGACTTCCAGACATCATCCTGCATGTGCTGCAGAGCAAGTGATGGACCCCCTCCCTCCACCCCGTGCTCTTGAAGACACACGTGTGTGTGTATGTGTGTGTGTATGTGTGTGTGCGTGGTGCCCAGCACTTCCCTACAGCTGCAAGCGCTCGTGCCGAAGCATCAAACATGCAGGCTGCTTCCGATGAGCTGGAACAGAGAGTGAGCTCACGCGCCTGTGCACATTATTCTGCACCTATTTTTGTCTGCTCCGTGGAGGAGACACGTATCCTAGCCCTTAAACAAGTGCTGTGCTCCTCTTTGCAAATACCAGGGCGTAGCTCTGCTCCTGGGAGGACTTTAAGGCTGTTGTGGTGCATCGGGTCACAGCTCAGTGTCAGGGAAATGGATTTCTGCTGGGAGCACTTGCCCGGTGGACGTGGGGAGTTGTGTTGCTGCGTATGTCGGAGGTTGGCACTTAGCTGGATGGATAAATCTTGGCTTTCCCGGAGGCCGGGGTCTTCCCTGGGGCTGCTGCTCTGTCTCTTGACATTTCTGGGGAGAGGGACGGCAGCTAACCTCACTGCAAACACAAATTAGTTGGGCTTTGTTGCTTTTTGGGTTGGGTTTTTTGATTTTTTTTTTTTTTTTTGGTTTTGTGTGTTCAGTTTGAACAATAAAACATCTGTTCCTGAGCCCAGCAGCTGGACCAAAATGCAATGACGTTAGCATCAATTATCCTCCGGGATGGGGAGGCTGATGGGAGAATGGTGCAGATTTCCTTAACGCTGAATAACAAATGAGAACAACAGCTTGGCCGGGTGGCTCGTGTTCCCGGAGACTCTCCAAACAACCCGCTGTTGTGCCACTGCTCCGGGTACCGAACATCAGCCATGGGGTGAGCGGGGGAGATGCTTTTGCAGCTGTCGGAGAGTAAGACTCGCTTTTGGTGGAAAGGCTTGCGGTGGCAGAGGTATTTCTGAATGCACCGACCCAGTACAAATACCTTGATACAAAATCAAAGCGCTGTTTTTGAGGGGGAGGCTGTAGGGCTGGATGTGCACCCGCCTCCTGCAAGGCCAGGTCCCAGCTGGGACATGGCCTATGGTGGGTGCAGGCAAGCAGCCTGGAGCAGAGCCAGGGTTTGCAGAAGGGTGGGATGATGCAGAATCACGTTCCCTGGGTGCAGAAAGGGGCTATTAACGTGAAGAAAGGCAGGGTGAGGGAAGCAATGGAGCACAATGGCTCTGATTTGTTGGCAGTCGCGACCTACAGTCCCTGGCAGGACCTCAAAGCAGCTGTGAAGTGCCAGTCGGTGGCGATGCTTCGGCGCGTGATGCGGGCGCCTGACCCTGGTGTAAGGCTGGGACACAGGCTGCCCGGTGGGGAGGGCACCTATCCGGCTTCTCCTCCCCGGGGCCCCACAGAGGAAACCCAAGAGCACTTCAGGGCCATGGTGGCTTTGCTGTCCAGGGCTGTTCCCAAGCCCATCTGCCCTGCTAGCCATGCCTGGGGAAATTTTACCTCTTAGAGGACTCAGGTTGCCTTTCTGCCCAAAGTCGGGTGAATGCAGCCACCACCATGGACACCACCATGGTGTCAGGCTCCAAGCCAAGGATGGGCATGCAGATACTGTGAGTGTGCAGACGCACAAAAACATCCTACTCTCCTGTCCGGAACAAGCTCACCAGAAGAAGGTTATTTCCCCACATGCCAGTAGCACAGAGAAAAACCATGACTGTGGGAAAACTCGAGAAAATTATCAGGGAGCAGCATTTTTATGAGAGAGCTGCTTTATACCTGCGCAGCCAGATGCATGAATAACTTAATGCAGGCTTCAGGAAATAATTTCGGCTGCTGCAATTTTGAAGCCCTGAAATAGCTTTCTTGCTCTCCGGGGAGCTGTGAATTTTTTGGCCTGACAGCTTCCAGCACCCCATGGGTGAGGTGCAGCTGCTCATCGCGGAGGAGCCCCCCGTGGGGCTGGGCTGGGGGAAAATGGGGCTTATGGGGTTCATTAGCTCACGTGATGTGATTTTAGGAAGGAAAGTGAGTGTTTGTGGTGAGCAGCAGGGGAGAAAGAGCCTGTTTAACAGCTTGCGCTGAAAACTCAACAGCATCAAGCCCTCATTTTGTCTGGCTTCTTCCTTGAATGTCACAGGTGCCGCCGTGGGACAGCGTGTCCGTGATGGGCATGTGTCCTGGGCTCTGTTGCTGTATGTCTGCACACCCACGTGCACTCCAGCACTGTGGTCCTTGAGGGAGCATCACCCATATCACCCAGCAGAGACTGCTGAGAAAACCCCCTTGCTTGCTTGCCTGAGCCTTTTGACTCTAATCCCTGATTGCCTTTGGCTTCCAGCCTCGGTTATATCAACAAGCCACACTGGGTCAAAAACCACCCCAGGTGTCACGCCCGACGTACATCCTCTCTCTGCTGTGAGTCTGGGCTCTGCGGGTGCTCCTGCCCTGGCCTCTCCTACCAGACAATGGAGCCCAGCTGGAAATATCCCCCAAATCCTCACACGGAGGAGACTTGGCAGAATTGGAAGCAAAAGTACAGGAAGCTTTAACTTTAAAAAAAAAGACAAAAAAAAAAAAATCACTTTGTCCCAAAGCAACTGAACTCAGCCCAATCTGTCTATTTTTTGTTGGTTTATGTACTGTACTTCAGCCTGTTTTCCCAAGCCTTACAAAAGGGAGTGTGTCGTCATCCTGTTTGCCTGTCCCTTCCTTTACTAACATGCTGAACTGGCTGATTTTGGGTAGACCCAGCAAAAACATTAATTCCTCCCCAATATTCAGGTCTTCCAGGCTGTATGAAAATAGGTGCCAGTGCTGGAGGCTGGGCTGATCTCTTGGAGAGAGGGAAAGGCTTGTGGGGTCCCTGGTTTCTTGAAAATTCCCAGCAGGCTGTGACACCATCAGCTGGAGCACTGGGCAGCCAGGGAGGTGTCTGAGCCTGGCTGGGAAGGGGAGCGATCTGGGGTGCCCCATGCAGGACGGGGGCAGGTGATGGATTTAATGAGAGAAACATGTTTCCCCAAAGGCTGGATTAGGGAAGAGTTTGTCAGCCAGACACAAAGCGTGGTAATCCCTTCATGCTGGGGTGAGGAGGGCTGTGCTGAGAGCCCGGGGTGGGGGTGTGTGGGATGGGGCTGCCCTAACTCCAGGCAGCTCTTCCCCTCCCAGCCTGGCAGCAGGATCAGCCTGGAGAGACCCTCTGGTGCATCGGGATCTGGAGGGATGGAGCTGAGATAAAGGCTGAGGTCCCAGCACCCTGCCTGATTCCCTGGTGATCCACCCACAGTCTTTCATCTTTCGACCCAGTTTGCAGAGGCCTGCTTTTCCCAACCTGCTTGGTAATCCTCAGGAACAGGACGCAGATGCCTAAACATCTCTGAGGAGTTGGACCTTAATCCCTACCTACAGTGCTGGTGCTCTGGCTCCCTGTAAGTCATCTCATGTCTGCAAGGACTGAGCCTCCCATGCAGCACCCTCCCCAATCCAGGGCCAAACATGCCCTGAGGAGCGTGGGGCAACAGGGTTTTGTGGTCACTGGGCAAGGAGCCAGTGGAACAGGGCTGGGATATACAGCAACCACTTATGGACTGTCACATGGAGGAGGCTTTGGAGAGCTGGGTGGGACCGAAAATGGGACTGAAAATGCTGAACAAGGCATAGGAGAGGCATGAGGTGTGTGCAATGCAGCCACCCACCTAGGAAAAAGGAGGTGGGGGTAGGGGAAGAAGGGGAAAAGCAAGGCAGGGACAGCGTGCTGTCAACCACACAGCATCTGAGACCCTGGGGGGATGCTTGTGTGGGCAGCAACTGGGCAAGGGATGCACGGCTCTGCCTTGTCCTTGCGTGTGGTTCTGGGGCTCTTCCTGCTGCCGAGGTAGGGCGTAGCCTCAGGCTGGGGCTGAAAATGTCATAACAACCTCTGCAGCCCGCCTTGGTGGGGTTTTGTGCTCTGCAGAGCTCCCATTCAGCTCTCCTCACCTAGGGGCTGCCTCCACCCCCCAACCGAGACTCAGCATCGCTGCCTGGGGCAGCTCTGGGCGGGTGGTGGTGCTGCTGCAGGGCTGGGAGCTCTCCTCCCCTGCCCCCAGTCCCCCTCACCTCTTCATTTCAACACACTCATCCACCTCTGACTTGTTTGCACAGCTCAAAATGTTCTGAGCATTATCAGTGTTTGCACTTTTGCCACTGTTTGTGCTAGTTGCACTTTAAAGGCAATAAAGTCAAGCTTTGTTTGCTTACAAGGAAACCATATTTTTTTTCCCCTCATTACACGAACCAGAGCTCACCCTAAAACACGGCACCAACCACCGCTGTCAGCCCTGGGCCTGCTTGGGATCCTGGGGACAACATCCCCGGAGGAAAAGGGGCTTCATGTGGGCAAACACTCGGGGTTCACGGCATGCATCGCCCCGTGGCTCTGCCTGCCAGGATTTTTGTTTCATGGAGGGGGCTGAGGTCAGCATCCCCCCCGCACCGTTTCACCTTCTAGCTGAAGCTGGTGCCAAGGTATCCTGGGTCACACAGCCCCAGCGGGACCTTTTCCAAGAGAACTGGCATCACCCCCAGCAAAGCTGCTTCACCCCAACTAAGCCCCAGGGCTTCGGGGAGCAGCGTGGGAGCTGGGTGCTGCTGATGACATGGGGCGACGCAGGTCCCAGCTGTGTGGAGAGGTGACCTCGCGTGTGCCCAGCCGCCTGCTGCCGTCGCCGCCTGCTGGCTCCGGCATGTTGTCCCTGTCCGGTGGGTTAAACGTTAACAGGCTGGGGACAGTGCAAGGCCAGATGGGTCTCAGGAGTGACTTGGGGAAGGATGTGACTTCTGGAGAAAGCCATGCTAAGAAAGTGGCAGCCAGGTGTTTCTCCTCCGGGCTTTTTACCCCCCACCTCGGGGATCCCAGACACTGGGGCCATCACCACGTCCCTGCTCTCTTCCCTCAGCCCAACCAGGGCCCTCTGGTCTCCCCAGTACTCCCTGCTGCAGCCATTACTGGTGCCAGCTCAGGGACTCTCCACCCCTGGAGCTCCTGGAGGAATCTCCTGCTCACCAACATCTCACCCTTTGTTGTCCAATTCCCCCGGGGCGGGGTGGGGGGGAATGTCCTTTCTCAGGGGGACGCAGAGCTGCTGCAGACCTGGAGGGGACAAAGTTCAGGGAAAAGGCACTGTGCTGCTCACTGACCCTCTCCCATCCGGCTCACGGAAAGCCTTCCTCCATCACCCTCCTTGGCTCCTCAACTGCTTTCTCCATCCCTTGGGCTGGTTGTGCAGGAGCTTGGTGAGCTGCTCAGAGCATCGCTCCATGGGCAGGGCATTTCATGCACCGTCTAAGGCTGACCTGACCAAGGTGTGTGCTAAGCCTCTCAGGATGATGCCAGCTCTGCTGCTGGCGCCACTGCCCCCCACCCCCCGAGCCCTTGGTACCACAATAGCATCCTCATGAGGGGGCACAGCCCACCGCAAACTCTGGTCTCTGCAGCCCATGGGGCTTGAAGGCTGGGGGGCGGCCGCAGCTGCCTGTTTTTCCTGGAAGGGCAATGCTTCTTGCAAACGATCCCTTCGTTAATGTGAGGTATTTCCTCCGCCCCACTGCAGCACATGGCTCCTCTGGAAAGAGCAGGAGCGATGGCTCAGTACCAGGGACACGGTGTAAACAAGGTGCCTGCCGGCCCCTGGCTCTGCAGGGACAGCCTGGGGCTGGAAGGGGATGGAAAAGGCACAAACCACGCAGCTCTACGTGGAGTTGAAGCTCTCCACCCAAAAAAAAGAAGGGCTGTGGAAAAGGCAAAGCCCTCTCTGGGCTGGAAATAATGGCAACAACCAGCTCACTGCGACCTGAAATGTTGGTGCTGTGCTGGAGCTGTGGCAGCTCACCCTGCCCTCTCCTGGACACCAGCTCGCTGACAGCAGGGCCCCTTTGGGACATCTCCTGAATTTTGAAGTGTCCCCCACCTTAGCTGCTTGAGAGGTGCACCTCACACAGTCCTGTTGGGCCAGGGAGGCTGGGGGAGATGGTGGCATCGCAGAGCAGGTTTAGGATGCGAGCCTTGCTCCCCTTAGGTAAGCAAGGAGGAAATGTGGAACCGCTGTCGGCAAACCAGGACCGAAGCACAGAGGAGGCAGCCGCTGCAGTTGTAGTTCGCAGGTCTGGAAAGCAGCCCGGGACATGCCCGGTGCTGCCTGCTCCCACCCAGCGTGGGCTGAGCTGTGCAGGTGGGCACAGGGTACCTGGCACACAACGGCGCTCGGGGAGCCCATCCTTGCCCAGCACAGCCTTGGCTGCAGCTCCTATTTCCATCCTGCTCCCCTGCCCCAGAACATCTCTCCTCTGCCTCCTGCTGCTGCCAACAGCTCTCCCCAACTCACAGGTCCAGGCTCTGCCGGTGCTAATTTCCCTAAGAAACTGTGATGCCAACGTGTTGCAGGCACTGCAGTATGATGCAAGCTCATGGGACTAATCCTGCCTTAGGCTGAAGCCAGGGACAGTGGCGTGGGGTGGCTTGGGAAGGAGACGCACGCTGGTCTCTGGACTGCACCCCAAAGCCTGCAGGCAGGGAGCTCGGGGTGACATGAACACACCCACGGTGCTAATTGCTGCCTGTAATCCCAGGATTATGTTTTACTGCCTGTTACATCGCGCTCGCAGCTCCGTTCCCTACCCCAGGCCAAACCAGAGCTCAGCGGGCCTCGGGATCCTCCGAATTAAATGCTATTATTTTTTTTTTACATTGCATTTTTAAATGCAATTCGAAACACGACATAAAGACACAGCTCAGCTCAGAGACCCACATCCTTCTGCCTCCCAGTCTCCAAATACACCCAGCACGTCCCTCAAGAACAGAGACTGAGCAGTGAACCTGAGAGGACAACGTGCCACCAGGCTCATGCTGGACCCCTCAGTGCCATCGCCTGGGATGAAAGGGCCCATTTTGGGGTGCGTCTGGAGCTGCTGGGGTCCATCCTGCAGCGCTGGGCAAAGCAGAGTCCTGCTCATCCCAGACGGAGCAGCCGTCTGCGGCATCCAGCAAAGTGCAGGCACCTCCTTGGGCATGGCTGTCTGTCATCCCTGGAGCCGGAGCTGTTTATGAGATTATCAGGGCCTGATGAATGGCAAATTTTGCTTCAGCAGACACGCTGCTCGCTGGGCATCTTGTAGGAGATTAACCTCTGACCCAGTAATTGTATTTCTGCTCCTTCCTCCCTCCGTGGCTTCAAATAAATGGGTTTAAACTGGTCTCGGTTCTCTGAAGAGGTGGTGCTGAGAGATGGGATGGAAAGAGGGGGAAAGGGCAGCAGAAAGCTCTCCCAGCCCAGCATCTGGAAGGTCCTGAGGGCCTCCTGAGCAGCGTCACCACGAACCTAGGTGCCTGCAAGACGCTGCAAGGGATCACATCTGCTCATGTTCTTCCCTCCTTCTCACCTCCATGACAGAGCACCAGCAAGAGCGTCTGCTGACATCAGGGAGGTGGGACTGAGCGAAACCTCTGGCCAGCTCTTGCTTGCTCTTCTGCAAACATCTTTGCGGCACCCAAAACAGCAGCCGTGATGTAGCTCTTCCACCTGCAGCTTTCTTACTTTATTTGATTTTACCAGGTCTGGTTTTACTGGATGTTTTTGCCTTGTATGTGGTCTAGTAGCCCAGTACTCAAGAGTAGTTCATGTGCAGATCTCCATGGATGGTATAAAAGCAGGGGACAAGGGGACTCGGGGTACATAAGTAAGAGAGAAGTGAGGGGATTTGATTTATACTGGTGCTGTGGGCAATGGTGCTGTGGGGCACCAAGAGCAGGGCTTCAGGATCTGCTCAATGCATGATTTCAGGTTTTGAAGGGGCTTTTGAAGGTGTCTTGTGCACAGCCCCAGAGTCCTTTTCAGCTTTGCTTTCAACTACGGAGAACCCGTCAGGAAACCACAATGCAAAGATATACATACACCTGCCCAGAGCAGGGGTTAAATAGCCGGGTTGTTGTTTTTTTTTTTAACACAGCTTTATGTTTTCCTGCCTATCTGAACACTTGGCAATAGACTGGTTTGTCCATGGAAGTTTTGTCCATGAAAAAGCAAACTGGTCATGTTTGCAGAGGTTCACTGAAGAAGCATGAGCTCAAGGACAAGAGCTCACCTCATGACAATAGATGCCTGCCTCGGTGCTTGCTCGGTTTGGCCATGCTGGTTAACTTCTCCTTTTATCAACACTTTAGAAGGCATTTCTCTAAAAAAACAATACAAATTTCTATCTTTTGCATGGCAGTCGATGGGCATGAGCATCAGTTTTCGGCTCAGAAAGGCTGTCAGGGTGGGACTCTGCTCCCTCTTCCCCCACGTGACAAAAATTATTTGAATTCTTCTCATCGGCTGAAGAGCAGATGCAGCTCTGGCAGCCAGTCAGAAAAACACTAAATGAGCAAGTTTCTCTTCTGCTTCTCACATCCGCACCATTCCTCGGTGTTTGCAAGTTCGTGGTGTAATCATCCTCTGTTTGTTTTAACGGCTTTGGTTCCAGAATAGATGGGAACAGAAGCTACAGTAAACTCTGCTACTGCTGCCGGGAGCTGCAAGAAAAATGGAGACGAGTAGGGGACAGTTAATAGTCTGTCCCCTTGAGCTTTCTCTTAATAATTGAGACATCCCAAATCAAGTGTAACAGGTGCCAAATGGCAAAGGTGCCTCTAGATAAACCCTTTACTGCAGAAAACACTTACAGACATTTGCTATGATCTGAATATCCACGAGCTCAGCCTGCTTCACTGGATGATTGACTTTACCAGCTAAAATGTATCTCCCTTCTTGACTTCCCAAGAGCTGGAGAAGAGGCTGGGTGGAAAGGAACCAATATTCGCCCTTACAGGGAGCACTGGAACTCCAAAGAGCCTGGGAGAACTGGCGAGGGTGTCAGACACCAACCCCTGTCCCCCAAAAACATAGACTGGGATGGCAAAATGTGCAGGAGCACAAAGTAAAAGATTTCTTGCATGGAAATGTAAAAACCCCAACATTTCTTGCACCAGTAATTGGAAAACTCTTGAAGAAAAAAAACCCAACCTTGCACCAAGGCCACAGTGCAAATATTATATGAGCAGAAGGCAGAGGGTCCCCCCCACTCTTACCTTTGCACATCACTGGTTTATGCCCCTCACTGTGGGTACTGCTGTGCTGCGGCGGACTGGCTCTTCGGGTTGACTCTCCACCACCATCCCACCGGGACAAGGACAGCGTGGGGGTCTGCTTGTCCTCCCACCTTGGCCATGCAACCTGCCCAGTGCAGCTGCCCTGTTCAGGCAGGCTTGGCACGCCCAGAGTGAGCTCTTTGCAAACAAACACAACCAACTTCCTCATCTCCCGGTGATTTATCCGCAGAAGGCAAAGCTAAGCTCAGCCTTGACATCCTGCTTTTTATTCTACTCGGTTTTCCAGCCAGGCGAGTCGGGGCCCGAGGAGCTCAATGAGTGTGGCCAAGGTCAGACCACAAATCAGGGCTCAGTCAGCCGGGGCGTGTGGGAGCCTCCCAGCTCAGCCTCCTGGCTGGGGCCTCCTGCAAGTGATTTATTTTTCTCCTGCTTTTTCCTTATTTTTAGTGCATGTGCTGGAGTTCCTCATTACTTCCGAAGGGCTTATTTGGGACTCTTTGTCCCCATGATGGAGGGTCAGTCGTGGCCTCACAGGGCAGGGCTGGTCCTTGCCATGGACTCTACAGCGAGGCTGGAGGAGGCCCAGGGTCTCCGAGCAATGGAGGTGCCTTTGCTCTTTCAACTGCCATCCATAAGCAGCCAGACACTGAGGAAAGAGCTGGTTTTCCCTTTGCACAGCAGAAGTCCCCAGTGTCATCCCAGAGCCAGCTTGTGGCTCTGCCAGACCACATCCCTCCCCGGCACTCAGGGAGCAGTCACAGCTCTGGTGTGTCAAGCCTCCTGCTTGTTCATTGAGATGATGGGATGGGATGGCTGCTGATGGGCTGATGCATTTTTCTCCCCTCCAGCAGCAAGCACTGGGTTGGGCTGGTGCCACAGTGCATGGGCTGGATGCAGGACAGCATTGCAAGGAGGTGAGCCCAGTGAGGTGGAAAGAAGCACCACATGCTTGTGGGACCAGGGTCTTCACCTTGGCCATTGCACAGCCTGAGCCTTCAGGCGATTAATTTTGACCGCTTTGCCTCCAGGCAGGTTTCTTCTCAAAAAGTTCATCTTTGGGATAGGAGCTGCCCAGTGCAGATGCAGTCCTGGCCATGCACCAACACTCAACAACAGCAGCAGCAGCAGTTCATACGCTGCATCGCTCCAAGCACAGCTCCATGGCAGCCTTTGCATGGGAGCGCAGGTCATTTTAGCTTGTCTGCAGTGTGGTTGCACAGCCAAGATCGGCTGCAAAGAGATTCTGGTGGAGGGGCTCAATTTCTTCTCACTTTTCAATATTCCTCATTCTTA
Organism: Bucorvus abyssinicus; assembly: GCA_009769605.1. Lineage (NCBI taxonomy): Eukaryota > Metazoa > Chordata > Aves > Bucerotiformes > Bucorvidae > Bucorvus > Bucorvus abyssinicus. The sequence continues at coordinate 2,648,924 of CM020034.1, read as the reverse complement.
ACTCCAGCTTAACGAGGAGCTTTGTGTGCACAACCTCAGAGACATCCTCTGGATCTGAAGAAGATGGACTCAGAGAAGATGGTGTCTTGACAAGCAAGACCTGTGCAAAGTGGAGGTCAACACTTAGCTGGGTGTTGGTCCATGCCCGTTGCTGCTCACTGTGGCTCAGCCAGCATCAAAGGGATAATTCTCCAGGTCCACACAAATACCCTGAAGCTGGAACATGATGAGCAGAGGGGTTGCCTTGCTCCCTCCATGGGCAGAGAGGCTGGCACCCAGCGTCAGCAGGGTGGCCCCAGGACACAGGCTGTGTCACAGTCGTGGGGCTGACGTCAGTGCTGGACTTCGGCCACCTGCAGGAGGGTGTTTATTGCTGCCATAATAATGGCAGCTAAACAGCTGGCAGATTCCCGCAGAGCCAGCACCCCTCCTGCCTGCCGGGCTGCTGGGGGGGACAGGGACCCCCGATGGGAACAGCCTGCAGTGGGGAGGGTGGAGAGGCAGCTTTGGGGGGGCGGGCAGGGTGCCCTTGAGGTGCTGGTGCAGGGAGCTGTGCTTTCAGTGGGGCTGGGGTGTGCATGGGAGGGTTTGCACCTGCTTGTGCAAACCTGGGGCACGTGGCAAAGCTTGGCTCGGCTCTTGAACGTGACTTTCCTTGCGAGACGTGCTCTGGGGTCGCACCAAAGTGCCCCAGCATCATCAAAAGTGGAGAGTGTCTGCCTCGCTGGATGAGTGGAAAGCCCAGTGGTGCAAATACCTAGCAAGGACAGCAGTCTGGGCTGTGACAAAGGGCATCCCCCAGTAACGAAACCCACAGGGCTCCAGCCTCAAAGGCAACTAAGATGTTATAAGGCAGCTTAAAGATTTCTTTATCCAGTTCCTAGGCTTGCGGGAAATTATGGCCATGTGAGCTGCCCCCTCTTCAGGCAGAACAGTTCAAAATCTTCTCTCTGGCCCCATTCCCCCAAATCAGAAGTTTTTGGTACAGTACAGAACACAATTTGGGGTGCAGGGAGGTGGGGTTTCTATTTGAAGTGCCAAACACCACCCTGAAGCGAGGAGCCCCCAGGAAGCGCTGGTACCAATGAGCGATGCTCAGCAGGACCATCAGCACTTTACCCAGGGTTCCCCTGACCTACAGGGTCCAGGGCTGCAGCCCTTAACGTTGTAACTTGATTCTGCAAGCCCTATAAATACAACCAGTACACCCTATAAATATGACCAGTGCACCCTATGAACATGACCAGTGCAAAACAGTAACAGTAACTGCAGTAACAGTCATCTAATCCAGTTAAATATAATGACTATAATCCAGCAGATTAACCACCCGAGTGGTAGGGACCCCAGGAGGAGGCTCTGCCCGGTGCTGGCTGTGGGTGCAGTGGGTGAGGAGGAGCACCAGCCAGCTCTTCACTGATGTGAAAATACACCGAGGATGTGTTTTGCAGTGGTGAAGACGGCACGTGGCCATGCAACGGTCCAGTTCCTAGAGAGGTTCATGAGGAATTTGCTTTGCATCCTTTGGACATGGAGTCAGCTTCCATGTTGTGGCACGGAGGTTGCTCCATATCTGTTCGGAGCATGGTCTGTGTCTGGTGGTCGTTGGAGACTGACCTCTCTGTGAGGCCACCACCTCTGCCACGTTACCAGTCAAAGGCTTGTTAGATGCCCAGGAGCTGCACAAAATGCTCAGCTGGTTCCTCCCTGGCACCAGCCCCCCATCCTGTGGGTTTTACACTGGGAAGATGTTTCTTCCCTTTATATAACCTGCCTAAGCACAGGTTCCTACACCAGTGATCAGATGACACCAGGAGGGGAACAAAGGGGTTGCAAACAGATGTTTCAAAGCCTCCTTCTTTTTCTGCAAGAAACAGGAGTCTTGTAGCCACAGGCAGAGTGACACAGCAGAGATACCTCGAGCAGCAGCTGTTTTCCAGCCAGAATTGTCCCTCTGTCCCTTATCTCCCTCTTAATATCCCTTCTTTCCCCTTTCTGCTGGATTAGTTGGTGCAAAGGCTTCGACAGCCTGTGAGGAGATGTCACCCTTCATCTGAGAAAGAATGACAGACTCTAAGAGCCCACAGCCCCATAGCACTGACATAGAGCAACCTGATTTAGGGTGTAGGAGATGCCTGTTCTGCCCAGGACTCCCTCCTCCCTTTATAACTCAGCTTTCTGCCCCTTACTGCTCACCCTCAGCAGTGTCACCCGGCAGGAACCAGCACTGGCCACTCCACAAACCTCATCACAGGTGGAAAGGTGCAAGGGCTGAGGAGAAATTCTCTGCATGCCATTTGCCAGAGTCATCTTTGCAGTCCTGGAAACAAGTGCTGGATCCTGGAAACGCTGCTGGAAGAGAGGCTGTTCCATGAATTTTGAATGTAAGGCAAGCCTGCAGAGGCAATAAATACATTTGCATGCACATCCGCTCTCCAACCTTCTCACCTCTTCCCACTTTGACACCCGGACATGGTTTCTGGCCTCTGGGATATATCCTGCCCCACTACCAGAAGCCCCATCTGAGTGCTGTCCAACATGTCGTTCCCAAAATTCACCCTCCTGTTAATCTTGTTTCCCCTCTCTGACCCTTCTGTTCTGCCCAGGTTGGCTCCTGTCCGAGTGTCCAGGGCAAAAGATGGCAATCAGGAGGGCATGGGCATCACAGGGCCGATGGCAGTAATTTATAGCTCATACTGCTGTGGTTCACAGTTCAAGAGGGCAGCTGGAAGGGCAGTTAAAAGAAGTGCAAAGGAATGGGCAGCATGAGATACTGAAGCTAGAAAAAAATACCAGCCTACTGCTAAATAATTTCCTTCTCACTAGGCATGTCCTGCAGTCTCTAAATCCTTCCTCCAAAGGATCTAATAACTCCACCGCTTTCCTCCGCCAGACACTCCTGCATGGAAGGTGGGTCCAGCCGCCCGTGTTCTCCACAGTCCACAGCAAATGGATGGGAGCTGGTCCCAGGCTCATCCTGGTGGTCCGATCACACCGTTAGTCAAGAAGTAGCAGGGAGCAATGTCCCGGGAAGGCCACTGCAGCAAGGCAAGGGGGTGGAGATGGTGAGAGCCACTTCTCCAGTTTTTGAGTTGCTTTGCAAGAGAACTGGGATAGAGATGAGAAGCTGGCACAGTGGATGCCACACATACCTTTGATCCCACCTTGCTTCAGTTTCTGGAGGCGAATGGTCTGGCAGACGCTGACAGGATCCCCCTCTGCCGATCAGCTTCTGATCCGTGGCCTAACGAATGAGACTTGATGTCATAGCTGTGGACAGCAGTTTCCAGCCCTATTCCAACCTTTCTTGGTGCCTGCATTGGAAGGAAAGAGGCGTGAGCAGCGACTTTCGCCATGTGCACAGAACAGGGAGGTTGTGCAATGCCACGGGAGGGTTGTGGCCTCAGCGATGCCCCTTAAAAGCCTGAGCAAACTGGAAGCCCTTCGTGGTGATACCGGCAGCAGGCAGGTCTCAAGACAGGCAGCCCTGCTTCTGCTGCTCCCTCCTTGCTGTTGCCTTGCTTTATGCCTTGAACCGATTTCAAAGATCTTGGCATCACCTCTAAAGAGCCACAAAGACCTGGCCCTGGAAAAGGGCTGCGGCTAGAAAAGCAGATGCTATATCATTCCTCTATGCTGGTGGACGTCTGAGAAGGGGAAGCCCAGGAAATGAGGGTGTATTTCATCTTGACTTTGCTATTTGGTGCAATGCCAGAGTATTCAGCAGTGGGGGAGGAGGGGAAGGTTAACTTTGCTCCAAAGAAAACAGTCACTCTGCCAAGGAAATCTCCTCTGAGATTTAAAAACTGATGGGATGGTCACCCTTGATGCTCTGGACCATCACGGCACGTCCTGACACAAGGCCACTGCCCTGCAGCAGGTACAGCTCCAGTCACCAGCAGTGGGGGCAATTACCATAAGCCCAGGGCCACGCTGCAGCTAACACCCTCCTGAACAAGTCTTCTCTCCCTGGCTGTGTCCCCATTGCCCACTCCCTGCTAGACCCTTCCCAACCTCCAGGCATTAAAGGCTGAGCTCGAGCCCAGCCAGCCCCTACCCAGGTTGTCTCATGGACATGGGGCTGCCCATCCGTATCCTTAAGCTGAACCTGAGTCAGGGAGGGGATGAAAACCCCATCTCGCTTTTCTTTGGACTTGGACCAAACCAGCCTGTTTCCTACCAGTGCAGCTCTGGCAACGTCGCTATGAAATCCAGCTCTCAAGATGTTCGTTCAGCTGTTTTCTACAGCGAGCTGCAGACCTATACCTGTATCCTATACCATGATAGCATATGCGATAACCTATATATTGTGCCTGCATCCTACTTCTCACTCAAGGCTGAGTTCATAGATGCCCAAGAGAACCAGTTGGGCCAGTGAATATCATAACCAGCGCAGGGGCAACCTGCATCTGCCCTCTCCCTGGCTCCACACCCATGGCTGAACAGAGCAGTGAGTTTGCTGGATGAACCTCAATCTTGTCTTTGACCAAGTTTATCTGAGGACTGAATCTGTCCATCACCCTTCTGACTCCAGCTGTCCTCTCAGCTCCACTTTCCAACCTGTCATCGCTGGCAGGGCCCTGGCTGCTTTTCTGTTACCTTGTGGGGATCGTGTCCATGGGCGTAATTCGGAAGGGCTCTATGGGTTAAAGCTTGGGGCTTTGAATCTTCCAGCTTTCCTCCTCTGGCTGTGTGCTGGGGGTCTGCAGAGCCAGGAAGCGATGGTGGTGCTGGTTATCCATGCACGATGTGAGCTTTTCAGGCCAGATATTCTGCGTCCTGGTTGTAATTTGGTCAATGAGAAGGGGAGATGCTGAGAAACAGAAGAGGGAAGCAGGGCACAGGAGACAAAGACCCTGGAGCCTTTTAAAGAAATAACACCTATTTATTGACACAGCCCTCACCGGTGCTGCCTGCCCCATCCCTGCAGAGGGAAGATGCCGCATGGCTGAGCTGGTCCTGCTCCCCTAGCAATGCCTTGTCCCCCAGGAGCTGTAATTCATGGCATTTCCTTTGGGCACTGCAACTCTGTCCCTTTCCAGCTCCAGCATCCGGAGCAGGAGAGCTGCCATGGGATGTCCCAAGCCGCTCCGTGCCCCCAGGCCCCGGCTTTCCTCACTCTATGAAACCAGTTTGTGTGAGAAGCCCTGGGCTCAGCCTCTCCCTGGGGTGGAGCACCACCAGCATGCACAGGGACATGCAGCCCTGCCAGGCACCCCCTAAAGATTGGCACACTTTGGCCTGCCGTTCCCCGAGACGTCTGCAGTCCAAGTTCCGCGCAGTGCCTGTGGGATCCGGCCTCTCTCCTGTTCATTTGCAGCCCAGGGCACCAGCTTGCAGCAGTCACTGTTTTCGAGAACGTTTGTCCTGTCCTCCCTTCAGCCGACGCTGTGTCACAACACCCAAAATGACCATGGCTGCATGATGCTTTTCTCGAGGTGGCTGCAAAATGTTCGGATGTCAGAACAATCCCATCTGGCTGCAATTTCCCTGCAAGACATAAGCTGTGTGGTTACCTGGCCTCCTGCTTTCCACCCTTTGCAACCTTCAAGTCCTCAGCTTACGGAGATCCCACAAAGATTTGGTTGCATTAAGCCACTGCACACCTTCCCGGGCCAAGGCTTCAGCAGGACGCCAATCAGCAGAGCATCAATTCTATCCACTCAGCAGAGCTCCTCTGACTGAGGAAGAGCAGCTGTGAGCTGGCCTTCACCTCTCATCCGACATCGCTGCATCTCAGCACAGCCCTACACCTGAGCAGGCAGCGTGGGACATGCTGTCCTGCTTGCCCTGCTGGCCCCTGGTCCAAGTACCCATCCCCTATGTCAGGGATACGTGACACCTCTGTGCTCTAACCCTGGCAAGCTCCCCCTGAGGTGCTGCCCCATGAACGTGCCAGAAAAGACCAAAACGTGTTTACTATTTTGTGCCCAGCGATTGTCAGCTCATGCTCGGTGTCTGCTAAGCCCAACGGACCTGCAAAAAGCCCCCGAGGCAGGGAAGATGCACAGGGACTGGCAGCTCCACTGCAAGGCTGCTGCTGTCCTTCAGTTAAATCCCCCGAAACCCAGCCATGTCCGCTGTTTTCATCCCGGCACCTACCCCAGCTGCTTCCCGGGGAGGAGGCTGGAGCCCAGCCGACAGCAGCTATAAATCACCCCCCGGCGCCCCAGGACCACTGGGTTTACACCAGCCCAGTGTGTAACACAGCGGCTGCTGCAGGCACGGTCAGAGACAAGGGAAAATAGCAAAGCAAAAAGGAGGGGGGAATAAAAAAAACCCTTCGGGAAAGCCTGAAAAGATTCGGTGGGACCCCGGGAGGACGAAGCCCTGCTTCCCTTGCTCTGCTCCCCTCCTCCCTTCTCCTTCGTCCCACCCCTAAAAAACCCGCTGATCTGCCTGCGATTAAAAACAAGGCTTCCTTGAGCAGCCACGGAATCTCATCTCATTGTTTTGGGGGCAGACCGCGTTACTGGGAAAGGACGGGAGCTGCCTCCACGTTCCAACCCACGCCTCCCCTCCGGCCCTCAATTCAAAAACAAGGGGCTCCGGAGGAAGAAGGGGAGAAGGAAAACATGCCGTTCCCTGCAACTCTACCAGCTCCTGCCCCTTCCACCTCGGCAGCGGAGGCCCTGGCCTGTTGGCAGCGAGCGGATTGGCCGCGGCGGAGTGGGAAAGGGAGCCCAGTTTGGTGTTACTGGGCAGACTTGGAGATTTTGGGGGGATGGAGGGAGGGGGACACACACACACCCGCGCGCCTGCGTCAGGAGGGGAGCGTGCACAGGGCTTGTTTTGTGATGCTGGATTCCAGTTCGCCTCCGCCAGCGCGCCGGGACACGGCGTCAGCTGCTTTCTGTCTCATGCTGCTATTTGGGAGACAGCGATAGGGGGGGACGGTGATGGCAAGGGGCTGGGGGGCGGGGGGTGTCTCTGGCTCCGGGTTGGTGCTGGGTGACGCGGTGCCCGCCTGAATGTCCCCATTGTGCTGGTGGGGAGGGAGCAGGAAGCGCTGGCATCGGTGCTCTGCGCGCCTTGGCACCTCCGCGGCACCCTGCCAGGACAGGGGGACCCCAGGGAGATGCTGGGGGGAGGGAGGGGGAAACAGGAGGGGAAAAAGAAATTTAAAAAAAAAAAAAAAAAGAAAGAAACACGGTCTGGAAGTAGAAAATGTTACCGTGCAGAAAAGGGATTGAAAGGGAAGGGAAAAACCACAGCCAGCCCCTTTGTCTGCTACACGCTGCTGACCAGTCCCTGGAGCCACCCTGTGCTTCACTGCTGGGGCTCCCCCCATTTCCCAGCACCAGCCACCCCCACTGCCCCCTCTCCCTCCCTGCCTGCAGGACGGGTGCTGGCCAGGAGCACCCCGGGCGCTTACACCCGTCTTGGCCACGTACAGGTGTAGCTGAGCCGAAAAGCCTGGGTCTACCTGGACAACTCCTCCGTCACCAGCACGGGCTGAGGAACCCCAAAGCTGCTCAGCACTCCCAGGCAGCTCGACCGCACAGAATTACACCTGAAAGCAGGAGACAAAACCTGAAATGGCAGCAGGAAAGGATTTTTTCTTTTTTTCCTTAAAACACGGAGAAGACAATTGATTTCTCTAGGCCAGAGCCCAAGAGAAAAAGTAAAACCCTTTCCCAGCTCCCTGTGCCAGATGCCCACTCCATCCTCCTGCGAGAGGGCCTGGGGAACCTCTGGACAAAGTCTGTGCTGCGGTGAAGGAAGGGTGCAGGAGTCACGTCTTGGTGCATGGAACCAAGGGGGGCTTTTGCCCCCCAAAACAATCTTAGAAAAGAGATTTTGGAGTAATGTTTTGAAGAGCATCTACATGGCTTCAGGGCCCTGGTGCCTCGTCAAGGGGTAACATGGGCTGGTAGGACCTTCGTGTTGGACTTCCAGTGACAACTAGTGGGGCTAGCACCCATTCGGCTGTTTATGTTTTCAAATTTTCTTGCTCCTTAGTGTGCAAACCAGGTAGTCCATCGCCCTGTCCTGAACAGAGGAAATATTAAATAGGCCCACAGGGCTGGCTACCATGGAAGCAAGCAGGACTCGCTCCACACGAATGACAGGAGAACCCATCCTGGTTCCAGTATCCTGACCTTCGCATTAATTAATGGGCTCTGACGTCAGGAGGAGCAGACACTTGTTCATTAGAGCAGCACCTGCAGTTACAGAACTGGTGGGGAACACCACACACAAAACAACGTGCCCATTTGTCCAGAGCCCAGCACATCACCAAGCCCAAGGAGACCTGCCAGGGTCCGCCACATCCTCCTCCGGGGATAACTCACCCTCCAAGGACTTAGTTTACCCAGGCCACCGTCATAAACACACGGGGCAGCTGCAGGTCCATCTTAGCCACCCGGCAGAGTGAGGCACCTTCCTGGTGGCCATCAGAGAGAAGATGGAGTAGGTGACCACAGCTTGGAGACCAGTCTGGAAAGCCAAGCAAAGCCCAAGACAAAAGCATTTGGAGAGCCACACTCATTAGAGAAGAGAGTGAGGTGTTTTTTTCACTCGTGTGATGTGAGCTTCTATTCACGGTTCCTCATTAGGACTCAAACAACCTGTGGACCTATCCCAACTTTTGGCTGGCAGTATCTGTGTTCCTACCAGCTTGTAATTGTCCATTGGGCAGGCTGCTTGAGGGGAAAAAAAAAAAAAAAGCCCATGCAATTATAAACCAGGTCGTTCCTTGTGCTCAGCCTCACTCAGTGGCCACTCTCCTAGGGTGACCCAAGACACTGATGTGGGCCTTCTGCCCTCTTCCCATTCACTTCACAGTCTGACCAAGTCCAATACCAAGGGATTTTAATTAAAACTTCTTTCCAGCCACAGTGGTGGGCATTTTTTTCTGTTAATTGCAGAACAGACAGCCTCTCAGCGAAAGGAATGACTGTCCAGTTGGCCGGTGTACCCCTTCCAAGATAAGGGTTGGGAACATTAGCACCAAGCACAAGAAGAGTCTTTCATAGCAAGGACACATACAAAGCAAGAGGTGAGCGGTCATCACCATCATTAGGAGGCAAAAATGAGAAGAACATTTTCTTCTGATGTGTAGGGGTGGCAACTGGGCTCAGAGCCCGTCTCTGCCACGTGGAAAAACCAAGATGGGAGAAAGACAACCACGTCTGACCCCACACCTATTTTGTCCTTGGACCAACAGGATGGTAGATTTGCTTTGCACTCGCTCCACTCTAACTTTTCCTGGAGAAAGGATGACCAGATTTGTACCCGCTGTTCCAGGGGAGGTCTCCGTAGCTTTTGCCCTGAGGGTTTTAATGTCGATGGAGAGGCCTTGTCCTGAGAGTCCCCTAGGGATGCATCTGCCTTTTGCATGATAGTGGTCAGGCAGTGGGTTAGAGGTAGTGTCTGAGATCAGTGGATAGTCCAAAGCCCTTCTCTGTCACCTTCAGAAAATGTGAAGTCCTATCTTGTCACATATTGTTGCTCCTCAAGCTCAAAGACCTTGTGGTTTATACCGCTGAGCTTCCCATTGTTGTTGTTCCTCCTGTCTGCCAGGTCATCCAATTCCCTTTTAAAAACACCTATAACCTCCTCTGTGCCACTGCCTTCCCCCAGCTCATCCATGCGTCAGCATTGCTCTTCTACTTTTTTTGGGGGTCATTCAGAGAAACATGAAACACGAAAGGCCTGGAGAGCTCCAGGGGAAGCCTCGCCTTCTGCCTTATGCTTCCTCTTGCAACACCAGCCATGGCCACCTGATGTGTGCTCAGGCCAGACCTACTTTCATCCCACTCCAACCACATATGGATCATTTCCTTCTTCAAAATCCATTGTAAAACTTGCAGCCTTCCCTGAAGAATAACAATTTGGCTCCTCTGGCATAGTCCAACCATCCACAGCAAGGACAGGCATGGGAGGACAGGCTTTGGTGGCGATGTTGGAGGTGAAAGGAGCTAAACCCACTTCCCTCGAGCTGTCCCCTCATTAGGCTGATGATAATTACCTGCCAACCTAATTGCATCCGTTCCCTGGGGAGCAGTAAGCTCAGAGATGCTGCTCCCACAGAATGTGGCTGGGAAGCTCCTGCTAATTAGAGGGATATTTTTATAACCGATACTGAGTGCCTTAAATCAAGAGTGGATCTAGGCATGCAGAAAGCTGTGGTGTCTATCTAAAGCACGCTGCTCGTGCTCCTCATGCTTAAAGATCATCATTAGCACAACTCACTTGGCAGAGAGGAAAACCCCAGCTTCTGCCTTCGTGCTCTGCAAGGGTGATGGCTTCAAACGTGACACGATTTCCAGGGTGTTGTGGTTGGTTTGCTTGCTCAGAGTTTAAGCCTGGCTTTGCCTATAGAGGGTAGCACAGAAAAATGACACATTCTTTAGTGACAGCACAAAAAAAAAAAAAAAAAATTGTTTGAAGATAAAGTCCCCCCCTCTCCATTTCTAAGCATGGAAGCCATATCTTGGTCTTTCTGCCCTAAAACCACCACCAGTTTTCCCCTGGAAAACCCTGTGTTTAGAGTGGTTTTGTAATTAAGGATGACAAGCGGAGGATGAAAACAAGCTGGTAAGGAAAGTTTTCACTTTCAAGTGCTACAGCTTTGCAGTTTGGAGACTTTCTCTATTTCATGTTCTCCTTTCCAGCCAACTCACATTTTTGTTTCCGTCTTTACAGCCCCAGCCAGGCACTTGTGTGCCGAGCTGTTGTTACCATGTCATGGAGAGCAGCACATACCTAAGGGAAGGAGTCAACGTTTGCTGGAAACGGGCCTGGCTGAACTCCCTTTCCCCCTCCCTGCTCCAAACGGCCCCGAGCTTTGGAAAAGTTTGCCTCCAACTCTGAACTCGCTTGGCCTCAACTGCTATAAATAGTCGGAACAAAACCTCCCCGGCCAAATGCCCTGAGTGTTTAGAAAGCTTTGATCCCGCACTGCGTTTTGAGAGCTTGAGCCTTTTCAGCTCGTGCAGCTTGAGCCCATATTGCTGCTCAAAGCGAGGCCAGGGAGACCTGGCCGGCGGGCTGGAGATGAAGGAGCTAACCCCACTTCCCTCGAGCTGGGAGCGGGAGGGCGTCGAGCCCTGTGTGCACCCCGAGCGCGGACCCTCCTCGCCTCTCCCATGGTGAACCAGCATCACTGCAAGAGCAGAGGATGGCGCGCTGAGTTGGAGCCACGATACCCGCCTCGAGTCCATGGACCTCCCCAAGGAGAGCTGTCCCTTGGCCAGGGCCGGCGAGCAAAGCCTCCTCCTCGCCCCCGGCCAGCGTGTTTGCTTTCTGTCCCTGTTTTCCTGCGGGTTGAGGGTGCTTCGCTCCCTCCTCCCTCTGGGTGTGCCTGGCCCTTGTGCCTTGGCACTGCTCGCCTTGGCCAAAGACGGAAGTGGAAAGACACAAACATCAAGGGGAAAAAAACTAAAACAAAACAGAAAAAGGGCTGCTCTTGCAGTATTTCCAACCCATCAAGCCTGGAGTGGGAATCCCATGAGAAAGCCAGCTCTCACAAAACCCCAGGCCAAGAGGTCTGGATAAGCGGCCCCAGGGTCTGCAGCCCCCCGCCAAGATCCCAATGGATTGGGAGGAGCACAGCTCAGCTCTGCCGGCCACCGGCACTTGAAGGGGCGTTCAGCACCCATGAACCGGCAGCCGGAGCAGGCACCCTGGCACGCTGCTCCTCAAGCCTCCCCTGTCCAAGGCTGCTGTGGCTGCACGGGGAGGCAGCCCCCAACACCTCCCCGGCCTCCACTGACCCCTGTCCTCATACAGCTCCGGCCACCAGCTTCTATTCTTCCCATCGGGTACAGGAAAGGGACCCCGAAGGCCACCCCAGCCTGGCTTTCCAGGCTCCGTGCTGCAGCAGGCAGCACCTGCCTTTCTCCCCTCTGCATGTCCAGTGGGTTTCCACGTGCGCAGCTCAGAGCCCCCAGATCCCAGCCAGCTTTCTGCCCAGGCAGCTTTTTCCCCGTCAAAGCTCTTCCTTTTGGGAGCAGAAGTTGGCAATGCCAATGCAGGCAGAGCCCAAGGAGCGGGGCAGGGCTGGGGCAGGGCAGCTCGGGGTAACTCACCAGCAGCACCTTGGAGGAGAGGAGACCTCACCACTCACCACGGCTGTCAGGACAGACAACCAGGACAGAGGTGCAGCACCAAACCATCGTCTCTTCGTGTTGCTTTAGCAGCGATAGCATTTCCTAGGAGTTTTACTGCAGCCTCAGACTTTTCCCCAACCACGTGGCTTCAAGGTGGTTACAGGACACTTTACTCCAGAGCAAACCCCACCTGAAACTCTTGGAAGTGTTTCAAAGCCCAGCAGCGAGCATTTGCTCCCTGCCTTCTCCCCTTGCCCCGCAGCGGTGGTGAAATCGTGGTTCTGCGGAAATTCAGGGGAGCTGGCATGGGCTCGGGCTGGTGCGTCTCTGGGGAGCCAGCTTAGCTAATACTGCGTTGGGAAAGGGCTGAGGTCAGCCCCATCGCCCTCTGTCACTGACAGGCCTCTAGCACAGGGGCAAGAAAGCCTGGAAATTATTCCTCGGGGGAAGTCATAAATAAAGCAGCCCAGCTTTAAGGCAGCAGTGGAACCCCATGCACGGAAGCCCATTGCAGAGGGGACCAGTGTTTGACCCCCTCCTCGCCCCGCTGCATCCCATAGCGTGTCAGATGGTGCTTGGTCTGTGCCTTGTGGGGAGGCCAGGCCACAGCAAAACCCTTGCAGGGGACACCCAGCCCAGCTGGTATCTGCACGGTGTCCAGCCTAGTGTCACTTCTGGAGCGCTCACCATTGGCTCTCCAAAGCCATAAGACTCGTCACCTGAGCCCTGCCAGGGAGCTTTGCCCCCTTTTTCCTGCTTGTCCTCACCAACGCCATGGGACAACCATCACCCAGCCACAAGAATGGCTGCAGCACCCAGAAACCCCCCGGGGTGGGCTTCCATCACCTCCCTGCATCCCAGCTCGTGGCACCCTGGATGGGGTGGCTGCTACCCAGGGAGCACACGGTGCAGGGGGAACAGGCCACCCTGCAGGGGTTTTGGCAGCACGCTGCCTCGGAGGCAAGGGCTGGCTCGGGGCTTTGTTTTATGTCCTGTTTATCCTGCCGAGAGAAACAGAGGAGTTCAGTGTGCAGGAATCTCGCGTCCTTGCCCCGCTCCCCCGCCGCATGAAAGCTGCTGAGCAAACAGGAGAAAATCAAAGGCGATTGCGCCCCGCTGGGTTTCCGCACCGCCGGCCCCGCTGCCAGCTCTTACATAAGGCACCGGCTCGGCCCAGTGCTGTGCACGGGGCTTTTTTTCCGGTAAACCAAGCGGCTGCCCCGGCAGAGCCTCTCTGGGACCCTGCAGCTAATGCTACCCCTCGAGGCAGACCACTCTCCCCACTCCTTGCAAGCCTGGGCAGCCCCTTGATACACAACCATGCTCCATTCAGCTGGTCGATGGCATGGCAGGGCGTGGGTGGTGGGTGACAGCCAAGCCGGGCTGTCCCCATGGCATCCCGCAGTCCCCAGACTCAACCCAACACCATGAGCCACTACCATCCCAATCCCATCCCAATCCCATCCCATCCTTTCAAAACTCAGCACTGGGGGAGGTTACCTTCTCCTGCTGGAAAAAGACAATGTTTTGGCCCAGATCTGAGCTTCATAACATCAGATCTCATTTCTCTTTGCTTTGCACCCAGAGCATCACAGGGGCAGTCACAAGAGGTTCAGCACCGGTGGCATGTGTGTGTGTCCTCTCCACCAACCAGAGCCTGAAGCACCAGGGCAAACTGTCCCTGCTTTCCGGAAGGGTGTCTTGATCCTGTCACCTCTGGCTGTCAAGCAGTCCTCAGGCATGAGGGCATCCCCAAACACATGCCCTGCATGGGTTATGAGGGCTCATTTCCCCACCTCTCCTGGGCATGACCTCTTGCCAGAACAGCAATGAAAACCCTGTGGACATAAAAACAGCCAGGAAACAATATTAAATCCTCTCTGTACCTGCCACTCTCCATCAGGCATGGCCTCACCGTCCCCTCCAGCACAAGGTTACTCTCTGATCTAGCAAGGTGACGGCTGCCAAAGGAGGTCAAGGAAGAACAACGTCACCCTACCTTCTCTTTTCATCCCTACCCCTTTTTTGCTCTCTTTGCATGCCTTTCACCACAGGAAAAGGAAGAAAGCAAAGTTTCATGGTTTGAGAGGTCACTGGGAGCTAGTGCATAAGCAGAGGAGGCTCTCAAGGGCCTCATGCCCCCATCCACCCACCCCAGTCCCCCTGCCCTGCAGGGTACCCTGGGCAGAGCTCCCCAGACCACTGCTTTAGCAGCTCCATCTACCACCACCTAGACCTGCCATCTATCAGTCTTCAGCAACACGCTATCATCCTCTACCATGCAAAAGTATTCTTCCTACATTATTTTTTTTTTACTCTGTTTAATAATTTCTTATTAAAAGCAATAATAATAAAAAAAAGTATCAAAACACCCTTTTCCTGGGTTTCACCATCATTCACAGCTAAGAGCACAGCAGCCCTGTTTACCTGCATGCTTCCCGAGCTCTCAGTAGGGAAACCCCTCGCTTCCCAGCATGCACAACGGAGGGATTAGATCAAATTAAATCATACTTGGAGCCGTGGCAGGATTGGGCAAATCCTGGCTTGGCTATCTCTCTTTAGGCTACATCTTGCAAACAGAAGGGCTGGAAACAATTTTGCTTTAATTGCTCTTTAAAATGCAGCCAGCAGATGGTTTGGTAACCCAAATTCATGACTCTTTCCACAGCTCCAAGCTGCTGGCTTGGAAACCAAACCCAAGAACAACCCAGGTAGCAAGGAACCCATCCTTCCTGCTTTACCAACCTGCTGGCCATGATGCCCAAGACAGGACTGCCCAGGCTGGCCGAGAGGGACACCTCAAGGCTGCCAGGCTATGGGCGGCCGTTGTTGCATGTCCTGTCTGCAATCCTCAGCCACCAGCAGAAAGTTGTCTCCATTTTTGGCTGTTGGTTTCAGATCAAAAACGAGCCAAATGGCACTCGGGCAACCCAGGGATGGCAGGGACATTAAACAGGCTGGTCTCTGGTCCCAAGTGGTATTTTTGGTTGGAGGAGCTCTAGGCCATGGGCTGGCTGCTCCTGCAGAGGACTTGCTCAGCACAGGAGAGCCAGAAATAAGGGACAATTCGCAAGTGCACCACAGCCTGTGGTGTCAGGGCCACCATCCTCAGAAACACCCTCGTAAGCCTGGAGAGGCCATAGTAAGTAACATGGTCTGCAGCATCCCTGGAGAGCACATCATGGTCTCTCCAGGGCACGGGGGAACATGCCCTGCCCACACGTCCCTTTGTCACTTGGTCCCTGGGGGCTGTTTTCATGGACCTATGCCTGAGAACTGCTCCTGAAAGGCTCATGGGTTAGCAAGCGAAGTCCTTTTCTTGCTGGCTCTCACCCTGAGCTGCTGCATGATTTCCCACTAGTCCCTTCACCTCTCCTTCTCCATGGCAGTCACAGGACTGCCGGGCCAGCATCCACGACATCTCTGTGCCCATCAAATTGGGAACAGGGACTGACAGGGCTACGTGCTGGCTGCAGCCCTGCACACTACAGCAGGGTTTTAATACATCCAGGCTGACCCTCCTGACCCGAGTGGTTTACTCTTCACGTGTAGCCCCCACCTCTCTATGAACACCCCACGGTACCCAGCGGCAGAGCTCTGCCCCCAAACCAGCCACACCACAGTGTGGAGGAGTTAATGCCGTCCCGAGAACCTCATAAACGTTTCGTGAAGCAGGCTTGTTTTTCTGTTACACAGTAATTTGAAATTCTTGGAAGGCAATCAGGAAAGTACAAAGTATTCCAGCTCAGGACAGCCTGGGACTCATTCCTTAGAGGCACAATAGTTGTTTACTCAATCCCTCATACAGTAATATCTAAAAATTCATGAGTTCAATTGTAAACAAGAAGTACTAGCTTTACAGTGTTGTCTGTTTAACAACAGTGGTTGCAGCCTGAATGCTGATTATTTTGTTATCTTTCTTTTGATCTTGCTATCAGAGGGTGAAGATCTTGCAAAATTATGGGAAATATTTCAAGCCCATTTATGTCTGGTTTTGAAATGCACTCCTCTGAAACCCAAGGCCAAAGAAAGGCTATTTCAAATCGACATCGAAGTGTACAGGGAGAAGAGCTGTTTGTGCCAGCACTGTCCTCTGGCTCAAGAACAACGAGGAAAACGCCACAGATACATTTGTGCTGGAAATCTGTAGAAGATTCCTAACAATTGAGAAAGAAGGTCCCCAAGGCAATCTCCTAAGGGGACCAGCGGACACAAAATAACCCAAAGCCAACCTGCTTCCAAGCCAAAGCACAATTGGTTTCTGGAAGCACTTGTACCAGCCGGTTTCCTGTGGTGAGCAGAGCTCTCATCTGCGTTCACCAGCCCAAGGACTCCAAGCTCAACAGCCCAGGACTCTTCCCAACACTTCATCTGAGAAAAGCCTCTGAAACTGCATCCCAACGCAAGCTGGTGAGCGCAGTTCCCTCTCCCAGGAGGACCTGTGGGGGATGAGGGTGGGGAGCCTGCAGGACGGACATGGCCCAGAACTCACTGGAGCTCATGTCCCCTTCCATCTTTGCTGACTGGCACTGCCACAGGCTCTTCTCACGTCAGGTGCATCCTCGAGCTCCCCAGCTGGTCCCACTTTCAAACATCTCTCCCTTTTGGGTCTGATGCTTGCCAGAAGGAGCAAGCTGAGACCACGGCTGTGGGCTCCAGGCGGTTCACCAGGACATTCATGGCTAGGCTGGAGGCATTTCCTGGCTCCTTTACAGTCCTACATAAACACACTGCTGTTTCAGGCACTATCATGCCAGGGAACATGGTTTTAGCTCAGCTTTCTTGCCTCTCCTGAGCAACAGCTATTTGTTTAGGTAGCTTAAACAAGATGAGATCCATCCCCCTTGTGTGCAGAGTCAGAGCAGACCAGCCAGCTCCACCCTGAAGCTTTCCCGCACTTGCGCAGAGCTCAGACACGGCCACACAAGCCCTTGCTCCAAGTGGGTGAGGAGAAACAAGTCAGAATGCTTTTATGGGTGATTAGGGCTGTGTGTGCGAAACCGCAGTTACTTTTGCTGGGGACAGAGCCTCAGGCCATGGAGCAGCAGACTGCATGTTGATCTCAAGAAAGTGGTGCGAGAGGAGGAGGGAGCTTCCTTGCGCAGGAGGTTCCTGTATCTTTATCTTTGCTGCTGTCAAAGGGCAATAGCTGAGATTGCAGCATCTTGGAAAGCCTCCACGCAAGCTATCTCCCGAGGACACCAAGAAGTCTGGAAAATCACCTTCACTCTCTTGATAAAGGTTTCAGGGAGCAAATGAGCTCCAAGGCATGTTCCCAGGGAGCAACCTCTACCAGCTAGAAATACATCAGCTTACATGAGAGTGAAGCCTTTGGCTTGCTCAAACCACAGGTACTGCCTGGAGATACAGAAGCTTGCTCTCCTGCTGCGGTTCATCACTGTTCCAGCTCTAACTTCTGCCCTGCAGAAACCTGCCAGACAGGTGGGGTTTATGGGGTGGTCATCTGAGTGCTGCCAAATCACCGTCCAAGGACAAGAGCTCTCAGACGAATCCAGGTTTCAACCAGTGAAGAAACTGGAAACACTCCACAATTCACTCACTCTCCCTTCCTGCCCCATAAAAGACAGCAGATCATGCCATCCAAGTTCACGAGCCTTTGAGCTTTACTGCTGCCTCTTCAGCCAAAGCGACCTCCACTGAGAAGTCACTACTGCATCAAAAACCAATGCTACAGCCATGCAAGAGGTAGCATCTGGCTCCCGGTTCACTCCACTGAGCAGCTACTTCCATGTTCATTACGGGAATATCCCCTTTGGGACACTTATCTCTATGTTTGCACACAAATATTCTCATTGAAGGAGCCCAAAGCCTGTCTCTACAAAGCCTGTGTCCTCACCAAGGAGGACACGATCTATACCAAATCTGGCTGGGACCATGCCGATGCCACTCAGGCTGATAAATATCCTGTCCTGATGAAAAAAATCCATCAGACTGCCTCAGGCTATGGTGGGAAAGGCTCCTTCTGCTCCCTGCATGGGCCAGCGGTACCATCCTGCAGGCTGTGGGCAGGGTAGGAGCTCCTCCCTGACCGCCTGCGGTGACCGCAGCAGAGCACAAAGCCAAACCGCTTTTACGGCTTCGCCTGTCCAGATCCCCGGCTCTCACCCATCCTGCCGGTCAGCCAGTCTGCCCCAGAAGGCAGCTCCCTGTTTGTCTTGGATGACCTCCTGCCGGACCAGAGTTTTCCACAGCACGGCTCTTGTGCGCTGTCGGAGAGCACATTTCCTGCCATTTGATCTAAATTTGCCTGTCGTTTCACTGAGTGCCTCCTGATTTCCTTCATCAGCCCGACCTTTCCATCGGGGAGGTGGCCCTGCAGCCCAGGGATCTTTGGCAGGGAGCTGGCGGTCAGAGAGCAAACGCTGCTGGTCCATGCTTCCTCTGGCTCTGGAGCTGGAGGGGTGGAGAGGACCTTCCCTCTCTTCCCAGGCCGATCGAGCATGGACATGCAGTGCCCTCTGTCGATCTGGCCACCGAGGGAGATGCAGGAAAGAGCAGCAGGCAGGGCTCAGCAGCTTTGCAAAGCTCTGAATGGGCAGCCAAGTCTCCTGCTAGCTCTTTGCTGGCAAGGAAGAGACAGTACATTTCTGTCTGCTGATAAATTGCCATTAATCACAGCTCTTGGAGCAGCTATCTGAGAAGCCGAGCTGGTAGAAGAGGGCCCAAGCGGTCCCATCAGACAACTTCATGCCTGCAGGTTATAGCTACCTAAAGAAACCAGGACATCTTCAGTACCCTGTGTGGTCCCACCCACTAGGATTGAGCAATGCTCTCCTTCCCTATGCGATGAGGGGACAGCCTGGCAAGGCAGGCAGAATGTTAAGGGACAAGGAGCCAGCATGGGGACCGGACAATGTTCCCTTCCCCCTTGACCAGAGGCTCCCTTTCCCAAGGGAAATGTGCTGCTTTATCTTGAAATAGTGGAGGGAAGCAGCTGCAAGGGGAGGACAGACTGTCCTGGGGAGCCCCAGAGCTGTACCAGGAACCACACAGATCAGGTGTGAAACAGAGATGTCACCCGTACCAGGACCTCAGTGAACTACTGCTCTTGCTTCAGAAGTCTTCCTGGGAACACAAAGATAGACATTAATTAACCAAAGGACCAGGAAGGTCCCTTGTGATGTTCCTGCTTGCAGGACTGCAGGCGAGGTTACCCATAGCCCAGCATCATCAGCTGCAAGTCCGCTACCTGTGCACTTAGCAGCTGCAAAGAGTGCTAGGTGTGCGAGCGCCTCCGCCAAGATCTTCTGAAACAGCCCTGCAGAGCGAAGGCAGCTTCCTGCTCCAGTTTTGGGCACAGAGTAGCCCAGTTTGTTTGGCTGGAGTTGGTAGAACCCTACTGAGGCTCTGCAGGTGTGGTGGACTTGGGTTGTTCCAGTGCAGAGGAATCCGAGAGCTTGGCACAGCCCCCAAATCACCCTGGATCCCCACCATCGCACCGGAGCAAACCTGGAGCTGCTCCTGAAGCAGCACCCAGCCATGGGGCTGGCAGGACACCCACGGCTCAGAGCAGCTCACATGAGAAGAAAGCACTTTGTTTTTCTTTTCCTCCACCCTGTCAAACCCTCTCCCATTCATTTGAGAGCGATGGACGTCAAGTGAGGTCTAAAGGCCACAATACAGTCAGCAAAGTCCACTCCTAGTTAGTAAGAGTCACTTTAAGAGATAAGGTCACCTGGAGAACGATAGAGGTTTATAACGCTGGCAGCACTCTGCCACCCAGCATGTTTACGTGGCACAAGCCATGTCCAGCTAGATAGTCATCTCCTGGTCCTGCAGTGATATTGGCCCCTTCCCCGAATGCACAGACTGCATATTCCTTATCTCCGCTGCAGGGAAAGGTCACCCCTAACATGCAAGGCATTCAGAATTTGATTGCTTTGCCCTCTTCACTAATTTTTCCAGGACTTCTAGGTGATCAGAACACAAAGCATATGGAGAAGGATCTAGCTCACCGTTTCCTTCCTCCTCATTTCTAAGCCACAGCGTTTCTGGTACTGCTGGCCCCCTTCTCTGGGTACCTGCACACCCTCTCTGCCATCAGTTCCCACTTGTTACATATCACACGTACCATCCTCTTGGGTGGAGAAGACCTTCCCACTGTGCCTCGGTTTCCTTGGTGCTCCTCCAGCTGAAACAAGTGTCTCAGCTAAGGACTAATGCGCAAAGTCAAGTCTCTCCTGTAAACCAAAGCAACATTTCCAAGGGGAGGAGCACATGAAACCACACACAGCATCAGTGCAGGGCTCAGATTGAAAACCTCAGTGCCTTTCTCAGGATCACTCTCTCACAGGCACTGTCTGCGATATTTCATGGATGTATCAGCCCAGGACACTTCTCCTTCCCCCAAAACGCAGCCACCACTGCAGCAAAGCCTGGCTGCTACCCAACAGATGACATTTAGGTAAACAGAAAGAGAAAAACAGAGCCACACAAATTCTCCTAAGAGGAAGAAATTAGGCTCAGACCACACACACAGACCTGATGCCTTCTGGGATAAAGCCTTAATTTTTTTAAGGAGCATCCCACAGCCTGCGCTTCCAAGGTACTCATGTCCTTTAGCACAGAGCCAAGGATACAGCTGAGGGTTGGTGTCATGGTCACCACAAGGACCCATCCCTGTTTCCACAACCCACCTCTGGCCGCGGCATGCTGAGAGTGCACAGCCAGTATCTCTGTATTGCACCTAATCAGGAGATACCCGGCCGGGATGACCGCCACCCCCCCGCACACAGTATCTTCTTGTTATCTCACACCCACTGTAAAGTGCTGGCAGGAGAAATGCTGAATCAGGAGCGCTCAGCTGGAAGAAACTAGTTTCTTTTTTAGCACTGGCATGGCCCTGTGCCAATTCGAAGTGCTCCTGCTCAGGAAGCGGAGGATGGTCCCACTAAGTGCGGCTCAGTACCTCGCTCCCTGGGGAATAGCTTGGTCCCAAAGCAAGAGGATCCACCGCTTTTTGGCAACTTGAAATTATTTCTTAGTGCCTTCCGGCCTCTCCTTCCCGGGCCTGTTTGCAGGGGCAGCAACCGGGAGCTCCCTCCTGCACCCAGGGCCGATGCCAGCCCTGTTTACTGTCGCACTAATGCAGTCACCAGCATGTTGTTACCCCGGGGAAGTCAGCGAAACCCACGGCCACTCCTGAAGAGCCTGACCTGAGCAGGCAAACAGCTCCCATTTCCCTGAGCTCAGCAGCCCTGCCTGATAAAGGATGGGATGGAGCAGCTCAGAGAAAAGGAGAAGAAAACACTTTCCGGGCTGGCTCTCCTCCCATCAGATAGAGAGTGCACGGTCGTGCAAAGTCCCCGAGGAACGGCTCTGGGGTGGCCCTGTGGCTCCGGGATGCAGCCAAGCCAGGCAGCGACAGCTGCAGGGAACAGCCCGCCTTTCCATCCCAGCAGGGCTCTGTGGGGCACAGGAGGAGCACAGGGAGGAGATGCGACCATTGAAGCCCCCAAGCCTGCAGCACCCGGAAAATACCCGCTGGCACTGGGGTGAGTTGGGGAGAGGAGGCACAACACCCTACCAAGCTCATGTCCTGGCCATGCCAAGTCTTTACCAAGGCTCAGCTGTGAGAGCAGCTTCACCCCACTGCTAAAACCAACAGCCAACCAGCTCCATAGTGTCTCCTATACCCATTCACAGGCGTGTTCCCTGCCTCAGTTTCCCCAGCTGTTCAAATCATACCTGCTCTGGCCTGGCAAGAGCCAGCCTGTGTTATTTTACATCTTGGGGCTACTCCAACCAGGACCAGCCCAGTGCGGGCAGCCCCACAGCAGCCTCTGCCAGGCAGGATGGGAGGGCAGTAGGCAGAACAGGATGCCCTGCCTGCCCCCTCGCTCGCCTCTCCCATCTGGGTGGCCAGGGGGAGCAGGGAGCTGAGCTAGCCCGGGGCCAAGAAGCACCTCTACCAGGCACCCAACGCTGCTTGAAACTCTCCCCCCACTGCCCAGGGGGTCACTTTGTCCCCGTCCCCAAGCTGTCAGCACCGCGAGCTACTGTGCCACTGCCTGCCTGTGGCTCTCACAGGGCGACGTTGCCATCTGCTGCCCGCTGCTCGACAGGACAAGCCAGCCTGCCTCTGCCACCTAGCACTGGTCCTCCTCCAGCCCAGCTTGCAGGGGACTGTCCCTGCAGGGACCCGAGTGCCACAGGTGCTGGGGCAGCACCCACGCCACCCTCTTCACGCAGAGACACCTTTGGAGGATGCCCTGCTGGCACCAAACCCCGTGGGCAACATAGAGCTCATCGCTCCAGCCCAGCAGCGCTGAGAGCAAGTACCACCAAGTCCCTCCACGTCTACCCTACTCAAGGGTTGTGTCCGTGGCTGGTACGCTCGTTTAAGGCTACGGGGGCAGGCTGTCAGCAGTGTCCCAAACCAGGACCACGTCCTCTGCCAACAGCCCAGCTTTGCAAGCATCAACCTCACCGCTCCGAGCTGCAGCGGAGCAAGACTCTGGCACCCAGTGCTGCCCTCGGCTCTGCTGGTGACACTTGCTGAGCGGGAGCACCTGCCTCCAGCTCTTCTGCCTTATCTTCTTCATCTGGAAAGACAAAAACGGTAATTTTTTAAACAGCCGTACCAAGAGACGTTAACTTATTTTAAACTTTAAAGCACTTATATATTGTTTCTACAGCTTAACATAGAAGATGCCAGCAAAGGGAGGAGAAGAGTAGTAATTATCTGCAGTTCAGGAGTTGAACCTTTAGAGAAGAAATTGAGTTTCCCGCTATATTTGTTAAATGCTTCTAAGCTGATCTTTTCTAGGAGGCTGTGCAGTTTGTAACTGAGATTACCCACCTGAGACAGGAGGTTTCCACAAACAGGCCTGGGTTTACAGGTCACCACCACAGACCAAGGCTGCTGGTTGTTCTGATCTAAAAGAGGAACAGGGACACAGAAGATGGCATGATAATACATTGCTGGAGACTAAAAACAGAGGAGAAATGTGGATTCCCCTTCCCAGTTATTTAAGCGAGGGTGGGGACTATCCCCAAAGCCTGGCTGAAAGTCAACAAGGGGCATCACACCGTGTGACCTCTGCAGGGGTCGAGCTGAATTCTTACACATTTACTTACATGTACATTTTTTACATTACTTACAAACCCAGCAGTGCTTCTGTAGTAAACAGCGTACAGCGTTGTGTCTTGTATGAACTGGTGAAGAATGCTGGGGCGGGGGGAGCAGGCACCAGCCCTGATTGCTGGGCAATGCAAGAGGGGGAAGGCGTACAACGGGCTTTGATAAAGGAAAAATAAAATCTAATTTTAAGGTGTTTCTCCAGCTCCCAACAAGAGAAAATGCTTTTCTCCGTGGGGATGGATATGTCTCCTGTCACCAGCAGTGAGCACAAATCTAACGAGCGCATCTGCCACCTCCACTTTAGGGCTGCGGTGACTTTCCACAAGAGATCGCTAGCATTTGTACTCCAGGATGCTGAGATGAACTGAGGTGTCTGAGCTCCCACTGCTGTCGGGTCCTAAGGGGTGCAGAAACGCACAGCCAAAACCAGCATCGACCTAACTGCGGCCCAGGAGACTTGAGAGGTGTCCCTTGTCCCTGCTGTGTCCTGGATAGACCGTCCAGACACACCGTGGCTGCTGCAGAGGCCGCTTGGCCACGTGTCTCGGCGCTGGTGTGCACGTGGCCGTGAGGGAGAGCGTGAATGAGTGGAGTCACGTTTGTTTGAGAGCAAAATCACCTTCCCCTCCTGTCAGGACTGGCTCTGAGATTTGCTGTGCCCTTCCTAAATGCTGCAGTATTATTTCCCACATTTTCCACCCATGTGGCCTCAAACAGTCTACCAGTAGCTGCCCCCAGATCCCAGTCTCCCCAGTTGCTGGCACCTGGACGTGCCACAGCCCCAGCGCAGTCACGGCACAGACCCCCAGCAGCTGGCCTTGGATATCCCCAAAAAAGCAAGGAAATCAATGCCCAAAGAGCTCAGGAGAGCTGCTCCAGATCCCTCATCCTGATGGCCCATGGGGCAGGGGGTCTCCTGAGACAGCCCTAGACAAGCCTAGCCAGGGTGTCCCCTCCTCCAGGGCTGTAATTTGGGTTCCCGTCTGCCTTTGTGCCTCTGACAGCTCCTAAGATGCACCTGGGAGCAGCCTGGACAGGGTATTATTTGGGCTTCCTCCCACCATTGCTTCTCTGTGGGCAGGCAACAAGGCGTTTATCCCATAACCTACCACTGCTAACAGAGAAAGTGCTGGGTGGATCTCGGATCAGTCCAAGGACTGCAAGGAAACAGGAGGACTTCACAAAGAAAAATAAATGAAAATGCACTTACCTATGTGCTATAGATTTTGTGACATCTTTTTCCTCTTAAATCACTGTTTTCTTACCCAGGTCGGATGACTTTGTGCTTTCGTAGTACATGGCATCTCCTAAGGCTTTTTCTTGGCTGCATCTTCAGCACAGAGCTCTGCTGCAGAGAAGAACCAGTCCGGGAGAGCGCGTTACTCACAGAGCTGAGCAGGGAGAACAGTGTGTTTTATCTTCCCCTGACAACATTTATCCCCTATTTCAAGAGTCTGAAGGGAGAGCTATATTCGTCAAAATTACCTTTTTCTTCTGCACTATTTCTTTTTCTTACAGGCTGGGCATAGCAACACACCAGCCTAGGGCAGGGAAAGAGCTGTGCATGGGGAGGGATCCCTCCAGATACCCCAGAACACCAACCAACATGGGACCACATCAGCCTGGCCCTTCTTTTGGCACCTTGTGTTAGAGGAGCTCCAGCCCCGGTCCCTGCTCTCTTTGTAGCTTGTGAACAAGCCTCAGGCTGGCACCAGTGGTGATGTTCGTCTTGCCGTTAGGAGCTGAACCTGCCTCCAACCTCTGCAGATCTCTTCCCATGACTTTCTCTCGCCCTCTGCTTTATAAACCATCACCAGCTTGTGTTCAGTGACAGCTTCCCTATGGGTTCAAGCCCTACCACTCTTCCCCACCCAAGTCAAACCCTTCTGCTTTGCATAGATGCTGCCCAGACTCAGCAAATGCTTTTTACTGGGATGTTGTGGTTTGCTCCAGTGTAACAGGAGGCAACATGGGAAGGAGCATGGGAATAAAACTATTGGGATGAGGATTTCAGACTACCGGGAGCAGGGACGCTAATGTGTGGAGAACACTGTTTGGGAAGCCAGCTCATTTCTATCACATCCCTGCAATAAATAATGGTTTCAGCGCTGGGGAGCAGGCAGTGGGATGGTGATGGCTTTGTCATGCAGCCACCTGGCAAGCGGTACTTTGCTCTGGACCATCTTCAAGATGTTCCAAGTGCAGCCCGGCGTAACTACCCCTTCTCACGTGCTTCCCCAGTTCCTGAAAGCGTGAGATCATATTCATGTGTTTGAACATGACCAGCAGCGCGGGACTGAAGGCTGTTCTGTAGCGGTTTTGTTGAAATACTACCTGTTTCCAGGACTTCGGGGGATTTAATTTCTGCCAATGCCAAATAAAACAGGGTAGGCAGAGAGTCCTCGGTGCTGAGATTACCTACAAAGTGAATCAGCTCAAAACAAGGGGAGAAGTTCGATTCCAATGCCAGAGAGGAGACAGAAATCCCCACTGTAAGGAAGGGAAAGCTAATCAGCGTGCTCAAGAGAGGCAGCGAGAGAAGCCGGGAGGAGATACCCTGCAGGAAATCTCCCGTGCTGGGGAGAGACAGAAACACATGTGCTGGACTTGGGGGGAGGGAGAAACCACCCACACAGCGGCCAAGGAACAATCAGAGAGTGACCAACATGTCTTGAATGGGAAGAGAAGCAGGTGCTCTCTCACCTTTCTGCAGCAGGCTGGGCAGCCTCCACACCACTGCCCACAGCTTTCTCCTTGGGGAGCAAGGAAACAGATAAAAGCAGCGTTGGCATGTCCCAACATGTGGAAGTGCTGTCTCAGCCAGCTGGTTTTGAACTATCCAGCAGCCTCTGAACAAGGATGCTGGGCTCACTAGTAAATCAGCATCCAAAGAGGAATTCACTGCACCTCTTGTCACTGAGAGAAATGGGGTTTCTCCCTTCCTCTGCTGGGGTTTGCAACTGGTTTTGCCTTCCTGAGAAGTGATTGCTCAGCTGTCCCACACCTCCCCGGCCTTGCAGCAGCACAGGGAGCAGATACACATTGCTACCCAGAACCCTCACGCAGCTCTTTGGGTCATTTTACAGGGCAGAGCCCACTGACCTGCTTGCAAAATTGCAAAGAGCACTGGTGAAAATAAAACTCCTCAGCACTGCACATCCCACAGACAGCAAGCCCACTGGTTACTGACTGCATCTGGCTCGTGGTCAGAGGCTGATGTTAATCATCTTTAAATGTTCTGCATAAAACAAGGGGAGCAGAGATGTGGCTGCCTGGGGGCAGGAGGCAGATTGCCTTGCCCACATCTGCTGCTGGCAGCACACAGGGCATCTGCTCTGCTGGGCTGTCGGGCAGCTTCACCACCTTCACCGTCACGGCTCCAAGAAGATGTCCTTGGTTTCTCGCCCTCTTGCTATATTTATTTCTCTGGGAATGTTCTGTGTGGCCAGGTGATCTGTATTAAGATCGTATTTTTTTATACTGCGTGATTCTGCATTAACACAGAGCTCTTTTCTCCGCTGGGCCCTCCAGGAATGGGAGAAGCAGCTACTGCTCCCCTGGCATTGTAACATGTGAGCTTCTCAGCCATCAAGAGAAACAGCCACCAGATCTGAAACCTGGCAGAGCATCAGGGCCTCTGTAATTAAAAACATCTGCATTTTGTTTCCTGGTGGTTCTGTATTTAAAAATGCAGGAAAACAGTTAATAAAGTGCAGAAAATAAAAATCCATGCTTTCAAATAAGCATTGTGGTATTAGAAGTATTGAAGTATTAGAAGAAGGAGAAAGGACATCAGATCTAAGCACAAACCAACGTGACCAAAGACAAAACCAGCTATACATTAAGAAACAGCTGCCTGGTTGCTTTCTGCTCCTCACGCCTGTCCCCTCCTGCTCCAAAATCCAGGTCCCCTACAGCAACAGCCCCAATGGTGGAGAAGCCTTAGAGACATCCGTGCCTGACGCTGGCAGGGAGCATGGCAAGCCCAAATGCCTGGACCAGAGTACCCCTGTGGCAGCCTGGAGTAAAGGAAGGGGGTCCAATGTGCACTGCCTGGAGAGGAGGGTGATGGCAATGCTGATGAGGAGGACACCAAGGAGAGTAATCACAGCGGTCCACGGAATGGCCCGAGGGAGGACCTACCCGCGGACCCACTGTGCCAGGAAGGTGAATTCTTCTACAAAACCTTCACCCTCATCAACACTGACAGCATGGTCAGGAAGCTGAAGCTGCTGTGAGGTGAGCCCTGTGCCAGCAGCACCCACTCCAGATGGACAGTGGGGCCACCGGATCCTGTGGCACTGAGGACATCCCAGCGACACTGGGCAGCAACCCTGGGGAGGCATCTGGAGAGCTGCTCCAGCCATTTCACCCGGCGAGCATCAGCTCTTGCTAGCACAGAGGCCACTGGGCCAGAGGGCCCGCAGAGATCCACCTTGGAGGAGCATCCCTACAACTACCCACAGTGAAGGTGGTCCTTTGAGAGGTCCAGCAGCCTGCTGAGCCCCCGTGAGATGCACAGCAGGGCCAAGCCCTGCACCTGCGAACTCTGCAGCAAAGCCTACTTGTACGAGGGCATGCTGCAGCAGCACCACCGCCTGCACACGGGCGAGTGGCCCTATGAGAGACCCTTCTATGCCAAAACCTACACCCAGTGTAGTAGTCCACCAAGTCCTCCAACCTCTTCGAGCACCAGATGCTGCACATTGCCAAGTGGCCCTAAGTGCCCTGACTGCGTCATGGCCTTCACCCAGTCCTCCCACCTTCCCCGCCACCACTGCACACACACCGGTCCCCACTGCACCTGCACCTTCACCCACGTGGCCACCTTCAAGAGGCACCAGCAGCTCCACGGCAGCTCCCTGCCCCACCGTGCAAAGGCACCGCACGCATTTCACGGGACGGCGAAAACCCCAACAACCCCGTGGGTTAAGCAAATACACACCGGGTTCAAATTCCACGTGGAAATGGGGAAGGCAAACCAAACTGCAGGTTGTACCCTCCTGCTTCCAGTGAGATGAGCGCTGCAAAACACAACCCTTTCCTTTCCTGCAGGATACAGCAATTACAGACAAAATATTTGCACCCTTTGCTCTCCTCCTGAGAGAGCTCCTTTCTGAAGCCGAAGCACGTTGAGTGTTTCTGCAGCAATGAGCTGCTTTCGGAGACTAAGAGCAGGGACCAGACGGTTGGTAAAAATGGCTTTTCTCGGGTACCTGATGGCTGAGGCAATTAAAAGAAAATCAAACTGACATTTCTAACTTGCACTGTAAGAGAGATGCGCAGTAGTGAAATAATTAAAAAGTTACTGCTGGGAACATCCTGTTCTCACCTGTCTGCTGCAAAGAACAAAAGGGCAAGAAGTATTTTTGGCTTTTTCTTTTTTCCCCTTTCTTTCTTGATAATTGATTGCTAGTTATTGCTGCATCCCCAAATGCTACAACCCAAGGGTTTTCCAAATGACAACAGAGGTATTTCATGAGCAGTACCTGCTTAATCCAGCCTCACTTGGTGACCAAACATTCTGCCAGCCAGATCTCCCTGCTCATTATTCACAAGAAGGGCTCAGAGCTTCATTTTCTGGTTTATAGCACTTGCTTGAAAGGTCTTTCCAGTAACTGCCTGGGAGTGGCTCCATGATGAAGCTCCAGTCCCATCCCTTGCTGTCTCTTACTGTCCAGCATCATTTGCTTCCCCACCAGTTACACTGGTGTAGCAGCTGCATCTGAGCCTCTTGGGCAGGGGAAGTGGGTTTCTGGATGGGAACCCACCTTGGAGCATCCTCATGCAGACAGGGCTCACGCTGCCTGCTCCTCCCAAGAGCTTGGCTGGCCACCTCTGGAAAGGGAATTCCCGGCTATTTTTTACAACCCCATGAACACAGTGCTCAGGACGGAACATTCACCTCTCACCTGAGTGTCCCATAGGACCAGAGGTGGGCCTGAAAGATGAGGAATAGCCAGGGGACACAGTAGATATGCCTTGCCCACCTCTTTTTGCAGCAAGGGCCCTGGCACATGTGAGAAAAGAGAAAGCCCCTTCCACCTTTCTCATTAGCTAAAAGGTGGTATTTATTAAGTGCCTGCTCCCCAGATGCCAACCTGGTCAGGATCAGAGTCCCAGAATGCTCTTCACACAAACCTCATGCTTCTCAACTCAACCTTACGTCATCCTTGCCCCCATCACTACCTCCAGCAGCCATGCTTGGTTTAGGCTTCAGCCCATCACCCAAGGGCACCCATGCCTCTGGCCCTTCTTCACACCCCTCCTGCTATGCCAGCCCAACGCCAGGGTCATTTGTAGGAGACAACAACAGTAAAGGAAAGTTTCTGGTGTTTCCCGAGTCAGAGTATCCCCAGATTTTAGCCTCTCTCATGCAGAGCAAGGCTGAATATACCCTGGACTGGTGTTTGGCACTGACCTTCTGGAAGGGAGAACAGGGCTCTCTGGTTTTAGGACGAGCATCCCCTCCCCTCACAAGGTAAGCAGGTGAGAGATGAAGCCCAGAACCACAGTGGGTGGGTGCTACTCCAGACTCCATATCACTCTGCTTCAGCCTATCCAACCTCCTGCATGCAAGATCTTCCAGAAAGGGTTTGGGGACCAGTCTGGTACAATAAGGAAGGTGTATGCTAGACTGACTCCATCATTTCCACTGCCGAGGGTGGTGGTTGTGTTTCCTATGTCTGGACATAGTCAGTCAGCAAGGTCTTTACAAAACAAGACAGAAAAGTCATTTAAAACTCTTCCTCAAGGGTGTTTCCTGATGAGAGAAGCAAAAACGCAATTATAGCAAACTGTGGAATAAAAAAGAAGTCAGGTCAAAAGACAGGTGAGTGCACAATGCACTCGGCAAAGCTCTGCACTGGAAATTGCTAAAAGCCCTCTAAATTTGCTTCCCCCTTTTGCATATGAACAAAACAGACCAAGCTGGGCCTTTCCTCACTCAGAGCTGAAGCACATAAGCAACAATTAAGATAAAACCCTTAATGAGAAAAGGAGTTGATAGCTCTGATGGTTTCTTCTAGCAGATGAACGAGAGGAAAGCCATTACGTGAACTGCATGAGGACATTCATCTGAGCGCACCCTCCTCTGGAAACCACCGTTCCCACGTAGTGGGGGGCAGTTCAGCACACAGTGACCCCCAAGGGGATCTACACCTGGGCTGCTCTCCGGTGCAGAGACCTGTACGACCTGCTTCATGGGCTGGTTCCCATTCGGCGGTGGCTCTTTTAACGTGAGTCTAACCTTGCACAAGCCCACAATTTTTTAACTTCTCAAAGCATCAGGCATGGCAGGGATCACCAAAATAAAACCATTGTTTTCCTTTCTATTTCCAGTACGTTATCCTAGAGAAATGCTATTCATCCACCTGGTCTTGGTGAGATCTCAGCCCGTGCTCCTTTGCAGTCCAAGCAAGAAAACCGCAGTAGGGGCTCCTTATGCCAACAGAAACTTTACAAGACCAGAGGCAGATCATCACATGATGAAGCCTCGCTTTAAATAAACCCTGCCCGCTCCAGAGATTTCAACGCCCTTTGCTCAGATTAATTGACAAATGATGGGTTGCTTAGCGCTCCCTGTTTACATCAAAGACTCCTGCTGCAGACTCCTCCATGCCAAGAGAAGGCAAATGGTCTAACAGGAGGATGATGGTATGCAGAGGTGCAGAAAGACTGCATAGCAGTAGCTCTTCCTTTGTGGAAGGCGCTGCACCAAGGACGTATTTACCGTACAACACCTTTGTTAGCAGAATAAGCAAATAGTATTGTAGCTGCCAAGGACTGGCCAGTGATTCCAGGTCAGTGAGAGCCAGGAGTCTGCAGCACTGGAGCTAGTCTAACTTCTTAGTCTTGAGACAATTTTCCTGAGATGGAAAACAGTCAGGCAGACGCGATGTAGTGAGGGGACAGGAAAATCAGCAAAGAGCAAAAGGCATTTCTACTTTCTGCTGTTCACAAACATATCACAATCAGTATCATAGAATCATTTGGCTGGAAGGGACCTTTAAGATCGAGTCAAATGATCCAGTGATCAAAAATACTCACACAAGCAGGACCCTCTGCCTAGCTCAGACCTTCAGACTGGGCTTGC
Organism: Bucorvus abyssinicus; assembly: GCA_009769605.1. Lineage (NCBI taxonomy): Eukaryota > Metazoa > Chordata > Aves > Bucerotiformes > Bucorvidae > Bucorvus > Bucorvus abyssinicus. The sequence goes on along the minus strand of CM020034.1, from coordinate 2,617,672 downwards.
ATCCAAGTGCTTCCTCTAACGCCCTGGCGATGAGGGCCTGGAGCAAGTCCTCTGCACAGCACAGCATCAAAGGGAACTGCTTCTTCCATGGCCTCACTTGGTGATGTGACTTGGTGGAGCTAACAGATACACTGGCTACTCTGAACAAAGGAAAATGACTTCTGCTGAAACCATGCACCTTAAAAACGCTCCAATGAAGCAATGATGTAGAGCAGGTGTACTTGCTCACGATCTCCCTGTTCCAGCCAGGTACTGTGTCCGCTGTTGGTCATCGGCAACTCAGACTGACACTGGGAGAGTGTCAGAGCCTGGGAGAGATTTCCAAATCTATTAAAAATGAAAAGTGCAGAAGTGATGATCTCTGGGTTAAGTGAAGCTCCAAGGGATTTCCTGTAGCTTGCACAGGAATTAGTGGAGGTTTCTTTGAAGAGGGTTCAACACACTTTTCCCAGAAACCATCACACATTTTAATTACTCCTTTCACACATCCAAGCACTTTATATGCAAGTCAACCTTCCAGGCAAGTATCTTTTTAATAACCTTTTAGTTAAGCATAGTCGTTTTCATTTCACCAACCATTTACTCTTCCCATTAAACAGACCTTTGTTCGAGACACTTTCACCATGATGCTCTTACAGGTACAAATCCCACCAACAGCTAGCACCAAAAAGCAGAATAACTAGATGTTCCCCATTACTGTAACCATCTAAGCAGAACAGTCACACCACATAAAGGTGCACATAGCAGTGCAGATTAATTGGATATTAAACCCCCCTACAGCAAGAGCACCGCATATGCGAGGGAGAAGCGGGTTGCTGAAAAGGGGAGACTGTAGCTGACGACTTCAAAATGGGTTTAGAAGATGAAAGTGGAAATTTAAAAAGCATGATAGCTTCTGGAACGGCTTTGTCACCATGTGCTACCCGCCCTCTCTCCAGGTCCTTTCAGCTTGTGTTGAACAGCGCAGTCCTCACAGAACAGTGCTGATGATGCCTCTCGGCAGATCATCATCACCGTCTCCTTTCAGACAGGATATTTTTCATCAAAGAAATCATCTTTCTTCTTAGAGAGTCTAAGCAGCGCTCAGGTAAAAATGACCCTTTGCTAAGGGGTCCTGTCAAAAGGCCCTTGGAAACCTAAAACCACACTGCAACTACCTGCAGAGGTGAGTTTGGAGAGGTCTCCCTCACAGCTGTAGCGAATGCACGTGGCACGCAGGGTCCAGTCAACCCAGCAGAGTTATCCGTGTTACAAAAGCACATCATTTCAGAGATGACAGAACACATCCCTGAGAAGTGGGATGTGGGTCAGCTCCCTAATCTGGAGACTTCTTTGAGGAAGGAAATTAAAATGACCCATTAGTGAGGCCGGGAGAATTAGACTCCCATTCATAATCGAACTAAAGTGTTGCTGCGGACAGTGGTTCAGCTTGATCCGAGGCAAGCACCGCACCTCAGAGAGCCTGGTAGTAAATGCAGAGGCTCGTTACCCTGAAGCTTTCCTTTCACTCTGCTGCACAACGTCCTGCTGAAAAGGCAGAAGGCGTTAGAAAGAAATGAATGACATTAACACAGCTGGCAGGGGAAAGGAAGCAAAGCTTTGTGGCATGGAAAGGGGAGTAAGGTGGCAACTGAAGGACAAGCGGGATGCCCGTGTTAACAGTAGATTAAGTGTCATTATTAAGTTTTGAAGTTAAAAACCCAACTGCCACGACTAAGGCACTACATACCTACCTCTTCGGAAGTTACTGCCCTGGGGTATACAGCAGCACCCACCTGAGTCTGATGGGCTAGTTTCTAAGGAAATTCTTCTTCATCAAACATTTGAATCTAAATCAAAGGGAAGAGTCGAGCAGACACTTTGGGTAGTACTCAGACACATCACAGAACACAAAACAGTTTTGTTATGGAAGCTTCCTTATGCATGAAAACTTTTCTATGAAGAAGATTCCTATGCAGTGAGTAGCAAAGGTGACTTAAATTTGGTCTTCTGCTCTTTCAATTTTGTGTTCTCAAACACTTCCTACTGTAATACTCAACTGGACAGATTTAGAGTGCACGGCTCCATCAGAGACACAAACGTATTCAAATCCCTCACCCCAAGAACATGCACTGTCATAGCAAAAATAAAACGTTTTCCATTATTAACAGACATTCAACGCATCACGCCAAAGTGCGTAAGGGATCGGTACTCCCTTAGATAGAAATATTTATGAAATACAGCTGGTTACGGTGGAGTTTATTAAGGAAATGTTTTATGGGTTGGAGCCTTTTTCGGTTCGGTTTTTTTTTTTTTAAATAACCAACATGATAGTTCCCCTCCAAACAAAAAAAACACTATTGGAAAGAACAACTCAGTGGAATGCAAGGAGGGAAGGGATAGAGGGACAGCTCTGCACTGTTCTCTTAGTGAAGATCTGCAACAACAGATCTCCAAACGTGGGCCAAAGAGCCACCACACTCGAGAGGGCAGGGCCTGTTTATCCAGTGACCAAGACTGCAGAGAGAAGCCTCACAGCCCGAGCATCCTTGTGAAAAGCTCGAGCTGACGCGTCAGTTCAGCGAACTGAGACAGTGCTAGTGCGTGGGAGTGATTTCAGTCTTCTTGAGTCTCACATGACATCACTCAGTGATAATGAGGTTAATTCTTCATACAAAGCCAGTTTAAAGCCAGTGAGTGCAATCTCTACCAGTACAAGCTCCAGAGATCCCCGTGAGGTAGCACTCCCTGTCAGCCGCTGCTGGGAAGCGGGTCTGAACTGGCCAGAGCGCATGCAGTGGAGCGCCTTCTCCAGCTCAACCGTTCAGGTGAGAAGCAACCAAGGAGACCACATGAGCTAAGAATTAAGATTTGTCCAGTTTGTGCGTGCGCTCATGCCTCCGTAGGGTGCCCGACTCAGTGAAGGAATGACCGCAGTAACTGCAAGAGTAGGGCTTCTCCCCAGTATGGATGCGGTGATGGCGCTGCAGCGATGCCAGCCGGGTGAACGTCCCTCCGCACTCCTCGCAATAGAAGGGGCGCTCCCCGGAGTGAGTCTGCTGGTGTCTCTTCAGCCTGAGCAGCTGGACGAAGGCCATGCCACACTCCTGGCACTTATAGGGCTTGTCTTCTCGGTGGATCACCTTGTGTTTAGAAAGCAGGTTAGGCTTATCGAAACCTTTGCCGCATGTGGGGCAGGCGTAAGGTTTATTGTAGTCGTCTTCCTCAGACTTCTGGTTCTCTGCACAAGGCTGGTCAGCGTACTCCACAGTGTGTTGGTTACGGTGCACTATGGACCACGGGTTCCGCGCCATGCCGTTTCCCAGGATCACCATGGAGCGCTCTATCTTGTGCACATTGCGTAGGTGTCTCCAGACATCAGCCGTGCGAATGAAGCCCTTGTCACACTCCGGACATTTGTGTGGCCTGTCACTAGAATGAATGAGCTTGTGCATTCGCAAGTTTGCCGCCCGGAAGAACTCTTTGGCACACACGGGACATCGGTATGAGTTTTCCACAAGGTGAGTTCGCTTATGTTCCTGCAGCTCACTCGTACCCTGGAAAGAGGAACCACACTTCTTGCACCGATAAGGCAAAGACTCCTCAGAAAGCGTCTCCAGGTCCTCATCAAACACACCAGCAAGAACAGTATTTTCATTATCGTCACATAGTCTTCTCCGTGGTTTCTTGGACTGCTCTGAGGAACAGCGCTCCAAATCTTTATCTTCACCCTGTAGGTCAAAGTTGGTACTGGAGGGGACAAATACCCCAGCTGTACCCTCACCTCGTTTCTGGTAGCAGCTCACATAGGTTTCTTTGCCTTCACACTGCAACTCTGCAGGAAGCTCCTGCTTACCTGAAGGTCCAGAGTTGCAATGAGGACTGCACGTCTGCGAATAATTCATGTCTACCTCCTTCTGGAGGCTGGATTTGTGGCCCACCTGCTTAGTGGTCTTTCTGGAATGATTTGAATGCTTCTCATCTGTGTCACAAATGTTATCGTCAGAGTCCCAGCCCACATTCACATCCATCCTCTGAGGCAGCCACTGTGTTCATCCGCAGCTCATCGATGACCTGCATACCAAGAGCTTCAGGTCTTTCATAGTAAGTCCATCTCATTCTCAGTGCTTTTTACAGTCCTCCCTAGAAAATAAAACACAAGCTTCATCAGTGATTTTTCCGATACTAACATGAAGTTATCCCAGTGAAGATTTTTTGCTGATTAAAAGAATGGGACAGGTTATTAGTTTCGTGGTAGGAGAAAGAGAATCATCTACTATTATTTATATTCTGGGGCACAAAGCCTTTCGGCAAAGTCCTACACCACAGCTGCCCCCGCCACAGACCTTTTTCCGAGGTTTCAGGCTTAATCCTTGTTTTTACCTTGCTGAATACAAACCAGAAGCACCAGTCACAAGCTGTTTTCTTTCAGAAACTGGTCAGGTAACGCAATGACACCCAGCAGCAATGTACAGAAGTCTGTCTGGAGAGCTTAGGAGCGCCTTTGGCCTTCCATCCTGACCAGCATTATCGTAACTGTCTTGAAGATCTCTGGGGTCCCTGTGGCACTACCAGTCAGCACCAAGGAAAGGCAAGAAAAAGCTGTTTGGAAAGCTTCCTAATCGTCCTCCCGGGCTTCAAAGCACAGCCAGTAATCCTCCAGAGCTGGACTGCTGGAACAGCTTCACATTCTCTGGGTAAACTCCCTTTGTGGACCAGCCTTGCTAGCAGCAAACATGAGCAATGGCAATTGGTCAGAAAAAACACCTGAGTCACAAATTTTCCCGTGAAGAAAATGCTTTGCGTTCCTGACACCCCACAGCGTGGATTCGCAAGAGGTTTGCTAAGTTTGTCCCAGCAGCCCCTGTTGACAGCAGCTCCACAGGGAGCTTTCACTCACCTGGTTTAAACCTGAATTAAGAGTCTAAGCTCAGAAATTGCATTTTTCCCATCCTGATGGATACCTCAGCTGCTCCTCCGACCTGCACCTTCTCCTTCACACCCACTTTTCATATTCTCTTGACTCCCACTGTTTCTTCGCTTCCTCTAACTGCTTTTGTCTGGGCAAGACTTCTCTGAATACAAGCACATACACGTATGTAAAAGGTACACACTCCTCTATTTCCACGTGGACGTAAATACAGAGCTTGTCTATCTAGTTCCAGCAGGTTTAAAGAGTTATAAAGGCTCTACAGCAACGTGCATTAAGTGAAAGGTCTTATTCACATCTCAGAAAGGCCAGGCACAAGCTGCGCCGCCTTCTGCTGCGATACAGCACACCAGCTGAATTAGCCCTCTTCATTAGTCACTGCCTGGAACAGAATGGCCCAAGTCACCCCCCAACTCCCCCCATCCTCATCGATTAACAACGAGGCACCGTTCCTCACCTCCTGCGAGGCGCTGAGCCTCTCCGGCAGCACCCCGCCGGCTCCCGAGCCCCACGACTGGGCTGCTGGTTCCTTTGTTGAAAAGAAAAACTTTTCCAAGGGAGGCTGGTACCGCTTGCTTCAGAGAACTCCCTGACAAAGCCCCGTCCGGTCTCCACGGGGACAGGAACTGCGGTGGAGGCTTAAAAATAATAAAACAAAAATGAAATAAACTAGATTTTTTTTTTTTCCTTGCAGGCAGAATGAAACCCCGAACTTCTCCCGGTGGTCCACCCCTCCCACCGCCCCGGTCCCTCCCGGCTCTACCTGCAGAGCATCCACGCCGCGGCCCCGGCCCCGCCGCCACCGCGCAGCCCCTTGCGCCGGCGCGGACGCCCCGGCGGCGGCGGCGCAATCGCAGCTGCCAGCAGCGGGGCGGGATGTGGGCAGCTCCCACCTCCCTACTAGCCCTCGCCCAGGGGTGGGCCGGGACCCCCACCCCATCCCGGCTCCGGCGCCCGGTCCAAACTGCTGCCGCAGCGGTTTGGACCGGGCGCCGGGCTGAGGAGCATCCACCCGCGGTGATGGGCTTCACTTTCAAGCTTTGCTTTGTCAGAAGCAGCCGGCTCTGCCCTTGTTCAGGAAGGCTCTTGACAACATCCAGCACGTTTCACCCCCACACGTCCATTTCTACAATCCCATCACTAGGTCCGGGCCCCCAGGAACACCGCTGGGATGCTCTCAACAGCTTCTGGTAAACTCGAACCAGCGGTCCCCTGACCCAGTCCCCTCGGCGGTCTGCATGGGCAGAGAGCAGAGCAAGAGAGAGCTGAGAGCAGAGTAAGTGGCACCTGAGATTCTTCAGAGGCAGGCAAAGAGAAAGTTACCTACATTCCTTTATCAGCCCTTGAACCCAACAAGAAACCCACAGGCTGCTTAGTATGGTGAACCTTGCGGAGGAAGAACCATCATTCCATAAGGGAAAAAAAAACTCATAAGATTTTCATTATTTTTATTATCATTTTCTTGATTTGAAATTCTTAGATGTTTCTTAATGCAATAGCTGGGCACGGTAAGGACTTTCTTCCACCTAGACCCAAGATGCACAGAATCACATACCTCTTCCACCTTCCTTACAGAAGACAAGCTCAAACCCCTCCCCTCCTTCATCAGTTCCCATAAGGAAAGCTCCAGTAATAAACACATATAGCACTAGGATATCCACAGCCAAACACGCGGGTGTGGGGCGCAGGTGAGGAGTGGCCACTGTGTAAAAATCCAAGTCATGGTTTGTTACAACTAATACATGAAAACATGAGAGAAGAGGGGGATGAGTCGTTCTAGCTAAGAGGGCCATGCAGCCTCAGAGACACCACTGTAACCTACAGAGCTGGTGTGCACCAGAGCTCCAATTTAACATGTCAGTCTTACAAGATGCCCAGATGAGTCCAGCTGGTCCTGACCACATCCACACCTGCACATCTCTTTTGACTTCAACCTGATGCCACGGCAGCATTTCCTCTTGCAGCTGCCAAGGAACGGCGTAATGCCAGCAAACAACGGTCTTCCTCACAGGGAGGAAATGACCAAAGCATCTCCAGATTCTCCAGGTCCCCCTCCTCAATAGCATCAATAAGAATGATGCTTTCATTATCCTTTCTTGAGGTTCCTCAGAGTGTTCAGAAGAAAAGCATTCTAAACACTTATCTTCACACTGCAGGTCAAAGTTGGTGGGTTGGTTGAATTACGCTTCTGGCAGTAAGTTTCAAAGGTCTCCTCTTCTTTGGGGTTTCATGTTGGACAGAAGATCTACCAGGACCCACCCAGGACTAGAAGGTGGTGAGTAAACTTCCTCCACCTCCACCTGCAGGCTGGCTTTGCAGCCCACCCTTTCTGAGGCTTGTTTGGAACCACCTGAGTGTTTCTCACCTGTCTGACAAGTGTCATTAACAGTGTCCAGGTCCACCTCCATCCTATGGTATCACATCATGCTTACTCGTTTGGAATTGTGGAGACAGGCAGTGCAAACCCCTGTGATCTCTCATGGTTGGCTTCTTTCATGTCAGCTTCCTTGGAAAAGAAACAAGAATTTCATTAGCTGCCAGGCAAAGTTAGCATTTAAGATGTCAGTTTAATTGAAAATACTTCAGTGGTTATAAATAATGCAGAACACTCCACATGGTGTCTCACGGGTTAGATCAAGGACGCAGGGCTATTCTGTTCAGTGCATCGTTGGTCCGAGATGAGACAGAAAAGGGCTTCTATGGCAAGGTAATAAAACCAGCATGTAAACACCCCAGCACTTAAGATTGACAAGTGTCAACATACTCATAAAATTCATGAGCACAGCCCCAAAATAGCCTCTTGCTTTCAGTAATGAAGCACAGGCCGCTCTACTAATGTTTCCCTTTTAATCTAAAAAACAAAAAAACAAAATTTGGAGGTCTTAGCCCATGCACATCAACCTTCAGACAAAAACCCTAACTCTATCCAGTTCCAGATCTTTAAATTTTCCCTCCTAATACTGAGGTATTTAAAATGTGCTCTGCCTTCTGGTTCATATCCTGCCTTTATAAGCTCACGATTTCATCAAATTCTGCATTCTAAGCCTTTGCTATCAGCCTGGATGAGCTGTTCCAGCACACACAAAAAATAAGCTGTAATTCTCGAGGAGAAGGAGGCAGAAAAACAAGTGAAACAGCCCTCTATAATACATGATCCCTATTAAAATTACATTATTGGTGCTTTGTACCCATCCTGCACTTATATTCCCAATGCACACATGGATGCCAAATCCTTCTTTTTATTTAGGCTACCTCACTTTTAAGTGTTTTCCAGGTGAAGAGTCTGTCAGGACAGATGAGTATCTCAAATCTGTGTAGATTTAGTCCGTTAGATCTACTTTGGAGTGATTTTTAATATTTTTTTTAAAGGATTAGACTCTACACTCCCAGGTTTCTGTTAAATTCGCTAAAAAGTGCAACTTGTTTGCTGTCATAATGGGAGCTTAATATATTTTATAAAAGGTTTAAAATCATGTCCCATCAAATTTGAGGTTTTGTTCCCCATACAGGTTTCTCCCCTGACATCTGGCTACTTTGTTTTTAGGCTGCCATAAACACTCTAAACATCTGAGAGCTTAAGTAGGAGCTGAATTAGAGGGATTTAACTGATAATTTGGCTGAAGCTTGAACTCCCCAGGGGAAAGACAGGCTCCCTTTAGCACATGGAACCCTGGTGAAAGACTTGCAATAGCTGCTTACTGTTCAAGATCCTGAATTTTGCCAGGACGCCATCACAGCGCCCCAACAGCAAGAGCTCTCCTACCAGAGCTGATCACACCCACCAACACGCTACAGCCACAGAGAGGGAGCAGCCAACGCTCCAGCGGCAGCATCCTGCAGACCGCGACTGAAGGAAGGTTCAGGAGCTTTTACACTGTCCTCTCTCAAATCACCTGGACCAGAGAATTGCTCCACTGTCTATCTTCAGCCAGCTCCAGCCTGTTATCGTAACAGGCTTTTTCCTGCGCAGCTTGCCAGGGTCTTCTAGGTCTTTAGGTCCCAGTCAACTGGCATAAACAAAGCATTTGGAAGAAACAAACAGATTGAGAAAACAAGCCCCAAACTGCAGCAAAAGTCAGATGGAGTTACAAAATCTAGAGTCAAGCTGTAAAGAACATGGAACGATTAATAGAAGGAAACTATATGCGGACTGCAAAGAGCATGCCTGCCAAGTAGTAACTTTCTGGCACGCTCTTGTTTCTCCAACTTGTGTTTTCCTCCGCGCATATCGATCCAGACTACCAACAAATCTCTACGCAAAACTCTCGTGTAATATTTCTGACGTCCCCAGCCCAAGCCTGACAGCTCAACTCAAGTGCTGGACATACAGGATCTGCAAAGCAACACCCTGACCCTTCTGGGGCGGGGCAGAAGGTGCCTATACATGAACACCCACAGCCAACGGCTTCCTGCAACCACCGGCTGTGGCTTTGGAGATGTACCTGTTATCTGTACGTGTACCTCATACTACGAAACGCAGACACATGCTTGTTAAATCAGAAGCCTCTGCCTGCTGAATAGCTCTCTCTGCTCTCGATCCGCACTCACTGGTTTGTACTGGTCGACTCAGAGAGGCATGCGATGATCTCTTCCAGTGGACACTCAGCAGACAGGGTTCTGACTGGATTAAGCACCAGCTGGACGTTTTCAGCGGGGCCCCAGGAAAACACACACTCTCTGCGAGTTCTTTTTTGGATTAAAAAGGAAACCGAACGAGTAGCTCCGAAACACGGCGCTTCACTCCAGTCACCCCAGTTTCCCGGTCCTCTCCCCCTCCGCTCCCCGCCAGGGAAAAAGGGCGATGGCCGGGCGGGAAGCTCACGCTGCCGCGGCCTGGCCCTCCCCGCAGCCGCCCGCACAGCCTCACCGTGCGTCGCCCCGCTCCAGCCCCGCGGGCGGAGCGGCGGCCGCCGCGTTGCGCCCCCTCGCCGGGTGAGGGCAGCGGCACCCAGCGCCACTCCGCCCGCTGGCCGCCATATTGCGCCCGGACCCTCTGCAGGGAGCGAGAGAACAGCCCGCCAGCGCTGGATGACGCAAACGTGGCCCCGCCCCGGCATGACGGACAGCTCCTGCCACCAATCGGCGGCCGAATCCCGGCTGTCGGGCAGCGCCGGCGTCGCCAATCGCCGCGCGCGACAACGGCGGGCGGACGCGACCCGCTGCCGCCTCAGGGTGCGCGGCCCCGAGGCAGCCCCGCCTCAAACCCTCCGGTGAGCGACACGGCCGGAGACCGGCCCCCGCCACAGCCCCGGTGACCGACACGGCCAGAGATCAGCCCCTGTCACGCCCTCGTGGGACCGACACTCGGGGACCGGCCCCCGCCACACCTTTGGCGGGATTTCCGCAGCCGGAGTCTGGCCCCTGTCACACCTCCAGTGTGACTGACACCGCTGGAGGCCAGCTTTGTGTGGGTGACGTACTGCTGTCACATCCCCAGGGTGACTGACACCGCCAGGACCCTCCCCTGTCACACCCCAGTGTGACTGATGCAGCCAGGACCCTCCCCTGTCACACCCCAGTGTGACTGATGCAGCCAGGACCCTCCCCTGTCACACCCCAGTGTGACTGACGCAGCCAAAGGCCGGCCCCCCTCACACCCCCGACCTAATAACACAGCCACGGACCGCCCCTGTCACTCCCCCAGTGTGACTGACACCCAGGCACCAAACCCTGTTATTCCCCCAGTTTGACTGATACAGCCAGACACCAGCCCCCATCACAACCCTAGTGTGACTGACACAGGCAGGGACCGCCCCGTCACACCCCTAGTGTGACTGACACCGGCAGGGACTGCCCCATCACGCCCCCAGCGTGACTGACAGCAGCAGGGACTGCCCCATCACGCCCCCGGCGTGACTGACACTGGCAGGGACCGCCCCATCACACCCCTAGCATGACTGACACAGGCAGGGACCGCCCCATCACACCCTCAGCGTGACTGACACCGGCAGGGACCGCCCCGTCACACCCCAGTGTGACTGACACAGGCAGGGACCGCCCCATCACACCCTCAGCGTGACTGACACCGGCAGGGACCGCCCCGTCACACCCCAGTGTGACTGACACAGGCAGGGACCGCCCCATCACACCCTCAGCGTGACTGACACCGGCAGGGACCGCCCCGTCACACCCCAGTGTGACTGACACCGGCTGGGACCGCCCCATCACACCCCTAGCATGACTGACACAGGCAGGGACCGCCCCATCACACCCTCAGCGTGACTGACACCGGCTGGGACCGCCCCATCACACCCCTAGCATGACTGACACAGGCAGGGACCGCCCCATCACACCCTCAGCGTGACTGACACCGGCAGGGACCGCCCCGTCACACCCCAGTGTGACTGACACCGGCAGGGATCGCCTCTGTCACACCCCCAGCGTGACTGACACCAGCAGGGACCGCCCCATCATACCCCTAGTGTGACTGGGACTCTGAGACTGTCCTGCTGTCACTCATACCTGTATGACTGACACTGCCAGGGACCAACCCGTGCTCCAACCGCCAACGTGACTGATGCGCTGAGACCATCCCTGTCCCCTGACCATCACACACCTGTGAGGCTGACACAACCACCCCCAGTGTGACTGTCACTCAGAGACCAGCCCTTGTCACTCTCCTGGTAGACCTGACACAGCCAGAGCCCAGCTCCTGCTGCAGCCCCTCAGTGTGGCTGACACTCCCGGACACCGGTTCATCTTCAGTCCTGCTCCACAACACACTCAACAGATGGGAAGGATGTTTGTCTGCTGGGGGTCTTTAAAATCAACACCTTGACCTTATGCTGGTACGAAGCCACCAAAATGCCCACAAATTCCTTAAAATCATTGACATCTGGCTGTGACAGGGTTGGGGATGCTGAGGTGTGGTGTGACGCAGCTCCGCCTCCTGCACCTCATCCCGATTTCATGCTGACAACCTGCGCCCCAGCTTCTCAAGACTTTTTTTGTCCCCCCTAGAGTCTTACATGGGTTCAACGAGTCTAGAAATAATTTGTGGTTCTGAATCCATGGCATTCAGAAGCCTGAATGCTCTCCTGGGGCCATCAGTTCCACCAGTTTATCAGCACAGCCTTCACCACGGCTGTTACACACAACCAGCGCGACGTTTTTCCCACGAAATCTTCCAGCTGTGCATTAACACCCATTTTTTAACCACAGCAGCATGTCCGGATGCAGCGCGGAGCTCCACAGCCGAGGCCAGGGTCAGTCGTGACTTCTTCTCCACCCAGCTGAGCTGCCCACAGAGCGCGGAGAACTGACTGCGCGAGGGAGCGTAGAGCGCACGGTGGATGTGAGCAATCCCCTAAATATACAGGCGACACGGGAGAAGCCTCCAGATCCAGGACTCTGCTAGATCAAGTCAGGGGTATGATGCCTGTGCTATGCAGATGAGCTGTCATACTGTCTCCCACACAAGAACGTCTCCAAAGGAACCTACACCTACCGCAAACACCCTGCAGCATATGGACATTTATAGGTCAACCTGGAAAAAGCCAGAGTAATGATTGTCCAAAAAAAGCAGGAACCCAAATAATTTTGCAGAACATGGAGAATGTGGCTGTGGAACAGGCTGAATTATACATACCTGAGAGCCGTGAGAAAATGTCAGATCGCCTCTAAAATGCATCAGAAGGGGAAAAAAAGCCTCCAGCTTTCTCCTGCAAGAAGAGAATGTGGTATGTAAATAAGATTCCCTAATAAAAATCGGTGCTGGAATGAATTTGCAAGACATTCTAACCCTCTCTTGTGATGGGAACAGAGTCAGGGATTTCATCCTCGCAGCCAGAAACATCATCGGGCTGAAATTCTGACAGAAGAGCTGCACTTCCATTGCAGGAGCAACCGTGCTGTACAAGCCAGGAACTCCTACCATAATGATTTCAGAGCAGACCCAGAATATTTGTTACCCTTCTTGAAACTGAGCTGGAATAAAAAAAAATAACTTGTAGTGCCAACTTTGTGAAAACAACACGTGTGTCCTGACAGCAGAGCGCAAGATGATTTAAAAATGGAGAATCACAGAATCGTTTCGGTTGGAAAAGACCTTTAAGTTCATCAAGACCAACAGTTCACCCAGCACTGCGAGGTCACCACTAAACCATGTCCCTCAGCACCACGTCTTTTAAATACCTCCAGGGATGGGGACTCCGGCACTGCCCTCGGTGGCCTGTGCCAGGACTTCACAACACTCCCTCTGAAGAAATTTTTCATAGTATTCAACTTAAATCTCCTCTGGTGCAACTTGAGGCCGTTTCCTCTTGTCTTCTCACTTGTTACTTGAGAGAAGAGACCGACCCCCACCTCTCTCCAACCTCCTTTCAGGTAGTTGTAGAGAGCAAGAAGGTCTCCCCTGAGTCTCCTTCTCTCCAGGCTAAACAATCCCAGTTCCCTCAGCTGCTCCTCATAGGACTTGCTCTCTAGACCCTTCACCAGCTTCATTGCCCTTCCCTGGACACGCTCCAGCACCTCAATATCCTCCTTTTAGTGAGGGTCCCAAAACTGAATCCAGTATTCAAAATGTGGCCTCACCAGTGTTGAGTACAAGGGGGACAATCCCTGCCCTAGTCCTGCTGGCCACATTATTTCTGATACAAGCCAGGATGCCGTTGGCCTTCTTGGCCACCTGGGCACACTGCTGGCTCGTATTCAGCTGCTGTCAACCAGCACCCCCAGGTCCTTTCCCACAGGGTAGCTTTCCAGCCGCTCTTCCCCAGGTCTGTAGCATTGCAGGGGCTTGTTGTGACCCCAACCAACAATGCAATACTCCAGCTGTCGGGGGAGGAAGGGCACTGGCAAGCCCTGAAGTCTGAAACTCTCAGCATTCACCTCCAGCACGTACCTGCCACATCTCCCGGTTGTATGCACCATCCTCAGAATTATATTTCCAAAGCTTCAGCCTCTGAGAAGAGCCAAACCCTTTGTTGACTGATGCTTCTGCTGTAGAGCTGAGCTTTCTGTAATTAGCATCAGAGAGAATTTGGGGAGGGAGCTGCCTCTTTTCGTTTGCGGGGGATTTTTTTGGTTGGTTGGTTGGTTTTGGTTTTGGTTTTTTTGGTAAATTTGGATGTTGCACATTTTAAAACAAAACATTTTACTGAAAACACCAGTGCACCGGTTCGTAATTGCGGAGTGGAGACGAGGAGCACGTCAGTAGTGGAAAAAGCATTAAATTTGCAGGGAAGCAACTGAAGCGTTTGCACAGAAGGGGGCAAATGGAGATAAGACAGGCAGGCTGCTTGCATTCAGCTGCTGGGAAACTCGTACAGCAGAGACTCACCCTTCATAAGAGAAGCAAAGGGGGGAAAAAAGGAGAAAAACTACAGAAACACCGGCTTTCCCTTCTCTCCTATGTGTGCAAACTCTTCTTAGATCAAGCTGGACCACAGCTTGGTCAGTAGAGACAGCCCCTGGCCACCAGATTGATCTCTCTCACATCTCTGATGGGATCTGCGCACCCACTTCCCATTGCAGGACTGTGCTGGGAACCACGTTTACAAAAGTCGCATCGTTGAAGGGAGAGAAAACTTCTGCCCTGAATGTTTTGGGCGCTGCTGCGATGACCAAGGTGCCTGTCTTTGCACGGTTGTATGAATGCCTTTTCCTTTGGCCCCTTTTTAGTTTTCTTTGTCGTAATCATAGAATGACAGAATGGGTTGGGTTGGAAGGGACATTCAAAGCTCATCTAGTCCAACCCCCTGCAGGGAGCAGGGACATCTTCAACTAGAGCTGGTTGCTCAGAGTCCCAAGGTCCAACCTGACCTGGAATGTTTCTAGGGATGGGGCATCTACCACCTCTCTGGGCAGCCTGAGCCAGTGTCTCACCACCTTCAGCATAAAAAACTTATATTAAACGCACCAGTATCTCAGCAAAACCCCCTCTAAGCTGTGAGGCAGGAAAGGTTTGGTTTGGTTTGCGTTTAGCAGCCTTCTCGACCTGAAATATAACAAGCGCGGTGTCGTTGTCTTACACCAAGGTGATATCACAAGGTGCTTACCTGAAATAGAGGCATCTCGTCTCCATCTGGTAGGAAAACAAGCTTAACATTTCAAACTGTCTGCAGGGTGGGAGCAAGAGGAGTCTTGAACAAGTGCGTGAAGGAACAGAACGACATAAACCTAAACAGGTAATTGCTGATAGATTACCTGGAGACACAGGCTAACGCCAAACAAACCGGGAGAGAGGGCTGGAAGAGGGCTGATAACCAAGGCACAGCTCCAGCGCAGAGTGTGGTCACAGGCAATCTGGTTCTTGACACCTCTGTATTTGCTTTTGTTGAAACTCTGCGGTTATTTGGATCAAAAAAATATCACTCTGGCTAACGTTATTCACATTGTTTTGCACATACATGCGCTACAAGAGCCTCTGTGACCTCACACAGGAAATTAACTTTATTTTATGTAAAACTATAAACTTGCCGAGTAAAATGTCAGATGTCCTACATTTTTTTTTTTTCTCAGAGAACCAAAACTTGGACTAATGAATCAGAAAATGTAAAATGGTCAGAAATCAGCTAGAAAAAGAGGTTAAAACACTTCTTCTTGTTCAGCTAAAGACTCTACTGGTTATCTGTCCTAGATTTAATTAGTGAACACCACAAAGATTGTCTAGCTCAGCACAAAATTGCCGACCTGAGCCAATTTCATATTTGGCAGGACAAAATACCGCTACTTAGAAGAGTCAGCTGAACACTGCCCACGAGAAGCTTTCAGAGGGGAAGTGGCTTCCCAAATCCAGCCCCATTCTGAGGAAATGTGTCTGAGAGATTCACCAAGGGTGAGGATTAATCGGGGCACAGGCTGGCTGCCTTTGGGTACCCAGAACCGCCTTGGGGTGCGATTCTGGCTGCTGTATCCTTTTGGGTGACTCGTAAACCGAAGGATCACGAAGGGCAACGCAGAGCAGCCAACATAATCAAAGCCACTGTCACAGGTAATAACGTCAAGATTCCCAAACCGCTTATAAGAACACGATACCCATATAAAAATTAATGACCCATTGGCTGCAAGCAGCAACGTACGAGGCAAAAACAGATTTGTTGATGTATCTATTTGCCATTTGCTGCCCGTCCTCACACTAAAAGCGTTTCTGGTTATGGTTACTGTTAATTGCTTTTTCTCTCACAGAGGAGCTAAGAGGTTTCAGCTGAGATGGGGTTTCACTGTGTTAGGCAATTACACAAGCATCCAGATGCACAAAATATTCCCTGGTTTGTAATCTGAATGAGGCAGAACGCAGCGAGTTACCTCGGGCCGAAAGAGAGGTTTCTGATCCGGAAAAACCAAGGTCTAACAGACCAAGGAGGCATCGTCGGGGAAGGTGAAAATATGAATCACTGCCTCCTTGTGCTTCATCTGTTAGAGCTCACGGATTAAAAATTCATCCACAGTTGCCTGAATTTTACCTCATCAACAGGAACACACAGAAGCATCGTATTTTCAAACACTCCACGTCTTCTGAAGACGGTCCTCCTAAGGAGGGCTTCCTTGTGCAGTGTCATTATCTCTGACAGATCTGCTTTGGAAATTTCCTCTCGGGGCTCCTCCAAGTTGACAAGTGAATTCTCTGCATCAGAAATATTTGTTCAGAGGCTGCCAGGCTTATCAGTCACTTCCCTGAGAAGGAGGCTGTCCGGGGAGAATTCTGCTTTTCCCCCTCCTAGTGCCCCTGCAAAAATGATGTTATTGAGGGGATGACGACTACAGCCACATGCCTGTGCCACTTGTCTCTCTGCGACATTGCTCATTTCTCTGTGTCACGGTGAGGAACAACACTGCTGCCTGGCCTTGGCCCTCACAGCCAAATCAGAACTGCGCAAAGGCAAGAGAATAACCCAGACTGGCCTGGGCAGGACGACCAGCCCCTTGGCATCCTCCCACCCTGGAGGTTAGCAGGGCTAAGACATCCCTGCTGGCTGCCATCACCGACGCAGGACTAATTATCTGAGACCTATCCAGGCAGAAGGGAAACACAAACATCCCAGCACTGAGTTGTTTAACATGCACCTTTGGTCTGACGGCAGTTCTTCCTGGAGCGTACAAGTGATTTATGGCATCTCCGTGCAGCCTCATGGGTGGACAAGGAGAGGATGGCTGGATCTCAGGCAGCATCTAGACTGGTGGGTTACCAAAGGCCTCTGACAGCTCCTAATCTAGTTAATGAGGAGCTCCTTCCTACCGCTCCGGCTGCCGCTTCATCATTTATCATTAACAAAGCACTTGGGTGTCTTATCTCTGAACAGTGAGATTTCTTGTGTACACATAAATCAGCCTCTCTCTAGCAAGAAAGCTCAGTTTTCACCCAGCCAGCTCGCTCTGAAAGCAAAGGCTCTGCCACAGGAAGGAAAAATACCTCCCCCTTTTCATTCTCAGGCGTGCTACGTGACAGGCTTTTCCCTCTGAAATGTTATTCACTACTTTTCATTCCGTGTTCACCAATTATTAAAATGATTTTGCTTAGACAGAGACAAGAAAAGTATAGTGTAGTTTCTCCTTGTTTTCTCATCTTCCATGGTTTTGTGACACCAGTGAAGACTTGATTCGGTCTCTTTGAAGGATGGCTAAGGACTCAATTGTCTTGATTATTCCGCTTTTGAGCTGGTGCTGCTCTGCTACACCTCTGAGACCAAACGAATCCAGTGGTGAACATGTCAGGTTTTGAAAGGTGTCACAGGAGAACAAGTGTTATTAGTTCATCCTGCTAACAAAGGTAGCGTGCTGGATGTTCAGCCTCACCGTTACCGCTGTGCCTGTGGTTTCTGAAGCCAGCAGATGAAGACTCATTATTTAACAAAAGAAGCTGGGAGATGATAATCTTCTGATTAAATTATTGGAGTGGGACCCGGGAGAACTGGGTTGATTTCTCAGTCCTGGACCAGTTGCTGTGTGATCTTCAAACCACTGCGTGGGGATGGACGCATGGAGGTAGAGCCGGCTCCCCATAGGCTCAGGTGCTCTGGGCCGGGGCTGCTGCACGTTCTATTTTTCATTAACTGGAGTCAGTTCTGCAGTAAGACAGATGGAAACATCCC
This sequence comes from Bucorvus abyssinicus, assembly GCA_009769605.1. Taxonomy (NCBI): domain Eukaryota; kingdom Metazoa; phylum Chordata; class Aves; order Bucerotiformes; family Bucorvidae; genus Bucorvus; species Bucorvus abyssinicus. The sequence goes on along the minus strand of CM020034.1, from coordinate 2,599,732 downwards.
CCTGACTCTAAATGCATTTCATGTTCTGCAACTGGCCTTTGCTCGAGCTCGCTATTTTTCCAGAATCTCCAGTGATTGACTGAACCAGTCCTTTAAATGTTTTCCCCCTTTTCTTCTGTTTCCTAGTGAATGTCTTTACCTTCTGTCTGTTGCAAATGTGAATGGATTTAATTAGGTGCTGTTGAAATGTCTTTTGCAGTTTGGCATCCTGTTTGGTTCAGATCCTCTCGTTCTCTTTGCAGTTCTGTTCCTTCCCACATTGCTTATGTTTTCTTGTTTGTGGAAGCTCTTCTTTATAGGCATAATTCCATCACGCTGCACTTCAATTCTGTCTCTAATAAGTATAAATAGGGAAAAGGGCATGCAAAGCCCATCCTTCCAGATGCTCCTTAACCAGCCCCCTTTTCCCCCAGCGTGTTCCTCAATGTTAAGCTTCTCCAGCTGAACTCAAGGACAAAGCACTCAGCTCAGCTCAACGGATTTGTTGTGTTTTCAAGTTACATTCTTAAGCGACTTCATTTTTTTCTGCAACTTTAGAGATCATACTGAGCCTACACCTTCAGCTGAGGTCCAGAACATGAGGGAACTGCTCGAGAAACTCAACAAAGCACTGAAACCTCAGGGGAGCTGCCCTTAAAGCCAGTTCCTCATCCCCTCCTTTACCTGCTCTGTGTCTGAACTACTGGATTTCGCTTTTGCTCAAGTTGTCCTTACGGTGTCAGCAGCAAATCTGCATGGTCTTCTTCCCCCAGGGAGATTTGCCGTCGGTATCTCACTACTCCATCCTCAGTGCTCTAATCTGTGAGCACTGGGTATCACAGGTCATTTTTCTGTGTTAACTCGATAACTGTTGATCTAGTTACATCCAGCTTATCTGGGGAAGTCAGTAATTTCAGTAAAGCTGTGTTACCCATTTACTTCTAGCTTTGTAAGAGGAGACAGACTTCCCCTTTTATTCTTCCCGACCTCCAACAGTGATACTACCAATTTCATAAACAACAGGGCTGAAGCGAACTGCGGAGGTCCAGCACTTAGCCTCTCTAACACCAGGGCATGGTTACCTACACCTAAATCCACTTCAAAGAGAGAATTGTAGCAGGCTCCACACAGAAAGGTTTCAGATGCAGCCTCTGTAATCTCTCCCACGATCTGCTCTAGCATTTACCCAGTACCTACCATGACCATGTTTTCTTTCCCTCCTCTGTCATGTTCAAACTGCATCTGCTTTGCTATTGTTCAAGCCTACTACTTCTTCTCCCACCCAGCCCATGTGTGATGAGTGTGATTTTCACAAGCATGCAGTCTGAAGTCAAGCCCACCAGAAAAAAGTATTTGAGAAGCCAGGATTAGCAAGATGAATTTTATAAGAAGTGGAGCAATTAACAGCGACACTTCTTTAAAATCCATTTTTCTGAGGTTTGACATAAGCCAGTCAGGCAATCGCCTCCTATCTTGTTATCAGGACAACTGCCTTGCTGCAATGAAATCATTTAGCCATGCATGGAAGAAGAGGGGATTAGACAGAAGAAGGCTTGGTGTGTGATGAATGGGATTTCCAGGCAAACCAGTACACTGCCCTGCCTCCATCCATGGGAGGGTAACAAATGTGGAGCTGGTCTCTGGGGCACTTTGTCCTGGTGCCGATTCCAGTCAAAAGGTGAAGGTTGTTGCCAAGATCTCCTTTGTACTTTGGAGTATCAACAAAACCTTTTGAAGGTGCTCTGGGGTGGGATACCTGGCTTCATCCTGACCTTGAGCAGTGTACCAGCTTGTCCCATCTTCCACACCTTCTTTATGGAAGCACACCAGCATGGCTGTCCACAGCTAACTCGGTGCAGCAAATCCATCTCCACAGTTTGGACTTCTGTTTTAATGCTTTCCAGCACAGGTGAAGAAAATATTTTTTGCTCTTGTGGTATCAAATAAGGACACACACACACACACACACACACACACACACACACACACACACACACACACACACACACACACACACACACACACACCAGTACCCTGTAGCTTTTTCCCCAGCGAACAACACTTCATTCACCAAGTGCTCCTAGTTCAATCCCGAGGGGTCATCTGTTGCATTTGATTCCCTTCCACTCTTAACCACTTACTGGAAAAGCAGCAGCTCTGCGCTGCAACCTTAGAGGTCAGTTCTGGGCCCACGACAAAAAAACCCCATGCTGTTAAACAAGTGACCTATCAGCTACAGCAGATGAAATCTGTACCCTAAAAATCAATTCCTTCAGCTGCATTTTTCAGGCTTCCTTTGGACACTTTGGAGGACTCAAAGACTTGATCTGACTTGTGGCTTGAGTCGCTTTTTCCCCCAAAACTGCACGTGTCCTTTTAAATTCAGGCTCCAGCCAGGGACCAGAGGGGCCAAAACACCAGAAAAGGCTCTGGGAATGGGATGGCTCAGATGGGAGCAAAGGACTTTTCAAGCAACCCTTCTCAGCACAGCTTCCTGCTCAAGTTTTCAAACCCAGCATTGAAGTGACCTCCAAAATTATGCAGCATGTTGTTTATCCAGTGCAGGCTCTGCCATATGATTGGTTTGCTCATGCTTAATTGAAGTAGGAGAAGCCCTGGGTAACTTGGCTCTGACAGGCACCATGACATTTTCTTCCTACAAGGGGAAACCTCAAAGATGCCCATGCCTGATAAGGTCTGACTGTTGCCACAGTTCTCATTTGCAAAGGAAATAGGTGAAAATATCTAGAGATACTGGAGAAGAAAAAGAAGCCTTTTTACTGTGTGAGTGGAAACCCTAGCTTCAAAATTAAGGCAGCTAAAATCACTAGTTGCTTTTCAAAACGCTGGTCAAACAGCTGCTGTTTGACATTTGTGTGTGCAAAGTTACTGTACAAAAAAAGGAAAGAGGAGAGACATGTTTGGCAGCACAGCGGTAGCTGCACACAGAAGAAAACACATGGCTCTTCCCAGCCCGGATGGTGTTGTTTAGTGCGTGTCTGGATGGCAGAGCTGAAGGCATCGCATCCGAAGTGCTCGCTGGCTAGTGAAAAAACACCTGGGGTAAAGCAGGTCGTGGGGGGGTAACTCTAACCATGGGGTCACCCTGGCCATGCTACCGGACCACAGCAGCTTTTGGTCATCTCATCCACCTCCCACCAGTGCAGGAAAGCTTGAGTGAGGATTCTGCGTAATATGGATGTTGTTTTCTAATCCTGGATCAAAGCCAGGACTCCTCCAGCCCTCGTGGTGGGTCTGTTCAGCATCACCATGTCTGCAGGGCCAAGTTCACTTCCGACAGCGGCGATGCAAAGGGCGAGCCCCAGTCTGATGGAGGGCCTGAAACGTTGTGCCTTAAGAAAATCAGTGGCCACGGCAGAGAGGAGAAGGATGCCGGCAGTGTTAATGCAGCAGTCAGGGAATCCTTACAGATGAAGATGACCCGGTTAGACAAACTCTGGGTGGTTCTGCAGATGAAGTGTGTGCCACTAGGCTAATGAAAGCACAGCCTGTGTTTCAAGAGGGCCTCAGTGCAGTGTCAGCAGCCAGCTCATTTCTGCTGGTCAAGACAATGGTAATGGTGGGGCAGCAATGCCAACAAGCAAGAAATACTCTGAGAAGTGGTGACAGATGGTTTCAGGAGACCCCTCAAATAATAAGATACTAGAGCAGGAAAGAGGTCTAGATTAAGCTATAAAAGCTGACCGGTTGGATCAAGCCCCTTCTCCATCACAGCAGAAGGTCCCATGGTTGCCAAGACGTTCAGCTACAATGAAATGAGACTGATAGGTGCTCGATTAGAATGAAAGATGGGGAAAATAAATAAAAGATGAAACCCTTTAAATGGATGGCCAGCAAACCCCAGCAGGGGGTCTAAGCAGGACCTCTAAACCCACACCAGAGAGAAAACGGGTACTGCTGATCTGGCAGCAGGAGAAAAGCAGAGGGGAAAGAGTGTCAGGTGCTCCGACATGCAGTGAGCTACATCATTACCTGGAGTCAGGCTTCTCCTGCTGCTTGCTCCATCAGGTCTGTCCTCCGGGAACGGGAGGCTTGTCCTGGCCACAGCAGCGGGGTGAGGCTGTGCAGCTCTCCACTCCCGTCAAAGTTATCCCCTGACTGCCAGCTAGAAACCAGACACTGCAACCTCCTTAGCTTGTTCGCCTTCATCAATATTTTAATAGATATTGGTTTTTACTGTAAGAGACATCACTTCTTGTTAATTTGAGTGCTGGAATGGCACTGGCAGGCAGAATACCTTGGCTCCAAAAAAACCCTAAGGGGAAAAGGGAAATATATTCCTAAGAACAACAATTGGAAAGAATCTAATTCAATAATAGATTTTGTTTGGTATCGTTCTGGCACCAGCAGTCATCTTCCTGTTATTTTTAGGTTCTGATGACGCCAACAGGTTTTGTTTTTTTTCTTTATGGGATTTTATTTTTCGTGTTATGCAAAAAAATCCCAAGGAGAAAATTTCCATAATTTAATCACATTGAAAAAAAATGGCAATTCTTTCTAAAAGTTAAGACTTTGTGCCTCTAGATCCTCAGAAAAATATGCAGAGTTTTGCCTGAGTCCATAGAGGTGAATAAGGACTTCTTGGTTGGTTTTTGGGGACAGATAGAGGGACGGGATGAGGACAGAAAGCAAACACGTATTTACCTAGTGAGGAACTAACAGGGTTTTAGGTGAAGCTTATCACACAGCCCAAGAGGCAAAATTTGTCTTTCTAAGTACAAAACAAACATCAAAATCATCTTGTTCCACGTGACACCCTCTTTTCTTTGTGTTTTTCTTTCCAAGGGACTAGTCACAGAAGTATTTATTTGGTGGTATTAGCTGCTGTAGCTATGGTCCAGTATTGTCTGTGCTTTCTACTAGGTCGTGAAATTCTTGATCTGTAAAAAAAATGTGTGTTTTGAAGAGCTTTTCCTCATGATTTCCTTGGTGCATCATGAAGACTTCATTGTTAGTGCGCTAAGTGGCTTGATAGCAGGGCGGGGATCGCAAACCCAGGCTAGGTCAGGAGGGGTTCCCAAGGAGAGCGAGGGTGAAAGGGACTGTACCAGCATCAGCTTTGTGGCCCCGCACTCTGGGTGCTGTGACGGGGAAGAGGGGCACCTGCTGAACCCCACACCCCTTGCCTTTATTGACATAATTCAGGAGCTGTCGCAGAGAGTCACGGACGATTGACCATGGTGGGGTCGTGCGGTTCCTGAACCATGGTGCCTGACACAGACGCCCGCTCACCGAGGTGCAAAGGGATGCTCACCTAGCTGTAAGCACACCCGCAGCACAGCTCGGGGGCACCAACCAGCTGAGATAGCACCGTCCTTCCAATCGCTGCAGATTTCTTATCCTCCAGTGGAAAAACCTCTTCTCGTGCTTCATTTCTGAGTGGGAGCAAGCGGGGAGGGGTTTCACTGACCATCCCCATCTCTCCCCAGGGCTGCTTGGCCAAAGGAAAAGCAAGAGGGCAGCGAAGGCTATCAGATGATTCTCTTGGGAGCTGCGTGTCCAATGATGACAAATTCCAGACCAAGAAAGGACAGGATTGTTCCAGGGCTGGCCAAAACGAGAGTTAACTGAACCCTTCCAAATGAGGGAATTTGTACTCAGGGACAGCAGGATCCACATCCCCTCACTGCCTTTACTGCCAGGCTTCAGGCGTTTTCTGTTCTTGCATGAGCACTTGGGCTGAAGAGACGTTGGTTATAAAACTGCTTGGCTATGAGGAATAAGATGCAAAATACAAATTCACATTTTCAAGAGTTTGTTCGGCTTAGATATCACTTCTGGGCTCCAAGTTATAAAAGGTCCTGCATTTTTCAAGGATAAATAGCTTGGGTTTTTTTTTAGATCAATTCTTTCTAGGGTTTGGGGTTTTTTCCCCCCCTCCTTTTCTTTCTCTTTCTTTCATTTTTTTTTTAATTTTTACTATTACAAAAAGTATTTGCAAAACATTTTTTTTTTCTCCCAGATAGCTTCTGGCTGCTTTCGAGCTGAAATTTGGCAGTCAGCATGCATTTCTTATTCAATAACAGACACAGATTCTGCACTTTAAAACATGTGGTGGGTACAGACCCAAGAGATCTTTTTTTCCCATTTTCCTTCAAATCTGCATTAAAATCACACATTACATTTTTTTTTTCATTTTTAAAGCAAAAGCTACAACCGAAAACCCTAGGATGTGTATTAACAACGGCCAATTAGCCACATATTGCCTGGGCGGCTCTTGTAGAAAGGGTTTTTATCAATAACAAAGTCGTGGAAGCTGATGAATTTTACAGTGGGACAATTTAATATTGGGGAACCGGGTTGCCTTGGCTGCCAAACAGAAGCCAGAGGATGTGTGGCTCTTTGTATCTCTGGGGCGCTGGTCCAAAGCCAGCCTACATCAGCCCTGCCTGGTGGCTTTGCTGTTTGCCAGTCAGCTGGGGTTTGATGATGGGTGCCCAGTGGGGTGACGGATTTGGGAGGAGGACGTTCATTAGCGTCACTGGAGGGGAACCCCTTGGCTGATCCTGCTCCCTCCAGGCTTTTGCATTCATCGCCGGTTTCCCTGGAGGGAGGTACCTTAGAGAAGAGGGAACTGTGCACATCTAATTTTAACTTTGAAGTGGGGGAATTAGTGGCAGGTTTTTTCCTGGAGCTCCTTCTTATCCCCTCCCCTCCTCGCCCCAAATATCTGTGCAGACTGTTTAAAACCTAGTTGGTTTGAATATGCACAGGCTTCTTAGCGTTTGCACAGACCAGTGCCTTTGGGCAGCTTTTTGAAAAACATGAGAAATTACCATTTGAAAAGGTATTCCCACACACTCTTTGAGCAGGAAATGTGGCTTCCCTCTCCATCCACTTTATCACTAAGCAGCTTGGAGATAAATAATGGAGACTTTCATGGCCATTGTGATTAAAACCCGTCACCCAGGCTGGGATAATCTCTCAAGCGTGTCTTTGCTGAGCAGGGAAATTGGATGGGGAGCTGCACCTAGATATCTGTGTGTTGTCTCAGCCGTTGCAGACGGTCGCCCACAGACCTCTGCTTAAAAGAGGGTGAAATGGGAGATGGAGTAAGTCAAGAAAGCCACATCCAGAAACGCTCGCCTTTCAGCCAGTGCTGGCCCTGCTAACTCTCTATTGCTGGATACCATGACAGCCATAGGTACTCAATAAGGCTGGAGAAGATGCTCTAGTTCCTTCTTATTTCCATCCTTGGATCCAGACACACAACCAAGTTATTGGCTGTTTAAAGCTACCTCCTGGCATCTGTATGGGCAGGTCGAGCCCGCCCTAGGCGGGGCAGCTTGCTTTAAATCACTGTTCCTTAGGGCATCATCACATGAACATGCCGAGCTGGGGTCTAGAACCTGAGTTAGAATCCTTCCTCATACTGTACGTCTTATTTAAGGTGAATTTAGACTGTTGGAGTGTAATACCTGGAAGATAAATCTCTCCTGAAGGGCACCTCTCACTGCAGCTGTATCCAGGTAACCACGAGCAGCACCTTCGCAAAATATAAAAGAAACAACGGACCCAATTTGCCATTGAGGCCTCAGCGTTTTCTTGCCCATTTTTGCATGTGCACCAATCTGCCAAGCCAGATGTACAAATGTGTTGTGTGGGCAAACAGGCACTTGTATGGGCAAACATTGCTTTGATGCGCGCGTTCTTGTGGGCATGAAATCAGGCGGTGCACAGAGGCGGCGAGGAAAAACACCTCCCTGAGTATGAAAACCCTTCCTCTACTCCCTGACACAGAGATGCTGGGATAACTAAGCTCAACAAGGCTCAGAAAAGTGAGCTGTGCCACAGGACCTCCTTTCACGGAACCATTGCTGGCATTGCCGTGGGGTTTGATGGGCTCTCATGCCTACCGTGAAAGCCATGCTTGACAGAGTCACAACCCAGGTGATGTGATCAGCTCAGATGAGAAATGAATCGCATCAAGGTGCTGACTTCATCTCATGTATGAACTCCTGTCTTCCTCAGGCTAAGAGCGGACACCCAAGGAAGCAGGAAAGTGCTATACCACGCCGATATGACATGCCACACTGTTTATCTTCTGCTATCTGTGAATAACCTTGTATAAGCCATTAAAAGCAGGTGTGAAGCAACGCGTTTTGCTACGCTTTCATGAGCTAATTGGGAGCATTACAACAAATGACGAGGTAATTAACCAGCGATTCAACCCCAGTAATCATGTATTGTAATTCTAGCAGAACCACCGAGACTCTGCAATATTGTCTCTCCTTTTGGAAGGAAACACCATTAACACTATAGTCTGAATCTCTGTTCTTAAAGCAAATAGAATTCTCCCCGAAACAGCAGTGGGAAGGAAGCATTTTCCATGCTCGGTGGCCTCGGAGTGCCCTGGAGCTGACCATCTCCAGACATGAGCCCTGAGAGCTCCAGCGGAGCAGCCCTTGGGCTGTGCCTCTTGGCAGAGTGGGTAGGGGAACGGAGAGATGGATTTTATCTGGAGCAAGCCCTTGCTGCAGGGCAGCTACACATGGTTCGTTGGGGCTGATCACAAATAACCGCTTAAAGAAAAGCAGGGCAGGGAGAGAGACCTCTTAGAGCACATCCTTCCATTCTCTGTGGGCCAAGGAGCTGCTGGCCAGCATGATGGGCAGCAGGACCTGCTCTCAGCAGGGAGAGGACACAGGCACCTGGTCAGGGTGGAAGATCCTCCTTCCAGACCCAGTCCACCATGGACTCATCTGTGCATCAAAGGCCAATTACGTCTCATTCGGTGCTCAGCTCACTCCCTCTGAGTGGAAACCAGAAAGAGCTTAGAGCATCCTAAAAAAAGGCCCAGGATCTGAGTATTAGCCTGCTGCAGGTTACTTTGGATTTAGTAGCCGCCGCAGCCCCTGGAAAGGCCCAGGGCTGCTGAATGTCAAGGGCGACTCATCGCAGAAGGAGCTGACAAGCGCAGCTCCCTCCCGCAGCTCTGAGCCCACTTTGGTGCGCAGCTCTGTCTGATGCGAAGGACGCCAATCTGGCACTGAATTCCTCCTTTGAAATATTCCTCTCTCAGATCCTAAAACATCCCCTTCCTCCCCAAAATAAACGAACAGGTTATAAAGCTCACGAGCCTGGGAACAGGCTGCAGGCAGGAAGCTCTGTGAGATGACGGAGCTCCAGCATCCCACGAAGGTGGGGGCTTGTGCATCCTTCTGTCTCAGGGTGGTTTCCGGCCCCTTTGCGTCACACCTCGCAGCTCCCGCTCCCCCCACACCGCAGCTAGCATGGAGGTGGTTCACATGGATGCTGTAGCAATGTCGCAGCGGGTGCTGTCAGGACACTGAGACAGGACTAGCACTGGGTGACCTTCAAGAGAGCCAGGGTGCTGTAGGTCTGGTAGCTCACTGGGAAGACATGAAATCTCTGTTACTAACTGGGCAAGAATGACTTACACACACACATGCACGCACACACTCATACCCCTTCAATGCCACAGCGCTCCCCTCCATCCAACTGGGACAGGAGGAAGGGCTGTGTAAGCCAGGCATAGAGTCCTCACCAAAACTGAGGGAGCCAAGAAGGGGTCAGGTTGATCTCAGCCTCTGTCTCCTGTCAGCGAGGGCAGGACCAAGGGATGCTGAGGCTGCTTCTGTCTGCGCCAAGGGCCAAGGCAGCTGAAATTCTCCCTGACTAAAGTTCATTTGCCCTTTATAGGTCTCTGTCCTCCTCCTTCCTTGAGGGCAAGGAAGCAAAAGCGAGAACCAGAGGCTTTATTACCAACAGGACCTGTTTCCATAGAGATTTGCTTAGAAAAATACAGGAGACAAAGATGGGGGTTAATGAGGAAAAAACAAGGGCTGATCCTTGTGCACCACAGAAGATGTCTCACCCACCCACGGTGTTCAGCAGCCTCCACTCTCCTGGATAGGGCTGAGTAAGGGTGCGTGACAAGATGTCCCCACTGGACACAGGAGTTGACGCCTTCTGCTGCAGTGGATCTTCTGACAGGTCCTGGCACTCCTTAAGGGGATGTCCCCAGCCAACCCGCTCCAGAGCTGACACAGGCCAGGCCAAACTCACCCCCAGTACAACTCTGCTGACACCAAGGGCGTTATCAACACGGTGAGAGCAGCCGCTTCTGTTTAATGAGGGAGATAGGGAACTTTCCTTGATCCCACAGAATCCAGGATTGTCTTGTTCTCCTGGCAAATCGCGATGCCCCGGGAGGAGATGAAAGCATGGATGAAATTAGATTCTTTCCTATTCACCTTTAATCAGCTCTCTGAGGAAACGGGCTCTGTAGTAAATTGTTGCAAACACTTCATTATTTCCACAGTTCTCCAGAGTAAGGAAAGAGTTGCAAGACAGGCGGGGTGGAGGAAAAAAGCGGGAAGGGGCAGGCTTGCAGGATTCTACAGCAGTTCCCCACCACCAGTAGGTGATATTGGCTCATAGAATGGTTTGGAAAGGACCTTAATGATCATTTAGTTCCAACCCCCTGCCATGGGCAGGGACGCCTTCCACTAGACCAGGTGGCTCAGAGCCCCATTGAGCCTGGCCTTGAACATTTCCAGGGATGAGGCATCCACAGCTTCTTTGGGCAGCCTGTCCCAGTGCCTCACCACCCTCACAGTGAAGAATTTCTGACTTGTCTCTAACCTAAATCTACTCTCTGGAATGAAGTAGCTATTGCCCTCACCAGGTAGGGTGGTGGAGATATGCTGGTCCCGCTCATTTGGTAGAGAACGTGAGGGGAAGCGAGCAAAGAAAAAAATAGATGAGACTTTCTTAGACTGTGAGGAAAGTCAAACAAACCCTGAGAGCATTGGCAGGGCAATGGCAGTGGGGTTGAGCTCGGGGACACTGGTGCCCAGCTAGCGAGGCTGGACTGCCTGGGCCAAGGGAGAGGTGTGCTTCTACCAGGATGGGGTCACAACGTAACACCGCTTTCACTTGCAACCTGCTCCTCTGGAAACAGAGATCCAGCCTGAACTTTGGGGAGTCCGTGGGATGACTTCAGGCCTCGAGGAGCGCTTGCTTCTCTGATGGGGAACCAAAGGTGGGGTTTGTTGCCGCGCTCAGCTGCACGGAGTCTCTCACACGTGAACCGGGCTGATCCATGAGTGAAGGCATAACTGCCTCCCGACAGCACATCCTCAGAGAGAAGTGGCCATTTTACAGAACAGGAATGTATGAATGGAAAACAAATTCCTCAGCTAAAGAAGCCCATGGATTCACAAGAACAAAATTACAGCAGTCTCCAGGGGGACACAGGCTTCGCCACACAGGGAGAGAGACCATCTGGGGGCAAGCGAACCTTCTCCTTGAAGAACAGCAATGACTCAGCTCCACCAGCCAGGAAAAACAACCAAACGGAGCTGGGCGTTTTCTCAGCACAGGAAAACCTCGCCGGGGACGGGGCAGGAGGCAGACACCCCTTGTATCCAGCCTCTGCGAGGCACACAAAGAAGAGGAGCCAAGTATCTTGCTGTGCCTTCCAGCCGGTGGGTCAGCCTTCGCCATCACGGCGCCAACGCTCTCCTGGCCACCCCGGAGCCCTTGATGTCACGTTGATCCTGGCAGACAGAGCGGCAGCCAGGGTAAGCCCAACTGCTGCTAGTGCTACCCTCCGACAAGTGTGTTCGCAGGCACGCACCGCCCACGGAGGGGGAGAACAGTGGTCTATCAGGTTTTCCCAACAGGGCTGGGAAATTAAAATGCAAACAAGATTATTCGGCATTATCTTAGCTGGCCACATTGAGAAATCATCTGGCTTTTGCGTTCCTGCAAAAGAAGAGATGCTCTCCGCTGGCAGGGCCTCACGGCTGCCTCTGCGTAGCCTCTGTTTAAAAAGAAATTCATCCACCCTTGGCTCAATCTGCAAGATCAGCACCCGAGTAGATGCCGAGCAATGGATACCTGCAGAGTGATAGAACACCGTTGCCGAAAAGATGAGGACAAACCGCTCCGCACATCCCCACAGCCTTATCTTGCCCACAGGAGACAGCAGTGGCATCACAGGGAGCAGAACAGAAACTCGGGCCGCTTGGTCCTCCACACAGCAGCAGGTACTCCTGGGGGATGAGAGCCGTGACTCTGGGTCATCTATCCGTGACAGTCCTATCATTTCGCAGACGCTCAAGGGCGGTTGCAAGTGCAGTAGACCGAAGGGAAGAAGGAGCAGGTTTCATTTAAAAACCATGGACATTGTGTTCACTTGAACGGTTCGGATCAAGTGACCAAAGTCCGGTAGGACCCACACCTGGATGAGCAAGTTGTCAGGCACGCGCTGGGATTGCTGCTGTGATTCAGCCCAGAGAGCTCCTGTTCCTGACTCAGCGCTGAAAGATCACTGCCGAGGAGCCATCGGGAACCCTGTGGGAGAAGCTGTTATGAGACACGTGTGGCTGTGCCTGCTGCTGCAGAGCTTAGAAAATGCCGGAATCCCCTTTTCCAGGGGATCCTTGTCCTGCTGCTCCATGAAGCCCACGCTGGGTGAGCTCACACAGCCTCGTGGAGCACCTTGAGTCATCTTTTCCAGCCACAGCTGCAAAGCCATTGCCTTGCAGCCTCTTTTGTTGACTGAGGAAGCTGCACAAACTTCCATGTGACAGAAAGCCACACTGGGCTTTCCTAACTGGGACATGCCGCGTGCATCTGCAGAGAGGACGAGCCCCGTGACATCCCGGGTTTGACCAAGTCACAGAGGGCCGATTGTGGGGTGCGTTGTGATTATCTGTGGAAAGATTTCTAGATTTCATCCAAGTATCTGCAGCCATCCTCACCCCGGGGAGCATCACGCCAGCCAACACAAGGCACGGGCAGCCAACCAGGCATGCAAACGACCGGTCTGCAGGGAGCCAGCCCAGTGCCAGGCGAGCTCCATCTGCAATGGGCAGGCAACCACTGCCTGTACAGCGAGCGGGCAAGCTGCCCGCAAGCCTCTGCTCTCACCAAAGGCACGCTCTGCTTTCTCCACTGCTGAGACCTCACATCATCGGGTAACCTGTGCTTGGATCCAGAGCCAGCATGCTCAGGACTCGATAACCACCTCTAGTAAAGTCTCCTTCTTCTATTGATGAAGCTATTTGTGCCTCCATAAAATCTGATTTGCTTCTCCCACCCTGAGCTGACGTGTTTTAGGGAGGAAAGGCTGTCTCCTTCTGTGTGTCCAGATGGCAGCACCTCCAGGAGCCCCATCCCCGCTGAGGCACAGGCTGTCACTGCAGCACATGGCACCAGCAAGCCTGGGCCTTCTTGTCAGCACCAGGGGAGCACCAAGAGAGCTTTTGGTGCAAAAGTGACAGCACCTTGCAGACATCTGCCGCCGTGACCACGCGAGCCTTACACATGAGCATCGCAGCTCTGCAAAGGGGTGGGAAAGAGCAGCTGTTAGGTTGCAGCTCCCTCCTTTTATTTTCTCTAGGAATAGTTCACCTTCACGCTCCCAGAGACTGTGTTTCTTAGGACAGTAGCTGCATGGGTCACCTCCAGCCCTGCTCCTCTCTCCCCTTCATTGTGCCCTCCTTTCCTTTCTACACCTGCCACCCTTTTGATTGCGCAGTGACATTTAATCCTGCATCACAGCTGATTCAACCAGCAGCACCGAAGAAGTCGAGCCAAGCTGAGGTTTGGATTAATAGACCAAAATCCACTAAAAACATTCCAGCAGCTTGTCCACCCCCCAGCTCCCAAGGCACTGCCCGCAACCAGCGCTGTCGAGTTGACACCAGCAGAGCTATCGGGTCTGCCAACCGCCCAGATTGCCCCAGCAGGTCAGGGATACGGAAACTCACAGCCATTTAGTGCATCCAGTGCTGAGTACACCCCAGGACCCACGTTTCTGCCAGAGCCCTGGAAACGCAAATTTAAAATACAGCCGTTCAAGGGAGATTTTGCTATTCCCAGGCTCTAAACGGAGCCGCATTTCACATCTGTCCCCACATGCTGCAGCATCACGCACAAAGTGCAGGGACAGGCGTGAGATAAAATCCTGGCTGCGTCTTGAAATAAATCTATCTGCAGTTTCACCGCTCGCCTCTCAGCTGTCCCCTTGGTCCTGCCATCGCCTGCCTGACTTCTCCAAGTGCCAAGACCGAGCTGGGGTGGTGGACGCTGCCAGGGAACAACCCTCTTCAGAGTCAATCCTTTCTCTGGGGGTGCAGGGTGCGTGCTGGAGCAGATGGTGAGGAACAAGGGAGCTGAGCAGGAGGAGGATACCAACACACTTGGCTTCCTCTTCTGCAGGACCCAGCCTGCAGGTGATGAGGCTCGTTTCTATGTTTCTGCTGTGCACAGAGAAGCCCTGGCTTTGCTTTGGGCTTCTGGAGGATCTTATGATCTACAGAGAAACATGAATTTATGGAAAAATACAAACACTGAATAAGCTCCCTCTGCCTAAGCCCCTACTTTATATTCTAGCTATCATGACAGGCATTTGTCAGGAACAGAGGATACAGCGTTCTTCATCTGCAACATGTCTCCTTATGGCAGTGCTGGCAAAATCAACAACTTGTTCTACTCATGGCTGTGAATTCAGCCTGGGAGGTCTTTCTAGCCCTCCTGACCTCCAATTTCCCAGCTAAAATAAGTTTTTGTCGCTGGGAGAAGAGCCAGGCTCCCTCCCAGTGCTGCTGGAGCTTCTCCCCTGCCCCAGCCTGGTGGTGAGACAGCATCCTCCTGGCTCCCCTTGCCCTGCATCACTGTGCAGGGGTGGCAGAGCCATCTCCCTGCACCATGAACCAAGGGAAGGGGAAGAATATGCAAAAAAAAAAGCTTATTTTTCTGACCTGATCTGAGCCAGGAGAGGATTGTAGAACATGACCTATCCACTTCCTTCCCAGACTGAAACCTGACCTGTTCTCACGGCCCGTAATAACATCTCTGAGTTAATTCACTGGAGCTGCAGTCATTTGTGTCCAAAACCGTGGCTTAACCTCTTTCCCTTGATGCAGAGGCTGTTCTGAGAGGTAGGTGAGAGCCTCGGTGGTGATGAGGGCAGCAGCTCAGCCCCAACAAGCACAGACCTGGCTGAAAGCCTCCTGCTCCCCTACGAGATAACCCTCACAAGCAGAGCTAAAAAGGGTTTCCACAGGAGGAAACTTAAGAGACATGATGAAAGCATTCAAGCAGCAAGCACCAGCTCCTGCTAAGGCCAGAGGAGCAATGCCTGACCCACTAGCAAGTGTTATTCTCAGCCCTCTGCTCTTGTGCCTCAGTTTCCTCACCTGTGAGCAACACTGGACTCAGGGACGGTGAAAGCCTGTCCTTTCTGCAGTGCCTGGCTGCAACTCCCCCAGGAGAAGGGCAGGAAGAGCCCCTCAGCCTCATCACCCCTATTTAAGAGGTGGCCCACGGGCCACACCTGGGGACTGCAGCATCTCCACCCTGCACAGCTGGGAACGGGCGTCCAAGCTTGGATCTGGCACCAAACCCTCTGCAGAGCATCCCACGGGAAGCCCATGGGCACACTGGGTGCCGGCAGCTCTGTCTCCAAACCGCACAAGCTTCAGTGCAGCAAGTGCAAACGACAGGGTCTGGGAGCAGCTAATCCCAGCCGGGGCTGCGGGTTTTATCTGCAAAATCTCCTTCTGCTGCGATCTCCTACAGTCTACTTGCAGTGGCTCGATGTTTCCAAGGGGTCCCCCGAGCATCGTGGAGACAAAGGTTGAGGGCAACAACAGCTTTACAGCCAGAGGTGACAAGTAATGGTAGAACAAATGCGTGCTGATGTTAATTGATGTGCAGCACCCAGAGCCAGCGGCTAACCCCAGCTTTGAGCCAGCCATTTCCATGACCCCATTTCCTCGGGCAGGCGTGCCCAGGGAGCCCACACAAAGGAGGATGAGGGCTAGTGAAAGCTGCCTGCTGTGGCTGAGATGACTTCCCAGCCACTAGCTGCTGTCACCAGAGCACAGCTCTAAAGCTCTTCCTAGGGTACGGATGTGAAATGTGAGAGCAAAGGAGAGGGGAAAATTAGCAAAGGCAATAAGGCAGGGCAGCCTCCTTGTGTCACACAGCCGGTAGTGGGCTGCCCGTGGTGAAGCATAAACCCTGGGTGGGAGCTGCAAAGGCCTTTGCCCTGTGAGATGCTGGACTCGCCAGTGCCCAAGGAGGTTTTCCTGATGGGATGCTCCTGGGGCACGGTGAGGAGGAAGGCCAGCCTTGCTCGGAAACGTCCCGTCGGGTCTGTTTAAACACCCACCAGCCTCTCACAGACAGCAGGAAGAAGCCGACTGTGTCAAGCATCAAATTGCTGTTGCTAGCACAGGCTGAAAACCCGCTCAAGGACTTAATGTAGGGGAAAAAAGAGGCTAAGACAAGAAGATAGTGGCGGCTCATGTGACTGACAATCCCATCTGCCCACCTCTCTGTCAGTCCAAAGTCTTCATCCCCGCCCGCACTGCCAAGGTGTTGGAGGTGCAACTGGTTCCACACAGCACCTGTCCGCTCGGTGCAGGGTGGGAACAGGTCCCTCTTGCCAAACTACTTTGTTGGCAAAGTAGGGATTTGCCAACATTCATCACAGAAATGTCCCCAAGCAGCAAAGAGGCACAGCGGGGACAGGGGTGGCTTTCTCAGCCTGGCTTGCACCCTCCCTTGCTCTCCTTCCCTGCTTCCTGACCCGCTGGGACATCTTCCACCCTACAAAATCGCGGAGACCTGGGGGCAAGGATGCTTGTCCCTGCAGCAGGGTGGTCCATCCACCACGGGACACGCACGGCTGGAGACTCCGGGCGTCTGGGGACGTGGGGACCAGAGCAAAGCCTCTGCTCCCAGGACCAGCGTGGATAGCCTGAGCTGTGGGTGGCAGACTGGCAGTGACCCAAGGCTGTATCCTGGAGAGGATGCAAAGACTGACGGCCTGTCCCCTTGCCCCCCTCTGTCGCACTCCCTCTGCTCTCACTTCTGCTGCAGAAAGCAGCTGTAGCTATTCCTGCTGGGAGGTGTAAGACGAGGCTTTGCCACGGGGCAGGGGAGGCTTTGCTAATTCACAGCTCCTTCGCACAGCTCACGCTGGTTTCCTAATGCGCTCCTGGCTGCTAAAGGAGGTGAGACTTGCTGATGCAGCGCAATATCACATGCTGGAGGAAGAGGGACTCAAGCTGGGACAGGTCCTTGAAAAATTATGGCTGTGTAAATGAAGCCCACCCTTTGATCAGTGAGAAAAAACCTAAAAAAGTTTGATTGCACTTTTTTTTTTTCCCCCTAAAGTAAATCAGCAATGAAATAAGGCCATCTGCAAGCCCCTGTCAACACTTCAGAGGCCAAGGGAAGGGGGACAGCTGGGAGCTATGGCTGGTGGTCCTGCACGCTCCATACTTCACCCAAAGGATCCTGAGGTGTGACACCACAGCCCGAAGCCCACACACTTGCCCAAATACCGTAGCAATAAAATCTGCCGGGAGATATAACCCTCAGATTTATTTCCTTCCTCTGCTTCTCCCCTTTTGGAAAGGAAAAAACCCCACATCATTCCTGACATCATTGTCAGGATGCAGATCTGTGAAAATCAATCTGAAAATCACATCATCTATGGCAGATTGCTCCGTAAATTGACTGACTGGGTCCCAGGGGAGTGTGTGTGGGAGGGAGAGTCTAGCCTAAGCCTGGCTTTAGCAAATAACAGCTCATCCTTAACCCTTATCCCTATTCCCTCTCCCTTGCACCCCAAGTGGCACCAGTACCTCTGCTGAAGTCTGTCGGGTGTGTTGCATCCGTGCCCTGGTCCCTACAGCAGCTTGCTCCTGCGCTGGACCGCTGCGGAGACATCCCGCCCTCCGCCCTGCGACAGCTTCGAGCTGAAGGCACCAGGTGATTTCGGCTGCAGACCACCGCTGCTGGGTTTCCACCCACTCGCCCAGTCCTCCCAGCCCCGTCTGCCCACTGCCAGGGGTGCCGGGCACCTGGAGAGCTCTGCTTTGCTGAGAGGAAGGTACCGTCTAGGGAAGGAGAGCAATTAATGATTTTTGCATTCATTTAGAAGGCAGAATTGTGTTGGTTTGGTTTTTCTTTTTTATTATCTACACAGAAGTAGCGAAGGCAAATGAACAGTGGGCTCTTCCCTGCTCTGTGGCCTTTAACCAGGAGATGGGGCGGGGGGTATTGTGTCAAGACAAGCCCACGGGAGAGGCAGGAGTGAGACAAGCCCTGCCCACCCCCTTGCTCTCTGCTGCCTAAAAACCAAAGGTGATACAAAGCAGCTCCCAAAAATCTCCTGGGAGACAGTATTTGCCAGCTCATTCTCCCATGTGCTGGCAGGGGCCAGTTTCCAGAGCAGTCCGTGGTATTTTGCCTCCTCATGTGGGACCCGGCAAACACAGCTGGTGCAGATGTGCAGCACGACATCACCAAGCAAGGAGGATCACTGTCAAGAGACATAAATCAATGAGAAGAATTAAAAATAGAGGCACTGCACCAGGCTGGGCTGTTGAAGCCCTTTGAGGAGGACAACCCTGGTAAGCGCATCCCGCTTTCCTGGGGAGCCACACTGATGCTGGAAAGGAGCAATGGTTGCATGTGATTGCTGGTGAGGGGGATGCTCACCCATGGGGGGATGCTCACCCGTGGAGGGGGCGTTCGCTCGGGGAACCGTCGGTGCTGCCAGCCCGCAAGCCAGCAATGCCACGTGGCTCCCAGCATGAGTAAGCACCAGCCCCACTTCAGAGCCCACACACACGTTTGGCACTGGGAGAACGCACTTGTAAGCACCACCAGAGGAACGAAAGGGAAGAGGGGGACGAGAGCTGCCCCTGGCTTGAATCCAGCGCCCTCACGTCCAAGCTTCCCTTGGTTTGCTGGAGGAGTGAACATGGTCACCACCAGGCATTTGACCAAGGGGGCATCTAAGTGCCCAAGGACCAGAGCCGGGTTTCCCTCACAACCCCCCAGGGCTGCAGAGTTGCTGGCATCCTGCCTTAAAAATAATCCAGGGAGCTTTTAGGGAAGAGCCGGTGCCCGCAGAGTTACAGAGGCACCCAGTGCCATGTGCCTTCGTTTGGCTTTGCAAGGGGCGGTCAGAGGAACAGAGAAAAAAGCCTAATGAGATGAGGCCTCTTCCTGGGAAGGGTCTTTTCCCTGGAGGAAAAGCCAGGCTATGGGGTGATGATTTGCAGCAGTCCCAGAAAAAGGACTGTTCATGTCTTCCAGGATGCAAGACAGGCTGTGCACCACAGCCGCTGCGATGCTGGTTCCTTGGGCAGGGACTGATCCCACATCACGGGAGCCCGCAAACTGCCTGGGACCTGGGACTGGAAGGGCCCTGGAGCACCCCTGGGCAAGGTGAGGGGAGTACACACAGGCCAGGTTTTGGAGCATCTGGTGGCCCTGTCCCCCACAGCTCCCCAAGCCCCGGCGTAGAGGGAGCAGCCCCAGCACTTCTGCAAGCCGTGCACCAGCAGCATCTGTTTCTGGGGTACATTTGTTCCCAATTTATCCCCTGTCTCCTGGAGCTATTATAAGCAGGTACAATCTGCATTGCCATTGTTATTCAGATGATGTACAGATAATTTTAACCTTTCTGTTCCATTTGTCTAGGGGCTTTTTTTAGCCTCTGCGCCTGCCAGGCAGAGCTCTGGCTCTCCTACAGCAAAGTCTCCCTGTTTCGCAGCACCAGTTTCCCTTGCCAGGGTGAAGCTCTGCCCACCCCTGCATTGCTCCAGGTATCTTTATCACAACCCCAGATAGGTTAGGGGATTTGGGGGAAGGCAGCAGAGAGGTTAAGCACTCGGCTAGCTCCATCCATCACTCATCCTGGAACCAGCCTCCCAGGCAGGGCTCCACAGGATGTCCATCAGAGACCTGCACGCTCAGTTGTGCTTTCAAAGCCTTTGGGGCAGTTCATACTTCAGACACCCACTTCAAAGACTGTTAATGTAGGACTTCTGGCCCACGCGGGAGGAGGTCCTCTCCTTAAACTGCTTCCAGCACCAGTGCAAAGCCCTCAATGATGAAAGGGGCACCACTACCCTGCAGAGCCTTCCCCACAGTCAGGGATGCAGATCACTCTTTTGGCCATGAAACAGGAATGCGCTTCCCAGCGCTGGGAAACTGCTGGGCTTTGCCTCCAGCCCCTGGCTGTCACTGCATCCATCGCCTGGGCAAGCGCCCTCAGAGCTGGGCACCTCCTGGGGGATGTCCCTATGGAACCGCGTGCTTCCCGCTGAAAACATGCTCTTTAGCTCTTCAGGAATTGAAAACCAAACCTGACAGCATTTGGGAAATGACGGGAAAGATGCACAAAGTGAAGGGAACATAAAGCCTGTTCTACAGGTCACAACATTTGGGTTTGGTCCTTGTTGGCACCACGCAGAGAGGGGCAGCAGCACAGAGGAGACACACAGAGTAAGCTCGGCTCAACCTGGTCCACATAAGCGGAGCAATTGCCTTCATCCTTCCCTGAGCTCTTCTTGGCACAGCACCCTCCTGTCACTGGGGAAAAAAGAGTCCTGTTGAAAAGCCATAAAATGTCCCTGTTGCCTGCACTCAGCTTGCAGCCTGCCACAGGCTGCCGACTCACCTCAGACTGCCGGAGAACTTTTTGCCCTTTAAACAGCTCTGCAAAAAAGAAACGTAAGACCTGACTTCAGCGTCTTTGCTTGACAGCTCACCCGTGAGCTTTGGACCAGGCAGCAGCACCTGAATCCACTTGACATCTCCTGGGTGCAGGTGTGGAAGGGTGGCCAAGCTGGCTGAATCGCCCAAAGTCCTGGATCCCAGCAGGTTTTCCAAGCCCTTGGTTTACAGGCTGGCACTCCCTTGCATTTCTCCAGCGATACGATGTCACCACGATGCTCTTGGCTTCCCTTGGTCAGTTTGCTGCAGTGCTGCTGTTACCAGCTTCTCAGCCTCCCAGTCCTCCCAGCTCCCCACAGTACCCCCAGGCCACCAACAACCCCTGGCCAGCATACCTGGAAGCGTTCCAGGCACAAGCTACAGCTCCCACGCTGTGACAACCCTTCCCAAAGGTACTTCCCTGCCTCTCTCCTTCGCAGCGCCCCCTGCCCGCCTGGGGACCACAGGGATGCCAGGGCAGCACTGGCAAGGAATGGCCCCTGTGCCCACGCTGAGAAACAGCCCATCCCTCACGGTGGGGCTGCCCAGTACCATCCCCTCCCTGCCACGGGGACATTTCATAGAGATCCAGCATGCCACCCGGGGTCCCCACAGCCCTGCCAGTGCGGAGGGGGTGCTCACAAGGCGGGATCCACAGAAGTTCTTTACAACAAGGTTTTATTTTTCTTTCCTTTTGACAAAAAACATTGAAGTTGTACATCGCTGTTGGTCGGTTCAGTTCCCCATTTGGGTCCAAACGAGCGTGTTATGTTACAACATCCTGTCCCAGTGCCTGAGGGATGAAGGCAGAGCATCTCCCACCCCCCACCCCCCCACACCTCAGCCCCAGGAGCCGCCAGCCCCACACTGGGGGGGGCTCTGCCCTCCGAGGCCTCATGGAGGGACAGGAGGATGGGGCTGGAGCAGTCAGCCCGGAGGGGACAGCGGGGCTCTCTGCTCCAGGGCTGCCTCATCTCTCTGCACATCCTCCACAGTCCTCCCAGGAGCTTTGCAGGGCTTCGAGCCCAGTCCCAGCGCTAAACTGGGAACCAGTTGCATGCTACTGGTGAATTCCTGCCGGGGCAGGGGCTTGTCTTGTGCAGGCAGAGGTTGAACCACATCCCCCGCTTTCTCATCCTCCCTCCCATGGTCAAGCACCGCCAGCAGCCACCGACGGTGACTGCAGTGGCCGATCCCTGGTGTCCGGGAAGTGAACGACGTGTCCAAAAAGTCACGGAGGAGAGATTGTATGGCAGCAAAGGGAGTCCAACGCCTTGAAAAGCGAGACGCAGGCTGCAGTGGCGCCTCGGGGCTGGTTTTCCTTCCCCCTCGGCATAGTCTTTTCCGTGGTTCTCATGGGAGTAGGTTTTGGTTTCAGAGACGTGCTTTGGAGGTGCCACCTTGTCCTCATGAGTCCCTGCCTGCCCTCCCACCACAGGAGCAGGACTGCAGCTATTGCAGGAGAGGCAGGAGCAGGCCGGTTTTGACCCACCCCTATGAAGAAAAGGGCTCTGGTTGGCTTCATACAGTTTCTGTATGTTAGTAAAACACAGGTCTTACAGGTCAAAAAGCTCCGGTTCGGGTACCACAGCCCGGCTGTACCTCAGCTCATACCACCACCGCAGAGTATCACCACACGCTGCTCACCAGCCCCATTCTGGGGCCGTGGAAAGAAAAACATTCAAAGCTTGAAATCCGCATGAAACGTGCCCCCTCTTCGAGAGCATCCCTCCCTCCCTTCCACCCAACAGGCACAGACACAAAGAGCTGCCTCCTCCCCTCCCCACGGGCCGTTACTCAGAGCCCAGCGCGTTGTCAGGCACCTTTCTGCGGTTAGAGGTAGACGAGGCCAGCACCTACATTTAGAACACGTACGGCATCACCTCCCCCGGACCCCAGTCCCCCTGCATCCCTGGACCCCACGCTGCCTGTCAAACCTGCATCCCCCAAACTCCGGCGCGAAGAGCGATGCTCCAGCAGCTTCAGGTTGAAGCCACAAACTGCTCACCGAGGGCTAGAAGAGGACAGGCGATGCCCAGAAGGGGACAGGAGATACCCATGCCACCAGCCAGCACCAGGGACATTCCCCACAGCTTCACAGGGCACGGCTTTCCACCAAGCACCCAGAGGGGGGATGCAGGAGCTCAGCTGGAGCGAGGAGAGGGATTCCTAAGGAATTTTCGGATCATTTGGCAGCTGGAAGTGTCTGTTCAGGAAGCATGGGGTGAGCGGGGACAGCAGAGGTGCCACCAACCGGCAGGGACCCATCAAGGCAGGAGGAGGTTTTGGCCCCACAAGCAAGATCTGCTCCCTGGGTGCACAGAGGGCAGCTTGACCATTAGAAAGAGGGGTCTTGGTCCATAACCAAGCCCAGGAGCTGGCAGCCTTCAGAGCCGGTGAGGTTTGCTTCTCACAAGGCAGAGCCACTCTAGGGGAGCTCGCAAAGCGATCAGGGCAGGGGCTGGTCTGCGCATGCAGGAGCGGGGCAGTTTGTGCCTGCCGTATCTTTCAGTCAGGAGAAGACATGGGCTATCCAGGACCAAAGCAAAGCCTGGCCAGAGCTGCCGTTTGGCCAGCCAGAGGAGGTGGAGAACAGCCCCAAAGTCCTGGACGACAACCCACAGCAGGGCGAAGCCATGGGCAGAACGAAGGACAGGATGAGGCCCGAACGCCCTCCTTCTCCCCAGCCCAGCAGGCTGGAGTCCACATCCCATCTCCACACACATGGCCATGCCTGGTCTAACCCCACTGCCCACACCCCCAGCCCACGAAGCAACCCTTTCAAGGGCACAGCACCCTCCGGCTCCCCGGGACCACGCTCAGGCTGACCACAGACACAACTCACAGCAGAAACATGCCGGTGAGCACCAGGGTGAGCCACCCATCACCACAAGACCACCAGCATCTCCCGGGGCTGGCAGGAAAAGCATCACACCCAGAGCCAAGGGTGCGCACGGATCGTTAGAGCTGACAGCACGTAATTACCACATTAATTAATGACCGGCACTGGAAGGTGGCCCTGTAATGCATTTCTTCAGGAGGTACAAGGCACCCTGCTCCCTGCCTGGACCACACTCCTCTCCCAAAGCCCCGCCAGCTCTCGGTCACCCACCTGCCCCCACACCGAGGCCATGGGGTTTGCAAACCCAGCCACCCCCACGGCAGCCCCCCTGCAAAGCGGGGGAGTGGGCAGGAGCCA
Organism: Bucorvus abyssinicus; assembly: GCA_009769605.1. Classification (NCBI taxonomy): domain Eukaryota; kingdom Metazoa; phylum Chordata; class Aves; order Bucerotiformes; family Bucorvidae; genus Bucorvus; species Bucorvus abyssinicus. Next base: position 2,576,031 of record CM020034.1, on the reverse strand, counting down.
CGGCTGCAGGGGAAACTGAGGCAGGGGAGGTGCCGAAGTCGGGCTCCTCTGCCAGGAGGACAGGTCTTAGAGTACCACTGCGCACGCACAACATCTTCTCTCTCCTGAGGACACAAGAATCTTCTTTTCCTGGGAAAACACAGCAAAGAGGCCTCTGAGAGGTTTGATATCCCCCCCCGCAGGGACAACCCCCTCCTCATTCTTTGCCATCCCACTCCCAGCACCCCGCTGCCATGGCCACCTCTAACAGAGGAAAAAAAAAGCAATTCCCACTGAAAACATCTGGGACGGGGTGAGGGGAGCGGGATGACATTCCCGGTGCTCTGCTACAGCGACGGGTGCGCAGCAGCCCCCCGGGGAGGCTTGATCCTGCCCCCACCAAACTGGGGGGGGTGTGGGCAGCATAAACCCCAAGGGGCTCCCCCGGCATTGTCAGAGGACTAAAACAAATCCATGTATGTGTATATCTTTATATATACAGCATATAAATATATATACACACACATACCGTATATACACGCACAGGCACACCTAGAGTTCTCCGTATATAAATAAATATATGTCGGTGGGAGACAGGATACATTCGGCAGCACTGAGCCCACCCCCCCACCCCCGCCCCAGTGCAAACCAGTTGGCTTTGGTTTTGCCCCTGCCTGGCAGAGAGGGCCACTCTGGTTTGCCTGGTGCACCCCGACCCCTCGTCCCCTCCTTGCCCCTTTTCCAGGCTGGATGAGACCCTCAGGGAGGGAAATTCAAAGCCACAGCAGCACGAGCCCGAGCGGCAGAGTGAAGGGGGCCTTTGGGATCCCCTCACTGGGACTCTCGGGGGCAGGGAGCGGGGGCTCTCACTTGCCCCCCAGCACACACGCCCGGCCGGGCCACTCCGCCACCCAAATGCTTCTCTGTGCAGAAAAAAAAAGTGATAGTAATAAATGAAATTCGACAGATTTTAATTTTTTTTTTGCACAAAGACTTTTTTTTTTTTTCTCTCTTTCGGCGTTTTTTTTTTTCCCCCTCCGTTCCGGTCGGTTTGGTTTTCTCCTTTTCCCCTGCATTTGGTTTTGGTTTTGGTTTTGTTTCATTCCCAGGCGTGGCGAAGAGCATGCATTGGAGAGGGTGGTGGGGCGAGGCGGGGAGCCGAGATGGGGCGGGGTGGGGTGCAGCTTCTAGCACTTGTCGTCTTCCTCGGTGTCGCTGAGCACGTCGATGCTGGCCCCGCACATCATGCCCTGCCCTGCCCCTCGCCTCCGCCGCCGGTAGTGCCCATTGGGCATCTGCCAGCTGTGCCGCAGCGGCGGGGCCGAGCCGATGGTGTTGGAGCGGCCGAGGCTGGTGGCGACGGCCGCCTCGAAGGTGAGCGTCTCCTCCTCACCGCAGTCTGAGGCGTGCGAGTCGTCGTGCAGGGCCAGGTAGGGCTCCGAGATGTAGCGTTGCGGGGTGGACGGCCGGCTCTGCTTCCCCGCTGGGGAGCTGGAAGACTCGGTCAGGCCGGCGGCGTTGGGCTCCAGGGTGGAGGATAGGAGTGGGGAACCCCCCTCGCTCTCCTCGGCGGGCGGCGAGGCGTCTCCGGCGTGCCGCAGCATGGAGGCGTAGGACAGGAGGGGACGCGGTTTGGGGGGCACCGGCGGGAGCTGGCGGCGGCCTCGCCGGGGGGTGCTGGTGTCCGAGATGGAGGGGATGGAGCTTTCGCTCAGGGAGCCCGTTCCCTGCAACGCATCAAGACACGCTGGGGAATACAGGGGTGACGGGCAGGGCGTGCACCCGTTCCCCCCGACCCTGAGCCTGGACTCCCCGGAGCATCCTCCCACTTGGATGAGGCCCTGCTGTGCCCTGGCCTGTCCATCCCTGCCTTGGGGTCTGCTCTAGGGATGAGGATGGTGTCTGCTTTTGGTGATCGAACGTAAAAAGCACCCACAAACCCGCTGTGGGAAGAGCTAACGGCTCGCCAGCTGCTGGTCTATACAGGCAGCATCTCCCTGGGCTTCAAGCACTGGCATCTCCAGCTGGGACACCTCAACCTTGGCAGGAAGCAGATGCCACAGTGGTGAGAAGATCAGTGTGGACATCCATCCCTCTCCCCAGATGCTCTGCAGCCCCACCCTGCTCAGCACACAGGGGACACAGGGATGCCACCAAAGGGAGGAGAGATGCTGCAGAGCTCCCCGAGTTGAGCCTTCTCTTCGTGGTTTTGATAAGGAGCCCTTCCTACTCCTGTCTTTGCGCTGAGGAAAGGGTTTTTTGTCACCCACCTGTCTGTTGGGTGTCTGCGACCTGCCCTCGCTGGGGGATCGGGACTCGCGCCGCCGCTCTGGCGACTCGTTGTGCGCCTGGGGACTCCTCTCCTCCGAGTTGCAGCGGGAGATATCAGGGGACAGCAAGTGCTTGCGCTCTTTGGATCTGCCTCGCTCTCTGCCGCCTGAGCGATGCCCATCGGACCGGTGGCCTGCAGGACATCCCTGTCAGTCCCTACCAGTCCCCCCCCAGAAGCGTGGGACACAGCTTGGGGTGTTTTTTGGCATTGCTGTGGGCCGGGGCCATCCGCCTTTGCTCACCCGAGTCAGCGTTGAGGCGCCGGGCGGAGAGCTGGAGCGAGGAGTGGTAGCTGCGCCGGCGGGACTTGTAGGTGTTGTCGCTGCTGCGCTCCATGGAGAACTCATCCAGCCAGGAGCTGTTGGTGCGCTTGTCCCGGATGGTGGAAAACGATCGCCGCATCGAGCTCGTGTCCGTCACCACCTGCGAGCAACCCCGGCCAGCCGGGGAGGGTGTTAGCACTGGGGAGGGCTTGGGGACAGGGGTCGAGCAATTACCAGTTCACCCACCATCACTGGCGCAGCAGCCACCAGGGTGGGGAGATTCAGAGCAGGGGGGTGGCCAGCCCAAGCACAGGCCCCCCAAATAATCTCTGCACAAATAGGAGGCAGGCGGAAAGTGGGGTTTAGTGTTTGTGCCCAGGGGCAAAGCCAGTGGCTGTGATTCAAGCCAAGGCACCGTGTGACAGGGGAGCCCCAGGCATGGGGACACAGGGGGTACCGGGCCATTGCCCCCCAGGCTGTCTCAGCATCCCTCCCCGCCTTGAAAACAGGACCGAGTGGAGCAATCAGAGATATCGAAGAAGAAATCATTGAGAGGGGGGATCCTGCAGTGCCCCTCTCTTGGTGTTCATTTTCCTGTGGCAGCACTGGTCCTTCTTGGTCCTCCTTTACTCCCACATCCCCTTCCCCTGCACTCATTCCCTCTCTCCCCACTCATGCTGTTGTTTTACCATCCCTTTCCTTCCCTTTCTTCCTTCCATGTTTCTCCTTTCTACCTTCTCCCCTCCTAGCGAGTGTCCTCCCATGTTTTGTGGAAAACATCACCTCCTATATTTTCCTTTGCCTTATTCTAGATGCTTTTTGCCTCTGTAGCCTCAAGCCATTCTCCCTGTCTCCTCTCCTCACATGTACCCTTTCTTGGTCCCGTTCCCTCCATCTGATCATCTCCACTGCCAAATGGTCAATAAAGCCCAGAAGACAAAGCCTCCCTTCCTCCTCACATCCCCCCAAAGTGACACGACAAGTCACACCAGCACTGACACCAGGACCTCTGCAGGAAAGGAGACCCAGAGACCTCACAGCAAAACCGAACCCCGTAAGAGTGGCTGTGTCTTGGTGGAGGCTGAATACAAGACAGAACAACAGAGAAACCAGGAAGACAAACGAGAAGGTGAGATGTGGCCTGGGTTCCCCTGGACAGACGGAGAAACACGTGCGTTGGGACAACAGGAAAGGAAGGAAGAGGTGTTTCATCACCTGGGAGATCATCTGACAGCCGGGCTGGGACTCCTTGAACCTCGTCCAGCACTCAGGGCTGGAGGAAACGAGGGGTGTCCCACTGTGTGGAGACCCCATGACCTCCTGGTGTGGCCCTAACTCCACTGTGGACCTCCCACATGATCCAGGAGATTGATTGCCCTGGCTTCTCTGTCCCCCACGTAGAGGAACAGCAGCTCTCCTACTTGTGCAGCACCCCAAAGATGGTGAGATGCTCTGACACCGGGGTGCTGGGGAAGCCGTGGGGCTTGTGGGACTTGCTCAGCACAGAGAGAAGCCCCAGCGTTACCTGGAAGGCTTTGCTTGGACCCGGCACCCCTGGGGGCTTTGCTTGGTTTTACCTGGGGATCCACAGTGAGACGAGGCATGGAGGAGGCCCTCCCAGAGACAGCGTGGTCCTGAGTGTCCACGGGAAGGTAGCTGCCACGGTTAGAGGGCTGCACTCTTTGAAACTCCCTAACCTCTGGCTCCTGGAAATAAACACACAGCCAAGCTCTTGGGATGAGGTTGGAGCAGGGCAGCGCGCTGCTTCTGCCCCCTTCGCAGGGCACAGCCCTGCTCGCTCTACCGAATGGGCCAAAAGGGAGTCTGAGATTTATCACCCAGCGCATCGCCACTGAAAAATAATCTCCAGTTCACAGTCCATTGCGGGTGAGCCCAGATGTGGTGCTTCAGGCTTGCCTGATGGCCAAATCACATCGCACCTCTTCGATGGCTGTGGAAACCCTGCCTGGACCTGGTGCTGCCCCGACTGCCCGGGCTTTAAGTCCTCCTCCTTTTGCCAGAAGGGGACAGACGTATGGGATTTTCTCTCTGACCCTGCTTTAAAGGCTCTCTGGCCGCATCCCATCAAAACATAGAACGCCGCCCGTGGCACCTTTGCGCTTGGGTTAATTCCCAGTTTAGGGAACTCTTCTGTTCAGGATCTGGTGTCAAGGAGATGGGCACTGAGGACATCTGCCAGAAGGTGACTTTATGGGCAGGGGGGAGTCTCATCCGGACACCCGCCTGTGCGGTACACAGCTCACACGGGGACATGGAGCGGGCTGGAGATGCACAGTGGTACAACGCTGCACCCGACACAGCGTCGGGGTGGTGCGCGAATGCACACACACAGACATGGAGAGGAATAGGGAGATATGTATATATATCATATACACAGACAGACAGACGGACACCGCTGCTGCCGGCCGGCTGGTGCGTGAGGCCGGAGGGGCGTGCTCCCATCGGAGACAGTTTGACAGCTTGGTGTGGGATCGGGGACACCAGCACTGACAACAAAATGAAGACAAATCCAAAAACATCAGATACCATCACTCAGCACGGGGTAACCCACTGAAACGAGCGCTCAGTGGCAAAAAAGAGCAGCCTGTGAAGAGAAGGATAATTTACTGCAGTTCCTTGGACCCCCATCACAGCTCTCGCCCCAAAAGCATTTGCTGCTGCTGCCTGGCCCCACTGGCCAGGGCTGGTCTAGGGATGGTTGCGTCCCCAGCGCCTGCAGAGAGCCCCAGCTGGGGGAGACCTGGGGACGTTTGTCCCCTGCTTCGGATCTGTGCATGACCCAGCAGCCGTGCTCGCTGCCTCGGGGGCAGGGAGCAGCGTTTCACTGCCATGCCACAGCCCCACACCTCCCCATGCCCACCAGCATCCTCACTGGGACCGCAGGCAAGCCCTCGCCAGGCAGTGCGTGACTTTACCAGAGACTGGTGCTCCTGGAACTGCCCGTGGGATGGATCCATGCAGGCCAGCTGAAAGATCTCCTGTGGCGAGAGCGGGCTCAGCGAGGGGAACCCACTTCGGCTGCTCCTGCAAAGAGTCCAGCTTCAGGGAGGCCACAAGCCAGGTGCTGCCATCGCTGGGCATCGCCTCTCCAGCGTCTCAGAGCTGGGCAGCTCCTGTGCTTGCCCCCCAGGCTGTTGAGACCCCCAGGACAAACATCATGTTCCTTGGAGAGTTGAAGTGGTGTCCAGGCAGGTGCCCCAGGTCCTGTGACAGCAGCAAGGACATCCCAAGCACAGTGCCAGCAACTCACACCATCTCATTCCCATCAGCCAGGGTGCTGGGATCCCCAGCACCACCCAGAGACCCACTGCTCAATTGCCTTCGAGGTTCAGGTCCATCCCAGACCCTCCTAGGTAAGAGCATTGGGATGGTCCTGCAAGAAGAGTCTGTGCAGACACCTGGCCATCCCCCTTAGCCACCTCTGCTGCTGTTGGTGATGCTGACACAAACCAGCTACCTGGAATCCTGCAAAAGCTTTGTGTTGGGAACTTTCTGCCCCGGGCTGGGTTTTCCCTGCTCTCGGCAGCTCTGTGCATCCCAGTGCCAGCTCCAGAGAATAAAACGAGGGCTGCAGGAACAGAAAAGCGACAGGGCTACCTCCCTTCTTCTCCGGGCAATACTCACAGGCCTGAGAGGGTGTCTTGCTGGAGGTAAGGCAGAGCCTTCGCGTTTGAGATGATTTCCTGCGGCAAGGAGGATGGCTCCATGCGCTGGAACATGGGGGCGTTTTTCTGTATTGAGGAAAGGAAGAAGCTGAGTCTGTAGGCAACGCAGATGAACGTCCAAGTGCTTCACCAACCAAGCCTCCACCATCTGGGAAGGTGATGGTGTTTTCATGTTCGCTGTTGAGTACGGAGGATGCACGTACACGTGCCTTGTAGACGTCAAACCCCAACCTGTACCACCATCGCCATCCCTCAGCTGCATCCCAGGCAGCTGGCTGCACGTTGGGTTGGGATGCAGCAGGAAGAAGTGAGGGTGCTCTGAACATCCCCACCACGTGCCCTTGCTGAGCCTCACCTGCTCCTCCAGCTGCTGCCGCTGCTTCTTCGCTTTGCTCTGCTTGTAGTAATCCATGATCATCATGGCTGCATATATTTTGCCAACAGTCAGGTCAGAAGCTGAGAGCATAAGAGGGAACAAAGTGGGGACACTCGTGTGTTAACCGGCACAGATCTTGGGACGAGCTGTGCTGTGGCATACCCTGGAGACCCTCAAAGTCTGCTCACAGCTTCAAAAGAGAGATGAACTCCCAGTCATTCCACGTGGAGATAAAATGGATGGAGTTAGCTTGAAAGCATCACCATAAACCGTCAAGACACACATCATCATATAATCGCACGTAACAGAGCAAGTGATGCTCAGCCTCTTGCCCTTACATGCTCCAGAGATGATTTACAGGAGACTCTGGGTTTGCCCACTGCAAACTGGGCATTTTTCAAGGGGGTTCCCAAGAAGCCAGGCAGAGCAAGGCAGAAGCCAACCTGTAGCAACAGAAACCCTTTTCCCTCTTCTCCTCGAGCTGGGGAGGGGTCTGACCAACCCCATCTCCCTTTGGGAAGAAGCTGCTACAGGTATGATGGAAACTTGGCAGCAATGACAGCCCGCCCCAGAGACTCACTTTTTGGCATGGGTACCAACAGGTCGAGCATCTTCTGGGACAGGTGAGGCCAAATGGTCAGGATCTCCTTCTGAAGCTCGGAGTCTAACTGCTGCCAATCTGCACCACCTTGAACAGAAGGGGGGAAAAAATGGCCCATGTGCATCAAGACCTGCTACCAGGGTCCAACTAAAAACACCCCTTTCTCACCTTGAAGTTCTCAAGCAGCAACCAGCTCTGTCTGGGCTGGGAGGGCCACCTCGCATCAGCAAGCCTGGTCTCCCGCTCTCGCAGGGAAACTTTCCTACCATCCCTTCCATATGTGCCTCCATTTCCCCATCCCCTGCCCTCCCACTCAAAGCTGCCATCTTCAAGCTTGCCTTGGGTCCGTCTCTGCAGCTCCAATCCTACTGCAGCCCACACACACCTGCTGCTGCCCCACTTTCTCTTTTCTGGTGAGCGGATCATGTGCTGGTGAAAGAGCAGCTCCACTTGGCTGAAGACTTTTAAATACTTGGTGACGCTGTGCAAGGAGGACAGAGCTCTCTGGCCAGTGGTGAAGGGGTTTGCTGAGCTTGGGAAAGCTCAGGCTCAAAGGGAGCTGTCAACACGTGCCAAATGGAGACACCTGAGCCCAGGACAATTCTGCTGAGCCATAGGAGTCCCAGGTTCTAATCTCTCCTTTATCTAGAGGGGCTTGAACCCATTGTTTCCATATGCAAGAAGGTGCCTGAGCACTGGGCTTTTGCTGGTATCTTGTCCCGGGTTGTGTTTTCTTCCAACAGCCGAGCCGTTCCCAGGGGATGTTTTATTGAAAATGGCATGTGTCTGCAGAAAGCTTTTGATCTGATGAATCATAGTGTTTCCAGCAACAGCAACAAAGCAGGTTTCCCTGCTCTGAACATTTTGTCTTCCCTGAGAGAGAGATTCCTGTTCCTCAGCCTTAGGAAGCCCAGCACTTGTGACCTTTTCCCTCCTCGGTTTGATTTTGTACATGGGAGGAAGGGGAATTCTTTCTCTCCTCTTTACACAGTGGGCATCAAGCTATTTCTGCTCTGTAGAAGCAGCTTCTAGTAGAAAAGTGGCCACTTCTTCCCTAAAGAAACAACTTTTTTTCTGGAGAGTGGCAGAAATTTGCCTGTTCAAGGTAATCACTTCCATCCACATGCCAGGTTCTGGCGCAGCCAACCCCTGTTTGGCCACAATGTCCTCAGCCTGCCCAAAGGTTGAGTGCTGGTCACACTGAAGCCCTCATGGCTTTGTCTCCTCTCCACCCCGCTGACCTCACCTTTGGCAATTTTGATGTCCAAGGCCGTGCGTATCAGCGCCATCAGGGTGGAGGTGAAATGGACCGTCATGTCCTCGGCTACGGGCATGTTCATCAGCACCAGTCTCTGCGCAAGAGAGAGAAGAAAACAGCGGACGGAAAACAATATCGAAAAACACATCGACCAGGCTGGAGGAAAAGAAATTAAACATTAAACAAAAGGGGAAAAAAAATAAAAATTAAAAAATAAAAAGCAACAAAGTGTCAAAACAGCACAGCCAAAAAAGAAGGGCAAGGATCACCCCACCACCCGTCCCCGGCTCCTTCCACCCCAGGACACCGGCTCACTGCCTTCCAGGGCTCCTCCTGCGCCCCAGGAACGGCCCCTGAGCCCCCCTCCCCGCTGTACCGGGGCTGCCACAGCACCTCCCAGCACTTTTGGGAAGACACGCCTGATCCATTAGGGATGCGGGCGTGGGAAATGCTCAGAAAGGGGAGAGGGGGCTCAGGTTTCCATTCCCGGGTGGTTTGGCTTTCCAGCTCTCAACCCTTCCCACCTGGGGCAGGGGAGAGGAGGGTCCCTAACCTCCAGGGACTTCGGATCGGCTGGATTCCTCTAGCATGCTACATCCTGGCGCTCCCTTTTTGCGTCTTTCAGAGATTAAGTTTGCCAGCACATGCACAGGGTCCAAATTATCCAGGGGTGGGGAAGGGAAGGAGGGGTAGAAAAAGTGCAGAAGGAAAGAGAGGAGGGCAACCAAGGCAGGTTAGACACGCCATGCTCCTTCCCCACCCTGGGCAGGCGGGGTGCAAACCGAAGTGGCCAGATCCACTTTCCAGAGAGTATATTTTGCTTTGTGAATACCTTGGGTCATCCCTTCCCTGCCCATTCCTTTTCACCCAGCTTCTCATGTCCTTTCCCTGCCTTCAAGCCTCCCTTTTTCTCCTGCAAGAGTGTAGTGGGGGATGTATGCGTGTGTGAACAAACACGTGAGAGCTGAAAAGCGTGGCACCACATTTGCAAGTGTGCAGGAATCCCCCCTTCACTAGCCCCTAGTGCTGCTGTAGGGGCTGCAGGCAGCAGCCTGTGGCCAAGAAAAGCTTCAGTTTCCTCCCGACCCGGGCTCTGTAGCTCTGGGTCTTGTCCTAGCAGCTGCTGCCCTCAGCAAAGCCATGCAGCTCCCACCTCGCATCCTTCAGGGCTTCCTGTGCTCCTGCTCCGTGCCTACGCAGCCAGGAGCACGCTGTGCCTGTGCTGTAAGCTGGCTGCCAGCCACCGCCCCAGGAGGAACAAGGGGCTAAACCTCAAGAGGCTCCTTTTGAAGGCACCTAGCTTTGCCTTGCATGTGCCATCCTTGGGACAGCTCGTGCCGATGCCCCTGGCTCCTCACGCTCTGCAGAGCCCCTCCTGCGGGATATGTCCTTGCTGCCCACCTGCTTCTCATCACCATGGGCTTTAGCCCTGTTTCTGCACTGGTTGCGACAAGGCTGGTTCCAAGCCCAGGGGCAGAGCTGGGCTCAGTGAGCTCCTAAGGACATCTCACTCTCCTAACTGTGCTATGGGGTTGCTCCTTGCCTCATCTTCTCCAACCCACCCACTTCCACACTACTGCTGATCCTGCCCCTCCTCTTCCACCAGGGTCTTCCACGCCAGAACTCCCAGGGCTTGCGAGTGACCGTGGCAGCATCACATATGTGGGCAATGGAGACCAGCCAACATGGCCAGGACTCTTCTGAGCACACCAGGCTCTCCAGGAGCGAGCTCAACACATGCTGGATGCCCCCAGCACCTCCCCGGCTCCCCACAGCCCCACCTCCCGCAGGTCCCTCGAGCCCCGGCTCCTGCTTGGCTCTAGCCCCCGTAGAAGGAAGGGTTGATCTACCTTATAGGCCACTTTGGAAGGACATCTCTTGCCGAGGCCTAGCGGTGGTGACATAAGAGTCAGCATTTCATACATCTCAGTGTAATGGATTCGGCCACTGCTCATGAAGGGGGAAGGGGAGGGAGGGAGATGCAGAGAGAGAGGAGGCATTCCCAGAGAGCGGAAAAACGTACAAACAAAAATAGTACAGGAAAACAGGAGAGAAAAAAACAAACGGACAAACAGGGAAAGAATAGGAAACCCGTTAATCAAGGCAAATCATACATGAGAGACTGTCCTGATGTGGATTTATAGCACTGCTCACACAGACCCAGGAATGCTGGCAGAAAGCAACTCACCCCTCTCCTCTCTGCTGCTGGCCTCCAGCGCCTGTCTCACTAGCAGCCTGCGAGTCCTCCTCTGCTCTCAACCCCTTTCCTAAAGCCCTCCAGCAGCCCCCAACTTGTCCCACGGGTTCCAGGGCTGTGTGCGAGTGGTATAAATCAGATACACGGCACTCGAGCCATGGGTTATTTGAGGTAACGGTGGTTTGCACCACAGCGCTCTGTGGCCTCCGTAGCGTCTTCCCTCCCGGGGGGGGACCTGGGTTTTGCTTTACATCGCCACCTAACCCATAGCCGGAAGGCTGTGTATCCCCAGCTCATAAGGTCTATGCAATTGGGAGGCAGCATCTTGCATAGAAGGCAGTGGGCCAGGGTCACTTGTCAAAGGAAGATGCCCAGTTGCTTCCGTCTGGCTCTGCGGATGGACCACTTTCCCACCATGCACCAGTGCAAAAAGGCATGCTGAATCGGCTGAAAAAACAAAACCGGGAGGAAAAGTTGTACATGCCATGCTCCCGCCCTGGCTCTCTCCCACATGCGGCTGCAAGTTCCACCAGGTTGGAGTTTAAAGAGTCTCAGCAGAGGCAGCTGTTTGGGCCTTCCAACATTGGGGTTCATTTGGGTTTCCCAAGGGAGGCAGCTAGGATGGACCCCCACCTCGCATTCCTCTGCTCCGTAAGGACCTGCCTAGGATTGCTGTAGCGAGGAACGCTGCCAAAAATGGGCCACCCGATGATGCCTCGAGCCTTCTGCCAGGCTGAGATAGTTGGGCTGTGTCTCCCTCTCTATGCGCTTCCAGAAGGACTGTCAAGTACATCTCCCAGGGTTCCTGGGTTCAGCCACCTCTTCTTCCCCTCGTGCCAGGCTTCTGTCCTGCACTGCAACGCTCAGGATGGATAATGGGCAAGGGCAACCTCACAACAGCAAAGGCATCGACCCTTACGGCTGGGCTGGGAGGATGCTGCTGGATAGGAACCCATCTCAGCTGAGGTGGCCTAGGAGAGAGGGCACTGCCGAAAAATTAAGCACTCCCCGCAGGATCTTGGCCTCTTCCCTACCCATGTGCTCAGAGCAGTGTGGAAAGGGGAAAAGAAAATATCTCCTCTTCTCAGGGGGTAGACCCCTGGCCAAAGAGGCCCCCACCAAGATAAGTCCTGACATATGAGATGTGAACTAGAGATGGTGACAACCTGCAATGGGAGCTGTTTCGGGTTCAGGCACAGAACGGACTGGTCAAGCTGTTCCCTTTGAGACCTGACACACCTAAACAGGTTGGAAAGACGATTGATAACAACACTGGAGACTATTAAGTGGGATGATCAAGAGGAAACATCCAGGTCCAGAAGCCCTTAAGCAGTGTCTTGGCAGAGCTGGATGTGCACTGACTTGAGGTGTCTGAAGGGGAGAAGACGACTTCAAGATTTTCATGCGTGGACTTTGTGCAAAAAGGAAGCAAGACAGCGATCTGCTACCCACCCTTCCAGGCAGGGGGGATTTTAGCACACCCAGCACACATCAGACACCATCCTTCACACAGTGAGGGAGGATGAGTTTGCAGCAGTAACCAAGAGCGAGAACTGTGCTGGCCTCATGGACGGGCTGCACACTTTGCTGCTTCTCAGAGCAGAGATCTCAAAGCGTTTAGAACAGCCCAGCAGTGCCCAGAAACCAGATCCCCATGGAGTGAAGCACTGGCAGGCACGTGGAATGATATCCATCTGAACAGGATGGCTCCCAAGAGCTGGTCCAAGCACCGGCGCACCCTTGATGGAAGAGCTGGCCATCTGTCCTGTGACTGGACGGAGATGTGCCCTGCGGCTACGGCACAGAGTGGCCTGTAAAACTGCCAAGCCATAATGGCCTGGTGTTCTGAGAGAGCCCTGTGACTGATGGAAGAGGAAATCTAGGGGACATCTGTCCTCCTGCAGTTAAGAAATAAGTACCGTGTCCTACCAGGCTGTTAGGAACAGAGCACCAGAACACAAGTGATGCGAGAGCAGGTTCAGGAATAGGAGATGTCCACAGGGACATGAATGTCTGCAGAGCATTTGCCTGACCCATGACCATCTCAAGGGCTACTTCTGGGTGTAAAGGTGATGCCCATCTCCTTGGCTCACTTTTGCACGACTGCTAGAAGCAGGGAGGGTGAAGAAAGGCAGAGATAATCCCAAGGAGTAGAGCTGGCTGGGGCCATGGTGGCAAGCTGCAACAACCATGTGGGTTTTCTTTCTTCATCAGCTGCTTTTTGGGAATTGTTCCAGGGCAGTAGGAATCCCTGAAAATCTCTCATGCTCTTGAAAGACCTCATGCACAGGGAGGAGGAGACTGAGTTGACAGAATGAAGAGATGGGGATGGTCTCCCTCACACAACAGCAGAAGCTGGTCTCGCTCTCTCTGCTTCCACCTCCCCTTGAGTTTATCCATCTTCACTGTCCACCCCTCACAGAGTCAGCAGAAAGCCCAGGCTGCTGCAGAGCTCCCTCTTTCCACAAAGCATTGCAGGTACCCTTCCGAGCACCAGGTGATCCAGCTTAGGAGAGCAGCGTTCACCAGTGAAGCCCTGATGTCAATCAAGAAAGACTAGAAATTCCTCCTGAAGGTGTCTTCTGTCTGCAGGGACCTCAGCAAAGCCGCCATCCTTTGCCAGGGATGCAACAAAGAAGAGTGGAAAGACTGCAAGGAGCTGCTCCTTGAACAGATGAGCCATCTGAGATTCTTGCAAGGAATCTATCCCTAAATACCTCTTCATAGATGAAATGACTGAGCATCCAGGCCTTGGCTTGCTTGCTCTGCTTTACTTCTGGGAGTCTACTTCAAGATTTCAAATGTGGGCATCATCCCCGCGACCAGCTGTGGAGGGTGACAGAGCGGTTCCAGGGATGCAAAACCAAGATCAAGGGCCAGGAAAGTTTGAGCTTCCCCTTTAAATCTCCTCAGATGCTGTGAGGGACGCAAAGGGAAGAACAAGCTCTGCGCTTCATCCTCACATGCCATGAACACAGACATAGTCATCGTGGCACTTCCAAGAAAGCATCAGGTGCAGGATTTTGCTCAACTGACACCCAAAAATAAAATTTAAAAAAACCCGTGCAAGTCAGAGAGACACAAGGAGGCCAAACTGTGTTGTTTACTCATGGCCAGCGGCCAGGAGCTTGGCTCAAGCAGAGGAAGAGTAGCTGTTGAGTTCCAGAGATGTGCCCAGGAGTCACTACCTCCCCAGCAGATCTGGCAGGCCAAGGGCAAGACTAGCAAGAGTCCTGCTCCCCAGAGACATGGTCGTGTGTCCTTCAAGTGCCATACTTGAGAAAGAGTCTGTTGGGCACAGTATGGCATCTCCCAAGGATAGGCGTCACCCTGCTCTCTCCATCCTTCCCCTAGTCCTCACTCTCCAAAACAACAATAAAGTCCTCAACGTCCTCCTGCATTCACTTCCCCCATTCCCGCCCCAGGAGCAAACCGCATCTAAGCCCGCAAAAAACCTGCTCCCATATGAGGTCACTTTGAGAAGCCAAGCAGGGATGGTGGCGTTTGGCCCAGCGCTCTCCAGGGGCTCTCTGCACCGATGGAGCCAGGCGGGGAGCTGGCTGGGGGACACAATTTGTCAAAACCCACCCCGGAGGCTCTGAGCCCCCCCTGGCCCCACTCATGCCTCCCCTTGAGGGGGACAGCTGCTGGCTCTGGGAGGCCATGGACCTCTTTAAACTCGAAGGAAAGCAACGTCAGGGTTCCCTCGGGAGGCGCAGTGGCGGTGGAGCGGGGTGGGGAAGGAAGGGTGGATGGTGCGTCCCGTGGCCAGGTTGTGGCGGAGGACTGGGAGGCAAACCTTGCACGCCACCCTGTAGGGGCAGTTCTCTCCTAGGCCCAGAGGAGGCGAGATCACCCGTACTAATTTGTACATATCCTTATACGAGATCCTGCCGCTGCAAAGGAAGCACAGGTGGGTTAATAGGACACTGAGAGGGTGGAGGGGAGCATGGAGAGCTTAACCGGGGGATGCTGGGGCCATCTGTGGGGCAAGACCCCCAGGGTGCATGGCTCTTCTCCTTCTGGGTCTGTCAGACCCGGAGAGGGGAGAGCCGTGAGCATCACCTACTGCATTCTCCACCATGAGTCAGCTCATACCTCCTCACACTGACCCACCTTGACCCTGAAGAAGGTCAGTTTTGGCGGTCAACACCACCCCATCACCATTCCTCATCATGTCCCTGGCCTACACCTGGTGGGAGAGGGCTAAGATTTTTAGAGGGGGTGAGCCTGCAGCTTGGTTGGGTTCTAGCCACCACAAGCCCTTTTGATAGAGTTGTGTCCCATCACAGCACCAGAGACCCTGCCCTCACACAGCCAACTCTGTTCCTCACAAGGTCCCGGGGAGGTTGGCAGCTGAATCACTTGTATCTCCAGTATCTGGGGAACCTGAGATAGGGAGCGATAATGTGACCAGCTGGTGATCGGTGGCTGTGGAACTAGCACCTAGGTGTTTTGAGGTCCAGTCCTGTGCTCCGACCATCAGACCACGCTCTGCCAAGGGTACACATTATTAGAAGCAAACCCTCCCTTCCACACACCCCCTCTTGCCCACAGAAGCACATCTCCCCAGACCCAGGTGCAGTCATCGCAGGATACAGCCCGTATCCCTCCTGCACCGGCTGAAATAGGGAAGCAGTCGAGGCGCAGAGCTGGCATAAGAAGGTGAAGGGGCTGTCGGATGCTGAGCTCCACAGTCCAGACCAGAGCCCTTTGGGAAGCAGAACCGTGTGGGGTGGAAGTGCTGAGGTGCAGCGTGCTGCAGCCTCCTGGGCATCATTGGACAAGCTTGGAGGGAAACCACATGAGGAGGCAAAGAACAGCATTACCTGCCCACCCAGCTCCTTTGCCTCTGGTTTCTCCTTGCTCTTCTCCCATCCCCTCTCTATCACTGGCCAGAGCTAACCCAGCCATCTGGGCAAAACACATCCCTGAGCCCCCCTGGTGTTGGGCAGTCTCTTCACAAGACCTTCGTGTGATGGTCCCAGTGTCAGGATGTGGAACTGTTGCCCCCGACTCAGGTGGTGGGACCTGTTCAGATGTACTCACCCATTCCTCACCCAGCAATGCGGCCAGGGCTGTCCCCATGGGCACAGCACCACCAGGCTCCTGCACACATCCCCTAACCGCTGGCTACATATTGCGACAGAAGAGCATGGCTTGCTCAGAAATCAGAGGGGTGCATGGCATCGACAGGACAGCTCAGGCATGCTTATACAGTGACCGTTCTGGAGACCCAGACCACCAACATGGGGAGCGAGAGTGAATGAAGTGCCTGGTGAGAAAAAATCCTTCCCAAAAACCATGGGTGTGATGCCCCACACAGAGCAGCTGGGGGTTTCACTGCTCTCACCTTCTCTCACTTCTCTGGTTGTCCATCAGGACACCTACTCAGCCATGCTGTCCTCTCCCCCTTGCATAAGGCATGTTCACTTGCAAACAAGCAAACCCACCTGCCCACGGGGGCCTTTCACAGCAGCAAAGTGCTGGAGGCAGCCATGCAGGGAGGAACCTGGCCAGCACTGAGCTGCACAGGGCTGGACAGAAATGGTGGAGGAAACTATGCAAGGAGCCGATGATATTAGGCATAAAAAATTATCTTGGCAGGAGCTGGTCTCTTGAGGGGCAGGACATTAGCAGAGGAGGCAAAGAGTCTCCAAAGGGAGAGCGTGAGGCTGCCAAGGACTCTCAAGCTAAGATCGCCCACGCTCCCTAGCACAGCCGTGGTGGGTCATGGCTCCAAAAATGCTGTCCCTGGGCTGCGGGCGGGAGGAAGGGGCCACACAAGATGACCTCATAGTGCCGGGACTGAATAGAAGGCAAACATGCTCCCATTGCTGCTGAGGGCTTCACACTGCCCTAGAGATTCTCCAAGACCATCCTGGGAGGAGTGGCAGAGACCGAGTCCTCCGCAGCAGCAGCGGGAACAGAACCAAAGCCCGGCCACCCAGGGTATGCATGGCCGCTGTGAACCCACCCCATTGCTGGAAGCAAGTTGCTGCCTGCAAATGGGAGCCCTGGTCACTGGGGTCTTCACCAGCTAAGGAATAAGTTCAAGAAACAAAGTCCTCCCTCCTCTAAAGGGGTGAGCGAGCTGGCCAGCACAGGAACACCATACCCCAAACCCACTCCAAACAAGGTCCTCCGCAGGTGACTTGACAGGAGCCCAGCAGACCCCCAGCATCTCCCCACAGCTGGGAGCAAGCCACGCTCAGCCCTGCTCTGACGGGGAGCTGTGGGTGCTGGGGAGCAGGCGATAGAGCTGGTCTCAGTGCAGAGGCACCCAGCTGGTGCATGGGGACAGGGGAGGGGGCTGAGAGGGACCTATCTGCTGTCCAAGGAGAAGAGAAAGAGCAGGAATCTCCAGCGCTCAGGATAAAGACCATGGCAAACTGTGAACATCACCCAAGACGCCTGTGCCACCAGGTGCTGCAGGAACCGGCTGCTGCTCTTGTAATGACCACAGGTGAGAGCAGCCCTTCCCTGACCATCCCAGGCATCGCAGCTGGTAGAACACAGAGATGCCAGTTTAAAACCAGCTCTGAGAGGCTGCTCGGGAGAGAAGGAGCTGGCTACATACCACGCTGCTCTGTCATACTCTGCCCAGATCCGGACAAACTCATCTAGATGGTGAGGTCCCAGGATGGAGGAATCCCGAGTCAGGTATTCAAAATTGTCCATGATGACCGCCACGAACAGGTTGAGCATCTAAGTGAAAGGGAAAAAGGCAGAGAGAAAGGAAAGTGGAGGGAGAGGAAGCAGAGAAGGGAAGAGAGAGAGAGGGAAGGAAGGATACTCATAGGAAGATGATGGAAGATGACCCTATGGCTGGGGTGCAAGTTGGGGGTACTGATAAGGGGCAGCCCCAGGGCTCTTGGGGGGAGGAACTCACCAGGAAAGAGCAGAAGAAGATGAATGAGACGAAGTAAACATAGGCCAGGTCGGTGCCGCAGCGCTCGTTCTCGTTCTGCCCCGATGTCGCTGTCGTGTCTGGCTCGCAGCCTTTGCCCTCCAAGCAGGACAGCATGATCTCCTGCCATGCCTCTCCCGTGGCACTCCTGCACCCAACACAGCCGTGCTCAGCAGCTTGTGGTGGCACAGGATGGAGCCAGGCCAGGATACCCCCAGGAGAATCCTCACAAGAAGCTGTGCAACCCCCTGCCCAAATTAAACATTTCTCCGGTGTACAGGGGAGTGAAGCGCTGGGTTAGCAACCACCGAGCAGGACCCACGTGAGCGCAGCCATGGCAGGGTGTAGCTCCTGGCACACAGGGCCAACTGCCCCCAGCCAGCCAGTCCAAAAAGCTGGGAGACAGATATCCTTTCTGGGGCAAAGTGGGGAAAAAAAAATCTCCTGTGAGCTCCTGTTACCGTGTGTTTGCCCAGCTGTTCTCTAGCACCAAAAGCTGACCTCCACCAAACAGCCTGTGGTGAGAACCTGCCCAGCCTGGTTCCTGGCACGCCTGCACCCAAAAACACTGCCCAAGGAGTTTTCTATGGTTGCTTACCTGAAGAGGAGCATGAGGGAGCCCAGGAAGCTGCGGAAGTTGTTGTGCCGGTTAATGTGGCTTTCCTCATCCAGTTTGATATTGCCGAAAACCTACAGGAGGGAATAAAAAGGACTCAGTTATTCAGGCAAGAGCTCGTTGGCCAGGGAAGCACGTTCTCCTTGGCTCCAGGAACCGATCCTGCGCCAGGTCCATCACCCTCAGTGCAGCCAGCCCCCAAGGCAGCTGATATCCACCCTCTGCACCATCCCCCATGGAAAAGCATCCCAGTGCACAGCCAGCGCACGAAGGAGCTGGTGCCAAGCAGTCGTTGAGGAAGGAGACTCAACTCTCCTCTCCTCGGCAGGGATTTGCAGTGGGCGGCAAAGAGAGGCCAAGCTGCCATGGAAACAGGAGCACAGAGGATCCTGAATCAACAGAGATCAACCACTCTACATCCATCCCTCTTGAGCATGCTGGAGGCACAGGGACGAGCCACACCACTCTGGGTCCTGGTCCTGGAAACTCCTGGGAGCTTTTCCCTTCACGGGGAAACAGTCCGTGATGCTGGGGTCGGGCATAGCAGTGCAAAGAGGGTGGGGAAGGGCTCAGTGAGGGAGGGACAGACCGACCGCTAACCCACCATGGACAGCCGGACAGCTGGGACTCCTATCCCCAGGGCCAAAAGAGGCAACGAAACCCCAAACATGGACAATATCTTAATAACGACCCACAGCCAAGGCCGTGGTAGGACATAATGAATGTTCATAAAGTGCCTCCAAATAGGAAAAATGTGCTGTTATTACTGTTAAATATTTATTCCACTTTCTGTGAACCTAAAAATACACTAACTGCAGAGTATTTTTTTCCCTGTACAGGTTTTTTGGAATGTGTAATTGTAGAATATTTTCTGCCTCCAGCTATTTTGCTCAAATAACGCCCACAGACTTTACTGCTTGGGGATTTGTTCACAATGGTGTTCAGAAAAAAAATAAAATAAATCAAATACTACCACCCAGCAGGGAAGGGGGCTGAGTCAGATGGCGGTTGTTTAGCGCAGAGAACACCTGAAGCCGGTGCCCAGATGTGTAGGACAGAGCGGCCAAAACCAACCACAGACTCTTGGGGTGGGAGAGAGGGGATGGGAAAGACTAAACAGCACCACTGCCAAGCAGCCCAAGCGGGGGGCCGCTGCGCTGCCCGCTGCCTCCCCCAAATCTGCCCATCCTGGCAGCACACATCAGGCAACAGCGCTGGGTACTGTGGCAGCTCCAGATCCTGCACTGGGCAGCTCCAAAGATCCCAAGCGTTGGTCAAAGATGTTTTGTCAGATTTTCAGTGTGGGATTTAGTTATCTCAGATCTGAGCCAGCCCCTTCGCACGTGTGGAGCTGCGGGTTTTAGCTCACGTTCTTCTTATTTACCAGCTGGAGCCTGGAAAGCTCGCATCTTCCCATGCTCTGCAGACCTCCCACCAGCTGGTAGGTCATTGCAGGGCTCTAAGCACAACAGCCCAAGCAGACCATCAGCCCATCCCTTCGCAGAGGGACAAGGAGGATGACAGGCTGCAGGTCTCGCCGCTGCCTGATCCAGCAGTTTGGATGGGAAAGGCAGAAGGCTGCTTCTGCTGAGGCCAGGTCCCTCAGGTGTGAAATCAATCTCTGGGGGCTGCTAGGATGTCGGAGGTCGGGTGTAATTGTTAAATGAAGGGGTGGCAATTTGAAAGCAGCTGCCACACAGGATGCCCAGCAGAGTCCCCAGGGCCACATCTCCAAGGATACAAGCTGTGGAGCTTGACTGAACAAACCCATGGCAGCTCCCCCAGGGCGTGTGGCTCTGCAGATCCCAAACAACCTGTTTCACCCTCAGGACCTTCCTGGAAACCATGACTGAGTGAAGCAACAACAGGCAGGCACAAGGCTAGCTGCTGTGCATGAAGCTGAAGACATGATGGTCCAAGCCTGTCCACACCAGAGGGATGCACCCTGAGATGTCTGTGCTCACCTGCATCCCAATGATCGCGTAGATGAAGAAAAGCATGGCGATCAAGAGGCAGACGTAGGGGAGGGCCTGCAAGAGAAGCAGAGGAGTCATCTCATTTAGCACAGGTCCAGCTCCAGAGGAGTACGAAAAGCACAGTGAGCAGGTAAGCTGTGCCAATCTGTCTCTCCTACAAGCCAACAAGTCAGCAAGACCTTGGGAACAGCCTGCATGTGAGAGCAGCACCCCAGCACCGTGGCCCAGGAGGAAACCATGGCACACGTGACCTACCTTGAAGGACTGCACAAACGTCCAGAGCAGGATGCGGATGGTGTAACCTTGGCGCAGCAGCTTGATGAGTCGAGCAGCCCGGAATAGCTTCAGGAAGCTCATGTTGAAGCTGCTGGTGTTCACCAGCTGGGAGGAGATGAGAGGGTCAGGTCAGAAGGAGGCAGGAGCTCCCCACCCCACAGCGGTACACCCCGCTGCTCCCAGCCCCTGCTTCACCTTGGTGTCCGTCAGGATGATCTCCGTAATGCTGCCAATAACGGTGATGAAGTCAAAGATGTTCCAGGTGTCCCGGAAATAATTCTGCAAAAGGAAGGAGTGAGGGAACATGGATTTGAGTGGGGACAGCAGGCCTGAAGGGCATTGGGCCACGGGCCAAGGCTGCTCATGAACAACGGCGGTGGCAGCAGAGACCTTGCCACCCATTTGTATGCAGCCATGGTCTGAAGCACTGTCCTGTGTCTGAGACGGTGACAGACCTGAGCGTGTCTGCAGTGAGTGGCTTCTCTTGGGAGATGACTCATGAATCCAACAGGCCCTCCTGGTGAACAGGAGCAGGAAAAGCGGCCGCAGCCAGCCCTGCTCAGGCTGCAACAGCTCATCATGCCGAGCCTCACAGCCAAGAGGCTGCTTTGCCCTTCACTTTCTGGGCACCTGGACCCACCTCAGCTCCGTTTTTTTGTGCAGCAGCTGGTGCAAGACCAGTCTTGACCATGGCTGGTGCCACTGGGAACAGGGAGAGTGTCTAGAGACCCTCCTGCTACTGGACGTCATCTCCCAGTATGGGTTAGAAACAGGAAAGAAACTATAAAAGAATAAATCCAACAGTTGCTTATAAGCAGCAAAGAGTAGCTGAAGAAAAGGCAGCCACGGCTTCAGATCTTAAAGGACGTGAGCAATTAGGCAGGGAGGTCTCACTGCTGGTCAGGTCTGATCCAGCTGATATGGCCCAAGAACAGCAATGCACCAGCACCTCATGGCTCCCAGGAACAAGGGACTGCAGCCACTGCATGTTTGCAGCAGCAGTTGGCTTTAGCAGAGCGGCTGCGGAGCACAAACACGGTCCGGCCACCAGACTACCGCAGAAACAAGGCAAAAAGTAAAGAAGCGATGCGGTTTCCCTCACCAGCATCCAGCAGTGGGAAGTTTAATGAGAACCAAAGGAGTGATTCCCACCTAAAAGCAGCTCTCAGGCTGGGGCCCAAAGTACACAGCAACGATCTCACATTATTAACACCTTCCCTCTGTGATCTGTGTGCTGCCGAAGTCCAAATTAACACCCTCATCAAGAACAGGAGCAGCTGCTCACCAGGAAGCCGAAAGCAATGATCTTGAGGACGCACTCCAAGGAGAACACCATGGTGAACGCGATGTTCAGGTACTTCAGGGCCAGCTCATAGGTGTATGGAGCAGAGTAGTACTGATGGAAAGAGAGAGACTTTGCTAGCTAGGAGGGGGGCTGCCAGCCTCTTGGCTGATAACTGTCCCAGGGAAGACCTGCAATGGCCCATGTTCCTTGCCCTGGGTGCCTCAAGACCATCTCCTCCCTTCCCCTCTTCACCCCTCTCCCAGGACAGCTCCCACTCCTTCTAAGAAGGAAGCACAAAGTGAATCCAGACCTTCCTGCAGTAGTTAAGAGGTCCAAATCATTTGGGTCATCTCATTTAGGGAAGACCTAGCCACCAGTTTGGGGCATGTGGCGTTTCAAGTGACTCTGCCATGCTCAGACTCTGTCTCAAAGCATCTTCTAGAAACAACCAAAATACCCTCCGATCCCATCCTGACCAATCCTCCTTCTCCCCACTGCCCCAGGCAGCACAGGCTCACTCTGACCGGCTCACCTTCATCATCAGCACCACGGTGTTCAACGCTATCATAGCCATGATGGTGTACTCGAAGGATGGAGAGACCACAAAGTGCCAGACCCGGTACTGGAAGGTGTGCCGGTTCTGGGGCATGTACCGCGTGAGGGGCTTGGCGCTGATGGCAAAGTCAATACAGGCCCTCTAGAATAAAACAAGGTGCATCAGACCCTGGCCGATGGTAACATGGGGGACAGTGGCTGCCACGCTTCTCTCCTTCATAGGCTGAGCAGGCAGGTGGCTCACTGGCTTACACCTTTTCAATATCTAAGGACCTCCAAGCTCCCAAACTGCCGAAACCCCATGGAAATGTCCTCTTTCCCTCTCCCCAGACCATACCTCATTCTTCTCCAGGCTGCACTCCTCCATCATTTTGTCTCCTTGCTCTTGGAACGTAATGATGATGAGAGCCACAAAAATATTGACGAAGAAGAAAGGGAAGACCACAAAATAGACGACATAAAAAATGGACATCTCCATGCGGTTGCTGCGGCTGGGCCCACGGTCCTCCTCCGTCACGTCCACTGAATGCTGCAGCACCCTGTGGGCAGACAGATGAAGAAAAGCAACCAGAGATATGCCCATCAGGACTGCTACCATGAGGCACTTCTCATGGGACCCACTTTGTACAGCCAGCTCTGACTGTCCACAGCTGTAACAATGGTAAGATAAACCTCTGCCTTAATCTGCTTTACAAGGACAACCTTTCTAAGTACCTACAGCTTGTTTTAGGGTGCTTTGCCCGTGCCCCTGATGGAAAATGGATTTTCCAGTTGTCTTGGTTTGAGATGGAACAGAACTAACTCTGTTCAGTGATTTCACTTTCCAGCTCAGTCTTAGTTCTCAGTGGCAGCACCTTCTGAAGTTAGTGGCATGTTTGTGCAGGCAGTGTCTGCTTCTAGCAGTGACAGCGCTTGGTGTTCACAGTTACTGCCAGGGACTGGGATGCAGAAAGGCTCTGGCTTGTGCAGACCAAGGTCACTGTTAAATCCTGTGTCCCACGGTGGGGTGCAGTGAGTGAGAGGCCGCAGCTGCGGGGAGGAGCGGACAGGACAGGTGACCCTGCACTGACCAACAAGGTGTTCCATCCCATAGATGTCATAGCCGCTATAAAGCTGAGGGGTCACAAGGGTCAAGCTCTCTTCTTCAATGGCCAGTGTCTAAGGAGGACTCTGTCTGTTCTGTCTTCGATCCCAATCTGTGCATTCCTGGATCCAGTTCCAGAATCCAGCTCCTGCATCTGGTTCCCGTCTGCTGTGGAGTCCAGGCTGGGACTTTCCCAGTGCTGCCCACAGCATCAGTGGTGACGGTGATATGATTGGCATCAGGGGGTTGGGTTCAGCGTTGGGTTTGTATATATTTGTATATATCTCATTTTATTGTTATTATTTTCACTAAAGCAGTTTTAGTTTTCTTTTCCAGTCCATCAGTCTCTCTCCCTTATTCTCTTCCCCTTCTCCATCGGGAAGAGAGGGGATTGATAGAGAGCATCTCTCATTCATCTAGTGGCCAGCCCAGCCCTAACCCTTGACACCAATGCTCTACATAGAGAGAAAAAAATTGCCCAAGCTCACATGAGCATGAAGAAACAGCTACTTCTACGGTCACATCTAACTTGAGCTAAGATATACCTCAGGGCCACATGGGAGAAGGGATTACCCATCATTTACTCCCCAGGCATGGTTCCAGCCTCGTATGGAGGCTAAAGCTCTTTTGTCCTGACATAATTTCTCATCCTTCCTCTCCTCCTCCCTGCCCAGCAGTTTCTTTCTCAGTCCCAACTGGCTGTGGACAGTTACTAACTGAACCACCCCAACAACGCCATGCCCACCCTACTTCAAGGCGGGTGGACGGAGCAGAATACTCACTGGGGCCAACCCTCGCCAGTGGAGACTGTGAACAGGGTGAGCAAAGCCCAGATGATATTGTCGTAGTGAAACTCATGGCGTTTCCACTCCCGGCACTTCACTTCCATCTTGTTCTTCTCGTGGTCCACGTAGTTCCCTCTGCAAGGTTGGGAGAGAGCGGTCACCCTGGTTTTAGGATGCCAGACTATATGACGGTGGTTTTAAACCTGGGGGCAGCGTGTGTGTGTGGTGAGGGGAACAACTTTTCTCCTGCAGGGCTGGAGGGAGATATGGGGAGAGGCTGGAAAATGACTCGGGGGAAGAAGAGAAGGGGAAAGTGAAAGAGAAGAGAGGAGGAGGAAAGAGAACAGGAGTAAAATACAGGGCTCTGCATCCCACATCCCATGCAAGGATGCACAGCGCTGACACACCAGTGGGACAGGTCTCAGCCCATGCTGTCCACCCCAAAAGCGAGTCGTGATCAAGGACTTAACTGGGAACCCAAAGATGACGTTACTCAGCACCCTGCCTTTGCTAGAGGTGTCAGCAGCATCGGACCTACTGAACAGGGCACCTACATGCAGTCCTTCTCCGTGTCCTTAGAGCTGTCAGTGCAGTAGAAAAACTTCCCCTTGAAGAGCTGGACGGCAATGACAGCAAAGATGAACATGAAGAGCTTGTAGACGATGAGGATGTTGAAGACGTTCTTGAGGGAGGTTACCACGCAGTCGAAGACAGCCTGCAGGAGAAGGCATAGCTCACCTTGGGGAACCAACAGCCTTGGCAAAGGGCAGGACCAAAACCTTCCGCAAGACTACCACGGGAAAAGACATTTCCCACTCCTGGGATGGAGAGGAGGAAAGAGCTGGGCTTTCTCGCAGGCAAAGGGATGTTTTATGAGCAAGTTTAACACTTGGAGTACCCCCCTCCCAGCACACACATGGACACTGAGCAGCCCCTGAGACAGCAGCAGGGATGGATATTTATATCCTCCAACATTCTCTGCAATGAGGCCAGCAGACAGGGGACTACCCTGATGATGCAATTAGCAGCACTCAAGACCAATTAGTAAACGCTTCTTTATTTCCCGTCACCCCGAATAACAAGGCAGAGTGAGTACCTCTGCCAGCAAAAGCAGCACCTCCCAGGCTGTGCTCACAGCACTTTACGAAAGAGAAGAATGTCCTCATCCCTGCTTCACGGTGAAGAAAGAGGTGTCCAGAAATGGACTGGTGTGGGCTGAATCCACCCACGGATTGGGAAGAACAGCTAGACTCATGTTTCTGGGGTGCCACCCTGGGCATCATCCTTCAGCCAAATCAGCCTTGTGGGAAAAACCTCAGGGCTTCCTCGGTCTCTTATTCCTTTCTGGCTCTATCGGTGCCATTGATTAAGGAGAGGAAATCCATAACCCTACCAGTGCCACATAAATAATCCCTCTATTCAGATGGCAAATCCCTCCCCGGTGCACCACCGTGACAGCACAGCACAGAAAACCCCGAATTGTTAGTAAGCTGCTCTGGTGGGAAAGAGAATGAGCTTCGGAAAGAGATTTGAGCTCCCCCAAAGCCAGGGCAGCCTATTTTACCAGGAGAGCATCTGGGCTTTGCTGCCTCATGTCCACTCCAGCCCCACTTTTCCTGACAGAGGAACGAACTCTGACCCCTTGCAGAGGTCCAGGCTTGCTTTTAACAACTCATTGCACCTCCAGGTACGAAGCAGCCTGAAGGATGTTGTGTTTGAAAACGGGGCTCCCAAAACACAGCAAACGCTTTGAAAACTACTTGTTCATCGCTCATGAGCAAAGCAATGCGTGTGGTCCCTGCACCCTTCGGTCCATGCTGGAGAAGACAGACGTGAGGCAGGAGATGGGGATCATTACCTTCAGCTTGGGCAGTCGCTTGATGGTTTTCAGGGGCCTCAAGACCCTTAGCACACGGAGAGACTTGATGGTCTTGATATCCCGGCCCTTGTTGGTCCTATCACATCGGAGGGAGGCACACGGACCGAGAAAGGAAACAGAGAGACAATAACCTTGCAGACCCGGGGCAGGTTGCTGAGGGGGGTTTCAACAGCTGACAATCCCAACCCAGCACGCATGAGGGTGGGAAGGGGAGGGCCACACACCATCATGAGAGCCAGCGATCACAGACGTGCGACTGCTGGGCGCTCAGCCCACCCAAACAGGTCTCCACCGCACACACTGACAGCTGGCAGAGATGAAAAATAAAGCAACCCTCTCCTCCCATAGTAAAATGAGGGAGACGAACTCATGGGGTCTACATGCAGATCTCTCACCAAGGGTTTTCCATCCTGGTTTAACTCAAGATTCGTGGTCCTTACATCCACCCAGGGAAGCACCTGCTCTGTGCTTGATTTCTTTGCACAAATGCCGTCTCTTATGGCTTTCTGCCTTATGCCACCAGTGCCACCCAACTTGGTCAGCCTGGTCTTTCACCTCAAGACACCTCAGCCCTCTCTTGCCGCTCTAGATCATGACTGTGCTTGCCTCCACCCCAAGCCAGCTGAGGGATGCAGAGCTTCCTATTAGGACTATTTAGAAAAGCAGCACTAAGACCTCTCGTGACCCTCATTTCTTGGATATTAATCCCAACCACAATAAAAGGGTTTTTTTCTTGTCTATTAATTAAAGCCCATGGGCTGGATCCCAGGACGGAGTAAAGGTCCTGGTGAAGGTGGCACAGCTTGTATCCACCAGGCACTCTCAAAAAAGCATCAAGGAAATGACTTACAACAACAGACACTCTAAATTACACAGCTCCTTTGTGAGGGTTAATGCAACAGGGAGCACAATAATGGGCTTAATCATTAAGAGATGTAAACAAAACCACTAATTAATAGTCCTCCCTAAGAGCACAGCCCCACAAATGCATGGGAAGCTGTTGAACGAACAGCCCTGGGAACCACTTTGCACCTCCTGTCTCCAGCTTTGCCCAGTGTCAGGGCCTGGGAAAGCAGCTGGGACATCCGACTTGGGGCTGGGGTGAGGATTTGAGGGCAGCGCTCAGCCACCGAGGACAACTCAGCTGCAGTGGTTAACATCTGCTGAGGAGGGACCTCTTCAGACCTCCGCAAACCTCCCCGTGGGTTTGCTTGGGATCCAACACAGATATGGGATATAGGGCTGGATAACGCCTGGAAGAAAGCCTGGCTTTGTTGTGTCTACAGCCAGGGCTGAACTCTCCCCAGCCCTCTGAGCTTGGCATAAACCACATCCCATGCCCTCGGAGGACATCAGGGATGAGGTCCCTGTGGCGTTTCAGCACAGGCAAAGCCCCTGCCAGGTCAGAGACTTCAGACACCGCTTTCCCCAAGCCTGCTCCCCTGGGCGTGCTTCACACCATCTCTGCAGTGTACTGCGGTCCCTGGGAACGCAGCTAAGGGTCTGCACAGGCATCAGACAGATGGACACTCGCCTGGGCCCGTCCCCTCATGCTCCCCAGGGAAGCACCCCACAGCAACCCGACCGGCATAGTTACCCCAAAGCATTCCTGTCGGCGATCCAGCCCAGCAGCCACCAAACAGCACCAACAGAGAGAGCAGAAAAAGAGAGAAGAGAGGAGGAAGGTAAGAAAAGCACTGGGGGAGCTGCACGGGGATGACCTCAGCCTCTCGGGTGCAGGGACCCCGTGGCAGCCCTCTGTCACCCCACACCTGGGTTGAAAGGCGCGCTGCATAGACCACATTGTGTCCTCCAGAATGGGGCTTATCTCCAAGGAGGGACTCACCCAGCAAGCCGGGAGCCTCTGCCCTCCCTGCTGGAGGTTTAGGGAGGAGGTCGTGTAGTGAAACCTCTGCTGCAAGAGGAAACCGTGGAGAGAGGGACAGTGGGTGACAGCAGGCGGGCGTGTGGTCCTCCTCAAGTCAGGCGCTGGGGAGGGATCTCAAGGCTTGGATCCAACCAGCCAAAGGCAAGTGCGTCGAGGAAACCTACCTTCACGGCCACAATAGTTCCCATCCAAACAGGCTAACTCTGCTAAATCAGCTCCATCAAGAAATCCACTGATTAAGAGCCTGCGCTGCAGCACGGGATCTCCTGCAACCCAGCAGGACACCAGCTCAGACAAGCCAAGGTGGGCTACAAGGTCCATAGTTATAACCAAACCTCCATCCCTGCTTGAGCTGAGTCCCTGCCACATGCAGGCAGATGGCTGAGCACTGGGGGT
The DNA here is from genome assembly GCA_009769605.1 of Bucorvus abyssinicus. NCBI lineage: Eukaryota > Metazoa > Chordata > Aves > Bucerotiformes > Bucorvidae > Bucorvus > Bucorvus abyssinicus. Next base: position 2,547,690 of record CM020034.1, on the reverse strand, counting down.
AAAGCCTACAGAGTAAAACATTTCTTAAAAACCATAAAAATAAACCCAGATCCTGGCTGAACGTTAGAGAAAGAGGTGGAAGGGCTGTTGAAAAGGTGATAGTTTAACTCTGCAGTACTTCTGTGATGGGATATCAGGCCTCTGCCCTGACCAGCCTCACACCAGCCTCTTCTGCAGTACGGAGGGGTCCCTCTTGCCTCCAGACACCGGTGCCGATGGACGCAACGAGCTGCTGCTCAGCAAAGAAAGAGGCACCTCTGGTGACTCCATCCAAGTGGAGAAACTCCTGCCTTTGCTCACCAGATAAGAAAACAAGCGCTATGCACTGGACACTCAACCTTTCCACCGTTCAGCTCTTCCCACTGCCACAAAACCGCAGGAATAGGCATCTCTGCTTCTCGGCAGCTCTGCGAAGCCACAAAGAAGCGCCGCTGCTCTGGGTAATGCCTCCTCGTCCGGTGCCATGGGAGGTAAAAGTGAGCAGGGTCTTTAGTTATGGTTCTGGTTACTTCGGCTAATTTAATTAGAACTCTGTGGAGATTCATGGGTTTATATCAGGCTTTTTATTTAGGCTGCATTTGGATCGACATATTCGCTTTTTATGTGGAGAGCTACGGATGAGCCGAGTCAGGCTCTGGCTCAGGATGTACAGGCTCCGAGAGGGCAGTGGACAAGCCATGATGGTACACGAAGAGATGGTTTTATGGGTGGACACTTGGTTAGTGGTGATTTTGATGTGGCACCAATGGCCAGCAGATGATGATGGCACTGCTGGACCAGCTCAGAGACCTCCTGCTGCACCCACGGCTACCCAGGACCCCCGTGGGAAATCTGAACTGCAGAGGGAGGTCAAAAAGGGCAGAAAACCCAAATGGCACAACGTGTCCCCAGCAATTCTTCAACTGGGTAGTGCTGGACCTAGTCACCAGGCGCTCTCAGCCATGTAATTGCTGCAACTGCTCTGCGGGCATTGCTTTGCCCACCCAGTGCCGTGGAGGCGGGAAGGGTAGAGGAAGGACACGTTCCCCCTGGTCCCCCCCGGCCCCACATCAAAGAACTCATGGAGGGAGAAGAAAAGGAGAGGGATTCAGGCATCACCACCAGAGTTTTTCTCTCGAGGGAGGGAGAGAGGGAGGTGGGTTGGGACACGTATAGCTGTCGAACATCATGTGGCTCCCAGGGCCATGACAGCGACAAGCTGCCAAGGGGAGAGGCAGGTGTTCTTATAAATGCTTTATAATGTATAAACCCATTGGAAATCTCTGTGGATCCTTTGTTCACCTCACCCCCGAAGCCATGAGGTCATCTCCTCCAGCAGAAGCCACCATCAGACATGGGGGAGAGGGACAATCCTGCAGGTTTACATTATAAAGAGCCCTCGTCCACGACACAAGCAACTCAGTATCTACTCAGCTACGTCTACAAGAGTGGGCAGGTGACACAGATATTTGCTGCAAACATACGTGGAGATGCCAAGGCCCTCTTTATTGGGGGGGCAGTTCGGCGCTGCAGCTAATGGAGGTGTTCACCCTCGAGAATTCAGCTGTCCCGTACCCAAAGGGACCTGTCCTTCCCTCGGGATGCTGGGTGGAGGCTGCAGGTGGAAAGCGATGCTGGAAGAGGCGCAGCAGCGTCCCCACATTCTTGGCACTGGCAGGTTGGGACTCTGCTAGCTCCAGGGGCCACCCCAGGAACCGTGTCACCTCTGCAGAGTGGAGGCAAGGGGACAGTAACCACCAAGTACGGTACTGTTAGGGGTGGTGAGGACGTCTTGTCTACCCAGGAGCAGGTTGAGCCATCAACCTATGCTCCTCCAGCCATCAAAAAGTCTTGATGAAAGACGTCTTGGAAGGAAAAGGCTCCCTTCTCCTAAAGCACCTTAAACCACCCAGCACATCTTCAGGCTGCTGATGCCCTTGAGCGCCTCCAGACATTCTCTGAGGGGCTGCCCTGATAGGGGTGGGATCAGCCAGACCCTGGAGATGCTCGATCCAACATCATGGTGGCCTGCGTGGCCTCCTGAGCTCAGAGCAACGTCCCCAGCCAGCGGACCTGTCCCGCAGCCCTTCCCCATGCCGGGGCCTGCGGTCAGCCCCCCGCTCTGCCCAGGGGCTGGTTCATCCCTGTGCCGAGCAAGCTGAATTCTCCCATGCTCTTCCCAAGGAAAGAGCAGCAGCTGAAAGCACCGGATGAGGACAGGGGTGAGGAGGGTGAGGAAGGCAAAAGCAACGAGCTGGGGATGGTGCGAGTGGACAAGAGCAAAGGGAAGGAGATGCTGCCCGGCCTGGGGTAATATGGGAGGGATGGATTACGGGCTGTAATCCATCGCACGACCTCGGGGCTCAGACCCAGCCGCCCCAAGAGCCTCACACGGTACCTGAGCTGTGGACAAGGACAGGGCTCCAGACCGCGTGGCTGCCAGGCCCTCCCCTCTCACCGGCACTAACACCACTGTCACCAGTGTCAAAGGCACAAAGAGAGAACAACAGTGTGACAAAGGAGCCAGAGTCTCTCCTCTCTTCTCTTCCTTCTCGGGCACCGGCAGGGCACCACGGCCCTGGGGACCAGGGGGTGCCCCTTGCTCGCGAGCACCACGTTGGCACCCACTCTCTGGGTACTGGCACATCCCTCCCTGCGCCCACACTGCCACAGGCAGCACAGAAGAGGGCAGAGATGCATGAAACTCACTCCTGCGTGCTCCTGCCCTCCATGGCATGGCCACCACTGACATCAAGCCACCCGGCAGAGCGGACCCACAGGTGCCACAAGCTTGGTACTAGAGTCCAACTGCAAGGCAAGGCTCAGCAGGAACACGCTGCAGAGCAAGCACACAACACCCTGCCCTCAGCGTGATGCTGCAGGTGTGGGCACAAACCCCACCGGTCACATCCCCATCCAGGCAGAGCTCAGGGACAATGCTGCCCCTTGGAGCAGAGGAAGAGCCACCAGCCAGGGGTACCATTTCCAGCACAAACATGTTCGAAGGGAAGTTCCACCTGGCAGGCTGCTGCTTTTGCTGTCTCTGTGAGCCCTGGGATGTGTAGCAGGTGTACAACTCCAGCTCTGCCACCCTTAGGTCTTTTTCCATCTCTAACAGACCCTTCTGCCCTCTTTCAAGTCCACTTTCACCACCATCCTCTTTCTAGCATCTCCGGCTTGCCTTGCCTTGCCCCCTGCCTGCTTGCTCACCAGCATTTGACAAACAAGGAGAAGTACATCTCTGGAGCAGCCACATGCTGCTACCAGGAGTCATCCCAGAAGCAGAGCAGAAGGGTGCAGAGAAATAAAATTAAAAAAAAAAGGGTCTGTTAGCCATAACACACAGTTGCATCCTCCTCCCTCCCCAGCTAAGGGAAGTCAAAGAGCTGACAAGGACAACGGCTACTTACGCCAAGGCAAAGGCCACCAGCGCTCCCACCACCACGATGAAATCCAGGATGTTCCAGAGGTCTCGGAAGTAGGAGCCATCCTGCAGGATCAAGCCCTGATCGATCATCTGAAGGGAGGAAACCGTGAGAAAAACAGGCAGGGAATGGAACGAGCAGCTCGGCCATCAGGTGGAAGCAGCTGCAGGTGGGATGTGCTGGGGACAGGAACATTGCTGGTGAGCAGTGGACCGGTCCCTGCACCCCAGGTATATATCAAAGAGCATCGTATTTTGGGAGCCCGGAGACTGATAAAAGCAGTGCTGAGCATTCTCAACTTCCACTACTAAGAACGGGGATTTAAAGTCTCCCGTCATCCAAATTTAGTACCAGAACCAAAATCCCAAGCAATTTCCCACCCACTGCAAGGACGCTGTGGGACACAGCACCCCAGCACAGCCAGTCCGCGAGGCCTCTTACCTTGATAACCATCTCGAAGGTGAAGACGCCAGTGAAGACATAGTCAAAATACCTCAGGACCTGCAGAGAGAGGGCACGGGCGCTCTGCAGCTGCTGCCAAGCAAAGAGGCCCACTGGTGCCCACCCAGACCCCGTTACCACCCCACACTGGGTCTCGCCTAGCTCAGGTGCAGACAGAGGGTCAGTTTGCTTGCCCCAAGCCCAGGCTGTTCTCTAAGAGTTTGGGACAGACATAAACACAGGCTGCATAGGCAGGAGAGAAACCTGCCCCATGCATGGTGCAGGCAGCTCCGAAATCCAGAGCGAGCCAGAATCACGCTTCCCCATACCAGTCGCTGTGCGCATCAGCATCTCCCCAGTTTAAGCTACTTCACTGTGGACAAGACACCCTGACCTGCTCCCCAGGCTCTAAACCCCACATGTAGGAGGCCAAGAGGGATTTCCAGGGCTTATAAAGGAAGGTGATGGGGAAGAAGTCAGACTCCACGGCATGGTGCAAGCGCTGCCACCGGCTGCCCTGATCCATGTCCCACATGTCCCTCACCACAGAAGCTAAACTCCTACAGGACCTCTGCCCGCGGGATGGGGGGAGCAGGGGAGGTTTGCAATCACTTTGTTGCGGTCAGAGTTGGTAAGGACAGGATCCTCGGCCGCGAGGGCGATGCTGCTGGCAGCGATCACCAGGAGGATGCACATCTCGAAGTAGCGCAGGTTCACGATGTAGTGGCAAGCTCTCCGCACCCTGTGGAGAGACAGCCCGCGCCCCGACCTGTGAGACCCTGGCATGGCCCACGTCACAAACCCACCCCACACCACCAGGCAGCGAAGTCTGAGGAGCAAAACGAGGGATCACAAGGGTGGTTTGGGCTTGCTGACTCCTTTGCTTGGCTGCCCCAGCCCCCCAGACACCCCATGGCTATCTAGGGAAAGTCCCTGAGAAATTGGGGTGCTTACTCTTCCAGGCTGCTGGAGCTGGGCAAGAGCTACAGGGGAGCAGAAAATTGCAGAAAAATTTAACAAAAATCACAGCTAGCAAGCGGCAGTCAGGAGATAAAACCATGAGCGTGGCTGGCACAGAGGGAGAGCACTGCCAGGGCCGGGGGAGCACCATGGCTGGTTATCCAGGCTGTCTGGGAGACGTTCAGCCCTCCTCCCAAGGGGATCCCCACGTTTCAGTTATGTCTAGGGGTCCTTCCCCTTGCAGCCCTCCTCAACCCTGGGCTCCTATGGTCCAAAAAATGTCTCACGGGTTGGTGGTGCTGAAGATGAACATGGAGCTGTGCGGCACCATTGCTTTGCCTGTCTCGCTTTTCTCCTTCTTCCGCTTCTTCTTCTCCATCTCCTCCTCATCCTCTTTGGTCTCAGCCTCCTTTAAGGGGCTGGCTTCGCCGTCTGTCTTGTTGCTAACTGCAGAAAAGCGAGAGCCTTTGCCTGGTCTTGCACCCAGGCAGCACCCTGGGGTGTCCTTGCCACCCAAGCATGTCCACCCACCCCCCTCCCCCAGCTTCTGCTTTACATCCTTGTGCCATTACAGGAGAGGAACCAGAAGGGAAGAAAAGACACGAGCTGCTGGGATGAAGCAGACAAAAGGGGTTTTAACAAGGCTAGCTTTTGCGGCACTGTTTAATTAATAACGCCGTTTAAAGCATCTCACCTTGACAGTGAGGATGCTGTCGAGGGGGTTGAGAGCAGCGAGTTGGGCGGAGGCTGTGGAGGTGTTAGGAAAAACAGGGGGTGCGAGGAGAGGAGGAAGGGGGAAGGAGGGATCAGGCGAAGGGGCGGGTGGGAAGGAGGTGAGAAAGGGAGAAGCTTTCCAGGGGACAGTGGCACATTGGCGCTGCGTTCAGGCTCCCTGCAAAACTGAGGCGGTAGAGGGAGGTGCTGCAAGGAACAGCAAGGAAAGCCATCCCAGTTGAGGGAGGTGGATAAGAAAAGCCGTGCAAGTGGCGTTCCATCCCCGCAGGGTCCTTGAGGGCTGGGAGAGGGGCTCAGGAAAGAGAGACAGGTCCTCACTCTGTACCACAGCGGAGTCGTGGACATCGATCATGATGGTGGTGCTCTCCGTGGCCTTCTCGGTGTTGGGGGTGATGGAGGAGAGGTCGGGCTCGCTCCGGCTGACAGTGCGGCTGGCCTCCAGCAGTGCTTGCTCGCTGGTGTCTGGGCTGCTGCAGTCCTGCTCCGTCAGGCTGCCCGTCTTCCCCCGGGGTGGCTCGGGTGCTGCTTGCTGGGGTGCCCCTTCCTTGGTGATCCCGACCAGCTCAGCATCACCAGCAGGGAGCCCGTTTGTCCTGCAGGAGGGATGAGGGAGAAAAAAGAGATGCCAGAAGACAAGGGGGAAAGAAAGGAGCTGTGGGAACTGCAAAATGCCCTCCCTGGGTTCCAACCTGATGGGCTCCTCGCTTGCTTCTGTCTCTCCTTGAATCAATGCCTCCACTGCAGCCGTGTCTCTGCGCCGATCCCCATCCTGAGCCCCCTCTGTGGCGCTGGCCTCCTCCAGACCCATCTCCTGGCTGGCCGAGCGACTTCCCAGGGCACTGGCCGGCTCCTTCCCCTCCATCCGGGCTCTGCGGTGCCGGCTGCGCCGCTGGCTCTGCCTCATCCTGGCTCTATCCTCAATGCCACCTCCTGCCCCATCCTGCTCGCCTGGCTCACAGTTCCCATGGCACGATTTCTGGTGCCAAGACTCCTTGTCTCGCTTGACCCGGGGCGATGGGCTCCTCCTGTCCTCACCACCACCAGGGTTGGCTCCAGGAGCCGGCTGCTCAGGTCCCTCGGCCAGCGGCCGCTCACCCTTGCCACCCTGCTCCTCAGCACATTTCTCCAGGGTGATGCCGTCCCCTGGTTTCTTCCTGCGGAAGATGCTGGCGTGGGGGTTGATGAGGGGCGGCTCGTCCTTGTTGATGCCCTCCTGGCTCGACATCTGCATGTGCCGGCGCAGCTGGCTGGTGCGCTGCTCCCACACAGACATGTGGTGCCGCCGGCGACGCTCCCTCCTGTAATGGGGGACAAGTGAGGGGTCAGTGTCCTGGATGCACCCCACTTTCCCCCGCCCCAGGGAAGCTCTCACCCTGGATTTAATTTGGGAATCCCAGGGAGGAGAAAATGCCAACCCCAGGGCTACGGCTAGGCTTCTGCTTCGTCCCCAGCCCTCCAGCATCCCTCTGGTGCTGGCAGGTGATGGAAACAGGGCTGAGACTGTACTTCTGCCCCCTCAGAAGGCATTGGGCTGATGGAAAACCAGCCCCAGCAGCCTCCCAGCTTGCTGGGAGCAGCCAGCACCCCAGCTTGCCCTACCCCAGCCAGGCAGTGACCACCTTCCTCTCACGAGATGGCCTGGGGACACCTTCTTAAATATGGGCAATGGCCTCCCACTGCAGCCAGGGATCCCTCCTTGCACTGGGGATGTCTTTGCATCGCCAGCTCCTTGGAGCCAGGCTCCTTTTTGGAGCAGCACTGCCCTAACGGCACAAATGATGGTGCAGGGGACTCTGATATGAGCGAAGGCCGGCCAGCAAGGCTGGAAGTCCTGATGCAATGGGGACAGTGAGAGTAAGGGGGAAAAGACGCCAGGTCCAAACCTGCCCTTCTCTGTGAGACATGCCCCTCCCCGAGACATTTGCAATGGAGAATGTCACTGGGTGCAGAGGGCACCCCCTCTCCCTGTGCTTCGCTGTGCTTGGCTAGGACAGCCTCTCCCCTGGGTAGGAAGCCTACGTGGAGGCTTGGGGAGCAGCGGTTTCGGCTGCTGCTGGGGGAAGGAGCTGTTCTGGGCTCCTCCGTGTTCCTGCAGGTGTGCTCTAGGGAGGACCGGGCTCTGCCAGGAAACCGTTGCAGTGCCACAAACCCACGCACAACCACCCTGGAGAAGACAGACGTGCACTTCCCAACACACCTAGGCACACGGAAACACCCACGGGCACACAAGGGCGCGTACGCTGCTCACCCCCGGCGAGCGGCGCGCGCCCACGCGCACGAGGAGGTGAGGCACGCACGGGACCACGAGTGCACGCACAAATCCACGAAGGCACGCACACACACACACGAATGGGGGTGCAAAGGAGCACACTGAATAGAGGCACACGCACACACGCGACCCCCCTCCCTGGCCCTCCGAGGAGGCCGGAGGGGAGCAGCGCGCACCCCGGCCCCACGGACGCACAGAAAGCACAGGAGCCACAGACGGACACGCGCCCCCGCGGCCCACATACAGGTGGCTGCTGCGTGGCTCCCACATCGACATGTGGTGTCTCCTTCGCCTGTCTCTTCTGGGGAGGAAAAATAAATGGGTTCAATCCCCCCTTCACCCTTCCTTGGACACGTGTGGGCAACACAGAGAGGTGTCCCCCCAACCCCGGGCAGCTGGCATCTCTTTGCCACCGGCTGCTGGGATGCCGGAGCACAGCAGCCAGCAGCGAACATTCTGCATGAACACCTTGCACGCCAGTACGAGCTGCCTGCAGGGCTGCCCACATTCCCACTTGCGCTACAATCCGTTCCGTGGGGTCCACGAAGCCTTCCCCATGCTGGCCAGCCATGCAGCAGGGTCACAGGGAGTGCGGTGAGGTCTGCACTCCCTCAGAAGTCCAGGTACATCGTTGGATATTTAGCAGCTCTTTAAAACTGCTCCAAATTCACTTCTCCCAAGTAACACATGGCACTTTGGAAGGGGAAGCAACGCATCAGGCCAGCCCTGACCTGCCCAGAGCTGTCACCATGGGATGATATTGCCCTGAGACCGCCAAGGGGAACATCAAGCTCCCCAGCAAAAGCAAGGTGTGAGCCCAAGCCTGAGATGCCCCGGAGCCCCTTCCACCTGAGCAGCTCTAACACCGAGAATCTTAACAGGGCTGTCAGCACCCTTCGACCCCCACCCAACTGCAGGCAGCTGAGGAGATTCAAGGCTTTATCCATTGTTCTAGCACAGAAAAGATTCAGATACGCACAGCCACAGGCATATGCAAAAGTGCATGCAGTGATTTACAGGCTTTGCTTTTTGCAAATGCCATGTCTGTGTGCAGGACACACAAGGAAATATCCTCCAACCACACAGGACCAAGTGCCCATGGGCACACACAGCTCAGGCAGGTGTGACGGGGTGCACCTCGCTGCCGTCATGTGAGTGCAACAATACCCTCAACCCTCGGGCGAGTCAGGCTGGTGATGACAGCCTCCTTCGGCCACATGCACAGAAACAACCCGGCGCCACGCTTAAGGCAGAGAGCGAGCTGCAAGTGCCCGCCGCCGTCCCTGCAGCAAGTGGCCGAGCCTTCAAAAGCATCCACGCACCACGTTAGGCACCAACACATGACAGCACCCGCATGCGTCCATCTGGCCACCCACACGCCAAACAGCCCCGAGCCATCTGCACCAATGGCGCCCATGTACAAATACAATACTCCGATCGGCACCGCGGCCGCCTACGGCAACCTGGCCACGTGGGAGCACTCATCCCCGAGTGCCACCGGACCTCTCCGCAGGCAGGAATGCGTGTACCAAACCTGCCTGCGCTGGGTACCCACATAGGAATAAAGCCATCTGTGTCTACACACACCCAAACTTAGAGAGTGGCTCAGCTTCACCGCTCTGAGCTTCCAACAGCTCTGCTCTGGCTTGTCCCCTGCTGTGGTGTCCCCACCATCCCTCCCTGGCTGCTGGCATCGGCGTAGCACCACCAAAAGCACATCAGACCTGATGCTGGAGACAGCCCTCTCCCCACGGCATCGCACTCCCTTCCCTGCCCTTGTCCCTGTGCATCCTGATGAAGGGGAGAAGCTGGAAAAAAACCTGCGAATATCAACAATTCCCATTTCAATGCCACTAGAACAACAACAAAAGGTTTAAGAGATCTGTTTTCCCAACCAGCTATATCTGACAATGGCTAGAAAATAGGAGATGTGCAGCATGGGCAAATCCTTTAGTGCCCTAATAGAGTCCCTCTCCCCCTCTTCCTCTCCTATTTGTCCATTCTCCAGCCTTTTCAGCAGCCTAAATCCCTCTGTTCCCTCGCTTTATCCGACACGTTCCCATCGGTAGCCAGAGACAGTCACAACACAGACTCCACCATCTCTCCCATAACCCACCCCAGTACCTGGCCAGGCACAGATTTATTACGAACGTCCCATCGCCCCCAAACCGGGGCGATATCTGCAGCTGCTGGGAGACCAGGCAGGGTTTGCAAGTCCCCCCGCAGCTCCTGCTGCCCCTAAACCCTCAGGTGATGCCTGCAGGACGTGGGACCATCACATCCCGCCGCTGCCAAGGCAGGGAGGGGACCATTCCCAGCGCTGCCTCTGACCCCCCAAGATCAGCGCTCGCCTGACGACGAGCAGTTTCTCTCCGCAGATCTGCAAGAGATTCCGCCATGTATGAGCTTGGCTGGGTTTCAAAGCATAACAAAACCTAAAATTCCCTGGGAAGGGATTCTATAAAAAAAAGAAGAAAAAAACACAATAATCCTTTCAGCCATACTGAAATGTGCTGTTTTGGGAAACAAATCAAAACGCCTCGTTCCAACGTTGACTTTGAAAGTTTTATGTGATTTAGACCATATGATACTGTAAAATAAAGGGAAAAATAGGCGTCTGGAAAGGGAAAAACAGAATTTTCTTCTGCTGAAACACAGAGACAAGGCTCCTTAACACCATGCCAGGGGTTTATGTGGATGGGGATTTTTTTTCTTGCCCAAATCAAATTTCTGTACCATCAAACATGTTTTCGCAAACCTGTTCCATCTCTCATAACTGCATTCGCTACCAAGGAAGGAGCCTGGGGGGAGATTTGTGACACCACCGCTCCATTCCCCCTCAGCCCTGGCTGCCCTCCCGCAGCTCTGCCATGAAGAAAAGCCCCCCTTGAACAAATACCACCCCTCCTCGAGAAAAAATCGAGATAACTTCCTCCTTCCCAGCCTCTTTCCTCAATCCTAGCAGCAGCCCTGGGTGTCTGAGCTGTGTATTTGGGGCAGAAAGCTTCTTTTTGTGGATTTCTGCCATGCTCAAGCTCTGAGGGTGCTGCTTGGGGCAGAGGTGGGCAAACCCAGGTCCTGGTCCCTGCTCCGAGGCCTCTCCAAAGGCACCGCTGCTCACAGGGAGCACACGCCTAAATGTCCATCCGTCCTCAGAAGACACCCAGAGAGGGAGTCACCCCATGCAGGGACCCAATTTTCTCACGGCAGTTCCCACAACCAGCTGTGCCAGTTCCGCTTCAGCTCTCCACCCTGCTGAGAAGCCCGGCTGGGCTCAGGGGGGACACCGGGGTAGCGGTGGGGGGAGTCACTCACTCAATAGCAGGCATGTTTGGGGCGGACATGGGGCTGACTTCTTTGGCTTTCTGAAGAGCGTGCTTCTGGTTAAAGGCCTCCTCTTCCTCCTGCTCATCCTGTGAAGGAAGGAGGGGAGACACTTAGTGGGACGCCAGGGTTTCAAGGGAAGGCAGAGCCATCAGAGGCAGCAAGGGATGCGTGGGGCTACCTTAGATACCAAGGTGTGCGGGAGAAACAGGGAGCAGGCACCTCTGTTTCCAGAGAGCCCGTTTATTGTATTACTGGGACGCAACTTCTCCACTATGCCAGATCTTACTGAAGGCGTCAGCGCTACTTCAATAAGTGAACCCAGCCCACTCCAGGCAAGAGTCGGGCTGTGCAGGCTAGAACAGCCCCAGACAGCGCAGACCTGCTCAGCCCTCCCTTCTTCACAGCCACAGGGGTGAGACAGGCATGCCCCCCAACCCGATGGAGTGGGAGGCAAGGCGTCCATGAATGACCCCGGCAGAGACCGTATTGCTTTAATAAGTATGGTTGTGTCTCCGGAGCAAAAAATGTCATTAAGAGTCATTAGCGTGCATTCAGCCTTTTCAAAAACTCAGCGCTCCCTTAATTGATGCTGTTGGCACTCAGCAGGGCTCTCCCACCCCTCTCACCCGGCAGCCCCTGCAAGTGCCACCTGCACCCGCATGGGGGAACAGGGACTCCCGTATGCACCCCTCAGGCAAACGAGCACCATGCCCCATTTCGTTTGCCGATAACAGGTCAGATTTACACCAGAACGGAAGCCTCTCGGTAAACCCCAAGGACCTGAGTAATAGGCATGAGCTCTGCAAAAAAAAAAAAACGGGCACCGTGGGATTGCTGGTTCCCTCCAAAGGGCAGGAACGACCCTTGCAGCTCTTACTTATCATTATCCAGATGGTGCCCCAATATTTTAGCATTCCCCAAATATTTCCCAGCGTGGTCTTAAAAACAAGCTAAGCTCAATAACTTTCTTAAGCACCATCCTAAATTGCATCCTAAATCACGTTTCACTGCCCTGTGGCCAGATGGGGAATAAATAATGACACTGCTGGAAAGCACTTCCCATTCTCCAGACTGCTCCGGCAAACAACCATCCCCACGTCAGGCCCCAGCAGATGGGTGAGGGTTACCTCAATCTGACTGGAGGCCAATGAAACTGGGGAGCTTAAATGGAAAAAGAGTTAAGCCACACTTGATGGGAAGTGTGGGTGTTCCTGAAGCTACAAGACCGGCAGGTTTAAGCACTTTCCTGAACCGAAGTCTAACCAACCTTGCCCAGCAATATGGGTTTGTGTTTCAGGGGAGCACCCTGCATGCCCTCCTGTAGGAGGAAGAGCCCCCATTTCCAATTTAACCCAGCCTTTTTGACAAGGCAGGCTGAGCTAGGGGACAGGGTGGCCCCAGCTCTGGACTAAGGACAGTCACTATCTTCACACCAGCAAGAGAAGAAAGAGGAGCAACCAGGACATACCTTGGTGAGCTCTTGAGCATTGGCCAGGTTGTCCACCGCAATGGCCAAGAACACATTCAGCAGAGTATCTGTGAGCAGCTAAGGATGCACAAGGCACGTGTTAAGGACGGGGGTGTCTGCAGCCACCAAGGGAGGGTGGCCCTGATGGCTCCTCATCAGCTCAGTGAGAAGCAGCCAAAGGGACAAACTCCTCACCCATCCCATATACAGCCCTCAATGCACCTCCAGACAGCTCCTTCACTGCATTTGGGATATCCAGGGCTGCCACATGTGTGATGGGTCTCCCTCAGCTGAGAGAGGAGGAAAGAGCAGTGCATGGGGAAGGGGATGCCCTCAGAAAGGGTGATGAGATGGGGTTGTCTCCACTAAAAGCACAGCAGCCAGGTGGATACAGTTTCCAAACAAGGTGAGGACGATGAAATAGATGGAGGACCACATGCCTGAGCGGACACCTCCCTGGGAACGGATGCCGTTGTACATCACCTCGTTCCAGTCCTCACCCGTCAGGATCTGCAGGAAAGCAAGACAGCAGCTCTGTCACCCTCTCGTCACCTGGACAAGCCCTTCGTTCTATCCCACCAACATGCAAAAGCCAAGAACAGAGACCCTGTGCGGTGCATCACTCAGCTCTACAGCTGTAGCACTTGATGTTGGACACTGCTGAGGATTTACATCTCCTCAGAAGAGTTTTGAAATTCTTCCACCTTGCATAACAGAGGTGAAAGAGTTTTCATCTCTTGGGGAACTCGTCTGGTTTAAAAAGCCCCTTCCAGCTGGAGGGGAGTGAGCAGAGAGTCCCAAGTCCTTTTAGCTGTGTCCCCTTGAAGCCCAGCTCCTACCTGAAACACTGTCATGATGGCTGCGGGGAAAGTGTCAAAGTTGGCTGATGGTGTCCCATCGATGAAGTTAAACCTGGAAGCAGAACCAGAAGGACATAAACGGGCTGGAGTACCAAGGTTGTCAAACAAACCCCTGACCGCTGTGCTATCAGCTCTCTTGTGCTTAGGAGGACCTTTCCCCACTTTAAGGAAGGTCTCCTGAGTATTTGGTGCCAGAACCCAAAGGGCGTCCTGGCCAGAAGGACCCACACAGCCCAGAGGCACCTGCCCAGACAGGGACTTTCGTATGGGAGAGGTACCACTGTTAACAGCAGGCTGAGGGGCAAGGCTACAGCCTTCCTAGGCACCTAAGAGGGCTTTAACACCAAGAAATTCCTTTTCCCCAGACTTAAATCAACCTACCTGCCTCCAAACAGCTGCATTCCCAGCAAGGCAAAGACTACAATGAAGAGGAAGAGGAGGAAAAGCAGGCTGATAATAGACTTCATGGAGCTCATAAGTGATACCACCAAATTCCTCAGGGATGCCCAGTACCTAGAAAACAGAGACAGTGCTGGACCGCGCTCAGTGATGCTCATAGGAGAGCAGGAGTGACTGGATCTGAGCTGCAGCCACAGTCCGAGGTGCAGGGTGACAGGCATGGGCAGTTGGTACATACTTGGTTATTTTAAATATTCGCAGGAGACGAAGAGCTCGTAGGACACTGATCCCAAAAGAGGTTCCTGGCCTGAAGATAGCCCAAACCACTTCAAAGATGCTTCCCACTGTGACCTGAGAAGCAGTCACAGCCATGAGTCAAAGACGGGCTCAGAACAGGCTGTTGCAGGAAGTCTTCATGCGCCTGAAGACGTGGCACCCACCACCCTGCCCCAGACCTGGTGTCTCCATCTGGCACGGGCAGGCCGTCCCACCAGAAAGGGTTCCCCTGCCCACTGCGAGGTCCATCCCATTCTTCTCCCTCTTGGTGTCTTGCACTACAGACACCTGCCAAACATCTGTACCATCCTAGCATCTCTGCGGTCTCTTACCCCACAGTCAAAGCAGTTGAAGGAAGAATGGAAGTAAAGGCGTGGCCCCATCCCATACATCTTTAAGGACATCTCCAGGAGGAAGAGCCCAAGAAACAGGAACTCTGCATAGTCTGAAAGAGAAAACCCAGGCACGTTACACTCGGGATGCTGAGCTGTGAGGAGCATCCTGCCTGCATCCACCCATAGCCCACATAGCATATCACAGAGGTGGGACAAGTCAAAGACCACGCTGCTTCTCCCAGCTCTCTCAGGCCAGGGTATAGGATGAGGGAAGCTTGTCTACAAGGACCTAAATTGTACATAGCAGAGCACCAATGCCACAGGTTAATATTTCAGGGTAGGTGCAGCGGTGTCCCCGGGGTTTGAGAAGACCAGAGAAGTCCGGCATGGATCAGAGCAGCTCTTTAGCATTATACAACAGTGGCTGAGGCATCTGCAAAGACATGAACCGCACAACACTGTAGGGGAATATTAGCAACCTGGATTTAAATCATTGCATGGCTGGAACTTGGCCAGGGAAATGGAGCCGAACAGCCAAGAGCCAGAGAAAAGCCTCTCCAGCTATATCATGAACGCTAGCAGGCAAGAGTCTGGCTCTTCACCTTGTCCAAAAGATGCTTCTCATCAGGACCAGCTGCCGTGCCATGCTGTGGCATGCTGGGATCCCGGCAGGTCTGAACGTGCTGGTGCAGATTTGGACAGGCTCAGGGCTTGACAGGGATGTTTTCAAGGTGAGTAAGAATAACACGGCTGAGAAGGCAGTACTGTCCCTACTGCAGCAGCTCAGGAGTAACACACTGTTCTTGTGGGGCTGACCACGCTGCTCTGCAGTTAGCACCATGCTAGAATAGACACGGGTGTACTGCTTCCAAGACCTGACCTTGCACCACAGACCACAACAGGCTAGGGGATGCTCCAGTAACTGTTTTCAAGCTCGGGATCTCCATGCCATGCTCTGCACCAAAACTTGAACCAGGGGCTTCTCCCATGACCGGCCCTATCCCTGCAAACTCATGCCCTTCCAACAATTGCTTGTGGGCATTCAAAGATGGATCTCCAGGAAGCTGCTCCATCACTGCTCTTCACAATTTTAGGATAAATCCAACTGAGACCTGCAGTCTGTTTCTCTCTTGACAATCGTGTCAGACCTGAAGGCCAGTAAAACCCCTCCACGTTTGCTCACAGGACTGAGACAGCCATCTGTAGCCACATGGCCAAGGGCAAAGCTGAATCAAAAGACTGCATGTGGTCCTTTGTTATCAACAGCGAACATAGTTCAGGTTATTCCCCACCCAGCTCCATACTGGCATGACTCTAGTGGGATTCATCCCCATGTGCTATGGGGCAAGGAGTGAGGGTGTGCTGCAACCTCCAGTCACGTGAGATAAGGAGGTTGCAGGAGGTTTTGCCTGCCCACGAGGTGCTCTCAACACCCACACGTAGCCCAGCGACTCACAGAGGAAGTGGGTGAGCCAGGCTGGCTGGTTGTGATGGACAATGGCCACGCAGGCAGTGTTGAGAGCCACCAGGCTCAAGACGATCCAGTAGAAAACCTGGGATTTCACCATGTGGCGAACGGAGATGCGCAGGAGTCGCTCCTTGTGCCGTAAGTAGGAGGCACCGTCCACCCTGGCACCTTTGAGGCCAGAGTGACTCAAGGGGTTACCTAAAAAGAAAACAGAAGAGGGGGGAGAAGGAGTTGTGTGCTCCAGTCAAGGTGAGAGAAGGAGTTGGGTGCTCCAGCCTTCCCTGCAACATGAGACAGAGCACTGCTCTTACGGGACACAACTTATCCAGACAGTTCGTACAGGGCATAGGGGGCAGCAGGTGGTTTTCACATTTTGCTGCCAAACTATCAGAGATGGCTGATCTCTGACAGTCTCCACGTGATGGGTAAGACCCTAGCAACTCAGTAAGCTGGCAGAGGTTTGGGGGAAGCAAGTTCCAAACTGCACTGACCCAAGGTCGGATGAAGAGGTCTTCTTTGTGCCAGCCTCCGCTCTCCCACGGAGGCAATATCGACACAGTGCTCGTCACTCGAGTCACGGTTCATGGCGTCCGTCCGGTTCCTTTTGATGGTGGCTCGCCTGAGCACTGGGAAGGGAAGAGGAATGGGTGTTGGAGCCACGGTGGCCCAAGTCAGCCAGTAGCTGGCTCATTGGACCAGGACCTGGTGATCAGTACTTAGCTAACTCAGGTCTGGTAACAAGTTAGAGAGACCCAGGTGACCCTAGTCCAGAGCTATCTCTTGTGTGGGACAAGACCCTCCTGGCCTGAACATTCTCTCAGGGATTATGCTGTCAATCCACCTCCCTAAATCCCTCTCTTGGGCTGCAGACCCTACTGGGACATCCCCAGACCTCCCATCGCAGCTGGAGGGTTTCAATCTCCAGCTACAGGCAGGCAGAAGGAAAGGCAGGCAGATTTTTAGGCAGGGCATTGCTTGTCTTACCTTCTAAGGCTGAGGTCCCAGAATTTTTGTTCTCTTCGGCCAGCATGACTTCCTCTACGCAAAACACACAGTTCAGCATCAGGAGACAAGAGGGCTGAACACATCAGACCTCACTGCCTTGTACCTAAGCACTTTGCCCAGCCTGGAGGGGGCTGCTTTAGGTTGCAAACTCCTGTCAAGTATTGGTTAAGTGTCCAAAAGCAAATTCTAGAGGGTGGTAAGTAGCAGCTACCACACATTGCATTGGAAAGAAAAATTACTTGTAATCAACCCTTCTTCCTCCACTGTAATTAACCCCACTACAGAAGCTGAACATTGTAGACAGGTCTGGGGCTCAACATCTCAACCCAGGACCAAAGCTGAGGTCTGAGACTAAAGGTTCATTTCAGGATATCTGTCCTTTTTCAAGTCTGAACACTAGATCAAAGTGTAAATCTTCCCTTCCCAGAGCTGAACGCACTGACCTGATCCCCACAAGGGCCAAGCAAGGACACAGGCTATGGCAGTTTGGGGAAGAGCACCCACAAGCTGTTGTGCCTGGCTGGGTGTCAGCAGGAAGCCTGGAAACCTCCACCCCCCTCATCCCTTGCCCAGGTCCAGGAGCCCCAAGGTGGCAACCGGTGAATGCATCCCCTCCAGACTGCTTCAGGAGCAGGTTTAGATGGAAAACCACTGTCACCATTCACTGCTCTACTTTCCCACTGCCCACCACTGCAGGGTGCTCAAGCAAATGTCAAGAAAAAGGAAACCACCACAGAGCAGATCTCACAGCTATGATGCTGGAGATGTAACATGCCCCATGTTCAAGATATGACACTTTCATGCCACGGAACACGAGGCTTCATCAGTTGTTAGCAATATCCTTCCTTGCAGCCTGGCTGGACCACCACACCATCTGGGGCTGAGCTTGCCCATGCACCCAATGCCACAATGTGAGCATCTGTGTAGCTTTGGTATTACACTGGATGACGCTCATGGATCCCTTCCCATCACTACCACGCTGCATGACCAGCAGCCTGCAGTGCCTGCCTTCCCCCTAGGAGCCCCCCCAGCCCACCAGCCTTTACCCGCTTTGTCTATCCAGGCCCGGTAGCCGTTGAGCTCCCGCTCGATCTGCTGCTGGCGCCGCAGCTTCATGAAGGCTCGGCGGTTCTCCACTCGTTCGCGCTCTTTGGCAAACTCCCTGGGGAAGGGCAGAGGGGGGCAGTGAGAGCACGGCTGGGGGGGCAGCGGGGTGCACGGTGGGCCGGAGACACCATGGGGCTGGGAGGGGAGGCCGGGACCAAGGGTGAGCATGAGCCAAGGGCTGCTGGTGCATGTTGGAAAGGTGTACAGCCATCCCTAGCCAAAGCATGGCCAAGGAACGAGCGAGCGATCAGAGAGGAGGAGAGGAGGCATGGACATATGTGAGCAAACCCCCTGCTTGGTCGCTCAGCCCTGCATGCCCTGGGTGTGAGCCACTGCCGTTCGGGGAAGATGCTCCCAGCACCACCCCATTCCCTAAACAGCTCAGCTTCTGTGGGTGCCTTCAGGGAATTAAAAACCGGGCACCACTGAGAGGCAGCAAAGGGATGGAGGAGCCCATTCCTCACACCTTTACCTCCTCCTCTGAATCCCTTCTCTTTCCAGCCTCTCCTTGGAGGGTATTCCCAGGACTTGAGACATCCCTCATGTCCTTCTCTGGACTTCAGTGTCTCACGCGAACTGCCCAGGTGCAATGACCAGTCCAGAGAAGGACAAGAGCTTAGCGAGCTCTGCAGTGAGCAGGAGGGCAGGCAAGCCCCACAGGCTCTGTGCCGTGCCCACTGCTCACGCAGCCTCTGACACACACGGTGCACAGAGGTAGGTGTTCACACGCACCCCTAAGCACACGCATAAACACACTCCTCGGTACATAAGGCATATGATTTCACCTATAGCCTAGCCCAGAGCTGTGCAAAGACACCCATATGCAGCTAGGGCTATATATGCCTTCTCACGTGCAGTTAAAACCCGAGCAAGGTCTGTTTTCCGATATACACACAACTGTGGCCATACACAGAAGACCCTTGCAGGTTTTTCACCCACCCTATATGAAGAAGCACCCGAAGCCCTAAGCATATATGCAAAGGCCATCACACACAGAGAGAGAAATGCAAATATTTGGCAGGAAGCACAGAGGTGTTAGTGTAGGCAACCTCCCACCTACACCAGGGATCAGCATCTAAGACAAGACATCTGGACCTACTTCTAGGAGATGCCACAGCCCGTGCTTGCACACACCTCATACCTGGGGCATCTCAACCTGTATGTTACACCTCTACTGATGATCATGTTTGCACCCAGGGAGCATCCCTCACACCAGACATCCCCCCAGAACACCCTTCTTCCCTTGCAACAGCATCAGGGGGATGCAGTCTGCTGGCTGCAGCTCTCCGTCCCATCCCCAAGCCTCGTCATTCAAAGAGCCCCAAACACGCGGAGGAACCCAGCCTCATCCCAGTCCCAGGCTGCTCCAAGGGAAGCGTGATTGCAAAGAACAAATGGCACGGTTCTCTCTGCAAGACAAACGTCTCTCTCCCAGGAGACTAGCAGCAATCTCCAGCCTCAAAAAAAAAAAAAAAAAAAATTATTCAAAAGAACTGAAAGAATTGGTCTGTCTGCTGCAGCGAGAGTTCAAGTGCATTACCCAAGCTGAGCTATTACACCCTTAATGCTGTGTGGGCTTTCGCATGTGTGTGTGCGCGCGTGTTTGTGTGAAAAGCCCTGAATGTTCTCTGCATCTCTTGTTTAAGATCCCGACAATTCAAATGGTTCTAATTCCACCCCAGGAAGGTGAAGTTTCCTGCCGCTCTGGCATTAAGTGTCGAATGACTCTCCCCCTCCACTGGTGGCTTTCAGTCTGAAATGAGACTTTCCTCCTAGGGCACAGAAGGGGGAGAGAACAAAAGGCAAGGAAGAGAAAAGCAGCCTGAGTGGAGGGAAGGAGGGCAGGAGGAGATGGGGGAGAAGGAAGAGCCTCCCACAGCCAACAGCAAAACACCCTCTCAGTTTTGGGCATGCCGTGCAAAAACCCTCCGTACCCTCAGTGGAGGAAAGGCAGAACCTTTTTGGCTGTGCCATCATCCCTCAGCAGCCTTGGTTAGCAAATTTGGGATGTCAAGAAATGAGAAGATGCCGTCTGCAGCCAGAGTTAGTGGGGAAGTTGCCTTTCTCCCTCTGGTTGGGTTCACTGGTCCTCCCATGTGCTGAACCTCTACCCCATGGGCCATAACCCCACACCAGCCCCACACCTTGGCAGAACTTTTGCCAGCCAGACCCTGCAGATATATTCTGCAACTGGGAGCATCTAAAAAGCTTCCCCAGCCTTACACCAGCTGGAAATCTGGTCCCTCTGTGCCACCTCCTGCTTGTTCATCCCTCTGTTGTCCAGCTCCATCTTTGTTGAGGTCAGAGTCTCCTTTTGCTTCATGACGAGAGAAGCCATCATCGTGTGTCCACAATGAAACCCAGCCAGAAGGAGCAGCTGAGCCTCAAATCAGCTTTTCTCAGAGTAGGGAATGGGAGCATCTTTTCCAGTGGCCCCATCCTTGAGCACCATTTCTCCCTAACCCAACTCATTGCTCACAGAGTCCTAATTCGCAAGAAGCTGGTGCCACACACATCCAGGGACAAGGCTCATGCAGCTGTGGCAGCATCTCCGAGGGAGAGGCTTCCCACAGGCTTGATCCCTAATGGAGCTTAATTGCTTTTGTCCATTAGAAGGAGAAAGGGGTGGCAAAGGTGGGGGGTGGGGGGAAGAAGTTAAGCTCAGCTTAATGAATTATTACATTTCAGAGAGACACGTTACCGAGCGGGGCAGCAGCGGGGGCTGGTGACATCTGAGAGTGGGTAGGCGATGCTGACAGATCAAGGATTGCTCAGAGCCAATTTGCAGCAGCGGGTAGAGATAATATTGTATGCGAGTGAGAACAGGGCCAGCGATGGTGACTGACAGCTGCTTGAGAAGGCTCCAAGTCACAGGCAGGGTGGCATCACATCGCCCAGAGAGCCGGGTGCCTGCCTCCCATTGAAGGGCTCTGCTCCCCAGCCTGTTTGTGTTACATCGCCAGGGATGACCCAATTTTGCCTTGCAAAGAGTCCAGGGCTGTGCTGCCCCATGGAGTCCCCAAGAGGAGGCTCAGAGAACCCCAGCAGATAGCATGGTTCCCACCAGCACACCTCTGCTTGTCCACCTGGGTCTCCTGGCCCCAGATCTGGATGTCTCCAGCATGAAAATATCCACCCACAACAGCCGAGCTCCACTCGTACCGACCCTGTCATTGCAGCCTGTCTCCGTTTGGTCTCATAAAGCCAATGGCAGCCAGCAAGCAACGGAGGCAAGCACTGAAGGTCATGGTGGGAGCTGGGGAACAGTGTGCCATCTGTCCTCCTGCACTCAAGGGCACCATCCATCCACATACCGTGACCAGCCTGCCAGGGCAATTGGAGCACAGATGGTTTGTGCTCCTCCTCTGCTTGCAAATTCTCCTCTACAGCCTTGGCATTTCCCTCATGCAGCCTAAGAACATTTCTGCTCCCAGCAGGAGACCTTGGGGACACTGCCTTCCACACCCCACCTTGGGGGGCCACCTTCCTCCCCAGGCCTCCATACCCTCGCTCGCACCAGGGCAGTGTTGCCTTTACTACATCAGTGTGCTCTGCTCAAAGGACTGGAAAGCCCAGGTCTGGTTTTAATGGGAGGAGAACCCACGCAGAAGCATCCAGCTTGAAAATGGAGCCCCTTTTGCGTGCCTGGTGGGGTGGAAACCAACATAAAAACTCCCCCAAAACCAAAAACCCAACCACAAGAAAACCAACCCCCAAAAACCAGTTAAGAAAAAAAAAATGTCACGGATACTGCAACACACTTTTCTCCTTTTTGGAGCTTCTTTGAGTCCCGAGAGGGTATATCTTGCTGATCACATCAGTATTGTGGCTTCCATGCTTTGAAATAACAAGCCAGCCATCTTCAAATCCATCAGTTTGTTGCCTTTTGCCACCAACAAACTAGTTCCTACAAACTAGTTCCCAAATGGGTCTTAAAAGAGCCTTAGGCAGCAGAAAGGATGGGGCAGGGAGAGGAGAAACATGGGATGACACACTGAGGATGAGGCAGCAGTACCATGCTGCTGTGAAAAAGCCATATATAATGGGATGTATAAGAAGGAACACCATCTGTAAGACATCAGGTAAGACTGCTGCTCTCCTCAGCACTCACAAGGTCTCAGCTCATGTCTCTGCTTCAGGTCTGAGCACCACAATTTGAGGGAAAACCGCCCTCGACTGCAGGAAGGTGTCAGAGAAGGTTATGGGACAGAACTGACAACAGACGGTTTGGAAAACACGGATGAGACAGTTGCAAACCAGGGGGGATCAGATGGTATTTACCCAAGAGGTGTAAAGGAACTGAAGTGAGACTGTTGAACTAACTGTGCAGTCTGTAACCTGGTGCTTCAACTTAAACAGACGGTGGCAAACAGGCGCAGCAGAGCTGACGTTGCAGACTGGGATTATTGCACTGAACCGACAGCAAAAGCTAGAGCAGGTGTCTAAACGGTACCCAAACCTCTGCAGAGGGAAGATGCGCTTCACAGGTCTGCTTGGCAGGAGGCAGCAAGTTTTTAGAAGACGGGTCATTGCTTTGACTGAAGTTCACCTGAACTGCCAGAAGTCAGAGAAGATTCAAGGTCAGGTTGGACGGGGCTCTGAGCAACCTGATGTAGTTAAAGATGGCCCTGCTCACTGCAGGGGGGTTGGACTAGTTGATCTTTAACAGTCCCTTTCAACCCAAACCATTCTATGATCCTAAAATTTCTTAACAAAGCTGGACTGTCTCAAGGAAGTCTTCCCAGGAAGCACTAGCTGGTGAACAGAAAGAATAAAGACGAGGAAAACACAAACATCCCATTTCTTGTCATTCCCTTTCAGTGGCGGTCATTAGCTTTCCATCATCCCTGTGTACTTGGATGAGAGTTACATGTTCACCGTGTTGTGACAAAGCTGCAGCAAGAACCGGAGCATAGAGCTGATGATGCTATAGAGTGCACCGGCAGACACACGAGTCGGGTAATGAAAAGGCGGCAAGGGGCTGGCGACATCAAACAGGAAAATGGGAAAGAGCTGGGAGATACCAGTCATTACATCACTGTCCCGTTTAAGAAGGGACAGATGCTTAGGGTTACCTTCTACCTTTGGAGAAAGCTTGTGAATGTCTACCTGGATTTGTCCAAGGCTTTGGGTACAGTTTCCCACAGCTTCCTCCTAGAGAAACTGATGAGTTATGGTCTAGACGAGTGTTCATGCGGTGGGTGGGTGATCTGGCTGACAGGCGGCACCCAGAGGGTGGTGGTAAATAGCTCCTTTTCCAACTGGCAACCTGTAACAAAGGGGGTCCCCCAGGGATCAACACTGTTTAATATCTTCATCAGTGATCTGGATGAGGGGATCAAGTGATGACACCAAACCGAGTGGAGGACACTTTGGAAGGGAAGACCTGGACAGGCTGGAAGAGAGGGCTAATGAGAACCTGATGAAGTTCAACAAGGCCAAGTGTAAGGTCTGGGAAAACATAATCCACAAGTGCAGCACAGGCTGGGAGCTACCTGTCTGCGGAGCAGCTCTGTGGGAAGGGACCTGGGGGTTCTTGTGGACAAGAAGCTCAATATGAGTGAACAGTATGACACTGAGGCAAAAAAAGCCAATGGCATGCTGGATTGCACCACAAGGGCGTCACCAGCAGAGGTGAAGAATTCGCTATCCCATGCCACTCAGCGCTTGTCAGGCCACACGTGGAATACTGTCACGTCTACCTGGTCCTAAAGGGGCTTGCATTAGACAGGGTTGATACCAAGCAGCATGAACAACTCAGAAAGGCCTCATCATGCTAGTTTGCACTGACACCCCGCACTAAGACGAGAAGTGAACAAAAATAGAGGAAGAAGGGACAGGCAATGACAACATGAAGACACAGGGAGAAGGCAGCCCAAATAGGAAACTGTGGGGAGAGGTCAGAAGGGCTCCAGATGAGGAGCCACCAGAAGCAAAGTCAAGACTCCAGCACTAAAGAGCTCCTTTTATAAGCTGGTCCCTCAAAGCAATAGGGGCCATCGTGGCTCCATGTAGGGCCTGAAGCAGCAGGGACAGAGTCACTGTTGGCAAGTTCAAGAATTCGAATAATTGGTATTTGATGGAGAGACAGAGCGGCAACGAAGACACTGAAATGACTCAAAGTAGTGAGAAACACAAGAGAACTCAGCATCTGCTGATGGAGAACACAGCCCACTGAAGAGCAAGGACTTTAAATACCTTCCCTCTTCTCGCCAGTAATCCTTGTTTCTGGTATACAGTCAGCTTCAGTCAACAGGCTCTTGTTCATCCAAGAGCAGGTTCACCCATTGCTTGGAAACATGGTTTGGCCTCAGCGGGACCTTGCTGCAAAGCCTGTCCCTCACCAACAGATCCCGGACAGATGCAGGTGTCCAATCCAGCCTCTGCATTTCAAGGTGGGATCAGCCCCTCTCCACACACTTCACGCATGCTCTCCAAGAATAAGAAGTACTCCATGATCCAAGTGAGAAATGCACTCATGGACACTTGCTTTGTGTTCAGCTCAACTCTGCTGTGACCTTTAAAAAAAAAAAGACAGGTTTTCCACAACACTTGGGTGGGGCTCGGAGCAGCCAACCGTTTGGAGAGCTTATTGTTTTGAAGTAGAGAAAAACAAATGACAGCGGACAGATGTCACCAGGAGAAGGGAGCTGACATTCCAGTTGTAGGGTCTCAGTTTCAACATTTTTCCAAGAGTATCAATGCTGAGGTTGGCATGTCTGTCCCCATTGCTCAGAGAAGTCTGTTTGCAGTGTTGCACCAAAGGCAGCGATAGCACAGTCAACCCGTGCTGCAAGAAAGTTACAGAAAGGTGGTGGAGGGTCTGGTAGCCCAAGCAGCAGAGGTGGAAGCTCTGGATTTAATTTTGCTCTTATCAGGCAGGGATGGTACGAGCAGTGCAGCTTCACTGCTTCAAGAGCCCCGGGCTTCGTTGGCAGTCACTCCCACTGGCTCACCAGCGCTGGGAAAATGTCACTCCTCCCCTTCCCTCCTATGCTCCAATTTTTAACCTCTGTAAGCGGAGATCAGTTTTATAGTCCCCCTTTGCACGTGACAGCGATCTGCAGGTGAAAGGTGCACAGCCAGTGCTGCAGGTGAGTTACAGCGTGGGAAAAAAAAAATCACCAATTTTCAATATTTCATCAAGTTGACTTCCCAGGAACTTCAAGCACTCTGACGCCTTCAACACACAATTACAATGAATTCAGAACCAACCATCAAGCATGAAACCCACAATGCAACTGTTGTATATGTCGCTCCACCACTGCAAAACAAACAGCCGCCCACGATGCACAAAGAAGCGATAACGCTACATGATTCACTCAGGCATCCCATCTACTTCACCCAACAGGAGTGCCCAGCATCCCCTTGCAAGGATGGAGTTGGTCATGGAGGAACCGGGCACCTTCAAAGCCATCTGCCAAGTCAAAGAGCTGCAGCCTTGGCCACGCAATGGCTGTCATTAACCACGATGATGGAAATTATGACGATCTGGAACAAACGACTCCAAAAGCAATCTGTAAGCAAGAGCTATCTGCCGAGTTCTTTGTCAGGAGGATCAAAACTGAGCATTTTCACTCCCGGTTCTCAGACAACGGGCAGTCCACTGAGCAGATTTGTAAGGAGGCACAAATAAGAGTAAACCTGCAGCAGTCGAGACACGCTGGCAAATAATTTGCAAAGAGAAATCAAAGGGGGAAGTCACAGAGTCGTCTCTTTGTGGTGGGGTTTTTTTCAGTCCTGGCTGGCGGGCTGTAAGAGGAGTCGTCATTCCCTGTAACACCAGGGACACGGCACACCAGCCAAGCAGGTCTTTTGTCAGGCGGCTAGTTTGCAAAGGGCTTGGAGGTCCTCTGCAGCAAGATGGTACGGCAGAGCAAGGCAGAGGCGCTCATTGAATATGGATGCCCACCTGGCTGCTGAATAAAGATGAAGATCTCAAAGGCAGCTTTTGCTTCACTCATGTTTAAATACCACGTCGATGACACAAGAGCTTCCCCAGAACAAAATGACAAGTGTGGCCGTTTCTCGCCAAACGCGGCCTGACCAATGCGCATCCCCTGATGGTGCCGGGCAACTTGGCGGGAGGCATCACAGCCCCCCCTCCCCATTACACCCACACCTCCATTCAAAAGCGGTTCCAACGAGCGAATCCCCAAACACACAACAGGCACAGCCGTTCTACATCTCAGCTGAGCCACTACCTGAGATGCTCCAACTGTTAAAGAAAAAAACCAAACCAACGATGCTTCCAAGCTTTCATACTTCCAATGAAATATTTTTTGTTGGCATCTTGCTATCCGTCATGATCTGCCCACAAGCCTTCCTGCATTTAGGTGACGTGTCTCTCCGCTTTCCCCTCCACAAACTGCTTACCTTCAAGAAAATAATCCTCTTCCCAGCGTTTTTGGCTTCAAACCACCCAATCCAGCTCGAGCGCACAGGGCCCAGGTTTTGTGAAGAGCCAGCAAAAAACCGACCCTGCCTCCATTGACAATGAACACTTGTTCCTTCCACAGCCTTAGTATTAATTGCTACAAAACTTAATTTTATTCGTCATTTGTTATGCCTCAAAATCGGATGGGAAAAAAAATTCAAATTAAGCGAAGTGAAAAGATTTCAGAGATGGTACAGAAGGCTCCTGAAGGAGCTGAAGAAAACTCTCCAGAGACTGGGAATGCAGCGCTAACCCAACCTGAAAGAAAGAAGATCTTAAGACAAAGAAATCTTGCCAAACTGATCCTTTAATTATAACATTAGTCGTTTCTTTCAAAGGCTTAGTGCAAGAGCTGGGGGTGGGGGGCAGAAAAGACTTAAAGGGAGAAAAGACTTAACATCACCAGGATGAGTAGAAGCAATTAGGAGGATTTAAATGACTCTCTTGTTTGGTGCAAGGCAGATGGATTTCATTTTTCTTGCCATCGTGCTCAACTTCATGCTCTACCATCAGCTTGCAGAGGCTTTCTCCTTGGCAGACCCAGGGATCCAACCTTCCCAGGTCGAGCAGCATTCCCCTCTTGTCAACTATTGCTGCGGACCATGAATACCAGTGACTATAGCAGATTTGTCACCCTGGAGAGGGACTGGGAGTACGAGACGGGATAGGGAAGGAGCCCACCACGGCTACAGGTCTACCTCAACAGGAGGACATATGCTGCAACGGATGGAGGAGAGCTTTACTGTAGGGGCTGAGGAAAAGAAGATAGAAAACAGTCAAAACACAACCTGTCTGGAATCAGAAACTCTGCATGAGTCCTCAATGTTCTACCTCCAAGCGTAGCGTATCTTTTATCTTCAGTCTTTCATCTTCTTGCTCCCAGCAACAAGCTAGACCCAAGCAATCATCTTTCCAGGAGGGGCGAAGCAAGCTGGCCCTCTGCAGCGGCTAGGAGAATGGAGCTGTGGTTGTCGCTGTGATGGCATTACTGCTGCCGCGGCACCATGCATGCCACAGGCAGCGGGGACCAGCCAGCACGGCTCTTGCCTGATCTCTGCTGCTCTGGAGATGCAGCACGAACGCGTGGATCCCAACTGCTTTACGTGAGAAACAAATGAACAGCAAAAAAAACCCCAAATCCATTTCACTAAGAAGGGAGAACAGACCTTTGCAAATCTCCGCGTGGGGCACATGCAACTTTTGCATCCCCCTGACTCAAAGCCAAATGACCGCAGTGCCCTGCCCGTAACAGGCCATCAGCTGCAGGGTGGGTGGAGGTCCCTTCCACCTCTCCCACCCATCCCACAGCAGAGGTGGCTGCAGCACGCTATTCTCTCTCCGCACTTAGCGGTCCTCCATGGGAAGAGGTGTAGAGCAGCAGGTGCACCCTGCCCCACCGCTGCAGGGTGCCAGATGACACCAACCTCAGGCCACAGAACAGCAGGAGGCAACACTTGATATGAGTCTCAGCATCTTCCCGAGCTCCCAAATCCACCAGCTGTCACGTGGCAGAAAATGGGGCATTTCAGCTGATGCTCCAGCCTCGCTCTCTCCCACTGACTCTCTTCTGCCAGGATTATTTTGGTAGCTTGTGTAGCTTTAAAAGCTGAGCAGTCACATCTCCTTGGGCTTCATACCTGCTCTCAAAGAGGAACAGGGCCAATTTTTTTTTTTCTTGCCTGATTTCAGTTAGAATTAATTGATCCGTAATTGCGCCCATAGAGGGAGAAAGTTAATAGACATAGTGATAAACGCCAAAGCCCCAGAAGAACTGGCTTTCCAAGCCTGGAGCGACTCCATCTCCTCTTAATAGCATTGCATGCAATTCCAGTGCATGTGTGCGTGTTCGTATTTAGAGAGAAAAATTGAGGAGCCTCGGCATGATGAAAATAATTTCTTTCCCTCTCCCACATACTTTGTGCTTAGGAGCAGATGGATCCAGGCTGTTTACATCACGGAGGTCATGCCTCAGCTTAACAGTTGGGGAACTGACTGTTGGGAGAGATGCGCATCGCAACCAAAAAATTGCTAAATCTAGGCTCTGGCAAACTTCTGATGGTGGCAAGTTAAACATACAAATGTCCTCCTGCAGCCTCTTCACATTCAGGACCTGCCTCGGTATTTGACTGCTTCCCCAAAGAAAACCACCGCCAAGACGAAGCGAGGACAGAGAGACAGCTCTGCAGCAGCTCGTGAGTGTGAACTTTGAGAAGAAGGCTGGAAATCCCGAGTGGACCTTGTTATTTGCCAGTGCAGATGGTGCGGTTTGCAAGCAACTTGGGTCCAGGTTTCTCCAAGCAGGCTACGAGAGCTCGTTGCTCCCCAGAGTGACCGTGATTTCAGCTCGCTGGGTGCCTGTCTTCCCCCAAAGTAGTGCTGTAGTGCCAGGGAAAGGTTTCCTTCGCGTGGAGGTGTTTCCATGAGCTCATCCCCAAAGTGACCTTCTCCCAGCTCCGACCAGCTGTGGGGCGTGCAGGGGGATCCAGCCAGACCCTGCCTGCTCATCCAGCTCAGAGGCAGGGGGATGCAAAGGCAGCCCTTCCTCTCCCAGAGCAGAGCCAAGCACTCTCTTCCTTAGCACGAGAGGATCGTGAGAAGTGTTAAAAGCAATGAAAACTAAGAAAGCAAAGCGAGCAATGAAGTCCTTCTTACTGCACTCAAGGACATACATTGTTCGCATGCAGAAGTACCTTCTCTCGCCTCGTGTCACACCCCTCCACGGCTCCAGCAGCAGCTTTAGCCAGAGGATGCTTCACCAGGACCAAGGTACTGCATCCACTGAGCCGCAGAGGATGTATGTGGCCATGGCCAGGCAGGAGGGCACACACGGTGGCCTTGCCGTTGGGTGGTAGAGCCCAGCTCGCCGCCTCCGCTCACCTCGCTCAGCTGAGCAGTCGCGCTTTCCCCTAGGTATCTGGCACGCCATGAGAGCATCTCCATTGCCAATTAGGTCACCCACCCACTTGCATCCTTCCCCAATACAAACCCGATTAGCGATAAACAAACAGTCGAAATGCCAGCCGGCGCCTGGGAAGAGCCCTAGACAACTGCATCCATTTCAGCAGGCACGGAAACAGCTGCCTCAAGCAGTCCCAGCACAGGCAAGCACTGAGCATGGACTAGGGTACGGGCCAGGCATCCCACCAGCCACCCCATGGTCCTCCCACCAGTGGCTGGCTTGCAGGCCAGAGCAGTGCTACCTTGCTGTGTCCCCAGGCTGCTTTCAGCATCACACCAGCACCAAAAGCCTCAGTGTCCACACAAGGCACCCTGTTGGCACAATTCAACGCTTCAGTAAGCCACCTAGCCCCAAGATTCCTAACTTTCCTTCTCTGGGATTTTGAAGGAAAGCTCCTGTTTGACACCAACACCCAGTTTGCTCAAACCCCCGATGTGGATTGGCATAAGAAAATCAACCGATTTATATTGGCATAAGAAATAGTATGGCCAGCAGGACCTCCCTGTACTCAGCACTGGTGAGGCCACACCTCGAATATTGGATTCAGTTTTGGGCCCTTCAATACAAGAAGGACATTGAGGTGCTGGAGCGTGTCCAGAGAAGGGCAACGAAGCTGGTGAAGGATCTAGAGAACAAGTCCTATGAGGAACAGCTGAGGGAACTGGGGTTGTTTAGCCTGGAGAAAAGAAGACTCAGGGGAGACCCTATCACTCTACAACTATCTGAAAGGAGGTTGGAGAGAGGTGGGGGTTAGTCTCTTCTCCCAAGTTACAGGTGATAGGACAAGAGAAAATGGCCTCAAGTTGCACCAGGCAAGGTTTAGTTTGGACTTGAGGAAAAATTTCTTCATCAAAAGGGTTGTGAAGCCCTGGCACAGGCTGCCCAGGGCAGTGGTGGAGTCCCCATCCCTGGAGGTATTTAAAAGCCATGTAGATGTGGTGCTGAGGGACATGGTTTAGTGGTGACCTGGCAGTGCTGGGTTAATGGTTGGACTTGATGATCTTAAAGGTCTTTTCCAACCAAAATGACTTTATGATTCTAAAAGCCACCCAACACTGCTTGGATGTCTTCATCCTCCATAAGAGCTCCCTCCCTGCAAGGCAGTGTGAAGACCTTCCTGCAGCCTGTCCCCAGAGCCTCTGGATTCAGTCAGACCCCAGACTGAGAGCTGGGGAAATTAAACCCACCACCAGATCCTGAAGTCCAGCCTGCCACTCAAGAAGCACTCCTGAAACCATCACCATCTCTCCTGAACTCATGGGAACACTCAGAAGCATGACAGGGATGACCAGAGCCAGTCTCCACATTGATCCCTGCACCTAAGGGCTTCCCAGCTGGCCAAACCAGTGCTACAGTGTTTGTTTGGGGTTTTTTTTCCCCACAATGGGCAATTAGGAAAAAAATGAGCTGTTGCTGGGCACAGTGTCCCCGCCGCAACCTGCAGCAAGGGCAGAAGAGGCCACATCCTCTCCCAGTGCAGGTGAGGGTTGGTGCATGCTCTCCCCATGCGCCAACCCCTGTCACCAGTTGAGGGTGTGCTGATGCAACCACAGTTCATTGCCATGGAGACAAAAACTCTCTTTCTCTCCAAACCCAGCTTAAAGGCTTGGATTAAAACCTTCATTCCCTTGGGAAGAGCAGAACAGGGACATGTGCATTGTCCTTATGTCCCCAGCTTGGCCATGTCCGCCCCAGGCACCCCTACCCTCACCAGTGTGCATCCCCAGCCGACACCAGGCATGTCCTCCCAGCCACAGCCCACACAGCATGGAGGTGCCCCGCATTGCTCCCAAACCCATCCCAACCACACTCCATCAGCCGAGCAAATGCACACCCCCCTACAAACACGTCCTGGACCCAAACACATTTCCATAAGGCCCTCCACGTCTCTCCCCTCCAGCAGGTCCCAAGCAGCCAGAAGATCGACAGTGACCGTTTCTCACAGATGACCAAAACCACGAGCTTTTCAGTGAAACAAGATGAAAGCGGTTCCAAGGCAGCCCCTTTCCCAGCTCTTCAGGGAGTGAAGGAGCTAAGCAGAGCTGGGGAGTGACCCCTTGCTGTGGGACAGGCAGGCGTGAAGGGGACAGGGGACAGCTACTGGGGTTCTGGGGGGCACGGCAGGACCAGAGGCCAACCTTGGGGCTCAGAGACATGCAACGGACATGGCCTGGAGGGGAAGGATGGCACCACACTTACCCTGACAGCACTCCCAGGACGAGGTTGAGGACAAAGAAGGATCCAATGATGATGAGGGGGATGAAGTACAGCCAGTTCCAGGTGGCTCCTAAGGCATCATTGGTCTGGAGGGGAAAGAAAAACCACGGGTGCTGTTACCTTCAACACCAGCACCCACAGCAGAGAGAAGGTGCCTTACCTTGAGCATAGTGGCAATTTCCCCTCAAGGCTGACCACACCAGGCATCTTGGGATGATGAGGTCATGCCTGCCAAGCCTTGCTGGGCACCAGGCACTGCCTGAGCAGCATGCCTGCAGGACATGACAAGCAGTGCCTTGATGTCCCTCAACATGCCCCTACCCATGGCAGGGGGTTGGAACTAGATCATCTTTAAGGTCCCTTCCAACCCAAATCATTCTATGGTTCTACAAATCTGCCCCAGCCACCTTCTCCACAGTATCCAGCTCTCATCAGCCAGGACACCACTCTCCTCTGCCTCCTCTTACCATCCCGGCGGGGGCACAGGGGCTGTAAGATGGTGTGTAATCCAAGGTGAAGGGCCCTACAGCCAGAAATCAGTGGGCTGAGGGTGCTGGGGCCACCCAGAGCGTGCCTTCCCCAGCAGCTTGATTCGGTGCTTCCCTGTGCATCCCACCGAGACAGGGCAAACATCTTGCAGACACCCTCCTGCCCTGGTTGCATTACCCCAACCCCAAGGAGCTGAGAGCAGAGGGCAGATCCAACCGCAAGACCAAGCGTGACAGCTAAGAAAGCTACTGGTACCTCCGGATATTTCTTCACTGAGGCTTTTAATAAAGCCGTGCCCCGCTATACCTCACAGCCGCTTCCCGGGCCCCATTTGTCCTCCGGTGTCAGGCACGGCGCACATGACACCGGGCTGGAGAGTGATGCGGCAGAAACGTGACTGTCTGGGGGAGGTGGTATCAATCTTGTGCAATGAAAGGCTCTTTCTCTTTTTTCTCTCTTCCCCCCCTCTTCCAGTGCTAATTAAGCCCTCATCTTCGTCTGAGTCATTGGCACCACATCTCCCCGTCGGCCACTGCAGGAGCCGAGACGAGGCTCTGCAAAGGGAGAAGAGCATCTCCAAGGGGGAGAGAAAGCCACCACGCTGAAGCCTTCCTCTGGTGACCAAGGTGCCAGCGGGGAACCTCAGCCAGGTGTCCCCACCACCCCGACACTGAGCCCGAGGCAGGAAGGGTGACACCAGTACATCCTGCTGCAAGCCCTGACCACAGCGCTGGGAGGGCCGTGCTGTGGGCAGACCCCAGTGCTGAGGAGCACCTGGCACACAGCAGCAGTAAGGACTTTGAGGTTGGGCAAAGCATCTTGGAAAGACTCACCGCCCTTCTCCCTTGGCACCAGGAAAACCACACGCATCTTCTCAAGGTCCTCCACTTAAGTCCCAGTCCACTACCTGCCCCTTTTCTCAGGGCCATGGGAGAAGTGAGCTCAGGGAGGTGGGAATGATGATGGGAATCCCATAGAGCCAACGCTCATCACCGCCTTCCAGAGACACCCAGGCCGCCGCACTCTGCTCCAACAGCACCATTTGCCATGGCATTAGTCTTCAAGGCAGCGTGAAACCCCTCAGCTCAAGCTTGGCTGAGCTTCAGCTCCCCACTAAGATGCCATTGGGTACCTGCCATCCATGCCAGGATTGCTCGCCTTTGCAACTGGCTTCTGCCCAAAAAACCACGGGCTTTCCCCGAGGTCCTTGGCACAGAGGACACAAAACAGATGAGCTCATTTCCTACAGGTGAATGAGACATCTTCCCCCAGGGCTGGGCTATCACCATTCCTCCTTCGGCCTCTTCGTCAGCAGGAGATGGAGGGGGAGACAAGAATGAGATGATGGAGCAGAGGGAAATTTCCCCAGCTAGTAATAC
This sequence comes from Bucorvus abyssinicus, assembly GCA_009769605.1. NCBI lineage: Eukaryota > Metazoa > Chordata > Aves > Bucerotiformes > Bucorvidae > Bucorvus > Bucorvus abyssinicus. The sequence continues at coordinate 2,514,155 of CM020034.1, read as the reverse complement.
CACCAGCAGGACCCAGACCACCTCTTTCCACTCCGTTTTGTGGGCACGGCAAAGCTAGTGGCACTGAGGACCTGCAGCTGGGAAACTGGAGGCTTGGCAGCACCCTGATGGGACAGGCTGTCTGCAGTCCTGACCTCTACATGCATTTGGGTACCCAGCTCCCATGTGGGTGGAGATAAAGGGGATTGGACAGATTTTAGGGGGCTTTTGGGAGTTAAGTGCCCAGCACCACTATCAGCCAGCAGCTCCAGGAGGGGCACTGCCGAGGCAGGGGAGGGAACGGGGAGCTGTAGTCACAGACCCCACATACCCAAGTACACACCGTTGGCCACAGCGAGATCGGGAATGGTCCCAGCCACCCAGGATGATGCCAGCAGCTCCTGGAACAGTCCTGCTCTGAGCAGCCACAGCAGTCCCTTGGCCAGTTCCAGCTTTGCTGCAACCCCCCAGCTCCAAGATAAAATTTCCCCGGGCACATCCCAACACTCCCTACAAGACCAGGAGCTGGTAACGCCCAGCCAGGACGCAGTGGCTCCAGCCCATCAGCTGGAACCTGCTCAGCTGCTCCAACTGCCAAAACTTACCCTTTTATTCCCCAAGGAGCTAGAAGTCCAGTGCCCTTGCAGCACCCAGGATGCAGAGGGACAAAGCAGGGGCTTGTTTGGGAAGCATGAGGGGCTTGTCATTTCACAGGCTCTACACCTTCCACTGTCTCTCTAGCCCATGGTAGAGATCATGACCACGAAGCATCCAGTGCAGCAGGACATCAGCACACAGAACATGTGCTCGGGAAACCTAAAGAACTGCCATGCCTGGCCACGTGTCCTGTCACCTCCAAAGCTCTGACACACACCGTGCTCCCCAGCTGGGGGCCAGCAGGTTTGTCGGGAGGGAGGACGTGGACTGCCAGGGTCTCACAGAGCTGCTGAGTCCAGACCCATTCACATCACCCAATCTCCCCCAAATTTTGCTAACTTTACCTTAGAAACTCACTACTCCCACTGGAAGGCTCCTCGAGCAAGTGCTCTAATGGCTGCTCTAATTTTCAGTCTACATTTATTTGGGGTCATTTTATACACTACGCCGTTCCTTTGCCAGTATTGGCCTTTGGCTGAAATAGCTCTTCTCCACCCCGTTTCCCATCCTGCTCTATTTACAGATAGCACTCATGGCCATCCCCCATCCCCTGGCCTCTGCTTTGCTAGCCAAAGCAAGGTCCCTCCAGCTCTCTCTTGCACGACTGGCTCTCCTTCCTTACTTTACCTGAACCAGTCCAGGCTCGGCTCATCATCTTCCATGGACACAGGAGACCAGAGTGGGAGATTCCAATGGGTCCCACTCAATCCCTGCAAGAGGTGATGGTCCCTCCATCCTACTGAGACTTAGCCATCCTGCCTGCCAAACTCCCTCCTCCTCCACGTCACCGCTGGCCTACAGTCACCCTGCGCTCGCTCACTCATCCCCTCCTCCTCCACACGACTACTTCCCAATCAGCAAGACCTGGGCTCCTAGGAGATATCTTAGCTGCTCCTCAACACGCACATGGCTTTCCATTTCTCACTGCATCCCACATCTCTTCCTCCAGCCCTCAAACTCCTCCAGCCCGGGGTGGCAGCCTCCATCCCCCCAGCTCTGGGAGGCAGCCTCCATCCCCCCAGCTCTGGGAGGCAGCCTCCATCCCCCCAGCTCTGGGAAGCCACTGATGCTGGAAGCAGGAAAGCCTGCGACTCATCCCCGAGAAGTGCCACTGGTCACCACCAGCCACTACAGCCCCTCAACACCATCCAGCGCCATCCCAATGCTGCTCACTTCCCTGCCAGCCTCCCAGAGCTCCTGTTCTCCTTCCCCTCTTCTTTGCTTCATTAACACTTTCCCAGATCAAAAGCTTTACTACAAAGAGCAGCTCCACGCGTTTCCAGGTCTCCGATGCCAGGTTAGCCTGGAGTGACCTACCTTTGGCAAACCCATGATTCATTTTCCTCTTTTGCCTTCCAAATCTGTTCTGCAATGGCATGCGATCGAGGTCAGGCTTACAGTCCTATTCCTGCCTGCCTTACATTTTTTCCCCTCCTCCCCCCACTTTTAAATATAGGCATCGCATTCGCTATTCTCCAGTCAGATGGTGCCTCCCCCAACTCGATAGAGTTGTTAAAAATACTTGTTACCAGACCTGCCATTTCATGTGCCAGCTCTCTCCAAGCACAGAGTGGGGGGGACGCCATGCCGAGCGCCGGGCTGATGAGCGCGATGGTCTCAGCACTTGGCTTCCACATTGGCTGCGTCCTCGATCCCACTATCCAGCCTTTTGTTACCTCTGGCTTTGTGCTGACCGAAAGCTGGGGTGAAATATCTGTCCATGCCCAAATCTCCACAGCTGTTTCTCCATCGTGCTTTGCTTCCACCTGCAGAGGTGGAGAATGGCTCACCTTCCCTTTGAGCACCCTTCGTGAGGTCTGACTTTTGGTGGCTCCCATAGCACTTCCCAACTTCTTTGGCACCATAACATAGCTGTCTTGACTGAGCAGCCTCTTTTCCCATCCATTTGGGGCATAATTTGTTCTTAGACAGTGGTTCATCACCTTGGCCCACTCTGCTTTCCCATAGTTTTTTTTTTTTTCCCCTTTGCTGAAGGTACCAGGAGGTTATCATGTGCAGAAGGCAGGGCACACACAGGGAGTTTAATCCCCAAATTACATAAACACTCAACCTCATTTAACGAAGAAATACCCAGCTCCTGCTCCTGGCTCCCTGTGCAGCAGACCAGGTCCCATCACTCACCCAAGCCATTAGCAAAACGGAGGAGATGCATGACACTTGACCTTCACTGCTTCTTCCCTTTAAGACAACCACTTTTTCGAAATGCACCCCACCAGCCTAAACCACCACCACCCAAACTCTCCCATGGCCACCAGACCAAGAAACACGTTTGCTACTGTCTCCAGATACACCTAAGACACCAACACAACCAACGTGAGCCTGTCGGTGAAGACTAAAGAGCCACAGCTTCCCCAAGGGACTATGCACCCAAGAGTGTTTCTTTTGCCAAGGCATTGGTGGAGACTTCCAGACGGAGCTGAACACCACACTCACATCTCAGACGTGACCTACCCTGCTGCCAGCAGAGCCTCCAAGCCTAGAAACAACACCAGCGAGGCGTGGGAGCAGGACCCTCATGGGGTGATGGAGCTGGCATGGTGGGTCCCCACCCAATGAAGGAACCCCCACCAGCTCCCGCTTCTCAAGCCCTGGCACAGGGTTATTCTTTCAGCAGCTCTTACGTTGTGGGGGTTTTTTTTCCCAAAGGGCGGGAAAAGGCACAGGGAGCTGCAAAAGCAAATCTCACTCGGGGAGGGGGGGCAGAAATCTAAAGAAATCTAAATATATACCCGAGTCGAATGCAAAGCACAAGCTCGCAGCCCACACGAACCCTCCCTCGGGCTGCGCTCACACGGGAAACTTTAGGATTTCTTTGCTATAGGGGAAGGGGAGGAGAAAAAACCTCAAAACACCACAAATTCAGTCTCTCCTACCTAAAAATAGAGAGCATGTTCCACCTGTGCAGGGTGCCTTTAATGGCAACTCATTGCCCATCAGCCTGGGGAGGGGACAGGGGCTGTGGACACCCAACTCATTTGGGGAGCAGCTGGACTTCATTCACATAGCGATCCATCCTTATTGATTCTCCAGTGTCTAGTAACAAGGCTGGGCTCCCATTTCAGGCTTTCCCTGAAGAGGAGGAGCTTTCTGCCCCTTCCCAGCAGGAGATGTCTCCTGGAGACCTCCATGTCCAGCTTGGCCAGCATCAGCACTACACATCGATGCCTCATAGGCAGTCAGGTCCCCCTCAAGATCCATCTGCATTAGGAGAGGGCTTCTGTGGTTTCTGTTTGAGTCCAGACCAAAACGACACATCGTTATATTGGGTTAATATACATTCATTATCGTAATCAACTAGCTGTGATGTGCTCTGGGGATAAAGAAGCACTGCGCTTCAGGGGCTGCAGGGAATTCATGGGATTCCCAGCAGCATCCTAATCTTATTGTGGTCCTCTGCCAGGCATCTCCAACCCCATGGCGACTCGCGTCTTTGCCTGCATTGAGGGCAGGGACAGGGATGACCAAACCATGCCAACCACTGCAGCTGGGCAGGAGAGGTCTGTCTGTCCCTCCAGCTGCAATCCTAGTGAAGGGGTTTGGGAATGATGGACAAGCCAGGATCTCAGGAGGCTTTGCCCTGGGCGCTATCCCTGCCTTCCCCACCATTTCCCAGGGGCTCACTGCCCAGCGTGGGGGCAGAGCAGACCTGCTGGGACAGTGGGTACGAAAACACCACAGCTCCCACGACTTGTATGCCAAATCCTTGGCTTGGCAACTCCCGATGGGCTTTGCCTGGTGGTGACACTCACCATACCATCCTCCCAGCATCACCTCTGTGGCTCCCAGCCTGCTCCTGCCTACAAACCACGGCTGCATCCAGCTGAGAAGCACATGCAGACCAGCAGGAACAGCCTCATAATCTTCATACCCCAGCAAAAAAAGGGAAAAAAAAATAAACAAACACCTTACAGCAGATTCCCAGTCTAACCAGTTCCCTCAAGACCTTGACACCCACTGCTACCCTCCCCAGTGCAGTAACAGATCTCATTCTTTCCTTTAATAGCAGTAATTTCATCTCCTGCATGCAGGGCCATGCTTCACTCCCCGCCAGCCCTGCCTGGTATCCATCAGCGACCCCGGCACTGGACAAGAGCTGAATGAAAATGCTTTACTTTTCCCAGTCATGTTAATGAGGAAATTGGTGTATTTCTTTTGCAGGGCCAGGGCTGGCCCGCGGCAGGACACATCCACATCCATCCCATTGGGGTGTCCAGACAGGGTGAGCACTTCCTGGGGTGCCGGGGGCAGGCAGGAGTCCCTGCAAAGGGGTGCAGGAAGCTCAGCAAAGCCCACAGTGCATTGGCATATTTGTGTCTGTGCAGAGAAGAGGAAGGAGTAGAGAGAGAGGGGGAAAAAAAAAAAAAAAATCATTTTTCTGTTTTCTAAACGGAATCCAAAAAATGCATTGCTAGAAGTGTTACTAAAAATCAAGTGTTTTCAAAACATTCGAAATAAGTGTGGAGACCAATTTGTGTTCTGTTCTTGGATCCACCGAAAAATTGCACCCAGATGCTCCAGCATCGATCCACAGACCCTGTCCCCGTGTGTGCCGCCTCCTCCTCCTCTCCACCCAGCCATCCCTCACTGTGACTCTCTGGCTGCTGCCACCTTCCCCCTGCCCGGACCCCTCCTGTGACTTCCCCAGCCCCAGATGTGGGCACCCTTGCAGCTGTCCCGCAGGCAGGACGGACTTTTGCTGCTGGAGTATTTGCAAAGCTCCGCTGCCTCCGTTACACCCAGCGCTTGGCTGAGGCAGTGCCAGCGTTCCCAACGCAGATCCTCAAGCTCTGGGGTCGGACGCGTGCCAGCACCATTGCTTCTCCAGCTGGACCGGGAGCCTGCACACTGCAGCGGGATCAGCTTTGGGGTTGTTTTTCAGTGGGGCTTCGTGATCGCCAGGCTGGATCCCTGTTCGTTTCGAGCACGCTACAAGTCAAGAGAGGCAGCTCAGGCCCCATCGTATGTTTCCTAAATGCAGGAACATCCCCAGATGTGATGCTCTGGGGCCAAACACCCATGCCTGAGGACCCCAACTCATGCCAATACTCTCAACAGTCCAGCCCTGACGCACAGCAACCTGTGCACCAACACAGAGGTGTGGAAACAGCTTTGCAAAGCCTCGCCGGCACAATTTCCTGCACCAATCCCACTAACGAAATTACAGACCCTGGGCTTAACAAAGATTAGCAATGAGGGGCCAGGCAGCACTGAGACCCCCTGCCACCTCCTCACCTTGAGCCCAGAGTTGTTGGGCAATGCCAGAGCATCGTTGCCTCTGCAGGCCCTTGGCTCCCCGACTCCTGCCGGCAGCCGGTCCAGGAGTGAGACTTTCCCGCGCAGGCAGGGAGGAGGGTGTGGGCAGGGAGCTCTTGACAGAACATGCCTGCAAAGCTGGTGATCCAGCAGACACAGTTTGTTTCTTGCTGTGTCATTTCAGCACACACACAGAGGGAAAAGGGGCGGGGGGGGGGGGGGGGAAGGCAGGAACATTTGGCAAGCTGGCGAGGGTCTGGCTTTGCTGAGTATGGAGAAAAAGCCGCTTATTCCAAAGGGAGAAGAGGGTGAAGCAGGCTGGCTGCCACACACATGCCCGTCGGGGATGGCTCCAGCACCCAGGACTGGCAGCACGCGAGCTGCCGGCTCAGGCACCACCAGGAGCCATTTGAGTAAAAGCAGCTCGATTCCTTAAAAGTTCAGAAGGTTTTAACCTTCAGGGTGGAACCTGAAGTCTCGCCTCTGAAGTCCTCACTAACTTAATCGCATTTAAAACACTCAGTGTTTAATGCTTCGGAGGAAGGAGCGGGAAGGGGCTCTGTCCTGCAGTGCCATGAGTGCCGGACACTTTTTGGCAGCCTCTGTCCGCCCCCCGCACACCCCGCTTTGCCCACACGGCCAGGAGCCGCCAGGAATAGCTGCAGAGGCATTAAGATCTGTGCTTGCTACCGAGCTGCTGAGAGCACTGGGTGCTGATTAAATTTTCATACCTCCCCGACAGGATATTTTTTGTGTTGCGTTTTAATTTAAAACACACAAGAAGAGACTCCTTTTCCCTTTGCAAGCATTCCAGCTCGAGAGCCTGGCATCGTCGCAGGGTGCAGAAGGCTAAAACGCCAAGTGGTTTCCCCTTTTCGCCATCCCTGCCAACTCCTCCGCTCTCCAGCCTCTCTCCCTCCGCCGCCGCCTCCTGCTCTCCCCAGACACCAGCTCTAACCGGCACAACTCCTTGCCAGGAGCCGCCGTTACCCATCACATGTCCAGCTTCACCCTCCTCCGTGCCCAGAGGAGTAGCAGGGCAGGCTCAGCCCCTGCCCATGGGCCCACTGCTGCACCGAGCTCCTCCAGTGCTCTGTCCATCACCGTGGTGTCAGGGCAGGTGCTGTTCTAGGGGGTTCTTTGCACCACTGGCCTTCGCTGCAGAGCCCCTACAACCCTTGACATGTGGCTGGCACTGCTGCAACTCTCACCTCTGGAGTAGGGACCCCAGGGGACAGGCACTGATGTCCAAAGGAGCTGCAGCAGCTCCCAGAAGCACAAGGCTCAAGAAGGTTACCTGGCTCAGGGAGGTTTCCTGGCTCAGATCCAGGCCCAAGCAAACCCCAAGTCAGTAATTTCCCTGGCCCCAGCTGCCCCACATAAAGCCAGGCACTTCCCTCACTCTCTGAAACGCAGAAGGAGAAACACACCCAGTCCTGCGCAATGCTCAGGTCCTGCTCACACTGTTCATGCACACGTGCTGCGGGAAGAGCAGCCAAGTGCTGAGCATCCCAAGGGACAACCGTGACACCCCAGGAATATATGCCAACAAGCGAAGATCAATTTTATGCACACACACAGCAGAAACAACTGCTGAGCAGCAGATTCCTCCTCTGAGCCCCTCCAAGGCCACTCAACTAGTGCAGCTGGGGACCTGGCAGGGAAGAGGACAACCAAGCCTTGGACCCACCTCTGATCCAAGTGCCCCAGCATGGCCAGTGATTTAACACACCTCCCCTTCCCAGCGCCCCAGATCGGGTCTCCCTGTTTCAAAAAGGATGGATGTTGAAAACCAGGCTGCAGCTGAACTTTTCAGCTTTGGTCCTTCACAGTCAAGACCAGCCCAAGCCAACTTTTGAAAACCCAACCCCGCACCCAGCAGCGTGAAACCTCGACCTTGGCACGTGGTGAGATTCACCTCATCCCTTTTGCATCCCACATCTAGAGGAGATCCAAAACACTGAGGTGGTGCTGGGGGTCCTCCCCTTGCACCCCCCTGGCCACAGCACCTCGAGCATGCTGGAAGCACGTGGCAGTTGAGTCACACTGGCTGCAAACCCCCTTCCTTCAGCAGCTCTTGCAGAGTCTCTGCTGCCAGGCTCCGCACGCACAGCTCCCGCTTCGCACCCCAGAAGCGCCTTTGCAACTGCCTGGCTGCTTTGCATGGGGCTACAATGCACACCCCATCTCCCCTGAGGCTGCCCAAAACCACTGCCTTTCAGTGGGTATTCTAGAAGCTGCCAAGGACTTTGTTCTCTTCCCCCAGCAAATGCTCTCCTCCTGGTGCAAAAGCACCCAGAAGGCTCCCAGCACCTCCTAAGGCTGTCTGTTACTTTTTGCCCTCCTGCTTCCCTTTGGTCCCAATCTCTTGTGCCACAAGAGGTCTTTTGGGTTTATGGTAAGCAACTGTGGCCGGCTGGCCCTCATTAGGCTTGCCATGCCTTTCTAATTAACGGTGCGGCTGCTTTTCCGGCTCTAATGCATGTGCCTGGGAGGCAAATGTTACCAACAGCCATGGCCCTGTGCAAACTCAAGTCGGCCCTTTGGCTACGGCTTGGTTATCGCTGCCGTGCAGGTTGCTCTGACTCTTGGGAATTAATAGAGCCACAACATTGGGACCAGGAGTTCACCCTGATAGCCAGACCCACGCAAGGGAACAGGGTTTCCCCACGCAGCGGGTTCTGGTTCTCTGCGCTGGCCGTGCTGCATTTGTGAAGCACTCAGAGCCTCTCCCAGCGTGAGCAGAGGGTGCCCAGGGCCACGGCTGGATACATGCCAACACTAGTACCCCTGGCCCCTTGCAACCACATGCAACCTCAGCAACTGCTCATACCTTGTGGCAGCCTCAGGCCCTGCAAGCAATGCTGGCAGGAGGTGCAGCAGCCCCGGCTCCCTTGCTGGCAGGAGGTGCAGCAGCCCTTGCCTGCATCTGTCCACCTTCACATCGCTCCTACGGCTACAAACAGCCGATTTCTCCATGCACTTGTGCTTTCATTCGTGCTGGACTGACCAATTCCCAACTGGGGTCTGTGGTTCCCATGCTGCCTGGTCCATGCTACCAGCTCCGGGGAGCACAAAGCGATGCTCTGGGTGAGAGACCCAGCTGGGACAGGCAGAACAGACCCCCCACCTCCTCCCTGCAGAGCCCACCAGGCCAGCCCACGGCCCCAGCACGTGCTTGCCACGGGTGTTTTTCTTCCCATCTCAGCTCGCGGCAGCGTGGGGGGAAGAGCAGAGTGGCAGCTCTTGGCAAGCCAGGCTCCTCCTCGCTACCTGCGAGCGCAGCAGTTGAGCGCTTCCAAACGGGAAAGCAAATAAACAAGCAAATAAACAATTTTGGTGAATAAATACAGCCTCTCGAGTCAGTGTTTCGGAGAAAATAACAATTTCTAACTCCTCTCCTGTTTGCTCTCTGCGACTGTGGCATTAAGGCTGAGCATCCAAAGCCACCAGCACCACGGCGTGCCTGTGCCGTGCCCAGCCATCCCCGTGGCACACACCAGCAGCCCCTCACCCGCCCTGCTGGCCCCTCCAGACCCCAACATCACTGTTTAGTGTAAAAACTGCAACTCACTCCCTGCCCTGTGTTGTCACGCCAGCAGAGACTGAGAAGTAGGACAGCGAGCCTCTTTGCCAGCATTATTTTTCCCTCTGGTCCCTACAGAAATCAGGTTTGGTCTCAAGCCACTGCAGGCAAGGGGCATCTGCTCCAGCATAAGAAGAAAAGCAAAATACTCCTTAGCCCCAGTTTTGGACTGCAGAGACAGCCAGAGGAACCACAAAGCCAAAACTCCTCTTTGAAAGAAATTAAAGTCCATCAGGCTCCCAGGGACAGGAGCTGGAAAAGCCACAAGGCTGCACAATTTGAGGCTTTTTCTATATTTTTTTTTAACCCATATTGTGAATTTCTACTCAGCAAGACAGCCTTTCACACAGGCAGGGCTGATGAAAACAATGCGAAAGGCAAGTGCATCCATGAAGTAACACACGTGGAAGGTACCACGGGGCCGATTAGCTTCTCGTGATGCTATCTACAAATTCTAGCAGCCACGCTTCTAGACCTGGCAAAACTGGGGAAAAATGGATCTTAAAATCACGATACAGTTCCACAGGGGAATACTAGAGTAAGCAATTTCTTTGAGAGATTGTTAAAGTCGTTTTCCCACGATCGCGCTCTCCTCTGCAGCGTTAACCTGCAAGGACCCAGCCTCCCATCGCTTCACTCCAGTGGGAAAGCAGAGTCCCCCGCAGATCCCCCCAAACCTGGGACACACGCTGGACAAGGTCCATGCTGGTTAGCAGTGGGAACCTGCTTTGGTTCACTGCTCCAAGTGATGAAGGTGATGGCAGAGCATCCCAGTAGCTTTCCACCCCTGCCCAGCCCTCCTCCAGTATCCCCCGGGGATCACATCCCCCACCTGTATGCCTCATTTTTCTATTAAAAAAAAGGCAGAAACCCATTTTGCTGCCTCCAAGTAGCAAAAGGACTGAGCACCTGCAGCCTTTACAGCCTAGAGCCACCCTGCGAGACAGCCCCTGTCCCCAGGGAGGGCGGAAGGCGCAGCCTGACTGCTGGGAACAGTGTCCATCCCTCGTCACCTCCCACAGTGAATCAGCAGCATTTCACTACCAACGCCCCAACCCTCATTCAATTAAAAGCCAAGGAAGGTCCCTAATCCTTTCCATTATAGGTCAGCAATAGCTGGCTCTTTGCAGAGGAGCGGAAAAAGGAAGCACCTCATAGTTCCAGCCATCGGGGACACCATGACAGAGTGCCTCTGGCCAGCATTGTCACCGGTGCTAGCAAAATTATCTGGATACCACAGCTGCGGCCCTGCAAACGTCCCAGAGAGTCCCCAGTTTAGCAGCTATGGTGGTAAACAGGAGATCCCACAGGGCAGGTCCTGCAGAGCAAGGTTTTCAGTGCTCCCAGCAGCATCGCCCATGCTTATCCTCCAGTCAGCTCCAGATGGTGGATCAGCAAACCCCAGACACTGAACAGACCACTCCAGCCTTCCCAGAAAGGACTTCCCAAATGACAGGAGACCAGACTTTCTCGTGAAGTGCCGGTACGGTCCCTCCAGGTCGATCAGACCATAAATGGCCTGTCTGTGCGCTCACCAGCACCTCGCACACCACAGCCAGGGCTCTAGCACGGAGAGCTGCTAATTGCTGCCGTCACTGAAGGACGGGGAGGAGGGGACATGGGGAAGCAGCCCCTGATTTTGCAGAGAGACGGTCGTTATCACGAGGAACAAGGAGCAGGGCAGGTTGCCGGTTCCAGGCACGGGCAGTGCTGGGTTCGGCACAGCAGCGTGAGCAGGAGCCAGCTGTGGTAAAGGCAGAGGAACCACAACACCAGGCATGAAAAAATCATCCCTCCTGCTATTCTCAATCAGGCCTGGGCATTAAGTGCTGTAGTTAAGTCTTTAATCCCATTGATGCACCAGAAGCAGCCAAGAAACGGTCTTTTTTCAGTCTGAACACCCAGGTGGTTCAATCCTGCCTTAATTCCCCACCAAAGCAGCAAGATTCAGACACCACCATCTCCTTTAGGAAGAGAAAGACTAAATATTCATGGCAAGGTCAAGCCCTTGCCATGAACTTTCTACCCCAGTCTGGGTTTCACGGTCTATCTACCCGCCCGCTCCATTCTGCAGCCCCAGAAGGACCAAGCTGGAGTAGGACCCCAATGCTGGCAGCACAGTGCCTTCGCCCGGGGTTAAAAAACAGACTTTCTGCTCACAACAACATAACTATCAAAGCACGTTTCCCCATCACAATCCACCCAATTTGCCTCCCGCAGAGCAATGCCACTCTGCAAATCTCCAGGCGTTATGGGAACCAGGGTATAAAAACATTCCTGGTGCTACGACGCCAAAATTGATGCTGAAATTAGGCTGGGAACAGAACTGGCACGGTTGCTTCTAGCCCATAAACTAAAACATATGAATACAGCCAATCACACACAAAGATATTGCTTTGTGATCACCTGCAGCTTTTTTCCTGCTTCCAGCTTTGCCCCCAGCTTGCTCCCTGGGCACCCAAGGGCTTAGGCATCATCACCAAGTCACTGCAAACCACAGGAGCCCAGCCTAGCCATCCCCCTGCTCCATCAGCACTGACAGATGTTTGCAGCACAACACCAAAGGTCCCAGCTCCCTGTCGGACACCAAACTGCCGCCCCTGCCCCAGGGAGGGTGTCCGAGCCCAGCTCCAGGGCTTCCGGAGGCTGCCACAGGGATCTAGGCACATCCACTAGCCGGTCTGCAGGGACAGCAGATGCGCAGTGCCCAGAAACAATGTCCCGAGGAGCACAGGAGGAGGAGGAAAGGAAGGATACCTCCTCCACCCCCCAGAAACAGCCCTTGTGCAGGAGGCTTGCAAGGTTTTTCTCTGCAACAGGTTGTACAGCCAGTCCAGAGATGGGGGCCAAAGCCCTTAGAGCTTCCTTTGTTCTACAGATAACGCATGCCTCTATTCCCCATCTCCTGCCCAAATGGGATGGAGTGACCCCATCTCCTTCACAAAGAAAACTCAGCATCTCAGAGGTTCCCGGAACACAGAAATACCGGCTCCGGCTCCCCATCCCCAAGCTCAGCTGCTTGGGGAGATCCCAGAGCAGCACTACTCACATTGTACAGGACTGTGGTCCACCCTTCCATGGTGATGCACTGGAAGACGGTCAACACAGCAAAGAGAATGTTGTCGAACTGCGTGATCCCGTCGTTGGGACCAATCCACTCCCGGCATTCATAGCCTGGGGGGCAACCCTGCACCCCACATGGATGGGGGGGGTCCAGCTCCTCTAGTTCACCTGTGAGCACACAGCAGAGAGCCAAAGGAGGCAGAGGTAAGAGAGAGGGAGGGGACGTGCAAGGGGAAGAGCCTGAATGCAGATGGACATGGGGCAGAGCAGGGGACCCCTCTGGGACTAGCCCTGGCTGCAAGCAAACTGCTCCCGCAAGAAACTGGGACATCCTGAACCCAACTGGATGATGCCTGGTGCGCACAAAGCACAATGCAGGATCTTCTCAGCTCTGAGCTTCCCACAATAGCAACATGTGCTCATCCCAGCTGTTTTCCACCCACGGGATGCAAAGTGGGTGCAGAGCCCTTCTCCCCACCTGAATTGTTTGTGTAGCAGGCTCGGTGCAGCTTCCCGCTGTAAAACTCCAGGCCAATGATGGCAAACATGAGGATAGCGAAAAAGAGCAGCAAGCCAATCTGGAGGAGAGGCACCATGGCCTTCATGATGGATTTCAGCACAATCTGCAGGCCTGGGAGGGGAAAGAGAAAGCACAGCTCAGCATGGTGATGCACACCCCCTGCCTGGGCCATATCTATCCCGCCTCCGGCAAGAGGAGATGGACAGACAGTCATCAGACAGATGCAAGGGGCTGGCCCAGCCTGGAGGATCCCTTTATGCATCTGAGGACTATGGAGAAAAGCACCATCCCAGGGGGAACAGGGAGGACCAGGCTGTAAAGCAAGGCTCCAGGAGAGCTGGTTTCTGGATCTGGTCCCTGCTGTGGTGTCCTGACTGACCTTGTCCCACCTCGACTTGGTAGGACATGGCTCATACAGCTCTGTCTCCATCGTTGTCCCCAAAGCAGGGATCCAGCACACCACCCAGCCAGTGCCCAGGGCAGAAGGGAGGGGAGGACCGGTGCTGGCAGCAGCCTAGTTTCTTTATTTATCCCCATAGCAGCAGATGAAATCTTGCAAAAAAACCCAAAATCTCCCCTGAATAAACCTCAGTCCTGAAAGGATCCACCCACCGCCTTCTGGCCAGGGAAGCAGAGCTGCCGGCGGGTCCCAGCAAGCCGCCGAGCCTTGTGCCAACTCAGAGCGGGCTGGGCGGGGGAAATGCCACCCGGGGACACCACACACTGCCATCCTGGAGTTCCCACTACGTGGGGAGGATTGTCTCCCTCTTCCCTGATTGCACCCTACATCTCTGAGGTGGGACCATGAGGACCTCTCTTACTGAAGGACATCAGGGGTGGATGTGGACACTCTGGAAGGAAGATCAGGAGCATCCAACTTACTGGGAATGCCTGAGACGAGCTTCAGAGGTCTGAGCACGCGCACGGCCCGCAGCGTCCGCAGGTCCACGTGGGTGTTGAAGTGCGTCCCAGCGGTGGCAAGAATGCTGCGGGCAAACAGGGAGAGAACAGAGTTATCCTGGGCAAAGCCCTCAGCCACCCCAGTGCCATGTTCTCATACCAGGCTGGGGGAAGCCACAAGGAAGACCACAGCCCTGGGCAGGTACAGAGATTCAATACTTCCCAAAGCCCACAAGCCAGGGAGACCCGTGTGATGCTGGCATCAAAGCTCATGGGCCGCTGCGGTCAGCCAAAGCCTCTCAGGGGCCACCCAGCCCTGGCAGCCCCTCATCGATGCCTACCACATGCCAGGATGGCTGGAGACAGCTCCATGCTACAGCAGTGGCCATTGCCTATGCCATGCAATCACGGTCTGGGGTCTCAACGCTGCCGATACTGTGCTCATCACAGCTGCATGGGTTTAACCTTCCTTCCAGGCAGGAGGCACATGGACCAGAGATGGTACCCTGGAGATGGGGGTCATGCCCCTTAAGGTCACCCACGCTTCCCCGGCAGCTCCCCAGCCATCAGCTGCTCTGGCTTTTCCTACACATGGAGCTTCCTTAGAGTCCCACCTCTGGGATTGTGAAGAAGGAGCAGAGAACCTCACACATACTCAAAAATCTATAGTAATGAAAGTTTGATGACCTTGGAAGGCAACCGGCAGGCACAGAAAGTACTCCAGAGGTTTTCTTATAAAACAAAGATTTTTCAAGCCCATCTCTGGAAAACAAATTGGGGCAGAAGGGAGCCAGTGCACACCGAGTCCAGCAGTAGAAATACTTGGATCCCCTGCCCTTGCTGGAGGAATGGGGATGGTGCGGCTCAGGGATGCTGGCAGAGCCACAGGAGCACAGACAGCAGTGCTGGAGCTCGTGGCCTCCTCTCATCTCCGGGCTTGGTCCCCAGGATGCTGGCTGAGGAGAATGAGGAGGAAAGGCTGCAGTGGAGGAGCAGGGGATTGGAGAGGAGGGGACGGGGAGGAGAGCGGGACAGAGGGAGGCAGCAACCTCAGGGTTGTTTGCAGCAAACCAAAAACTGAGGGAAATTGGGTCATTGTTCCACTAATTCATCTAATTACAGGCCAGAGCAGCTCTCTGGCGCGCTGAGCAATTAGCACTCTTTCTCTCCCCCTCTCCCTGAGGTACGGCAGGTACCAACCTGCCCCTCCAGAAAGGCGGCTGGGTTTCCTTGGATACCCCAGCAGCAGAACCGCTCTCAGATCAGCAAACCAGGTTGCTTCAACTCCTTTTCCAAGCCACTTCTTCCTCCCTGCCCCAGCACAAGAGCTCGGCTGCAAAGCCCGGCCCGAGCAGCAGCTGGGATGCATCGACCCGGCATCACCCAGAACTCCCCATGTATGAGGCTGTTTATCTCTGATATATACAAGGGGTCTTTTACCCTCGATGCCACTTTCCCTTTCCCCCATGCCCCAGCCCGTGACAAGCTCCCGCTACCCACGGGGCTGACAAGCGAGGGAAAAAAGGGACTTAATTAAGCCAGGAGCACCCAGGGGCTGGAGAGAGCTGCACTATTAAATTGGTTGTAAGATCAAAATCAATAAGTATGATAAAGCACGGCCACTCAGCAGCACGTGGGAGAGAGAAGAGCACAGGCGCTTTCATCTCTTTCAAGCAACCTGCCAGCAAGAGCTGGGTAACCCAGCACTCCCCAAAACACCAGCACAGAGGACACGCTGCACTCAACACCATGCTGGAGACCCCAAGACCCTCCTTCAGCTTTTGATCGTCATGTCCCAATGCCTGGTGTCCTCCAACCAGGCTCCCAAAGGGGCAGGGGAAAGGCATTTGCAGCCCCTCTGCTGACTCCAGTTGGAGCCCAGCATCTCCAGGAGAGCAGAGATGTTCCTGGGCTGGACACAGGTTCCAGCCCTTCTCCCAAGGGCTCACCAATGCAAGGCCAGCGCTGCAGAAAGCCCAGCTAGAAGGCTTCTGGCAGCAGAGAAGGATTCAGAGCACCATGTTACTCCACCATGGAGCAACAGAAGCCGTGGTCCTACCAAGCCAGGTGGAGGGATGGAGGTGGAGCCGCCACTGCTCCCAGCCCCACCACACATCTCCTCCCCAGGGCAGGACCATCACCAGCTGCCCATCACAGCGGAGGGGAGCAGAGCATCCTGGCTGCAAAGTCCTCCGCTAACCCAGATTTGTTTGAAGGGCTCAGGAGCTGCCGCGCCGAGCCTTCAGGCAAGGTTCAGGTGATTTCAGGGCACTGCTTCCCCACGCTCTAAATTAGCTGCTAAGAATGGGACTCCTCTGTGGCAAGGTGACATGCTCCTTGTCCTTGCCTGGGGGACAAGGGACATCATGAGCTCTTTTGGAAGGAGGTTTGGACAGATCACCAGAGCAAGGTGGTGGCACTGCAGACGTGTCTCCCAACCAACGACAGAAAGATGACCCACCGCTATGAAACAGATGCTGTACATCCTTTTGCGGGCACAGCCACGGCTCCTGGCGAGGCGGGGTGCACTGGGAGCACACACTGCTGGAGGTGCTCCAGGCAAACCCCCCCATCCCAGAGCACCCGAGCAGGGTCTGAGCAGCCCTGGACCACCTTTAGACCAATTGAGGTGGCTGGAAAAAGCCAAACAAGCTTCCAGGCACACAAGGATGACTTTTGTCTGCCTTTCCCAAGCCCACCTAAATAATGGACATCACTTCTCCCCAGTAGCTGGACTTCACTAGTATGCACAGACACCACCACCACGTTACTGGTAATAATGCACATAGCACTCAAAACACACCCTCCTGCTTTGGACTTCAGCATCTCACCTGTTAATTGCTTATTAACCATCTAAACATGCTTTTTTTTTTTTCCTCTCCAGAGAGCCACCCATATCACCCAGCATAACTCAGTTCTGATTTATTTATTGACACACGTTGAGGTTTCTTGCAGCTCCTCGGGATGCGCGGCGCAGAGATGGGACTCGGGTTGTGACAGACCTTTGTGCTGACACACGGCAGCAGCTCCGGTATCTGTAGAACAATTTAAACCCTTTTCCAACACTTACAATATCCACGTCTGACGTGCTAATAATTATTCTTTATTTTTAGGCAAGGACCCAAACTAAAATTATATCTCACCATCCAAGTTATCTGAAAAAGCTGCCAGATTGGGCTATAAAAATCCCAATGATCTCATGCTTTTCATCATATGTACTGGAGAAAAAAAGAAGGGGGAAAAAAAAAAAGTGAAGGCGTTTTTATAGGTCACCCAGGCAAAGGGGTTAGTTTTACTTCTTCAGAGGAAAGGGCTAAGAGAGACTTCAGGTGGGAAAAAGAGCAGAGAGCAGAAGAATGCAACTGAGAGAGGAGGCAAGATGAGAAATATAAGCTAATCCCCAAAGTATAATTGAATAGTGAACAATCACCAGCAGACAAAAACATGCTTTCAGGAAAAAAAAAAAAAATCCAATGCTTTGTGTTTGCAGCCAGGATGATTATTTTATTTATTTACAGGCTCCGGAGCAAAGGGTGAGCTCCCACGGGCCCCACCTCACCTGCAGGCTTTGGGGCCAGCAGCCAGCGGAGCGATGCTCAGCCCTTGGGCATGGCTCCAGCTCACAGAGGCTGAGCAAAGCGCATGCCCTCACCTCCAGCTGAAGACCTGCACCTATGGATTTCTTTTCCCAGGGGGTGAAAAAAATTAGTAGTAATAATAATCAATCACATTTAAAATTACTCTCTGCTCTTTGGGGCTTGGCAGAATAAGCCATGAGCGATGCTTGACGACCCAGCCCACACAAAGCTCTCATACTAACATAGAGCCAGCACCAAATTCAGGCAATATCACACACTACAGCACCCACTGTGCCCACCATGCCGGGGGGCTGTGCATCACACCCGCTCCCATCCCCATCATCCCTTCAGGAGCAGCACGAGCAGCCCGAAAGCCTCAGCCCTTGGGGACCGCCCACATGGCTTGGGGCATGGTGCAAAGGGCTTCATATGGGGGACCCCAAGCAAAGGCTGAACCCCCTAACAATCTGATGGAACATCAATTCATCCCCGCCGCTACCCCAAACTGAGCGTCCCTTGACCATTTCCACCAGGGACCACTGCAGAGGCAAACGCAGACAAGCCGCCCCAGCAAAGGGCAGCTCTGGGGCGTGCTGGGTGCAGGGAGGGATCGGCTGAGACAGACTAATCTCAGCTCCAAATCTGGGGCAGGGAGGGTGCTGGCTGGCTGGCTGATGCACAAATTAATATTTATAATTAAGTGGAAAGGCCCCCGAAGGCTTGCACTGCCACCTGACTCCACAAGAGAGACTACTTCATAATTAATACACTGGTCAAACGGCTCACGGAAAGTTACCTGATGAATTTACCCCATCTTTACCCTTTTCCGCTGGTGACTCAATCCCTCCCCTCTCCGCAGGCAGCATCACAAGCAGCAGGGTGTACTCTAGGCTCTGGGGACCAAACCCCACTTGAGACAGGACCAGTGGGAGCAGGTCACCCACCCTGAGGGTGTCCCAGCAGAACACAGCGGTCCTGCTTTGGAAATGCTATGGGACAGGGACACAAGGTCCAGGTCCTGCCCTCGGCACAGTTCAGAGCAACCTCAAAGCCTCCCCCATCTTTGCTTCCTCTTTCTAGGTTTCAGGGCCACGACACAAGTGGGTTGCACTACTGCAAAGCTGCTGATCCTGTCTTTCCTGACAGCTTTGAGAGCCCTGAACTGAGCACCGACGACCTCCTGCAAGGTGAGATGAAGGTGAACGACAAAGTCTACCTTTACCAGCCTTCGATCAAGGGGATAAAATGATCCCCTGAGGCCACCTCTTTCTGGAGAAGCTCCCAGGATTTGCTGCATGAGGGAGCATCCACTCAGCCCCACACAGGCTGGCCAAGCCCCACACTGGCTGGCCAAGCCCCACACTGGCTGGCCAAGCCCCACACTGGCTGGCCAAGCCCCACACTGGCTGGCCAAGCCCCACACTGGCTGGCCAAGCCCCACACTGGCTGGCCAAGCCCCACACTGGCTGGCCAAGCCCCACACTGGCTGGCCAAGCCCCACACTGGCTGGCCAAGCCCCACACTGGCTGGCCAAGCCCCACACTTCCCTCTCAGCAGATGCAGGATTTGGCAGGGGGAGATGCTGGTTGCACATACAGGACCTGGTGGAAACCTAAAGTCATCTCTGAATGGCTGGAGAGCTGGTCCCACAAAGATAAATACAGTACAGACAACTGCGTGCCATGGCAGGAGCTGTCTGAACCCGTGCCAAAGGAGAGAGGTCTGAGACCCCAGGGATATTCACCCAAGCCTGGGTGATATCACCTCCCTACGTGAAGATGTGGTGGAAAACAACTCCTCTCCCGGAGCGAGGTCCACGGCAGCACAAAGAAATGGTGCACAGGGATCTTGCAGCTTGGCCCCCATGGGAGGACAAGGGCTTTGCCCCAGCCGGGAGCTCCGCAAGGGTGTTGGGGCTGCGGCAGGAGCCCCCGGGGATCACACGGGGTGGCGATGTCCCCGGGGACCAGTAGCGGCGTGGGAGGGACTGACTCACTCGACAGCGCAGCAGCTGTGGGAAATCAACCACCGGCGAGGATGAGCCGGGAAGGACGGGGCAAAACGCATGAGCAGCACGCAGGTCGATTCCTGTGCCGGGGGAAGGCGGGATGCCTGTCTCCCCCAAAGCCAGAGCCACACATCTGCCTGCCCAGGGGTCCCCCCATGTCCCCCCACTGCTCATCCCCAGCAGCACAAAGCATTTTCCTTTGTCACCCATCACATCCCCTCACCGGGCCAGGGAAACGGCACCGCCCTTTGTACGAGGTGCCGATGTCAGGCACATCCCGCCGCTGTGGCATATGGCACATGAATCATTCACAAAGCTGGGGAATTAATTATTCATCCCAACGAAAGACCAAACACTTTACTGATTGTCCTGGAAGGGAAGAGCTGGGAAAGGGGTGGGAGATGGGGCAGACATCAGGTGGGAGACCGGCACTGTTCATGAAAGGAAAAGGGGAGAGGAAGAAAAGTCTTGTCTGGTGTGATCAAAGCACCGCTCTGCTTTTGGACTCGGGGTTGTCTCTTTACTGGTTTATCCTATAGGAAAATACTCCTTGCACTGACACAGACTCCAGCAGAATAATCCTGCTGGGATGCTGCGCTTGTGCTCCCATTCAACGCTTGTTCTCCAAGGCTTGTACCCACTCCCCCAAACTCCCTTGTCTGGAGGTGTGCAGCCCTCCCTCGGTAACGAAAATGCAGGTGTCAGCGCCAGGGGAAACAGCCTGTTCCCTGCCCGGGTGGACATGTGCACACATGTACACATGTGCTCTCGCACACGCGTGGGGCACCAGGCATGTTGCTGGGGGCCAGCACCCCACACCATGAGGGGAGGCAGCATATCAATATTCCTGCACCGAGCTTCTGTCAGTGCCCGTTCAAGGATTTCCCCCTCCATCTCTGGACCTCTGAGACCAAAAAAAGACCCCCTAAGACATGCAGAACTTGGGTTGCACAAGGTGGGGCAGTGGGCAAAACATCCTCACCGCTGCCATAGGGGAGCCCAGGGGAAGTGCAAAAAGGACACCGGGCTCTTCCCAGGATAGTCACCCCAAAATCCAGGCAACCCCACAGCCAGCAAGAGCCCGTCCTCCTCATCCCCACGCTCACGTGGCAACCCCGCAGCCAAGAGGGAAGCAGTCTCCCGGGAACTGCTCTCGCCGCTTCACCCCAGCCACGGCTGAAAATCAGGGCACGGATTTCACTGGGAGGTCAGAGGGATTGGCCAGCCTCACAACCGCTGTTGGACTCTGCAGGGCGGGAGCTTTGTTTCTCAAGCCAGCGGTGAGGGCTTGGAGAGCTGGGCTTTCCTCTGCTGGCACAGGCTGGTGCCGGTCCAGTCGGCTCCGGGTCTGTTGAGGGCACAGCGGCAGGCACCGCCAGCGAGCCCGCATTGCTGCCTTCCCTTGGCCACGCTCCACCCCACAAAATCCCTTAACGAAAACCACAGTGCCCAAGGGCTTCACAAAAGGCATTCGGGTGTACCGGCTGTTATTAAAGCCTCCAAAAAACCCTGACATCAGCTCTTCCTTTTAGTGACCCCAGTGAATATATCCTGGTTTTACGGTGGCTGCTTCCCCGGCTCCCGAGCCTTTTGATTTTCTTTTTCCCCTGTTGTTAGTAGTGTTCCCCACCCCTTCACCTCTCATATAACATTACCGCTGCAACTGCTATTAAAACAGCCGACGAGCTGCTATGATGCTCAGGCACTGGAGTGTGTGAAGCACAGACCCACCTGGATATTTGCAGAGGAAATTTAACCCTTTTTTTTTTTCCTCTATTAACTCCTACAAGTATGGTGTATGACGAGGTGGGCTGGATTAGGATCCTCAGTTTCTCTTCGTTACACTAATGGCACCTGGGGAGCAGGGAACCGATGCTCCAGTTGCTAATGCCTGAAGGTCCTTCAATGTCTCCCTGCCTTGGGACCAACGATTAACAGGTCACCACGCTCCCGCTGCCCTTTTTGACCATTGCTGACCCTTTTTTGCTTCAGAACACGCTGCATCGAGCAGGTCACGAGTCCAGCCTCAGCGCCCACCAGCTCTGGTTCACACATGGGTAAGGGGAGCATCCCCATGCCCCAGGGGAAAACAGAAACGTTCCCCTCCCCAGCTCTGTCTCAGAACAAGTACAGGTATTTTATGCACATTTTCAGATAAAAATATTTTTAGCTAGGGGAGAACAGGCTGTTTTTTTCAGGCAGCAATGATTTGGAAACCACAGGTTATAAACAGAGCGGGTTTACAAATGTGACTATTAGTTCCCCAGTGGAAGGTTTAGCATCAGGGAGTTTTAGGTGGGCGTTGATTTCCACTGAGATGAAAAATCTGGATTTATTGACACAAAGAAGCAAACACCAGTTGAACCCAAGTAGGTGCCATCCATCCCTGCACAGGGTCCCAGGAGGCCACTCACACCAATAGCCCATCATTAGGTTAATTCACACCAGGGAGAACGCACTCAGGAAATCCCACCGCTCATGGAAACCCCAGCGCAGTGTCTGGGACCATGGTGCCATCTCTCCCATCAGCCACGTGGCAAAAAATAAGCCCAGAAAGGAAGAGTAATACCCTGTGTCACCCTTGGAGGGACAAAGGCCAGTGAGTGTGATGCTGGGTCCATCGGGGATGGATTCTGGGGTGGGTCCTTGCTCACGTGGCTGTCATCTCTCTGGTCCATCATCATGGGATGCAGCAGCATCCCAGACAGGTCAGCACACCCCGAGGCGAGCGCTACCCTGCGCCTCTGATGCTCACCACATCCTCTCCACCACAGCCACCGTCTCTTGCTACGTAGCAACGAGATCCCAGTGACCATTAATTCTCCTGACCTTAATAGTCTCTGTCCAGACACTCATGTGTTAATCAAGCATAAAGTTTTAGTCTGCAAAGACAATCCTGAACCTGCTGGTCGCACACGTCCCCCGTGCAGACTTCACCAACAGCCTTACACAACCGATACAGCGTGAACCGCCAAGCGCAAACCCTCTCCCACAAGCTGTTTGCAAGTCATTTGCCAGCCAAGGATTAGTTGCTGAAGAAATTTGCCAATAATTCAGCAGATCAAACAGGCAAGAGGTTCTCGCAAGGGAGGTGTGACCATAGTGCCGAAGAACATCAGCTTCGTCAGCACCGCACGGCAAAAGCAAGGGCTGAACAGCAGAGGAGCCCATGACCTGGGTCCAGCTGATTTCCCAGTGACCTGATCCTCCCCAAAACTGTCCGGAATGAAAATCCGTGGGTCGCCTCTTCTGACTGTCATACAACAGAATTCACCCTCGAAAGCCCAGTGAGCCCACACCAGCTGGCACTGGCACTGCTGGGACAAAGCCGGTGGGTAACCAGGCATTTCCTGGAGAGGGTTTCATCCTGCTGGAGCAAACATCAGGATGCGAGGTGGGTGATGGTGGTGGAGCAGACCCTGGAGGGCTACCCTGCCCCTCCTGGCAGGGCAGCCGCCGTGGCACTAGCACTCCTTCACAGACAATTGATTCCCTGGCACGGGGCCCGGCACAGCGCGGCACCGAGAGGAACTGGCCAGGCTTTTGAGTAATTGCTGAGCGCTGACTCAGCACTGGCTCCGTTACTGTCAGCTCACCCGCAGCTGTGGTGAGGGCAGAAGGAGGTCCGTGGTGAACCTCCCTTCCCAGCCCAGTGCTTCCCCTTGGCCCAGGCCCCAAAGGATGCCCCGCTCAGGAGATGGCCGATGGGCATTTCCAGCCACCCGGCTGCTTTCTGCACACTCAGCCCAACACCACAGCTGCACGGCGAGGCTGAGACATCACCAGGGGTGACACACGTCCCGCGCTGTCCCCAGGGATGTGACCACCTTCGCCCAGGCCAGGAGCTGTGCCTGACTGCTCTCCCCACAGCGCCCTTCCCTTAGAATCACTTTGCAGATGCAGAAGCGCCAGCAGCATCCTGTGCGACGGCTGCACCACCCACAGGCAGCCTGTTTGCTGCCCACCGAGAAGCATCAGCCCACCACCAGCACACCAAGACACTTTGCCTCCACAGGGAGACATGGTCCCACTCCCCAGAGAGGCCATCCAGGTCCTCATTGGACAAAGAGAGTCAAAACATTCCCACTCACGTTCTCCTCAAGCCTTCTCTCAAGCACCATCCCAACCTGCACCTCTCCGCCTTGGACAAGCAGCACCCATCACCGCATTTCAGATTCAGCATCCCCCTTCCTCCTCCAAACACCCAAACAGGTGTTATATCCCACATGGTGCCAACACCCCGCAAGCCAAAAGACAGGACTGTGCAGCCAGCAACTCAGGAGAGACCCTAGGTATCTCACCTAGCTCCCGTGCCTCAGTTTCCCAGCCAGCCCTTCAGCTGCTTTGCACCCAGCAGAGCTCATGAAGTGCTCAGAGATCCACAGGGACTATCTGTTTGTATGCATCAAACCAGCTCCTCTGAATGCAGTGTTTCCATCAGCACACAAAAAGAAATGGCCACAATCCAGGCACTCCTTCCCCAGAGTCTCTCAGTGGCTGCAGGCACTCACTTGCCCTCCATGCAGCAAGGGGCATCCAGGGGGGCTTCTGCTCAAGCCAATTGCCAGTGTTGGCTAACACAAGCCCAAATGCTCCTGCTCATTCCTATGTCACCAGCACAGCTCATCACACCACAAGCAGGACTCAAATCTGGGCCACATCCCTGGCAGGTGACACCACCAGTGACACAACCAGCACCCGTGAAGTTCTGTGTGCTACCACCCCCAGCATCACTGCTGCACACTGGGATGCTGAGCCAGCATCACCTGGGAACACAGCCCCACCTAGACCTCATTCCTGAACCCCATTACCAGGCCAAGGCTGGAAAGCGCTTGGAAAGGCAAGAGGAAAAGAGATTTTTTTTTTTTTTCCACCCTCCCCACGTAGGGTTTGACCAAAACCTCTCCCAGACCATGTCCAGTTGCTCATCAGCCCATGCTCCTACGGTGTCCTCATCTTGCCCCATGCCCAGATGGCTGGCAGATACCAGACCAGCAGCGCAGGTAAGCTAGACATCGTGCCCTCAGACACAGCCCTCCTTGCCTGATGAGGAACCTTGTCCAAGCACAAGCTGCCCACAGCAAAACCAACCCAGAATTCTCCAGCGGAGGGAAGCAAACTAGGGCCTTGCCCCGTGTCCTGGAGCTCATGTGCCCAATGGGACGAGCCCCCGTAGCTAGCTGCCCAATCCCACCAACAGCCCCGTGCTGCCTGACTCACCCACTGAGGACCACGATGAAGTCCATGACATTCCAGCCATTGCGTAGGTACGAGCCCTTGTGGAAAACGAACCCCAGAGCCACAATCTTGATCCCAGCCTCGAAGCAGAAAATCCCAATGAAGTAGGGCTCCGTCTTCTCCTGATGGAAGGAAACCAGTGACATGGTGAGAGGGAGGGACTGGGCAAACTGCACCAGCCACTTCACATTGACCCAACTCAAGTCTCATCCCACTTTCCTCAGCCCCATGCTCTCCTTTGGGAGCTTTCCCATCCCTTCCTCAGCCAGCATTAACCTTGGAAGTAAAAAAGAGGGTGACTATGACCCACTCAAGCTGCCCAGTCCCCCTCCCCTACCCTCCTTTTTAAGGGCCTTAAACCTTCCTGAACCCTTTCCATGGAGGTAGAGTATGTGCCAGCAGCCCCGGGAAGGCTGTGGAGCTGGTCCCAGAGGAAACCACCTGCCCTACTACCCCAAAACCAGAAGGAATTGACTGGTAGGACAGGGTGGCTTCCCTTGGCTGATGTCCCTGCTCACCCACCAGACCCCCCCGACGCAGGGTGGAGAGGGACAGACACGGGGTACTTACTAATCTCCGTGACATGGGTGTCTTGTCATCCTCGGGGAGGTGCTGCTCAAGGGCCAGCACGATGCAGTTGGCAATGATGGTCGCTAGGATCATGTACTCGAAGGGAGTGGAGGGGAGTTAAGGAGCAGAGAAGAGGTAGATGATGTCCCCAGCCTGCCCCTGCCCATCCTATGTTTCACCTGCTCATTAGCCACCACCACCACCACTTTCCCTGCAGGAACATGCACACATGCAGCCCAGCTTTCACCTCTCACTGCTCCCAGGCAGGAGGGGTGAAGCCCACCTTGGTGCTGTTTGGAAATGAAAGGGATAAGAGAACTAAGAGCCCCCAAGACCTTCCTCACCGGAGACCCATTGAGCTTCATCACCTCCTTCCCAAGTTCACAGGACATCAACCAACAGCTTTTGCTGAGCAATTGAGAGAGATACGCTGCTTGTGGTAGGAGCCCAGATGGACACGAGTATGAAGGTGGACAGCCAGGCTCTAAGCAGGGTGGGCTTTGTCTGGAAAAAGGTTTGGCATGGTCCCTAGCAGTACCAGGGAGACTCCCTGGCATGGCATGCTGGTGGCCAAGGCTGGCATGTTTCTGCGTGCCACAGCGCTGCTACTTGCCTTCTTTCTTCCATCACGAAGCAGCAGGAGATGGGGCTTGGAGTGGGGAGAGAGTCACAGGCTATCAGCTGCCCTGGTCCTAAAGCATCGCCGTGGGATCCCCATCTGCACAGCCCGTGGAGGATGGGGTAGTCCTGGCAGGTCCTGGGGATCCAACCTGGATCAGCCCACCTTGTGCCCTGCATTGGTAAGGTGAACGTGCTCTGGGAACCGAGGGTCGCTTGCCGAGCACCCTGTGGGTGACAGGTGAACCCAGGCAGTGCTGGGAGCTGCAGAGCACCAGGCTGAGCATTCGCAGCTCAAGACGCTGATGGCACCTGGGCCTGAGCTTCAGTTCGGGCTGGGTGGAAATTCCCCATGGAGACATCCCAGCGCAGATACACTTCAGCAAGACCCCAACGGGTAGCAGCACCTCATCAACAGGATCTGGTGGGGCCTTTACGAGCATCCTAAATCCCATATCCATGTCTAGGGCTTACCCACACTTCTCCGGGAGCAACTCCCCCCGCCAGGGCAAGTGGAGCAGATGCTGGTGTCTGAGGACCTGAGAGAGAGGGAAGTACAGGCAGAGGAAAGGGCAGGAAAGCACCCCAAACTCAGCTCCCTCCTGCTTTTTGATTCACAGGGACCACCCAGAGCAAGGCGAGGGCACGGAGCTCCCTCCTCTCTTCTCGCCCACCGCCAAGCCCTGAAAGCAAAGCACTTCCAAGTGCCACATCTTTCTGACTTCCCATCCATCTTTTCCGCATCTTTGCAATAAAACCCTGTTGTCCTCAGGAATAAAATGAGGTGAGATTCACCAGCAGGCAGCACAACCCTTCTCTGCTCAGCTACATTACTGTCACCACAGGCATGAGCAGCCACCCCAGGAGGGGACTGCCACCTTTCCGAGGCTCGTGTCTGCAGATAGGGGTGGCGATCCCACCCGGGATGGATTTGCCCATGAAGAAATCATCCATTCTCCCACCGCTCCAAGCCAGCATGGGAAGCAGTGCCGTGACTGAGCCCTTCCCCACCACACCAGGCTCCTCCAGACCCGGCAGCTTCAGGTTCACACTGCTCAGGCCAGGAGGTACCAAACGCCCGTGCCACCACTCCTGGGAAAATGGATGATTTTCTCTTTTGCATCCTTGCCTTTTTGGCCACCAAAGCCGCTGACCACAGCAAGATGCTTTAAACCAGTGGCCCTGAGCCCACGGGCCAGAGCAGACATCCCAGTACTGGCCATGAGCACAGGAAACTGGAAACCATGGAGTGACCCCAGCAGCAGCAACCCTGTCAGCAGTGACCCTGTGCATGCTGCGACACAGGGCAAGGTGGGAGCGGGATCGGACACTGGAGAAGGTCCCTGGAGAGCTGGCCAGGAGGGGCAGCCAAGGAGAGTCTGCAGGAGCTGGGATGTATTTAGCCCAGTAGGGAGAAGAGCCAGGAAATATTCAGCCAAGGCATTTAAAAGGCCACTCAGTGAAATTAATGGTTGCTAAGCTAAAGGCAAACCAAAAGAGAGACCACTGCAGAGCTCACCACTGCGAGCTCAGACCTTGGTGCCAGCCGGGCACGAATCACGAACAGCTCCCTGTGCTCGATGGAGGGGGTGGCCAGACCCCTAAACTTTCCTCCGAGGCTTAACACAAGTGAAGATTTCATTGCGTGGCCCCTGCGAAAGCCACGTCCCTTCCCTGCTTTCCACCACTGGCTGCACGCTTCAGCTGGTAGGCAGAACCACGGCGCTTGGCCCCGAGCCATCGGCCTATTTGGGGTCTTTTTGTTTCATTTTCCTGAAAGTCTGCGAGCAATTAGCACAGGCTTAAAAGAAAAACAGCATGTTAGTGGGGCGGTGCAGCCAGCTCCCCAGGCACTAGGCACATTTGCCTAGATGAGAAGTATGGAAACAGCGCGGCGCATCCGTCTGTCCGCCCGCCCCAGCACGGCTAACCCCACCGAGCATCCCGCCGCGCATCCCGCCACCTCCCCCCACGGAGAAAACATCCAGGTGGGACAAACCCAACTTCTCCATAGCCAGCAGCGTGGGAGCCCTGCCGAGCAGTGGCTGAGGGGCTCAGGACACCCTCTAACAGCTCAGCTCACTCCTATTTCCTTGCTGCCTCCAACATCTGGCTCAACAGCGCGAGAACAGTGCACATCTGTCACAGCCCCAGCATGGGACCATGTCCCCGCTCCATCTCCAGTGAGTGCGTGGCATGTGGGTCAGCAGATGTCAAGTCTAAGGGAAATAGGACAGTTGCTGCCCTAAACACAAAGTCGCTGCCAAAAGTGACTCTTTGAACCTTCGAACCTCGCTGGCCGAGGTTCCTGTCCTCCTCGAGGACCCGAGCCTGGGCTATCGCATCTGGAGCTGGGTGAGAGCTGCAAGGCATCAACCCCGTGGAAACAAATCCTCATAGCTCCCACTGTGCCAGGGTTTGGGAGGCTGAGGGTAAGAAAACCCTCCCCAAGGTCCAGCAGGAACATCTGGCTGGACCAGGGGAAATTTTATCTACATTCTTCACTTCTGGCAAGCACACATGCTCCCGCTAAGGCCTGGAGCCCCCCGAACAATGCTCTGTCACTCCTTTATTTCCTCTCTCATTAGATGTCTAATTACACAACCTTCCAGCCGCCCAAAATTCAGAGCAGCACTTGCCTCCCTCCAAGCCCAGTAACAAAAGCCCTCCAAGCCTTCTCCTCCTCCTTCGTCTGGCTTCTCCTGGAGGATCATTAGGGACCTGATAAAAATAGGTTTTCTTATTGATTTATCTCCTTTGCCCAATGCTCTCTCCCCTGCACCATTGACTTGTTTCCTTAGCAACTCAGCCAATCCCAGTGCAAGCCACACCTGCAGCTCCCCGCTTCCCTCCCGGTGTGTTTGAGGCAGGGAAAGTGCCCCCAGGCCATGTGGAACCCCCCAGGCCTGGAAGAGGCATGTGGGTTAACCCCTGCCTGGAGCATTTTTGGTGGGTCTGACAGGAGCTGGCAGGGAACACCAGGGAGATGTCCAGCCACCAATGGATCCATGCTTCCAGTTGTGACCCCCCTCCATCTCCACCTCCCTCCCCAACTAGGAGCAAAAACCAGCCAACCCAGAACATCTATATTGTTAACGTAGGGAGTGTGCCCAGCTCCAAACCCTGAAGATGGATTTATGGTGCTGATGGCACACTGATGCAATGGGCAAGATGCTGGGTGTGAGATAAATCCCTCCTCAGATGCGAGTGAGGGCCAGGAGATGCAGAGAGCCCCGCTCCATCTCTTACTCCAATGACCATGCTTTCTCCCAACTCCTGGCCGGAACAGAAGAGCCAGAGGGGCAAAGCCACGTGGGCATCTCCAAAAGGGCTCTTGGGGAAGCCTATCTCAGAGGGCAAGCAAGAAGAGCAGGAATGTTTTAACCCCTTGCCGTGTTTGCATCAGCCAGCCCTTCACTAGAAAGTGAAGTCTCCATTTCCCACCATTCCCCAGGCTTCCTCCGGGACCTGCTACACTATGGGGCTTTGCCCGCTCCCCAGGTGTCAGTGAGAGGGAGCTTCAGTTTCTCTATCTATAGACTTCATCTGGCTGGTCCCAACCCCACCACTGCTTCCTGCTCCACACAGACATGGCACGATGAGAAGAAAGACCCACCTCTTCAATATCCCCATTCCTAGGATGCTCTGACCCCACTCCTCTCAGTTTCATACCCCAGCAGGAAAGCAAGCTCCTCCTCTCCACAGCTGTTTTCTAAGAGAAACCCAAAACACCAAATGGAGCAAAGACCATGCATAGTCCTAACTCAACTCTGGAGCTCCCCAGACCTACAGCACCTCCCTGTCTCGTCCTCAAGGACAAGAGGGATCTTCTCTCAGCAAATAAGGCTATCCAGTGACTTCAAGCAGCTGCAGAGCTGTGGTTGCCCAGGGCTGTCGCCATCCCTGTGCCCGAACACTCAACACTCCCAGCCCATCCACGCTTTGCTGGGGTTGACAAGGTGCTCAGCCTGCCTAAACCTCACTGCATGGACATGCCTCAGCTGGGGAGACTCTGCTCGCTATCTGCAGCCATAGATGTCACTGCTTACGACTCCAAAACGTGGCTGTCTAGTCCCCATTGGGGGCTAAACCGAACACAGTGCCAGCCAGGAGCTGGTTGGGGCAGAGCTGCCCGCGCTGCTGCTGCTCCGCAGGGACGCGGGCGCCTGCCTGCCACGTGCAAGCAGCTCCGTGGAGAAGAGTCTCCTTCTCCCCCACCTCACCCTGTGCTTAAAATCTGGAAATCAAATATCTTTTTTTTTTTTTTAACAAAAAAGAAGCACATCATGTGATTTTCCTGCCTTAACATCAGTTTTTTAACTTTGGTTGCCACAGCAACAGGATGCAACTTGGCGTCACCATGACAACAGCTGCCTCTGTTTAAATTCACCATCTGACAGGCAGCCTCGCTCTCCCCGGCTGTCAAAAAGATGGACCTGCCATTACACCTACTCGCCCCTCCCCGAAAAAAAAACCCATTTTAAAATCTGATGAATGAAGGGCACAGAAAACAGCCTTGGAGGGGAAAAAAAAAAAAAAACCAACCAGCAACATTCTTCATTAGTGCAAGCAAGGAGCTGCCCAAGGATGGCATGACATGGTGCAGCTCTTCCCATGAGACCTGCCAAAATCTTGGCTAGAGAGAAGTGAAGGCGCAGAAGATGCTTGACCAGGTGAACATAACTCTGCCAGCGTCCCCGAGGGGCAGTGTCCACGTAGCACCAAAGACGCCCGGGTCATAGCGGGAGTCATCGTGAACAACACGGTTCAGACAAACACGGGTGTGCATCCCACAGAACAAAATCCCAGCGCGTGTTGGGGCTTTGCAGACACCTCTGCTGCTCTTGGCCAGCCCAACACAAGATTTGGTCCTCAAAGAGGCTGAGGTAAGGAAAAGCCCTCGCTGCAGGGAACAGCCAGGTCCCCAGAGAGGTGATGGACATCCCTCTCCCCCGCCAAACCCGCGGCACAGGTACGGTGTCCGGTGGGCACCTGCAGCCGGAGGCTGTCCTTGAGGACAGCCCAGAGTCACACAATGTCATCTGGCCTTTCCAGGATGGGAGGGGATCTTCTCCAGGTCAAATGTAATTAAGCAGATGAAGAGCGGAGCAGATATTGATGAGCTACAGCCCATCTCATGTGCTAACTGAATTGCAGCTTCCCAGGCAGCTAAACAAATGAAATCAGGGCTAAAGGCCTGGCCATCAGCAGGAGGAGAGCAGGCAGGACGAGGCTGTGTTTCTGAAGAAGAAGATGTTCCTACAGCTGCCTCACGTTTTGGGCAGGACCAGTAAAAAGAGCAGCTCCAGTGGAGGTAAGGTTCCAGCAAGGAACTCGGCAAAGATCCGTCTCCCCAAGGAGCTTCATCCCAATCCCAGTTTCTCGTATTTCTCCTTCTTCCCCTCTGTGCATCATCCCTATTTACACCGGGAAGCCAAACTGCAGAGGCTGCTGGTTATAATTATACAGTTACCCAGCAGATATACAGGCCTGAATCACCAGTTATTTTTAGCCCTATTACCTAGTCAACTGGAGCTGGATGAAGAAGAGCATCCACTCCTCCCCGCACATCACCCCAGCCCCTTCAGCTCTCCTTGGTGCTCTGCCCACGCTGACCTGCAGCTCCAGGACTGGCCACCTCCTTCCCAAGGCCAGCAGCTTCACTGAGCGCGGCCAAAATCCAATGCTTGCCTCCCCAAACCACCCTCACCCTTGCGCCGGAGCGATGCCACAGGCTCCGGGCCAGGCAGCTGAGATGCTCACACGTTTTCCCTGGCCCTACCAAAAGGCACCAGCTGCATGTGCCAGGCTACAACTACAAGGATGGAAACAACTTGCCTGGCCAACCTCACCAAACTCATCACCAAAAAGCCTCGTCCATCCCCAAGCCCTCAAGAGCTCAAGCGGTGCAGAAGAGCTGCGGGGTGGGTGAGTTTCTTAGAAAGATATGGCAGGCGGCCAGGGATGCTCAGCTCCTGCGCCTAGAGCACACCCGTTCCCAGCACTCACATGGGGATATGTCACTTCTAGAAAAAAAATATAAGATGAGCCCATCTCCCTCATGCATTGCAAATTCCAGCAGAGAATAATGCTGGGGAGTTGATACCAAGCGGTGGTGAAGCTCTAGTCTCTAGGAGACAGCGGCTGCCTGGAGATGAGACATCATGCCGGCACGGGACCCCGGCCCACGCAGGGAGTGCCGGGCCAGCGCCCAGCTCCTTCTTGCTTCAAATGAAAGCTGAAGGGGCGAGGGCCCTCCCACACCGCGCTGAAAAAGCACATGAATAATTTGGCATATTCTGGAACAGCAGGCGGGCCAGCCTGGCCGCTGCCCTGCAAGGCTCCGAGCTGAGCTGCTATGTCCCCATCCTCATCGCCGCACTGATGCCCCCGCAGCCACCCACCCCACAGGGGCAGATTTAGGGATGGCACCGTGAATTCAGCCCCCCTGAGCTGCCCCGTCACCCCGGGGTCACCTCCCAAGCCTGTGGGCTTTGCAGCTCTCCAGCCAGGGGACGAGGTCCTGCCTGGAAGAGGCTTGACCCGATGCATCAGAGCTGCAAAGGGACTATTTCCCCAGTGATGTTCAGCGGGGTGGGCGACCTGCCCTGCATCCCTGCATCTCGCTGGAGGGTTTCCCCCGGTACCTGTTGCATCAGGCCAAGGCACTGCCGCTTCGCACCGGGGCAAGCTCTCCCCAGTGCTCTGCCCAAATAAGGAGCCAGCAACTTCACCAACAAGTTGCAGGGAGAGGAAGCAGCAGCAGCAAGAGCTGCATGTAATCACCACTGCAGAAAACAGCACGGGGAGGGTCCTGAAGCCACAGCATGGCCACGCTGAAGTTTTCAGGCTCGGCTCAGCTTCTTGGTGAGGGCAAAGCCCAGGAAGAGTCTCCAGGGGCAGCAGGGTGCTAAGCCCAGGCTGATGGGAAGCTGTGCGCTGCGGTGCTGGGCACTGGCCAGGGCACCCGCAGGAAGGGTGGGAGGGGAGAGAAGAGCGTGGGGTGGTGTGAAAGGATTGGAGAAGCAAGAGAAGGAGTGTGTGTGTGGGGGGGGTGATCTGTGCTCTCTACCCAGCCCTAGGAAGGGGATCCCTGGGATAAATTGCAGTCCCCTGTACCAGCACCCAAAGGGGCCATAGGGCACAGCCAGAGGTTTTCAACATCTTCCCCTCCACTGCAGGGCCAGAGCTGCTTTTGGGGGCGTAGGGGTGGCACACAGGGTGAGGACGGCTGTGCCCCTGCCACGTGTGATCAGCAGCAAAAGAGGGTACACCTAGGCAGGCATGGAAGGGGATAAAGCCACCACCCAGCAGGGACTGGAGATCCATGGGCTCCCAGGGGTCTGTCCCCAATGGGATGGGTGACTCCAGGTGGGGTGGGGTGCCAAAACTCCAGCAAGACATCAAGACACAGAGGAAAAAACCATGACCCACCCCGAGTCACACGCACACAAAGCATCCTAAAGCGTGCGGGGTTAAACCAGGATCAGAGCATCCCTCCTTGCCAGCATGGGGGGCTTCCAAATCCAAGCCTGAGGAGGGGCCAGGGGGCCTCCCTGCAGGGAGAAGGGGCTCACCTCCCTGCCAGGCACCGAGCAGAACACAGGAGGGGAAGCAGCAACAGGGCGAGGAGAGCATCCCCAGGGGTTGGGGCACCCTTCTCCGCACGCCGAAGGAGAGCAGAAGGCAGGTGCTTACCTGCTGGCTAGTGCCACATGCACGTGTCCTGGGCGGCCACCAAGGCAAATCCGGGGAGCAAGGGGGGGGCTCGCAGGGGATGCAGAAAGGATATGGCCAGTCGATGAGCTTCTTTGCGTATTTCCTGACTATGTTCTCTTCCCCAAAGAGGAAAAGCGATCTGTTGACGGTGAAGCAGTTCTGCCGGACAGGGATGGGGTTGTACAGAGCCATAGTCCGGGCTCTCTGGGCTTTGGTTTGCTTGAAGGCTCCCGGGGACCCTCCTGCAGGGGCGGCAGGTCCTTGCCGGCTCCGGTTCTGGTCGGAGCCCCCATCTCCGGAGCCCAGCCTGCCGGCCACCGCCTCCCCAAAGCGAGCCATCCTGGAAGAGAACACACAGGTGAGCTGAAGCAGCAATACCGAGGCAGCGGGGGGGGGGTGGGGGGGAGAGAAGAGGGAGGGGGGTTGCGGGGCGCAGTCCCAACCACAGCCCCCTCCTCCTCTCCGGGTGATGCTCAGCTCTGTCTCTCCTCCATCCTTCCGGGGGAGCAGGGACTCGCGCGGAGAAGGAGATGTGGCAGCACAGCACCGGCTCAGTGCCTCCGGCACAGCATGGTGGGCAGCTGGCTGCCTCCGGCCCCCCCAGAATGACCACCGAGGCAGCGGGAAGGGCAGGGAGCCGTCCTTCGTGCTCGGCAGAGGCCGCGGCGGCTCAGCCCCTAAGCACCTTCTGCCACGAAGCAAGGGGTTAAACCCAGCCACATCCTTCCCACCGCTCTCCTTTCAACCCCCTCCAGCAAGGCGAGCCTGGGGACTGCCTGCTAGCAGAGATCAGGCAGGGAAAGGGCTGAGATCCAAGTCCTTCCATCCACCCCATCGCAAAGGAAGACGCGATTTGGTACAGCACCCAGCGCAGCCGAGGGGAGGCCGGGGGAACAGGTTGCAGCGTGGTCCAGCCTAGTTGGAGCCAAGTGTCCAACTCCCTCCTCCCGATTCCATCTTCAGCAGCCTGCGGGAGCCCAGCCGCCCATCCCGGCTGGCTCCCGGGGGCCAAGTGGGCAGGGATGGCGGGCAGAGCCCCCCAAGGCGTGGCAGGGATGCTCAGCCCTTCGCTGCCAGGGCAGGAGCTCGCAAAGGCGACGGTGGCTTCCCGCAGGAGCCGGGCCACGAAATTAAAGGCTGCCGCGCCTCTGCAGCTCGGGGACGGCTTGATTTAATGAAGTCAGTGGCAACACACGCGCGCACAAGCGCGCACACACACGCACGCCCGCCCGGCTCGCTCCCTCGCTCCATCCAGTGCATTCTTTTGGCAAGCACGGGAGCTGCCGCAAAGGAAAAAAAAAAAATCAGAAGCGAGGGGAGGGTCTGAAGGGAACAAAGGCAATGGGGGAGCCCCCACCCTGCAAGAAGACCCCCTCCCAGGCCCTGGCTGCAGAGGGCTTTCCAGCACATGGGTGCTCCTAGGTGAGTGGCAAAATTGGGGGTGTGAGGGGGGGTTTCTATCTCCTGAGGGGCTCACCCCATCTCAGCCTGCACCGAGCATCTCTCTGGCCGCATGCACCGTGCCCTCATCCCTGGGAAACTTCGAGGCTCCCCGTGGGAGCTGCCCCGATGCCAGTGGCTGCTTGGGGAGAGCCCTCCTGCTCCCTCGCATACAGATCAGCCTCCTCAGCATCCCCCCGAAATGGCATTTTCCTTTTGACACTTGATGTTGGCCAGAAGCAGCAGCAGCTCATCGGAGAGGTGTAAACAAGCCGGTCTGGATGTGTCCCTGCAGCAGCTGCCATGGGGGCGGAGGGCTGGCCCCCAGGCCAATCCGGGCTCCAACCCTGCTCCCTGTAGCCATCCCACCATAGGCAGAGGACTGGGGGCATTGCTGATGCTGCACCTCTGCAGCCAAGAGGGTGCCAAGGTTGCCTGGGGATGCTCAGGGTCTCACAGGCTGGGCTGTGCCCTGGTGCGGGGGCTGCTTGCCCACCCACCTTTGGGGAACCTACCCTGCTCACCTGGCACACATAGGGGACTGGTGGTTCCCCAGGAATGTCCCCAGTGTCCTCCCGACCCAAGAGGCAGGACACCAGCCTCACCACTCTGCTCACCCGCACACACTGTAAGACGTTCACGTGCACCCCTCCCACTCAACCCCATGTCCAAAGGGCTTCCCAGGGCCTTCAGCACTCACTACCTGGGCACCTACAGCTCCAGCCAGCATCACAAGACAGCCCACATCCCCATGGTGCTCTTCCCCCATCCACCTCGCCACCACCAGCCTTCCCTGCAAATACACTGGCTGCTGCCCTGTTGCTCACATCTGCTGTGGGGCAGCCAGGAATGCTTGAGGCAGCTCAAAAAATATTTTGAAAAAGCCCCTAAAAAAAAATATCCAGCCCCCAATTACACAAATTGTTAACTGATTTCAGCAAGGGCTGCTCCCTGGGTACAGCCTGGCAGCACCTCACCACAGGCTTCCCCACCCTGCAGACACTACTGCGACCAAACATCACTTGTTGTCCCAGCCTCTCACAGGTGCATTGCCAGGAGCCCTCAGCCTGGCTGGGTGAGGAAAAGGAAGGGTCAGACCCTCCTCAGCAAGATACAGAGGAATGTTTGCAAAAAAAAAAAAAGAAGTTGTGGAATCATTCCCCTAACCTCGAGAGCCCACCAGCTCACCACGATGCCCATCTGCTGCATCCCTACTCAATCTTCCTTCTCCAGTTCGCCTTACCACAGAGGTGGGTGTAACTGGGGGGGTCTCAGTGAGCCCTCCAGCCCTGTCACCACCACGCTGCAGTATGGAGTGGAGCAGGGCTGGGCAGATCCCTCCCAAAAGTGCTTCCCAGGCCACCAGCAGGCCCCAGCGCAAGCCAGAGTGACCCTGGGCTTTTATTCCACTAACAACAGGCAGCAAGGAGGCCACGCCAGCTACCAACTAATTACAGTCCTTTCGATTCATTCCAGGCAAGACGCTACACTAAACGAATCAATTATGATTTGTGGCTCATCCCCTTTGCCGCCTCCTTCTCCTCCTCCTTCCCACCACCAGTGCAGCATCAGGAGCAATGCCACTCTTCCCACCTTTCAACCCTTTAAGCCGCTGTTAATTAAGCCCCAGGCTGGGCCGATTGCCAGGAGCAGATCCTCAACCCTGCAGGGCTCCTGCCTCGGCTCCCCTCTGCCCCCCCAGACCCACTCCAGCCCTCTCCTACCCTCCTGAGCTCGCAGACAAGCCTCCACCCAGCCTGAATACTCAGGCTGGTACCCAGAGACGGGCAAGGATGGAGACGACTGGATCCCTGCATCGCCTCTGCCTCGCTGCTCCCAAGCGGTGCAAGAGGCCGAGGAGGAGGAAGGCATCACTCCTCCTGTCCCCTCGAAGCAGGGGTGGACACCTTACCTGGACCCTTCTGCTGGGGCTATCCCCTGCACCCCAGGGTTGGCTCTGGGCTCTGCTCTGTATTCGCTGCTGCAGAGCGGAGCATGGGATGACCCTGCTGGGAGCCTCTCTCCTGTTCAGACGGTGCTAAAGGATGGGATATTTATGAGAAAGCAGCTCCTTAAGAGAAGATTGAAAGCACCAAAAAAAAAAAAAAAGTCCCTAGCTATGCCAAGAGATGCAGGCTGGGTTTCCAAGGCTGTTTATTGCCGGCTCGTCTTGACCCTCACCCCAGCACGCTGGGACCGGTGAGTCAGGGAGAAGCGTGACTGATGCCCGCATGATTCAACCTGGCACAGAGATTCAGAAACAGTTATGGGGGCTTGGTTGGGGTTTGGGTTGGGTTGTTTTTTTGTGAATGAAGGAAATCCAAGAAGACAGGACAAGAGCAGGTGCCGGGACAGGAAGGTGCTGGGTTGTACGCAGCCAGCCTAACCCCCTCCTCAAGCTGAGGTTACCAGCCAAGCTCCTTGATGGTTCTCACCGCCCACCCAGCCGTGCCACCACCCCCGCACGGCGGAGCATCACCGCAGACCCCGGGTCCCGCTGCCCAAGGGAGGACCGAGCCCCCCCCCGCCCTTACCCCGCCGCAGGACCGGGCTGCCGCCGCTCCGGCATTGCCATCTAGCGGCCACGGCCCGCCCTGCAGCCCCCCGCCCCGCGGGGTGCTCTGAAGCGGGGTGCCAAGACCCCCCCCTGCAGTTACCGCATCCCAGCGCACAGCTCTGCTGTCACTGGAGCAGCCCCCCGCTCACCCCAGTAACCCCAAATCCACCCATCCATCGCGGGGTGGAGGCAAAACCCTTTAAGGCATCCTCTGCCGAGCCTCGGAGGCTGCTCCGCATCTCAGGGACAGGTCCCCACTGCAGCCCAGGCGGGCGCTGGAGCGGGGACAGGCGCTCCTTCAGTCCCTGATGCTCCCAGGAGCTCTGATGGGCTGCAATCATCTTAGAAAGTGGCTCTTGGCATCCTGATTTGATTTTGTTCTTTAAATAAGGCTTCGGCTATGCTAAGAAGGAAAAAAAATAAAAGAGAAGGATCAAATGAGAATCATCTACGGTGCTCTGGCCAAATTTCAAACTGGGACTGGGTAGCTGTGACTCAGAAGCCTGTTTATAACCACGCAGGAAAGGAAGATTTTTTTCCAGGAACAAATTTATTACCTGCTGGATTAGGAAGAGATGTTTTCCCCATTTGCAAAGGGGAAGCTCTGCCAAGCCGGACACCTCCACATTAGGGAGCAGAGTCCCCAGACTGGTGCAGCTCACCCATGGACAACTGGGATGCGGGTGGAGAAGGTCCAAGCAGCTCCATCTCCACGTGAGGGTACCACACCACCCTCTGCCTGATATTCTGCACAGAGGTTAGCAGCTGTGACACAGGCCACAACAGCACTGTTGGCATCTCTCCTGCCCTTGGCTGGGCACAGCAGCCTTGGCTATGCCAGAGACTCCGCACTGCCTTGCAGCAAGGCAACCCTCACCCAAGCCAGGGCAAGCGTCAGCTCACTCTTTTTGGTAACAATCTCGCCCGAATCACAGTGCTCCCCAGGAGCTGCCCGCCTTACCAGGACGTGCCTTCCCCAGCACTAACAACAGAGACAAGCAGCATCTTCTTGCAAACCTGCCTAGGCACGTTCCCAACGCAGACCTCCAACGGGCTGACTTCTCAGGGCCAGCACTGTAATTTATTCACCGAGAAATCAGGCAGCTGGAAGAGTAGAGAAAGCCAGCGAATTTCACACTGAGCTGCAAACTGCGCGTCCAGATTGGAGCAACTGCCACCTCTCCACCAAACCCCTCCAAAAATCGGGAGGCCCTTTGGCTGAAGCAGCCACACCAGGTGTCACATGGCAACAGCAGCAGAAGAGCTTTAAACTGCCTTAAGTTGGAAGGGTAACTCACTGCCCTAAAATATACCTGTCCTCACAAACACTGCTGGTTTGAATTACCAAGACCCACAAGGCCAACACCCAGACTTGGCATCTTGAGCCTCTTTTCGGGGATGGAGGAACAACCCTTTGGAAATGGGGATTTTAGTTGTTATATCTCCCCCCAACAAGCTTTCGCAAAAGGGAGTGCGGGTGATGGAGGTGCAGAAAGAGCAGCATCGTAGCTGCTCTCACCCAGCCTTCTGCCTTGCAGCCCACCCAGCATTCCCACCCCAGAGGTCCCTTTTCCTAATCTCCCCACAGGTGTTTGTCTAAGGGAATCCAGCCCAGAGCAGCACCTTTGGCCCCATATTCTAAAACACCTGCCAGTTCTCAGCAAAATACCACAAAAACCTGAGTGTAGTACCCAGAAGGTTCCCAGACCCACGACATCCCACCATGCCCCTGCAGGACCCCCAGCTTCTCTAAGGGGGAGATGCTGGGGCTGATTGCACACACGAGTCACGTTTTTCAGGAAGTTCTGAGGAAAAGCCACAAGCCTCCGTTCCTTTTCCTCCTCCCCTCAGCCCACGCATGCAGATGCTTCCCAGTGGCTGATCTGTTGTGACATCCACCTGCGTGAGCAAAGGAGAGACATGCTCAAGGTGTCTCTGCAATTCAGGCAGGATGTCAGAACAGGCATCAGGCGCTGTGAACACAATCTTCTTGTGCTCTCCCCAAGGATTCTTCGGCACAGGCCAGGCATGTCAAGACTCCAGCATTGCAGCCCAGCACCAGGTCCTGCTCGGGTGGCCTGAGCCTCGCCACCAGCCACAGTGCTCTGGGATCACAAACACCCCAAGCTAAACTTCTCACGTACCTCTTGAAGCCACCAAAAAGTGCCCAAATGTACCACAGAGCCTTGAAGCCAGGTGCTTCCCCACGCTGTGTTGCTGTGGAACTGAAGCAGCTCATACATCAGAGCTCCTGATAAATAAAAGGATGCAACCAAGTGGTTGCAGGCTGAAAGAGCTGGCAGAGGTTTAAAGGACAGCCAAGCAACCTCCAGTCCTGTGCATTTATGGGGATGCAGCAGAGCTGTGCAACCAGCCCTGCAAAACCCACGGGAGTCAGTGCTTGCTCTCTGCCACCATGAAGCTGAGTGCCTGCCCTTACCTCCCCATGGGCTGCTCAGGGCTTTGTGCTCTCCAAAAAGTCCAAACCAAGCCCAACAGCCACCTTTGGGCGCATATGCCACCGAACGAGCACAGCAGTTTGCTGACAGCTCAGGCAGAGGCAGGCAAGACCCAGTCCCACCCAAACCACCTCTTTTCCCCGGTGCTGGCTGCAGCGATGCTGGGCAGAAGGGAAGCATCTTCCAGCCTGTCACTACACGTTCTCCTATTTCCTACTGAAACGCCCCACAGTGAGTGTTACCAACAACTGCCACGCTCCCTGGGCTGACCCCCTTAGGCTGGGAGGCTCCCTGGCTCAGCTGAAGAGGCCTGAAATAATCATCCATTAATAAATTGCCTGGAGTGCCCTGCTGCTTTATTTAGCTTTGCAAGTTGGGCTCTAATTAGCATTCGCAGCCGCATCTTGGCTGCTCCAGGCAGGCACGTAGCAATCCCACCTCCCGAAGAATAGCTATCTGCCAGCCCCTGCTTCTCCGTCAGATTAAAGCAAATTTTCATCCCTGCTTCCAACCCCCAAAGCTCTCTGCACAACCTCGGCTGAGCCACGGAGCGTCCCAGCCCTGCACTAACCGAGCTGACAGCAGGTGAGATGTAAACTCTCCATCCTCCTCCATCTCAGGCGGGTCTGGTTTTGCTCTTCCAGAGAGGCGACTCGAGGGATATTCCCCTTCTCACCAAAGCCCTGCAAGCGCCAGGCTCGAGAGGGCAGATCCTGCCACAGCCAAACACCACACTGCCAAGCTTCACAAGTGCACGGGAACAAGGAGATTGAGCTCAGAAATTACATCTCCAGGGCCAGCCATGGACAGTAAACAGGAGAAAGCATATTTCTAGCCTACCAAAGGGTTGGAGAGGGATTTTTAAAAGCATTTTTTTCAACCTCTGCACTACCCAAAGCAGAAGAAATCCTTCACTTTCTCCATCAGCATCTTCGTGACCCCTTTGGCGCAGCAGCGTTAGCTCCTGCCAAAACCAGCGGGAGACTTTTCTCCTCCCTTAGAACTCCTCTTCACTCCCACAAAACACAGGTTCATGCCCAAAGACCATCCCGTGCTTCCTCTGATCCTCTGCCTGCCCTGCAAGGCCCAGGTCAGACAAATACAGCAACCACAGCATTGGCTAGTGGGATGACAGAGGATCCTCCTGCCTTTGGGCTGCAAATACCCTCAGCAGGAAAAAGAAAGCTGGACCAGAAACCCACCAACTCCATCCCCAATCCAACGAAGCCAAACTCGCAGGCTCAGCTCTCTCAGAACCTGCTAGCAAACAGGGTGCCTTCAATAAAATTACACTGTCAGGACAAGAGCCAGGAGAAGATGGAGCTGTTGAAAAATTTTTCCAGCAAGTCTGAACTTGTGCTGAGCAGCTGATGCTCAAGACAGCCACAGAAACCCCATCCCTGGCGCGCAGCCAGGAAGGAGATGTCGCTTCCATCTTCCAAACCTGTGAAAGAGAAAAGGCCAGAGAGCAAAACCTCTCTTTGAAAGCTACTCGGTGCTGGGAGGTGTGA
Source organism: Bucorvus abyssinicus (assembly GCA_009769605.1). NCBI lineage: Eukaryota > Metazoa > Chordata > Aves > Bucerotiformes > Bucorvidae > Bucorvus > Bucorvus abyssinicus. The sequence goes on along the minus strand of CM020034.1, from coordinate 2,472,478 downwards.
AAAAACTGTCCCCCTTGCCCCAGCGACAGGCGGTCACCAGCTTGACAGCCCCTGCGAAGGCGAACACCCTCGCCCATCCCCGGGAAAACTGGCGGAGCACGATTCCTCAATGGGGAAAAAGTTCATTGAAGAATTTTTAGGCTTATTTCCACATGAATAAACACATGGAGGGGGCAGTTACAGCATGTTAGCTACTGTTCTACCGTCTCATGCGCTAGACCAAGTTAAAAATGACCCCTGTAAAGCTTCTCTGATGTCAAAAGGACTCGTGGCTTGTATCTGAGCTTGTGACGAGGACACGTGTTTTGTTGTGGCATCATCCCCCACAGCGGTGTGCTCCAAGCCCACAGGAAGCTGCTTCTTGTGATGGTTGCTTAGCATCCTCCACGACAGATGAGCCACACCACTGGCTCTTTTGGATGTGTCTGGGAAGGACGATGCCACGCTGAGCTCTGTCAGCATTGTGGTCTCCCACGGCTGGGGAAAAGCACCAGCAGGTTTTTCCCCAGTTAAAGAGAGAGTGCGTTGCTGGTGTGCATAAGGCCAGCCCCAAACCAGCCAAGCAACAGAAACATTAAGGTGTTTTGGGTGACTCTCACACCCGTAACCCAGCACCGAAGGATGGGAGCAGACTTTCCCATTGAGCACGCAAAAGGTAAGCAGAGACAAGAAATGCATCTCTCCTCTCCGCTTTTCTAAGAAAGATCTCGAGGGCTGCCTTGAGAAACCAAGAGCCACATTTGAAAGCTGCTTTAGTACAACTTCAGCGTCCTTCCTAACTTTTCACATTGATTTTTTCCAGCTCTCACATAGCACGAGGAGTCCAAGGGGCAGATTAATGTTTGTCACGCACAAAGGCAACAAACACCTTTTGAACTAGGACGGACTGACCGGCAAGCGCAGAAGAAAAAGCTGTAACACTTCAGAGGCAGCTGAACTGAAATCACATCCCACGTACTCAGACTAGAAACTTCACCATTGATGACATTTGTTCGTCTGTGATTCGGTGGAAGTGCCACTTCTATGGTACAGGTAAGTCTGCAAGGAGCAAGCTTCTCCAGGGTCAGGTTGTCCACCAATCCTCACAGCTGGGCTCTCACCAAACTTGCAGAAAACCTTTCAAGTTTGAAAACTGCATGTTTTGAAATTAAGAAAATTAAGAAAATGGGAGCATGCAACAAGAAATCACCCATGTTTTAAAACATAAACCATTGGGTGAGATGAAAGATAAGTTATAGTCTGACTGTGCTAGATCTCTGGAGGTCCCTCCCACCCTGAATTATCTTATCACCCTGTCATCTCTTAAATACAAGTAGTATGAGGGGGCGGGGTGTGCTACACCTTAGAAACTGCGACTGGAAAATAATCTGAACCGTACACACTTAAGAGGTTTGTGGGAAGCACCTCTCCCACAAACATCTCCTGCCCACCCCATCCGAATTGCGCACAGACCGCTGAGGGCTACCTGGGAGAGGGGAACAGGCTGGATCGTTCCAGGGGAGGGAGAGGATGAGGGCGCAAACGAGTATTGAATACCAGGGGTTTCATTGCACTCCTGCTGCACCGAATCGTGCTCACAGCGCGGGGAGACGATGTAAACCCAGGACTGATAAAACAGAGGGTTGTGCTGCCATCCAGAGGGACTTCGACAGCCTGAAGAAACCAGCAAAGGAACAGCATGAAGTTCAGCCCAGGGAAACGCCAAGTCTTGCACTTGGGGAGGAACGACCCAGTACAAGCTGGCTGGAAAGCCCTGGGGTCCTGGTGGACGCCAAACTGACCACGAGCCAGCAGCATGAGCTTGCAGCAAAGGCAGCCAGCAGCCTCCTGGGCTGCATTAGTCAAAGCATTGCCAGCAGGTCAAGGAGGTGACACTTCTCTGCTCAGCCCCACTGAGACACCTCCAGAGTTCCATCCAGGACAAAAGAGACATGGACTTACTGAAGCAACTCCAGCAAAGGTGACTAAAGGAGTGGAGCACATGCCCTGTGAAGAGAGGCTGGGAGAGCTGGGGCTGCTCAGCCTGGTTGGAAAAGGCTCAGAGCAGATCTTACCACTGCACATGGTGGTAATTTAAATCATATTTACTCCCCCTGACGACGGGGAGTAAAAGGCAGAGCCAGGTTCTTCTCTGTGGCACCCAGTGACTGGACAAGAGGCAATGGGCACCAACTGTGATGGAAGAAATTCTATTTATACACAGGAATAAACCTGTTGTCTGTGCAGGAAACGGAGTATTTGGGACAGGCTGCTTAGAGAGATTGTGGAGTCTCCATCCTTGGAGACACTCAAACCTTGCCTGGACAGAGTCCTGGGCAGCCTGCTCTAGGTGACCCTGCTGGAGGTTCTTTCCCACCTCACTACCTCCCAGCAATTCTGTTCATCTGAGCCGTTGCCAGCCCCAGGCCAAGGGGGAAGGTGTCTCCAAAGGCTGGTTCCCGGGATGCACAACCAGCCCTGGCACAGCACGTGGCTTCAACGCAGCCCTGAAATGTGCTGACGAAGCTTCCCAACACCCACAGCCGAGACTCCAGCGAGGGAAGCAAGAACAAGATGTGCCAGGATGTGGTGACAAAACACAAGGCGGCAGCTCGTGAACAGAGGCTCGGGAACCACCTCGTCCTCCACATACAGCTCCTAACGAGCCCAGCTCCCTGGAAGAGCGGCCTCAGCCTTGCAGGAAGGTTGGGACAGACCATAACTACCGACCCTCGCAGTAGCCCTTGAGAGGCTTTGCAAAGGCACCTGAATTAACACAGAAAGGGAATTCTTCCTCCAGGGTGTGCCAGAAACCCAGACTTTGAGGCAGTTCAGCGAAAGATGCTGCTATTTCCATGCTGTTGCCAGGATATTCAGCGGAACTCAGGTTCATCCCAGGTCAGAAAACAGTCTCCTCCCCATGCATTAAAACCTTTGTCTGCACTGAAGGGAAGGGAGGGGAGAGTGAAGGGAGGTCCAGGGCAGTTACCTCTGGGAGTGATGCTCCTCTGCTGCTCAAGGACACATTGCCATCATAAAAGCCACATTTCACTGCTCCCAGGTTTAGTGCATCCACAGCCCTTCCCACCACCTGCATTGCTACTCTTGCAAGGTGAAACATAAGCAGGGAGACTCATCTTAACTGAGAGGCACTCGTTAGGCTCTCAGGTTAACTGCTTTGCCCTGGGTTGCAGAGGACTTGCACAGGAGACATGGGCATATCTCCATGAAGGATGCTCCCACGAACGAGATCCTGGCTTTGCTTGTCACCAGTATCTCAGGACTTTCACTTGCAGAGCTCCCACAGCTCCTGCCAGCTGCCTGCGCTGCCCCAACCTTCCTACCCAGCTGCCCCAAGCTCCCGGACACATGGCAGCAGATGTCTGAACAGGAGCCCGCAGTGGAGAATTGCCCACAGGGGCATTTTCCAGGCAGCGTTGCCAGCACCGAGGGGCAAGTGGCAGTGCCGCCTGTGCACGCTCCTGCTCTCTCCATCACTGCAGCCAGTTAAACCCAGATGGTTCAACATGCTGGGGAGTGTGCTGGGAAGCAGCGATGGAGCTGGCAGCCCAGCACACACCAAGGGGGCCCTTTGTCTCATTCAGCACCAAGGGATAAAAAAAAAAAGATTGAAGAAAAGTAATTTTCATTTGTAATCTGAGATGCAGCACGCGCACGTAACCAGACAGACTGGCAAGTCGTAAAGAGCCGCTGAGATCTGTTAGCAACACCTTGTGCTTTCTCACAGTTTCTTCTGTTCTCTTACCTCTTCCAATAAAACTGCGCGAAGGCAGAGCTGCAGTAACGTTATGCTCCAGCCAAAACGTTCCCCGCGGTCTGTGCTGCAGGTACGGATCTGAGCAAGCAGCAGAAAGATCTGCTGCTCTGCCACTCCACCGACCACAGGCTCCCAGATGGGCTACAGGCATCTCGCTGCAGATCACGCCATGCAAGGCAGACCTAGCAAGCTCCTGGTATCAAAGTCATGAACTCTAAGATGCTACCAGACAGGAGAACGCTTTTAATGACCCTATTCTATACTGCGGGCAGCAGGACACTGAATCCTACCGCCCATCAGCCAGGTACTCCAACACTGAGGGACAGCAACCCACCTCCACACTATCGCCCTTCCAAACCACACCAAGACCCAGCTGCTTTCCCTCCAGTCTCCCCTGCCCTCGACTTCCTGCCCAACATCAGGCAATGAGGCTTTTCCGTGCATCCCTGCTGTAGGTATCATTCCAAAGTGAGAGCACAGCTTGCTTTCTCTAGATTACACAAGCCAAGCTCAACAAATATCCACGCACACGTGGGTTTAAGCCACGCGAGGCAGGTTTGGGTCCTCTCTGCTGCAAACTCAGCTTTAGGTTTCTCTGGGATGTTCCCTGGGTGGCTCTGCCTGTCCTTACTGTCAGCTGAGGAAGCGGCTGCTCAGCCTGGAGAAGCCACAGGAGGTTCCTCCTTGGTTTATTTTGACAAGGAGCTTTGCTTGTGAGCGCTCTCTCAGCTAGACAGTCCCAACGATGCTGCCGCACGTATATGACAAAGACACTGGTGAGTCAACCACGACCACTCCATGCCGCAGCAGCACGCCTTGCTGAAGTGCAGCAGGTATTTCTACAGACCTCCACCCTTGACCCCAACTTGTGAACAGCAACAGAGAGGGCAGGTCATTGGTCCAGAACTCTGGAAAAATGTGTTTTAGTGCCTGCCTTGGGCTTAAGTCCCTTGATCAAGAATGAGGTGGGCTGCTACCTTCACCACAAAGTTAAGCCTCCCACAGAGACACTGCCCCACTACGCTTAGCAGATAGTGTTTTCTGCTCTCTGCCTCAGTTTCCCCACTAAAAAAAAAAATAAATAAAAAGCAGGGAAAAGAGCATTTTCCTCCTCTATTCTTACTTCTTCTTGTTATGGGAAAGCACATTTCGCCTGTAGGTTTTCTTCACTGGCAGAACACAGCAGAGATGGAGGCTTGAAAAAGGCTGGGCTTGCTGATGCTAACATTGGGGAGGAAGAAAAAGCCTTTGCTTCGCTTCTCTTCCCTCGCTGCAACCCAGCACGAGAGCGGCTGAGCACAACATCTGGCTGCACACCAGGAATGAAGCATCTACAAAGACAAAGCTATTCCAGGGGAGCAGAAGACTCTTGTGCAGCAGAGGAGAGGCACACGTGGCACTTGCTCCCCATGCCCACCCCACCCAGCCACAGCTGGCAAACAGGAGCCCACGGGGACTCCAGCAGCCGCTGAGTCACTCCTAGAGCCCTGGCCAAGGCAATGGATGCTCAGCAGTGCGAGACAGATGGCACTTGGAGCACAGTGTTTAACCAAAAACTCCCCAGAAGCCTTATGAAGAAGGTACAGGCTCCTCTGAACCACCCTAGCTTAACTCCTGAGGTGTTGGCAACAAGGCAAAAGGAAAAAAAAAAAAAAGATTATATTCTGGGCCTGCCCTGACCCCATGGACAAGCTGTCATCCCCCTGGGTCTGCCACAGCTGAAAGCCAAGCAGAAAGGCCATTTTCCAGGTTCCCCATGTTCCATCTAATGTCTACTGCCACACCAGGGCCATGAGAAAGTACCACTCCTCCTGCTCACTGAGAGATAGATCCAATCCTCCCAGGCAAAAGCCCCTGGAGTGATTCAAAGCATGAGAGATGAGCCCTTCCAAAAACTAAATCACAGGGAAATTGCATTATTACTAATAAAATTATAGATAAGGAAATTAATTTTCTTTTTCTCCCCCACATACTATCCATCTAGTCCCAGAGAGCATCCATGGTACTGCGGTTACTGACTCTGCACATCAGCCTGGACTTGAGCAAGGTTTGAGGAAACACCTCTGGTTTACAAGTCTGTTGTTAAAGCAGGAGCCTCTGGCACGTGGATTTTGCAGGCTAACGGGGTATCAGCACACCTAATTCTGGGAGAGTCACGGGTCTAGCCCCCTGGGTCTCAGACGGCTACACCGAGATCACCGGCTCCCCAGGAGGTGCGCTGGCCAGGAAGGGAAGTGGGGCTTTCTGGTCCTCATTGGGGCACAAGGTCTGCGAAGCCCAAGGGGGCTTCATCAGCATCAGAGCCCGACTTCCCCTGCAAAGCGCCACCATCTCCACCTCCCATGGCAAGGCGACCAGGCTGCAGGTTTGGCCATCTGCAAGGAGAGAGCCCCCCAGCCAGACCCCAGAAGTGACGAGGCTGGTGAAAGGAGGGCAGCCCATCTCAAAACACAAGAACCTCTGCCTTTGGTGCAACTTCCCACACACACCCACAACCCCACTGTAAAGCGGGCTGAGATGCCAAAACCAAGCATCCAGGAGCTGGAAAATGCAAAGACTGGACCTACGAGCCTGGGGAGACACCCAAGCAAATAGGTTGGGGTGGCAGCAGCTGGCAGAGCTGTCTACGTATTCCCAGTGCATCAAAGAGAGAAATATTAGGCTCTGTGTTTGAGCTACTGCTCGCTGGAACAGCCAAGGGCGGCAAAAGGGGCACATCCCACACGGTACGAGCAGGAAGGGCTCCCGCTTCATCTCCCCGCCACAAAATAGAGCTGTAGTCATCCAAGCAGTTAATTAGCGAGCAGCCCTTCTAGGAACTCGCTCTGCCAGCCGACAATTAACGAGGCCATCCCTCTGCTTCCTGCCCAGCCATGATTTATTCATCTGGCATCCCCGGTGGGTCGCAAAAAGATAACAAGGCACCGAGCACTTGCCGAGCCCATATGTCAATTTATTTCCCCAGCATGGGGCTTCCCGAGTCACCGGCCAGGAGGTTCCCTGGGCACTAAGGGATGAGGACCGAGCCGAAAGGGCCAGGGAGAGCCTGCCTCGCTGATGGGCTGCCCTCCAAAAAAGAGGCAGGAGCAGCCTCAGCGTTATCACAAGTGATTTCCTCGTGCAAAGCATCCCGAAGAAATCCGACCGGCTTCAAAGGCGCTGAGCTCTGACCTGAATCTCGCCAAAGCAACACGCTACACCTAATTAATACCGGGGCTCCCACCTCCTTCAGATGTTTTATAATATGTTGAATATTCCCTAAATATAGTGCCCGAGGCAGGGAGCGGATCTGGACCGGCGATACTGGAGCAGGATGTGCTGCAGCAGCTTGTTCCAGGCAATTTTGCTGAGTAGACATGAGGGGGGGGGAACCTTGTGATTTAAAATGCAGGATTGAAGCGGGTGGTTGCAGCCTTGGCTGCGCAGTGAATGCCTGGCAAGGCAGAGTAATCCAGGGCTTGGAGCCGGGGTTTTCTCACAGCACAACGGCAAACTATGCAAAGAAGTTAATTAAAGGAAAATAATAAGTAAAATGGGTGGCTTTAGCTTTGCCAAGCACTTCTCTTCTGTTTTCCCAAGTTCATTACTGTCTGCAGCTTGCTCTGATTCAGGGGGACTTGGCCGCTTCGTTGGATTAAACACAAATCCCCTCACAGCAGGGCTCAAGCCACAGCAAAAGCAGAAGGCAGTGACCTCAAACGCATCCAGAAGCCACACTGCAAACAAGGGAAACTGTCTTGGGGACCTCCAAGATGGAGAATTCCCAAGTGGCCTCTACATCCCACTAACCACCCGACAATTTGGGGAACGCCCTCATCCACAGAGGCCCCTTTGCACTGTTCCCATCAGATGCCACCCTCCGTCTCAAAGCCAAGAGAAGCATCTCCAAGCTCTTCACCTGACAAACTCTCTCCTCCCATACATGACACCCCACCATCTCTTTCCATCTCGCACACCCCCCACAAACTCACCCCATCAAAAAAAATATCACGGTCCAGCCAGCTGACACCAGCCCGAGCCCTGCAGGATTTCCAAGCCCCTGGGCAGGACAGGTGCTGCATGAGGTCCCATCTGCTGGAGACAGGACCGTACATCCCATCAATTTTAAGAGCACAGGGAGAGGAAAGGACCGAGAAGAGGATTAGCACAACTCAAAACAAACCACAAAATATCTCATTCTCTGTGCTTCAAGTTGCTCCCTGCCTTTAGAACCCCTCCCTGGAAAACAAAGGTGATGGGCAAAAGTGCCAGGAGCAACAGCACAACTAGTGTTGACTGCTCCACAGGGGTGACACCAACACGACACCCCCCAGCCACCCCCACAGAGGACTGGGAACCCTCCTGCTCCCCCCGGCTGCCCACCTGGGCTGGGGGCTCTCCGGTACTTACTCCCACTCCTTCCTCCGCGCCTGTGGCGTGCTTTGCATCTTGTGCGCCTCGTGCGCCTTGATAATATCCCTCTGCTCGATCAGCCCACCCCGCCGGCGCTTGATAACGTCCGGGCTCACGGGAACATACTGACCGAGCCCCAGGTCGAAGGTGCTGCCCATCTCCACAACGGCATCGGCATCCCGGCAGCGGGGCTGGTAGAGGGCATCAAAGCTGGCGGCGCGCGAGACCAGGGCCTCAGCCAGGCTCTCCGGCTCCAGGAGGTTGCAGGACTGGGTGGTTTGCATCAGACCGAGCCGGTGCTTGTGCCACGTCTCCTCCTCGGGCAGAGCCAGGACGTAGCGGGGGGAGGCAGCATCCAGCTCAGCCCCCCTGCCCGGTGCTGGGGCGCTGACGGAGCACGTGCTGAATCCCAGCATCTTTGGTGATGTCGTAGCTCATCACTCTGAAGGGGGACAAGACACAGAGGGGAGGCTCAGTGCTTTGCTCCATTTGCCCCTCAATACCCTCCCTTCCTCCCACACCACCTCGCCTGGGTGTGGTGGGCTAGACAACACTGGATCCCCAAGCTTCGGGGAAGGGATAGCACCTCCTGCCTTCTTGCTTTCCTCCTCCTTCCCAATCTGGGCACCTCTGCACCTCTTGAACCTGCAGCTCTCTGACCCCACAGCCAGCTGGCCCTGGGGTCCCCGGAGCAGCACAGCTCCCCATGGTTGGACCATAACATGATTTTTTGCTTTTGCAGGGTGGTGGGAAGAATAAGAGAGGCTGCCATGACACAGCTCAGCTGGGAGCACAACCTAGTAACACCTCAGCACCCCTGACCAGAGCATCCACGTCCCCCATCTCCAGCCCCATGCTCATGGTACGATGGCCAAGCAGCCTGGCAGAGACAGACAGCAGCTTAGGAGGCTGGATGAGGAAATATCAGCACAGCTTTGACTCCAGAGCTGCATGTTGGAGCAAAAGGCACAGGAGCACTACCAGAAACACCTCCCCGAGCAACACTCCTTGGCTAAGCAAAATAGATGGTGTTCTATAGACAGGAGATGCTCCTGTCCAAAAATACACCCAAAGCCTTGCCATGGTGAAACGCTTTATTCTTGTGTTGGAGAAGATCCATTTAGCACGTTAGTGCTGTGGGAAGGGCTTTGCTCCTGCAGCCCCTGAAATTCAAGTTTCACTTGAATGCAAGTTTCACTTGCCCATGAGGGCAATGAAATCATGGAGGATAGAAGAACAAGGCAGCTGCTGCTTCTCAGCAGGGCTGTCATCCCCTTCTTAACTTCTTCCCTGACACAGGGGGAAACAACCCAGCAAGAGAAAGGAGGACTTAAACCCCCCAAAATACGGCAATAATGCAGCAAATCAAGCACAGTCATCTTAACCCCTTCCCAGAGCATTGTTTGGAGACACCTGAACTCCTCCAGAGCAAAAAGGGAGGCAAGAAGAGCAGTCAGGAGAAAGGCTGGGAAATCCCCCCCACTGGGAGCAAAAATAAATTAAATACAGAAAAAAATCCAAGAGTAACTGAGGGGACAAAACAGAGCATGGCCCCCACGCTACCCAAGGTAAGCCTGACATCCCCAGGCTGCAGGGGAAGGGGGGCACAGCCCAGCCAGGGAAGCATCCCATCTCCTTGGGGTCTGCGGTGCTGCGCTGCAGATATGAAGCAGCTAAAGCTACCCCCACATTTAAACCCACCTGGCTCAAGGGATACTCACCCCTTGGCAAGCCCCCCAGAAAGAAAAAGGCAACTGCCAATAAGAGCCTTGGCAAATTAATTAGCACATCAATAGCTCCTGCTGAAAGCTATAAACAGATTCTTCTCTTCACAACTTTCCTTACCCATGTGACTTATGTTTTTTAAAGGCATTTTTTATTTACTTTTTCAATCCAACCCTGGTTATATTTACAATTTCTCATTTTCCTAACCTCTGCCTTTCCTTCTTGTATCACTTTGCTTGTTTTCAACCCTCTCCTGCACAAGTGCAACTCCTTGTCCAGCCGTGCCAGGTTTTCTGTGGGTTATACAGATCGTATTTTGGTTTGTTCAGGGTGGGGGGTTTTTTGTGTGGTCTGGGGTTTTGTTGTTGGTAGTTGGTTTGGGGATTTTTTTTATTTTGTTTTTACAACCCTTCTACAGCCCTGTTTCTTTCCTGCCCATCTCCTTGGAGAGGGCAGGAGACTTCTTTGCGTTCCGAGCGCACCATGGCTGAAACCTGGAGAGGCTGCAGCAGAGGAAAGGAGACAATTAGCTAAAAGCAAATGAGGATACATCCCAAGGACGGGTCCAGCATCGACAGGGACATTGGCTTTCCTGATGCCTACCAATGCATCCCCCACCAGGCTTGCTCCAGGGACACCAGTGACTCCCAGACTTGGAGACAAATAAGAAAAAAAACCCTCAAGCAGAGTCCTCAAGCAAAACACTGAGAAAGTTTGAGGAAATAAACAGAATTAGCGCTGCCTCTATCTAAGCAAACAGGGCTCACATTGCCAGCAGAACAAGCCACGTTCCCTCCAGAGAAGCGACAAGCAGAGAAGGGAGGATGCCAGAATGTTTTGGAAAGGAAAGCCGATGAAGCTACGCGCTAATGAGGGTGCTCGCAGCATGCCGTCGAGCATCTGACACCGGGGCATCTGCCCATCTTCTAGCCTTTGGTCCCCACCTCACACCAAAAACAAACCCACTTTATTTTTACACCAAATCCAAATTAGTGGGGGAAAACATCACATTTGTTCGTGTAATTTGGCTTCTGCTGTTTAAACACAAGCCCTGCCTCCCACGGAAGGGAAACCTATGGCAAGCCAACACGTGGCCAGCTTTGAAAAGTTATTTTTCAATCCCATCTGTGGAAACCCACAGCTCGGTATGTGCCGGGAAGGGGCCGAGGCCAGAGCTGCGATCACGGAGCCTGCCAGCAGCCCTGCCTCTGAGCGGGGTTTGCTTAATAACGTACAACGTGGGTGCGTGTCGGTGCTTCTAAACCCTTCCAGCTGCAAATCAGCCTTTGTGTGGGAATAAACCCAGGTTGATTGCCCAGCTCCCTGTTAACAGCTTGGGCAGAAGATGGCTTTGCAGCTCCACTAAGGACAATTAATAAACAGCAAAAGCAAACAGCATATCCACTATCCAACCCCCTCGTGGTACCACACATGGTTTCCCACCAGTGGCTCGGGCTGATGCTTGCTGTCTGTACCCCTGGTTGCACGGCTGGGATGTGGCAAGAGCATGGCAGAGCAGCACGTGCCTCCAGCCGCCCCCTCTCCCCCAAGTCGTCAAGAGCTGAGGGCATCACTGCACAGAAAATGTGCGTTTGGCTGCATTTGACAGAGGAGAGCTGATAAACAGCTGCTGTTGTGACATATTGCAGGCTTTCAGTACCAGAAAATGAAGTTTCTAGAGGCTCTTATCTCCCAAATTTTGGTCTAAAAGTAATAAGATTCAGGAAATTTACTGTTTGCTCCTGAAGCTGAGAAGTCATCTAGATAAAACAACAGCCACGGGGCACTGGGAGCAGCCAAACTAAATTAAAGTGTGGATATTCAGCTGCAAAAATACTGGCACTTGTGCTTTCGCCTGCACAGTGGATGGGAGCAGCGCGCTGCTCCCAGCACAACCCAGGGGACATCTGAGGACACAGAACATCCAGCTATGATCGTACAGAGTCGGAGCTCACCCTGTCTAATGGGGATCTCAGAGAGATCGCACCCAGCATCCATCCATACCCTCCCACACTGGCATTGCCACAGCCAAACAGGGACAGCACAGCGAGCATTTCTTGCCCCTTGGTCTGCACGTCAACTCGGGCTGATATGGGACACAACCCAGGGCAGCATCCTGCCCCACAAACCACCCAGAACAGCCTTTTCAAGACCTCAGCACCAGAGGACAAGTGGTAGAAGACGACACATACAGGTCCTCTGCAGCACCCTTGAAAGATGAGGGTGATTCAACCCTGTTATCTCAACCTGAACAGCACACCACCTAAGAACGCAGCCCCTGCAGGCAGGAGACCCTGGACTCACACCACACTTCATTTTTTCCTTCTAGCAGTTGCCTAACTCATAAAAAGCTGCACTGAGAAGCGGGTTCCCAGCAGCACGGCTGACTTACAAAGAGGAAATTTCCTTTTAGGGGTCTTCTCCGAGTATGTGTTTGTGTTACAATGGCAGCAATCAAGTCTTTAGCCAAGGAACTATGTATTATCATCATCACCACACTCAGCACTTCAGGGCTAGGTGAGTTCTTTGCTTCCATTCCCTGACCAACCTTCACCAACCACCCCGGAGTTAAAGCAGAAAGGCTTAGTGCTGAGCTCCAGCACTGCCACAGCCCTGGGTGAGCAGGGAGGCAGAGACCCCTTCCTGGGGAGGACACGAGACCTCAGCCCAGGATGGACAAACCCTGGCTGTGTTGTATGCAACAAGCAGCAAAGCTGCCTGAGTCCTCAGGGACAAGAGCAACCCCCTCCAGAAGATGTGTGTGTGTGTATATATATATATAGGGGAGTATCTAGGGTGCTGGCCCCAAGCATCCAGGGAACACTCTGAGCCAAACGGGGTTTCTCCTCTTCATCAGCCCACAGGGATGTCTCTTCCCTGAGCTTCACTGGTCTGCCTGGGAACAAACAGGCTCAGACATCTCAGCCCCGCTCCATTCTTCCCGAGGCACAGGGGTGCTTCAAATCCGTCTCCTGCCACCCCTCTTCTCCAGCCCACTAAACCGCCTCTTCCAGCCCACAGAGGCCACTTGGTTTTCGGGTCAATCAAATACCATCTGCCTCTCTCTGCTAAGCCGTGCTTACCCCAAACTGCTAGTTATTAGTCCCTGCTCAAGGGAAGAAGGAAAGCTCACGCAGTACAGCTAAGCAGAGCACTAAACCTCAGAGCACGAGGAAGAAATTTGGCGTGAGGCCCCTCCAAACGCAGACAGATGGGCTGAGAGACTGATTCATCCTCGTGGCCCGTTCCTCTCCCACTACTTGCACCTCCCCTCGCAGCAGCATGGATGCTGTGGTGGGTGAGCCCTGCTCAGGATGGCCACCTGGTCCTCCAGCTCCTCTGTCTTGCACCGAATACATCGGCTGGGACTGGGCAGCAGGGTGGCTGCTGGAGCCAGCTGGTGAGGGTGAGCTATTTTTAGTCAAATTATTTGTTACTGGGGAAAAGTGTGTTGGATTAAACGCCCCTCCCATAGCCCCTGCCACTGGCTCTGCTGGGAAGAGCTGCTCCAGGATCACTGGTACAAGCCTGGGACCTGCATCCATGCTTGAGAGCTTCGTACGGCACCAGTAACAGAAAGACTTAAGCAAGGTGGGGGAGAAAAGAAAATAAGAGACATTTACAGGCAAAGGCTCCTTGCATAGAGCTATTCCTACACTCAGCAAAAGGTGCAGGTGAAAGGGCTGGGTCAAACATCTCGGTACAGGAGAGCCGGGGGAAGCAGCACCACACACACCAGCGTGTCTGAGGCTGAGGGACATGGCGCTCTAAAAAAACTAAAAAAAAAAAAAACAAACCTATTTTTTGAGCCTTCGCAGCACTAAGACACAACAACAAAGACCCCTGGAATGACTGCAAAGATCAGAAGAACAAGCACAGCTCCAAATACCCAGGGGCTGCTTTGTGCCAGGAGATGCTCCAGCACCAGACATCAGACGTTCTGTCTGGGAAATGGCTTTTGCTCTGCCACACCAAGGTTTTCATGATGCTCCAGCAGCAGAGCCAGATTCCCAGGAAAAGCCATACTGAGCCCAAATGGGGCCAGGCTGCTGCTCAAACCTCATCCCAACCAGGAGGCATCTCAAAGGCCAGCGAACCCATGGTGGGTGCGAGGGCTCTGCCCGTGCCAGCAGTGGGTTAGCACAGCCGCGGGAACAAGAGCCCTCCTGCAGAGCACCACTCCCAGGGGAATCCACTTTAAGAATATCACAACATGAAATTATCTCATCTCTCCTTTAAAAGCAACTGTTAAACAACCCCACTACTATTTATATAAATGTACATCAAAGGAACCAGCTCTCCATCTCTGGCACAGAGAGCCAGAGAGTGCCAGGGGAGCTGCAGGCAGGGAGCCCTAGCCCCAAGGGGACATTCAAGGCACAGCCAGGGGCAGGTGCAATGCTGCTGGGGCAGCAGGGAGAGACAGGGCTCTGGCTACCCTAATATAGGGATTTCAGTGATGGAGTACCACCAGGAACAGTCAGCATGGTGTCCCAGTGCTTGGAAACACTCATCCCAACAAACCACCTGATACCCACATTTCTTCCAGCATCACCTTTGAGACCATCTCATCTCTTCACCTCTTCCTGCCTCCCTCCATGCCAGGCAGGAAGACGGTTCTGCATCTCAAGGCAAGGTACACGCCCATCACACCACATACCAGTCCTACACCAGCATCCCAGTCCCCAGCAGAAAAACCACCCATGAGCAGACCTGAGGGCATACATGCCATCAGCCGCTGGCAGAGATGGTGAACGCAGGATGATGGCCAACACAGCTCAGTGATTCCCCTCCTTCTATATGCTCTTCCCCTCCAGCACAGCTAAGGGGAGAGGCATTGCTCCAGCGGGCTCTCCCAACACAGCACCGCTGCTCTCCAAGCAGCGCAGGACCGAGCCTAGCAGCAGAAACTCTCAGGGGTGGGAAAGCCAGCCGTGATCTGTGCAACGGCAGCGTGTAGAAACCAGCAGTGCCTGGAGCTATACGTACACATAGCCAAAGAGCGTGCCCTTAGGAGTTTGCTTTCCAAAGAAGGGCAGAGCCAGGACTTAAGATAATTTCCAGCTGTGAACACCGGGCCACCCTCCAGGAACAGAACTCTGCTCCTGCACAAGGCTCTTGACGCCCCTCCAGGGCCAAGCTGCCCTCCTCCCTCTGGCTTCCACCAGGAGGTTTTCCTCGGAAAGGCACAGTGATTCTCCTGGGGGGCCTGTCATCCCTGCAACACAGAGCAGAGCCAGCATCAACATGAAGCACAGGTATGGAAGCAGCCCCGAGCTCACGGGCCTCAAAACCGTCCCTTCAGCCAGCCGTGGACTCGGGGAGAGCAGCATCGCCATGCCCTAGCTCACCGTTTCCTGGATATTCGGCAAGCCAAGAGCCAGTGCAAGCAGCCAGAACCCCACCACCCACAAGGACAGCCCGAATTTATGATTTAATTAGCACACAGCAGCAGAGCTGAGTCTGCACATAGCACCTCGGCTGCTCCTGCACCGGGGCTGTTGGAAGCGGTGCTGCCCGAGCCCAGTAACTCAGCCCGAGCCAGCTCATTTCAAAGAGGACAAGTGACCCCAAGTGACATCAGGGTTCAGCATCGGTCTCCACCACTCTCAGCCCAAAAGCAGCTACAAAAATTGCCATGGTATGGAGAGGAGCAGGAGCTGCCAGTGTGAGCCAGGGTGTGTTAGAAGTTGCTGTGCAACAGAGAAAGAAAAGACTTTAAAAAAATAAATAGACTGGTCTCTGGAAGCACTGCTGGCAGAAGACAGCCCAGCCCTTGCTCCTCACTCCAGAGCACCTGAAATGAGGCAGCACACAGGAAGCTGCTGAGAACAGGGTGTTGCTTTTGATGTAGATCAGAAACCCTGGTCAGCTTGAACCCATCAATGCAAAGAGGATTTGATGTAAATACAGAAGGAATAATGGGGAGCCACGAAACATCCCAGCCTCCTGAGTACTGCCCCAGGAAAAGTTTGTTCCCTCATGCCCAGGCAAGCTGAATGCATCTGGTCCCAAGATGAAAGCATGAGACTTGGAAGCTGCTCGGTCTGGGCTCCCCAGAGGATGGCCATGGGTCTGAATGATACCTGACACATCCTGGGCATTGCCAGCACATGCCTGGATTCTGGCTTCGCGCTACAGCTTATGGCTTCTCCAAAAATGCCTGGCTTGGCCAGGAACTGCCTGCTGGGATGGGGCAAGGAAGACACATGCACAGCTTGGACTTCAGCATTGCAGGAGAACAACAGCCCGTGGCCATCTCCTGGGTTCCCTCCATGTATTCCCCCATCACTGGGCTCTGTGGCAGCCCTCTCAAACTGCCCTTCCCTCCAGCCAGGAAAATTCACCATAAATAACAAAACTCTTGTTTAACCTGGCAAAGCTGTGAAGAAAAGAAGTTCTCATTTCCAACAGTGCCTTCACTGAGGTGACTCACAAACCACAACGTGTGTCATTACTTAATAGACCCTCAAAGGTAATTATACGCTCATGCAAACATCAGATTCCTGGCACAAGGAGTCACAGCACCCCTGAGAGGTTAAAACAAAGGGATGCTTTAAAGGTGAGTGATGGCAGGCTTTATTCTTCTTTAACTTTTGTTCTCATTATGTACAAAGACTCGCTGAAAAGGTCTTCTTGTTTGTGCACTAATTGCATAGTGAAGAAGGGAAGGGGATAGAAAATAAATCTGTCCTGCCATGCTGAAGACTTAAAGCATGCGACGCATCCTTCGCTGCGAGGTCCTCACCAGTAGCTCCAGGCACAAGCACAAGGACAGGGCAGAGCCCCCAATCACTGGGTAAACACCACAAGACCTTCCTGATTCAACCTCACCAGAGGAAAGGCAGGTTGCCCTCTCACTCCTTTGCCCAGCTCTTCTATAACCGCTCCCCGTTTACCTCGCACACTGCAGAGAACCGAGCGGATTTGCATTTTACCTTTTCCTGGCTTGATCTAGGCTGGCACAGACAACAAAAAGGCACTTCTTGCCTGTACCATAACGGATGCACAAATCAGGCCTTGAGGTCCCTTCAGCAAGCAACCAGCATTCCTGCTGGGTAGGAGAGCATGTCCCAGGACACTTGGTCACTCTGGGGCAAAAGGACGGACCAGCCCCTGTCCTTCCTCCTCATCCTCACCTGTCTGTTCCACCCTCAGCCACTCCAAGCTGCCACACACACCCAAAGATCCCACCACACATCCCCTGAGCCCAGTTTCTCCCCATCATCCTAGAGCTGATAGGAGGAAAACAAATAAATGCTTATGGGGAGCTAAGAAGAACATTTCAGCAATCCTGCTTTTTCCACCAGGACTAACAACCCGGCTCAGCAAGCGCCTAGTCCTCACCTCCCACCTAATCCACACTCGCCCAGCAAGTCCCAAGGGTCCCTCTCCTCCTCAGGGGAGCCACCAAATCCCTCAGTAGAGCCTGGGTGCTCCCTGATGGCTCCTGAAGGCAGTCGTGCTCCCGGCCCCAGCAGGGAGCTGCGGGTTAAGCCAGCCTGGCCATGAGCCCAGCCACTTCACACAAGTGCCAAGCGAGAGGGTAGCGCTTCTGGAAACCATCTGGGCGCAAGGACAGGCACAGAGCACGGCATTTTTAGGCACTGCTCTTTCTGATACGCCCATCTGGAGCCCAGCCACGGTCAGTGGCCTCCTCTCCCTCCAGCAATGCAACTTTGTCCCCCAATCCCCGTGCCAATTCCCCTCCCAGACCCCAGCTTAACACCCACTGTCTGTCTCTCTTCATTAGCGCCAGCAGTTCTAGCACCTCCCTTTGGAGTCAAAGCCACTGCCTTATCATCAGGCTCCCTCTCCTCCTCGTAATGTTTCCTCTTTCGAAGAGAGCTCATCCAGCTCCGCTTTCCCTTCCTCTATGTTTGTTACAATTGCTGGCATTGAGCTGTTAATACTGCGATTGCCTCCCCTTCTCCTTTTTATTTGTGGCATCATTTCATTGCTGCTGTTTCATCCCTCTGAAGCACGTTACTCGGAATAATTTATACCAAAGCAACCCTCCTGCCAGATAGCTGCTTCGTGGGATGCTTATGCACAGTACAAACGAGTTCAAAATAAGGATGGGACTAATTCATGGAGGAGAGGAGGGCAGGCACAGCCAGGAATAAGAGCCTAGCTGCAAAATCACCAAGCTCTGCGCTGAAGCCGATAGCCAGAGCTTGGGAAGATCCAGCAGGCAAAGAGCAACATACGTCCTTCTTTGTACGCCATTCCTCATGTTGAAGATTTGCACCAGTCCAGACCAGCAGCCTCTGCAGCCAGACCAGGCACGGAGCTAGAAGGAGCTTTGCTCTGCCCCAGGCTGACTGCTTCACTTGTCAGCCCCGTCTCTCTACCGAAGTGATGCCCAACAGCTGAATTAGCTCATAACTCCATCACGAAACCAGCCTTTTTACAGCAGTGTGTGTGCTTGGAGCTTGGACTTTCCCGTATTTGCAAACACCAGCAATCACGTTGCGACGGCTGCTAATCAGTGGCCCCCCCATCCATCTCCCTCTGTCTCCAGCAAGGCAGACGAGGCTCTTCCGCAGGCGGCACGCAGCAATTTTTTTTACACTCGGAAACTGCCATCTGTAATTTTTAGACATCTCCGAGATGGCTGAGGACCAGCAGTGCGAGACTGCTGGCGTACGTCACTCAGTCCGCAGCCACCCGGGGGTTTCTCCTCCATCTGATTCGGCACTGTCCCACACACCCACCACCACACCCCAGGCGTGCTCATGCTGGACACCAACAAAGACTACTTGCTTTCAGAGCCTCAGCAACTCGAAAACTCACTCCCCCTCTCTCCTTACTGCTTAAACTCCTTAGTTTAGCACCATTGATTTTCCCAGGCCAGCAATCCCCTGCCTGCCGGTAGGTTCAGAGTACCAGCAAGATGTTTGAGCAAGCTGCGGCGATCCAAGAAATCACCCTTCACAGTCCCCAGCCCCGTCTCCATCCTTCCCAGTAGCAGCAACCAAAGCTCATCCCTCCCCAGAGGGTACCATGCTGACATATCCACCCTTCCCAGGATGGAGCCGATACACAACTCCCCTGCAACATTTAGGGTTTAAAGCGGGTCATTTTCTGGGTTTAAGCCTTGTTTGTGTGTTAGCTGACAACAGAACCGCTTGTGAGGGCTCCAGCCTTCCTCCAGCGCCTGTTGGTCTGTCCAGAGCTGTATTAAAACCCCATCACACCACATGCTGGTACAGACTTACCATCCAGGAATAAAACATTCACACTTCCTTGGGTTTTAGACCTTTCCCTCTGACTGTAATGGGTCAGAAAGGCCCTACAAGCAGGGCCAGCAATTTGTTACAGTCCCCAGCGGAAAACAGAAGATGCTGAAAGCCTGCAAGCACCCCGATGGGATTCCCAGTCCAGCCTCCACAGGTTCAGCACTGCAGACAGGACTGGGGCTCTCCAGTAAAACTGAGGCTTCCCCTAAAGCAGTGGCTGCTAGGACCAAGTTTCTGGCCTTCCCCAGCTCCAAGAGCCGCTCACAGTCTCTGTCTCACAGCTACCCAGCACTGTCACCCTCTGCAAGCCCCACACAGCTCTTCACCCTCTCACCAAGAGATGCTCAGCTCGCAACCTGCACCAGTGTCCAGGAAAACAGGTGAAGGCAACTGGTGTGTCCTGGTCCTTTTTTCTTGCCTAAAGCCTCCAAGTAAAACAACTCTAGCATCCTGATGGGGAGGAAGAAGGCTTTGTGTCCAGCCCTTTACTGTTCCCTCTTCCCCTGCCCTTCCCATTCTTGGACACAGTCCTTCATCCAGGAAGCACCAGGTGGACACCAAGACATAAACCTGCCCCATCTTTCCTCCAAAAACACCCTTGAGCTAAAGCACTGAGCACCATTAAGCCAAAGCTATTCCTACACACAGGCTGTCCCCTTCACCAGCCAAGTACAGACCAGAAGAGATGCCCCGCATATGAGCCACCTCCCACGTGCATCCCAAACACTCTCAGGACATCTACCCACCCATCACCAGCCTTGCACACACAGACCGTGTCTCACTGTGCAAGATGAGACACTCACTGGGGATAGGCATTTGCAGCCCTCCGACTGCTCACCCTTCCTATGCCTCCTGGAACACCCTGCATCACCCAACGCCAACTGTGGGTCAGGCTGCCAGAGCACCCTCTCGCACCCACACTCCTCCCCAAGCTACCCCTCCCTGCTCATGCTTGTGGCTCATTTCCACCACAGTTGTTCTTATTTTGCACAGAAAACCTGGCCTCAGGAATTCAGCAGCAAAGCTTATTAACACCAGCAAGCACACAAAGAAATTGCTGAGCCATCCACAAAGAACTTTCCAAGCAGTTGGCATCCCTGCAGACCACATGCAACAGCTGAGGAACTTCCAGACACAAGACTTAATGCAGCTTCAGCACCCAAGTTACCCCTCTGAAGAAGCAAGAGTAGTCCACAGTGGTTTTTGGCTCTTTCCAGCCACCTCAGATCTCTAGCCAAGGTGTTGAATCACCTGTAGCCTGGTGTGGGTCCAAGAGCAAGCCCAGGTATTCACCCCACTGCTGAGAGCCAGGGTCTCCTGCGCCGCTCTGGTGTATGGCCAGGAGCCAAGCCAACATCTCTGGGTCAGGCTCCTTTTGCCTACAGGCCTTCCCATCCCGCTTGAAAGTCAAAGCGAGGGATTTGGTTGAGCACTGGGGCACTAAATGCACAGCAATGGCATGCTGCTTGGTCCAGATGTGGCCCAGCACATCTGGAGCCCAGGAAGTAGTGCTACAGGCACAAACCCCTCTGTACAGCCTAAACCCCCCAGCAGGTTTTGACCAAGGATGCTGCACACCAAGCAACGCATCCTCTGAAGGGGATCAGGTGCTCTCCACAGCCCGCAGGAGCTTCAACATAAGGCCAGTACAAAGCGCGTCTTAAAATCCCAGTCTGCCGCGAGACATGGAGCACCGGGAACGTACAGCCTGCTGGAAACGGCTAACAGATCGCATTTATTCCAAGCTTGCTATTTCCATATGCCAGGAGGAAAAAAATAAGCCCAGAACCAGAGCAGTGATGATAAATTTCTAAAGCTACTGTAGCAAGGAAAAAACCAAAACCCTGTAGTAGAAGAAGCCTCCTGCCATCTCCCAGAAACTCCCTGCACTGCCAATGCCAAATTAAGTCAAAAGGAAGAAGAAAAAACCCCTTCCATAACAGATTGCTATTGTGTTTTCTTTCGAAAGGACAACATTAACTGCAGTCCCTCGCTGCTGCTTTCATATTCACCATCCACTTCAGCAGCTGGTTGTTGGGGTAAAACCCTCACCTTCACCCTTGGGTCCAAAGCAAGGGAACACAGGCTGACCCTGCACTGCCCAGGCGAGAGCGCAGCTACTGTGCTGTCACCTGAAGGGACTTACCCAGGGCTGGCAGAAGGGACAAGGGCTCATCCTAAACCCTAAAGGACTTGGCTTTCACCCGTCCTTGCTGCTGTTCTTCACCCCGGGGACCAGCGCATCCCCCTGCCCAGGGTGATGCACAGGGCTCTGCCGATGACTCTCCCGGCTCACATGGGCATCATCACCTTGGCCCCAATGTGCTTCCCAACGTGACTAATGTCAGCCTCGTCCGGCACCAAGGAGGGAGTCAGCCCCAGCAGCACAGGCAGCAGGCACAAGTGGGCGGCCAAGACACAGCATTTTGGTTGGAGGGAGCAATCCCTCCTCTTCCTCACAGGGTTTCTCCATGAGTCTTGCCCACCTTGCCGGCGTGCGCCATCCTGGACAGGGAGAGGGTCGTGGTGGTGTCACCCACTACCCTGCTCCTCCCCATCTGTGGCATCCAAGCTGGCCCAGCCCCAGTCCAGGGATGCTCTGATCAAAGCTCAGCCACCAGGTGCCCCCGTGGAGCCTGGGACAGGCTGCGATCCCAAACCACTACTCCGTGCCCAAGGGATCCTGCAAATCTAGTGAGGCTTTGGTCATTTCTGAAACCCCTGGGGCCTGAAGGCAGGAAATCAGGGGAAACTCAGCTCACTCAAGAGGAAGGGCTGTCCCAGCCTCACACACCCTGCTATGGGGATGCAATCCTGGCTCAGCACTAGATGAGCAGCAGTGTCTGACAAACCCAAAAGAAGCCACTGAGGCCTTAGGAAAAAAAAAAACCCAACACACACCAAGGAAGATGCTGATTGACTGAAGAGTCCAGGAAACAAGTATGATCTGGAAAAAATATGAGTTCAGTAAAATGACGGGGAAAAGTGAGGTTGTCTGGCATCAAGATGATGAAACGGAGGCAACATCTTCAACCACACCAAGCATCTCTGAAAGGCCACTGGGATAAACTGATTCCCAGCCGAACCAGGACTGGACCAGAAGTCCCTTCCAGTTGTCTCTCTCTCTCCTCTCCCTCTTTGGTCCCAAAGTTTCAGAAAACAGAGACAGACCTGAAAACATGACTACAAGAAGTGCTAATGTTTTTCAATTCTTTTTTTTTTAGATCATAAATCAAAACTTTTACATGTTTCTATATCCCAGTGTAAAGTTTGCATCTCCCTCGCTGGAGGAACAGCAGGATACAGCAGCCCAGAGCCTGCAGCATTCAACCCTTGAACCCTAGAGACCCAAAAAAAAGGGGAGAAAAGCAGATAAAATCCAAGCAAAGACATCTAATGCAACCAGCCCACATTTTCAAGCCACCCATAGCCCCCAGCCCTTTGGAAACACATTAAACACTCCAACACACTTTTATATATTGTGTTGGGAACCATGCACAGCCCAAGGGAGGTTATTTGTCTTCTCCTCCCAGTGATGCACAGCAATAGCTGCTGGCAGCCTGGGTGACTTAACGGCAGCAGCGCAGGACGCGCACGAAGGCACCAGTGTCACGCAAGCAGCACTTATTTCTGTTGCTTACATCCACCTCAGTTAAAGAAGCCCCACATCAAGGCAAGGGATGGGAAGGTTGATGTTCAAAGATCTCCCTCAATCCTCATTTTAGGCACCCAAATATTACCACAGAAGCGAGACCTCCACCTGCACCTCTGAACCAGGAGTCCTCCCCACCCCTCCACACCAGTGCGAGTTAGACCGTCGCGGCAAAGCAGCCTCACCTGGATGGATGTAAGCGTTTCTCAATGCAATCTCAGAAAACAATGTTAACATTGATGTGCCACAAGAGCATGAGCTGGGATGATCCACCCCGGTGCAGGGTACTCGTGTGCTCTAATAGCAAGAATCCAGTATCGCTTGGAAGAGAGAATTGTCAAGCCTCAGTACTTTGTAGCTCCAGGAGCCACATTTCACTTATTCACCAAGTCTAGTCTCCTCTAATATAAAAAAAAGGCATTATTAAGAGAACTGAAGAATAACAGAGCAAGATGAAAACACCGTAAGTTGCTCTCGTATCTGTCCAACTTGATTTTTTTTTAAAGCATTTAAATCCTCGCTTTGGCACGACACTGCTCCTGCTGCAGGGTGCTCCCATCACAGCATAAACCTTTCATTAATAAAATACATATTTGATCCAACAGACTAGCTTCAGCCTTTCTTCTCATTGCCTCATCCCAGCTCTCCTGCGCTGGCACTGCAGGTAGGGTACTCCTCTGAAGACAACAGGGCTAGAGCATCACACACAGGTGTGAGCACACATGCTTTCTTTTCTCCCTCTCTTCCAGGCACACAGAAACAAGCAGCCATGCCCCAGAGCTCCCTCCCCTCTCTATGCCCCTTCCCCTGGTAGGAGGAGCACAGCACTGCCGAGAACTGACCCCCCTCGTCGCTTCAGTGTGGAGGTGATGGTGCTCATCAGCCCCAAGATTTGCTCCCATACTCTGCACCCTGCATACCATTCCCACGGGCACAGAGCACCCAGCAGCACCCACACCCTTCGTGGTTTCGGATCTAGCACATACAAAGGTCCACCTTTACAACAGCAGCTGGTGACACCTTCACCATGCTCAGGTTAAAGCATCACGCTCTCCTCCATCACCTACATCCCTGGGAGAAGCTGCTTCAGGAGATCCACAGTGCAGGAGCTCCCCATCTCATTGCCCAAGACCTCTTCTGAATGCCTGGGCCAAGAAACCTGCCTGTCTGGCACACAGAGGCTGCGGCGGGAGCTCTGGTGGGATCAGCGCCCACCTGCTCTCCAGGGAAAGCATCTACACCTTTGGCTCGCTTCCTGGGGTGAGCTGCACAGGATGGATGATGGGAGCAGAAGCACGAGATCGCGTTGTGAGAGCTTTCCAAAATTAAAACCAAAGAGAAGAGCCTTCAGGGAAGAGGCCAGAAAATTAAAACATTAATTCAAATTGCAGCTTTTGCTCCGAGCAAGCTCGAGTCACCCAGAAATCCCAACGATGGATGGCAGCGGTTCTGAACCACAGCCCCATCCCCAGGCACACCAAAGCCTTCTCCATCACCCCAGCAGCCCTCGCCAGAGCAGAGGCTGGAAAGCCACCCTTCCTCCTGAGGGAGCCACGGGGAAAAAACAAGCTCCAGCTCTCCAGGAGCAGAAAGAAAATTAACTACCTGGAAAAACAAGTGGGAAACAGGTGACAGCTTCAAGGCTAATAAACCCTCCCAGCAACTGTCACAGCTTTCTGCACGAGCAAAACAGATAAAGTGGCTAAAACAAAGTCACGACAGTCACAAGTAAGTCGAGTGAGACATGCCAGCCACTAAGTTTTGGCAGTTGGCTGGAAACAGGCACTGGAAAAGAAAGCGGCAGAGCAAGCTGCAACATCTCCACTGCGCAGCTGTGTCCAGCTGTAACCCGGCCATGCAGTACTGGGAGAAGAGCAACACCTATCCAAGGGTCCTACACCAGAGCAGTGCCGTAACTCATTGGGAGAAGGGTAAAATCCTGCAGCAGGGTGAGGAATTCTCCCTCCCAGACCTTTAATAGCACGTATTAAAGGTGCTGCCAGCCCAGGGCGCAAGGGGGGAGCCATGCACTGGGCATGAGAGACAGAAAGCATCAGCTCCAGAAGCTGCTGGGGGAAAGTGTCAAAAGAAGGGGAGAAAAAAGTCGTTTGTAGCTGGTGGAAGCTGTCTACTCCAACACGGCAGACACACTTCATTTCAATTTTGCTTTTTATATCACATCCACCAGAAGAAAAACACTACCAGATTTAAAAACTGGCTTTCAAACCTAAAGCCCTCCAACCTTCAACTTCCTATTCCAACACGCAACACCAAATTCAGGTGGTTCCAAAGCTTCTGCCCTCTCCTCACCCCTCTCACACATTCTCCTGAATTTGCCTGGTGCAAACCAGCTTCACTCCCCTGAAGCATTTCAACTCCAACCAAAATGCTCTCTCTGAGGCTGGGGAAACCCCTGTGCGTGGCCACCACCCCCCACTGCAACGCGCTGCTCCAACACATAGGATGCCCAGGGACTCTCTGGGCCACCAAGCTGCACCATGAGCTGTTCTCCTTTCCTTGCTTGGCATCATCCCAACATGAGAAGGTGTTTGAGGGCATCCCCCATCCCTTGTGATAATCACAAAGTGCTCCAAGACCCAGCCGCGCTCTGGATGCTGGAGAGAGGCTTGTGGGTGCATTCAGCCCAGCCCTGCTCCCCACTCCAGCTCCTGCCAAGGAGATGGCTCTGTGACAGTCGCAGGAGTGACAGCTCTGGAACAGGCCAGGCTGCAAGGGGAAGCACCCCCCAGAGCTCAGCACCCAGCTGTAATGAGCCAAGAAAACGAGCAGGAGAGTGTTTGAGAGGCCAGGAAGTAGGCTGGGGTCAGGGTATAGGGTACCAGACCGATGGCTTTCCAGCAGGCTGGAAGGAGGGAGAGGAGATGCACAGGCAGGTATGAAGGCAGATGCGAATGATGCAATGCTCTCCTGCCAGGACCAGCTTCCACAGCTGCTGGGCCCCATAAGCACGGGGTCACTGCACCCATCCGGCCCCAGAGCAGCTGGGGAGGGAAGGAGCAGGGCTGACATCCAAGCCATATCTGCTGCCTTTCCATCGCCACACTGAGCTTGGAGGCAGCCTGGCTGCCACAGGGAGCCCCTTCCCCACTGTCTCCCCAGCTTCCCACCCAAACATTAGCCCTGGCCCTGCCTGAGCTCACACCGCTGGCAACAGCAGGCAGGTCCTTGGCTGCTGGAGCAGAGACACAGGAGGTGCAGGTAAGGAGAGGGGCCAGCAGGATGGGCAGGACAGCAGCTGAAGAGAGACCAGAGACCTGGAGCAGCCTCTACAGGGAAACACCAGCCACCAAAGATGGAGTAGGGAGGCAGGAATATCACCGAATGCCAAGCAAAAAGGACCAGGAAAAGGACGCGTAAAGGATAAATCCCCATGTAGACAGGGAAAGCCACATGAGGATCATCTCACCAGAGGATGCTACTGAAAGCGGCGGCCACCACACACCAGCGTAAAACAAGATATCACCCCGGTCCCCTTCCTCCCCCCAGGAATCTGGCACTCTGGAAAAACCTGCCCAGCCTTTCCATTTTGCAGACCTCGGCTCTAAAAATAACCACCGGTGTACGCGACACATTTTGAGCAGAGCTGGGGAGCGGCAGCCCACAGAACCAGACTCAGCATCAGCAGAGATGTGTTTTGTAAACAGGTTTTTTTTTAACATTGCTTAGTAAGCTGCCAATCAAATAGCCAAAGCCATTGCCTGATGTGACGGAAATGAAGGGGGAACCCAACAAGAGGTGAAAAATCCCGCAGAGGACGACAGGATGGGGAAAACTCAAAGGCTGGACCTCATTTCCAGCATGCCCCAACTCATGCTTTTAAGATGGAGTTCCTTACTCTGTATCATCCCCCAGGAGGGGTCCCAGCTTCAGCCACGCACACAGCACTGATACCCCCCTTGCCAGCTGCCTTCCTCCTCCCCGAGCCCCCGGGGAAGCAGGATGCCATCCTGCCCCCGCTGCTGCGGCCACTCCCCAGGAGCTGGCATGATTGGCAGAGCAGGAGGAAGAGCGACCCAAACTCTTGCTCATTTAATCCTGGTAATTAGCCACCACCTTGAGCTAGTCCCATTAGTTACAGCCTGGTTTTCTCAGGCACAGTCAGCACCCAGGAGTTCAATTACAGCTCACCACGCAGCCAGCTTGGAAGCAGCTACCCTGGATCCACCACAGAGCTCACCCAGGTCACGCAAACATGCGGAAGAGGCGCTCCTTTCCTTGAAGGATCCAGTTTGATTTTAAACTGGGTCTTATTTCCCAGCTCTGCTCGGGAAGCCTCAGCAAACACACACCAGCTTTGCAGAGCAGATGCCATAGGGCTGGCGGGAAGAGGATGGCAGTTGTCTCACCTGCCATGGGGATGGGATCCATGCCCCAAGTGCAGACTGGAGCTGGGGTTTCTCTCTGGAGCAGTGCTGACTGCTCCGACTGCTGCATGAACCCCAGCTCCCAGCAAGCCTGTCTGCACGCTGCCCTGGTTTTGGGGAGCCGGCTCGCTCCGCTCACAGAAAGGGGCAAGCCCTCCAGGGCTCTGACAATGGTGCCAGGTTGCACAGAGACCTTCACCCTCCAGCACCCATCCCTAAAACTCACACATGACACCTCACGGATGGGTCAACATCAAACAAGCTGTCCAGCAGAGACCAGTTTCCTAAGAGCACTCACACTGGTCCCAGTTGGTGGGCACGAAGCAGATGGACCCTCGCTGCACTCAGGGTAAAGGGGTTAAAGACCACCTTCTGCCTGCAGCTTGGAAAAGCGAGGCACGGAAAACACAAATGCTTTGCTGAACCAGAAAGCTTCATAAAAATACTAGCCACGGCTTCACTGGCCCTCTCCAGGGAGCTGCTGGCAGGGGTGAGGCTCGTCATCGCCCAGGCCTGCCCACACCTCCACGCTTTAAGGCACCTTTCCGGCTGCTTTGGGGTTTATTTATAGGCAGCAACCCAGAGAATCGCAGAAGGAGGAGATGAAACTCATCCCTTCCACAGGGAGCTTGGCAACTTTGAGCTTTCTGCCACCTGGCAAAGAGAAGAGAGAGGGGAGCAGCGCCGGAGGGAGCCAAAATGAGGCGCCGGCACCTCGAGCATCTTGGCCATGCCATCAGACCAGTGCTTTACACCGGAGGGTCAGTGGTTTTAACGGGATTCCCCATTCCCTGCCTGTTAAACGAGAGGAAGTGGAGTGGTTTGGTACCACCGGAGCCAGGCCGGGAAGCGCAGATGCTCGCAGAGGGTGAGCACGGCAGCAGGCTCCTGGGGGGACTGGGTGTTCAAACAGGGCAGCATGGGACCCGAAACGGCTGCCTGGGAAATGCCACGTTTGAGTTAAATCCACAAAAAGTGGCTTCTGAGGCTGGGGCATGTAAGCAGCATGGCAAGCACTACAGATAACACCTCTCTGTGCTGAAGAGGAGGAGAACGTCGCTTCTGAGCCAATAACTCACACGGGAGCTGGGCGCAGTTGGAGGGTCCTCTTGATGCTGGTGTGGTGTTTTGGGGGAGAACCCCCCAGCAAAGCACGGGGTGGGGGCAGAACTTAACCCCATCTCAACACCGCAGGGGAATTTTGGAATAATTGATGCCGGGAAACCTCTGCTCCAACCCGCTGCTCAGACCAAAGTCAGGATGAAGCCAGAGCTATTGGAAAGGGAGAAACTCCAAAGCTTTTGCCCCTGATTCCCCAGCTCCCGCTCGTCCTGCTCATTTCTCAGCCTGACAGAGAGCTCGGCAGCCTCTCCCCAGGCACGAGGCCTCACGGCTGTGACTAACGGTATGTTTTGACATCCCTGAAATACTCCAGCACTTCATTTCAGCCGTGGGGAGCAGGAAGGAAGGAGGGGACATGCTGGTGGGGAGCCGGCACCAGGAGGGAGGGGCAGGAAGAGCTTTGGCAAAAGCAACAGGCAGCAATAAAGCAAAGCAGCACGGAAAAGATGCGGGAGATGGCCGAGGGGAGGGTTGGGAGCTGGAAGGCACCCAGGAAGCCTGTGTGATCCAGTCCTCTGATCCGCTCCTCTCCTGTGCCCTCCCTGGAGCTGCGCAGAGGTGCAAAGCGCGGGATTTATTTAATAACCCCCTGTTCTAGCTGCACTGCTTGAGTGGGGACACAGGGATGCTGTGCAAATTCCTGGTGAGCCTGTACCTGGTGGTGAGGGATGCAGGACTGCCCTGGCCCCTTGTCCAGGCAGGCAGAAGGCAGCGCCCCCAGCCTCCCCCCCAGCTTTGGACTCTATCCAGCAGAGCCAGGAAGGTGACAGACAGCGATCCCTGGGGAGGTTAATTAAGAAGCCTCTTCCCCGTGTTAATGCAGTCACCTCCGGTCCCAGGGGAGCCAGCGGAGACACAGCCCCAGCCTCTGGTGGGGGAGCAAAGAGCATCCCAGCCACCAGCCAAGCCCCTGGCTGCGACCATCTGTCAGCCAGCCAGCAGCACCAGGGAGAGGAGCAGCCAAAGCCACAGGGAAGGGGGATGTGGCTTTTTTCTTGACAGCTCTTGCTCATCACCAGCCACTTTCCCCTGGGCCTCAGATGGTCCTGCCACACCTCAGTGAGCTGGGGGAGAGGGAAAGGCAGGCCGTCTGGATGGGGCTCCAGATCTCCATGTGTGGTCCCCAGAGAGATGGAGGTGAAAAGCAGAACAGCCTTGGGAAAACTGGCCCAAAACACACCCTGCCCTGAGGAAAGAGCCACGAGTTGGTTCAGCACACTGCCAAGACTCATCCCAATCTAGCAAGCAGAGCCTCTTAGCATCATGACAGAAGAGCCGTCCTCCAGGCTACATCACCCCAGAGTCCACCCATCCACTTCAGGCATGAGCATCCTCAGTGGCATCCATTGACCAGCCCAACTACAGGATGCAGAAAGTTAGCAGAAACTCCAGGTACTGTCACCAGGGTGCCACTCACGGAAGTTTTCTTGGGTCGCCGTGAGCAAGGAGCCCGATGGCAGCAGTGGTGGTGATGGGGGAAGAGATGGAGGAAGAGACGGGGGGATTGTTTTCCCTTTTCAGCTGTCACCAAAGTCAGCATGGCTGTGAGTGATTCACAGCAGTGGATGAACAGCCTGTGACTCACAGCCGGGATGCGGTGGGTGGGCGCATTGACTCAACCACGCCGGGGATGGGGGGCAGAGGGCTGCAGCCTCACATGGCCACAGGGAAGGTCCCGTTTGCGAGGGGTCAAAGGTACCACCAGCCAGGAGATCCCCCCACATGCTCAGATCATCAGTGCCCCCGGCAGCATAGGTGAGCCTAGGGAGACTGTGCCCCTCAGCATCAACCTGTCGCCTGTCCAAAATAGGTGCCAAGGTGCAATGGGGATGGGCCATGTTCTCACTTGACCTTTCAGTGAGGAAAGGTTTACATCGCCCTGCGTGACTGCAGGGGAGTACGAAGCCCCCAAGCGCTCAAAGGTTTCAAATGCAGCCCAAACTGCAGTGAACAAACTTTCTAGGTACTCCAGGACCGCCAAAAAGCGACAAAGCTCAACCAGGCAGAGCAGAGGCCAGAGGGGAGCTCAGTGCCAGGGGACAGCCTGCCACCACAACCATCTCCTCCATCTCCCAAACCTGTAGATGAGCAGCCAGGGGTGCGCAGCCTTCCCGCCACACCAGTGCTGAGCCCTGCTCTGCAGTGCCCACCTGTGCCATGCCACTGGAGAGCCACACTGCAGAGAGATCCCCACAGCAGCCAACCAGAGGGACATCAGTCCTCGGTTCCCTGGCATCCCACTGTTTCTGCATGCCAGCAATGCTGCACAAATGTTTTGGGGAGAGGGAGCTGAAGGGAACCCCTCCAAAAGACACTCCTCTGTGGATGGCACTCGGGTTTCCAGTTACGCAATGGGCGGTAGCTATGCCTCGGTGATGCCAAAGATGCCAGCAGCAGCAGCCCAAGGCTGAGAACGTGTGTCTCATCGCGCTGACAGCGCCTTCCGTAAGGCTGTGCCTCATCTGCCAAACAGCCCCAGCCATGGATCCGAACCAGCCAGGAGTGTCACCGCAACCCACAGCATCCTGAGCATCTGCAGCACAGACCAAGTCTGGCCTCGCATCAGCGCTGTGAGTGGTATGAGATCACCGGGGGGATGCAGACCACGGGGGAAGGCAGGGTGGTCCAGGGTACAAGTAGCACTTGTCCGTTCAGGATCGTGGGGGAGAGTTATCCCTGGCCACGCTCCAGCCATGCGGAGAGACAGCGGGAGCCACTGAAACACACGCTCTGCGATGCAAGAGCGGCCAAGAGAGCTGCAGGAAAAAGGCAAACCAACCCCGATTTGGGGGATCATTCATCCATCATTGCCACCAGCAACACCCGGGCAGGGACCAAACTTAGGAGCAGAGCCCAGACCCACAGAAGTGGGGACTGGGTGCCCAGGACAGGCAGGGGAGGCTGAGGGGGCACCCACGCAGCCCGTGTGCTCCCAGGGAGGGGAGGAGACCCTGTGCATTTGGGAGGCCTTGGGCTGGCAGAGGAGGACTGGAGCTGAACCAGCCCCGTGCCGGACACCACCTCTGCCCTGCAGCCGGGCCGGGGCTCCCCGGGGAGCCCAAAGCCCTCAGGTGCCCCAGGTAGAGGAAGAGCAGGGGCTCACCCCCCACGACAAGCCTGACCCACCCTCCCCGGCCCAGGAACACCCTCCACACACACACACACACCCCGCCCGGCTCGCCCGAGGGCCGCGGGACCTGCGGGACCTCCAGCCCCGCCAGCCGAGCGCGGCCGCGGGGCCCCGCCAGAGCCGGGCCGGAGCCCCCTCGGCCGCCCCCGGCCCCTCTCCCTCGGCCGGCGAACCACCTTAAGCAGAGCGCCGAGGCTCCCGCCGCTCCTAGGCTACCTTAATAAAAACTTTACGGGAGCAGAGCGGCTTGGCCGGGCCGCGGCCGCCGAGAAACCCCCGGGACGGAGCAAAGCGAGGAGTCGAGCTTCCAACTCGGGGTGCCCTCCCGAAGCGCAGCCCCCTCCTCCCGTGCGGGATGAAGAACGCCCCGGCTCCCGCAGCCCCCCCGGGGCCGCAGCCCACCTCTCTCCGGTGCCTGTCGCCGGCTCCTTTGCCCTGTCTTCCTTCCCCGAAGGTGCGCCCGGGGCTCAGCGCATCCCCGGCGGCCAGCAGGGAGACAAAAGCCGCCGGGGAAGGGAGGGGAGGAGATGTCCACCGAGCCACAATCGCTCCAGGAGAGCAGGAGGACGGAGGCAGCCCCGCAGCGGGGACCGCCGTCCCCAACAGGTAGCAGAGAGTTGGGGGGGGGGGGGGGGGGGGGGTGGACACGATGTCCCCACGGCAACAGCTTTTGGAGTCTTTGGGAGAGCGAGTGGGAGGTCCCCGGGGCCACCAGCACCCAGCGCCGCTTACCTGGACAGAGAGGCATGGCTCCTGCGGGAGAGCTGGGCGAGGTCGGGCTGTTATTCCAGAGACATTATTTGTAAGAGAGGGAGAAAAAATAGCCGGGGGGAGGGAGGGGAGGGAGGGGAAGGAGGGAGGGCGAGACAAGAGGAGCAGGGAAGGAAGGAATGCGAGAGGAAAGGGGGAGGGGGGATAAAACGAAATAAGAGGGGGAGAAAAAAAAAAAAAAAGAGAAAACAGAGACAGTTAAAATCTGTCTCCTGCCCACACAGTGGAAAAGAAATTTCTGACAATTGGAGAAAGGGAACTCGTACATAAACCAGAGGGGGCAGACGGGGGATAACAAAGGAGGGAAGGAGCCGAGCTCCACCAAAGCAGCAGGACCTGTCCGGGCACACTCCCCTTGCACACACACCCCCGAGCTTGCTCCCACACCAGGGTTAGGGACGGGGTGCACAGCCACGCAGACAGCCGCCTCTCTGCCCGCCCAGCCCAGCCCAGCCACCCGCCCCGCAGCAGCACCCCGAAACCCGCACCCCAGCTGCTTCAGCAGGTTCGCTTTGACCAGCTCGGTCCCACACCGGCGCTGGGCACCCGTGGCCAAGGCCCCCCACGTTGCCCCGCCAGCCGGTGTTGGTGCTCCCTGACCCCGCTTTCACAGCCGGGTCTCCCCTTTCTGCACACACCTCGCTGCTGGGGCATGGGGACCTCCTCAGTCCTTCCTACACAAAACAAAACATGAGTTTTCCAGCCACCACATATCCACAACCCTGCACGCCCCACCTTTCTCTAGTATGAGCCCCCCCGCTCCTTAACCAGCGGTCAAAGCATCTGTGGGGACAAAGGACGTGGAGGTGTATGGCCCTCCAGATCAGCCAGAGATTTACCCCTCAGCATCCGAGGGCTGCCGGTGAGAAGGGGCTGCATTCCAGACCTCCTCTTAAATCCTGTTTGCAGCCCAGTTTGCAAAGGTGCATCCCCACTGCTGCTGCCTGGGCTCCATGTTCCCTTCCCAGGGCAGCTCCTGTGGCCAAATGGACCTGGAGCTACAGGTGACACAAGGCTCTCTGCAGTTCAGTTGAGGAGACCCATGGCACAGTCTCAGCTGCCCAGTGATGCTGCCAAGGGGCTGCTGGACTAGGGCAGCACACAGGTCTGGACATATCCCCCTGCAGCGTGTGCAGGGAGGAGTCCTAGCACGGCACAGCTCAGCATGAGCCCAGCGGGTTTGCACAGGAGTCCCCAAAAACTGCTTATTGCTGGCTTCTCTGTGAGGCTGCAGCCTTGGCCAAGGGCTTCTTTGGGTGGGCAAGATGACACCACACGCCAATGTCCCTCCAGCTTTTCCCTTCCACCAAACTGCAAAGCACCCCAGCAAATTCGTGCCGCTTGGCAGTGCCCAGGAGCATCCTGGAATTCAGAAGCTTCCAGGACCGGACACTGGCAGCTAACGCTGTTCTAGAGCTGCCCCTGTCCTCATGCTTGCACTGAGCCCCAGCATGTGCTGCTGCATGGCACACAACCCCCACTCCAGCATGTATCTCACCTGCATGGGGCAGCCACGAGGAGCATCACGGGTGCACCGCCCCACAGAACCAGGACACCAGGCTGTTTGGGGACAGGTTATGTTAGCTTTGATTTACCAAGACATTGCATGGCTCTGCAGTGCCTCACCGGCACGTCCAGGGCTGGGGAAGCAGCAGAGCTATGTGCCCAGCCACCTCCTTGCAGGGATACCCGCTTGTGCCACTCAGCCTAGGTGCTGTCTCTTTAAACCCTTCATCCCTAAATCTGAATGAAGCAAAGGGAAGAAAATCCTGGAGATGAGTGCTTCATTTAAACATCTCCAGCACTCCCGTTCATTCACGGACTCAGTGAGCCTGCTCCTGCCCCAGCACACTACTTCTGCCAGCACCTCAGGGAGAGAAAACCTCCAAACACCTATCTTTTGGGATGCACAAAAATCCCTCAACCCGCTGCCAGGATGCTGCACATCAAAACTCCAAACCCAGCCCAAGCAAGGCCATCCTGGCACAGGCAGGAGGGAAAAAACCCCTGCCAGAGGGCCATCAGCAACCCCATTCCTCACCATTTCTCCCATGTCATTGCTACGAGCTGGCACTGGTCAGGATGCAAACGCACCCTAGAAGGATGCATGCCTCTGGCCCCGCCGAGAAGCAGTTTTGACACCCTCTCGCACACAGCCCTGCACGCACAGTGACCCCAAATGCCGCCCTGCATAGCCTCCCTGCAACTCGGACAATCCCCAGTGTGGCAGCCAGCCTGAACACACCGAGAAGGCTTTTTCCTCAGTGACAAGCCCAGGGTCTTTATTTATTTCAATAAATATATATGCTGTTACTTGAGGACTGGTGATTCCTTGGATTTGGATGTCTCCATGGTTACCTGCTCATGGTGGGAGCTGGGGGTAATTGAACTCTGGGGGTTCGCTGTTCATCACCCGTTTCCCTCTCCCCATCCCCAGAGCTCTGCACAGCCCTTTTGCCTTCCCAGGCAAGCACCCAGCTCCCCAGAAGTGCCGTGGGACAGGGCAGGAGAAGCAAGACTCGCCCCGAGAACTCGCCACATGAATAATTTTTGTCAGCTCCGCAGATGATTAGACACGAATGCAGATCAGCTTCCCCATCCCGAAAGGGAAGACAATCCTGATAGGCGCAGAGACGAAGCCGAGCGTCTCCTCCCACCACCCAGCTAGACAGGAATGAAATATGGAGAGACGCGTCAGGAGCAGCACCGACATCCCAGTGCCGAGTCGCTGTCGTCTCGGGGGGGCGAGCAGCAGAGGCAGCGGCGCTCACTCACCGGCAGCTCTCCTCACGAGCTCGCAGGAGCCTTCCTCGGCCATGCAAGCATGTGAAGGGAAGCGCCCAGAGCACGGGTTAGCAGCCCAAGGTGCTGGTTGAAAAAAAAAAAAAAGCCAAAAAAAATGCAGAACTGCAAAGCCCAGCTAGACAGAAACGAGCATCTTTTACATCCAGGAGCAGCTGACTTTGCTCAACCCTGACCTTCATGGAAGCACCCAGCAACACACGAGCCCGTTGCCCAAAGCCAGCACCAATTTGCAGACACCCCCTGGACTCGATCTATTTTTCACAGCTCACTTGCTAAACTTTCATTCCCATATAGCAACACTCTGTCCAGTAACCCCAAGGACCTCCAGCTTTTTAATATTGCTTTTCCTCCACGCAACCCAAGCCTAACTAGCTTTTTCTCCTCCCTCCTGCACATACAGCCACAAACACATCAGATGTAGACTAATGGGAGGCAGTTCAAAGGGTATCCAAAGGGCAGCAAAACAACCTGTTGGAAAAAAAAAAAAAAAAAGCCCGAAAGAACCGAAATTGTCTAGTCTGGAAATCAGAGACATGACAGCAGTCTTCAGTTATGTAAAAGGTTGCTACAAAGGGTCCAGGAATAAATTGTGCTGCATCCCCACAGGGAACAGGACAAGAAGTAATGGGCTGTAAATTGTAGATTACACACTAGGAAAGGAAACAATCCTCAGCAGCAAAGATTATTTAAGCTTTGGGACAGACAGCTGGGGAGCTGCTGGAGTGAGAGCAGCTCAGACAGCCCCTGATGAGGACTGGTCTGGGAAAGCAGCTCCCACTTCGAAACAGCGGAATGGGCTGCAGCCCCATGCAAAGTTTGCTCCTGCCCCAGCGATGGGTCAGGGAAGCTTTGCCAAGCACGAGGGGACCTGCAGCTTTTTTTGGGGTGGTTGCGGTGGGTTGACACAACCACTGCTCTCCTAGGCGGCAGTTGCAATGGCCACAGGGAGAAAAAGCGTTGTTGCATGACTTGCCTAGCTGGTAAACTCTCAGAAAGCTGTGAAGCTGCCGCGGGGTGAAGAAAGCGCCTTCCAGTAAATGCCAAATGCTACCCCCGATGTCCTTGTTAAGGTTTGTCCCCAAGGGCCTGCATATGGCTTCTGTTTAATAACAGGAAAGCCCATGAAGCTTGAGACCTCTTTAACAATATTTGCTCTCTCACAATAATATCAGACCTGTTGCAGTGTCCAAAGGAGAAAAATGGGCTAAATCTTAAGGTGTTTATGGAAAATGAGACTAAATGTACCGAAGTAGGAACTTTTCTGTAACCAGACAATCCTCCCTGGGGGAAAAAAAAAAAAAAAAAAACAACCTCTTCAGTAACAGAAACTTGCGAGACTGCTGCAGAAGAGAAAAAAAACAACACAGGGCAGTGGGAGGCAGCCAAAAGCATGGACCTCTCTCTTTTGGGACCACGCTTCTGGCCAGCTCGGTCACAAGGAAGCTGCCCCCTGAATGGGATAACCAAGAAACACTGAGTTTGTCTTCTGTTAAAAAACAAATCTCATTCACCCATCAGTTATTGCAGGCTAGGAGGAAAAATATGAGCAAACTCCACCCCTCACACCCCCCAGGATGCTCTAGCCAATTTTTGTCAATTAGGTTAACGACTGACCGGTCACTGGAGGAGATGCCTTTGCTCTGCTGCTGCTCCCCCTCAGACCCATCGTTTATATTCCAGCTACAGAAGAAGGGCTGCTCTCAATTTCCAAACTCCCGTCTTTCAGCTGAAGCATATATTTTCCTGGCACTTGTTCTGCTTCAGTACCCAGGGTATAACTACGCCTCTTGTGTTTAAAATGTTTCTGCCATCTGGAAGGCCCGCAGAGACCCATACCCTTGCTCTGTTCCTCTCCAACTGCAGGCGCCTGCATTTCAGCGCACAAGCATTTTTATCCACTTTTTCCCCTCCTCCCTTACTCGTGTCTGAGCTGTTTGACTAAAATCTGAGCCATTTCTCAGGGTCTGTCTCACAGCCCAGTCAACGCAGAGGGAACCGGTGCCAAAAACCCATTTCTTTCTGATCTGATTGTTTGTTTTCCTGCCTTTCCAGTTTGGGATTTTTGACAGGGAGCCATACGAAACCAACTGCTCATTGTTTACTGGGAAACCTGCGGCTGAATTTTAGTCATTTCACTCGCAGAAAGACCCGAGGATGCGATGGAAAATCAATTAGCTCTTTGCAGTAGCCTGTGTTTGCAAAGCTCTTTGGTGCCCACACAAGGGAAGAGCAAGTGCCCTGGGGTGTCCTTGATGGACCAGACCAAGGATGAACCCGCTGTGCTGCCCAGTTACCTCCTCAGCTGCTCCCACAGCTCATGCCTACAGCAGCACTCCAGCTGAGGTACCTCCCCAGATCCCCCCCTTCTTCCTATCCAAAAGCTGTGGCTGATGAGGAGGGTTTGGAGAGGTGCTACAGGGCCCAGCAACAGGCTGCCCCCGCGTCCATCAACTGGATGGCATCTTTCCATCTCCTCCAAAAAGCACACTATCCTTTGCCTGCTTGGGCAGGATGGGCAAGTCCTCACCCTAGGGTTGCTGCAAGCATTTAAGAGCCAGAGGTCACATCACCCACCATGGCAATCCAAATAGACCAGGTCCCTGGCTGTGCAGCATTCCCAACAAACCTTTAATCATGCTTTTGAATTCTCTCCAAGCTAACTTCTCAGCAGCCCCGGCTGCAGACCAGAACAGGGCGTGTTATCCCAAGAGAATAAATAAAAGCATTAGCCTCAAGGTCCACTGGCTGCTCCTCCCCAACCCCAGGGCTCATGCAGGTGGGTTTCAGGCAGGGCTTGGTGGATTTTTCCAAGCAGCCCCTGCTCCTCTCCAGGCCACTGCTTCCCCACCCTGAGCACTGCACGGAAAAGGGTCCAGGTCACCAAGCACTCAGTAGCAGGACTCCTGTCCTCTTCCTTACATCCTCCATCATCATCCGACCTCCACCAACAGCTTTGTTGTCTTTCACATTACTAAAAATATTATTAACAAGCACAGTTTAGGGTTGAGGCTGAGATGCTTCCAGAAACAAACACTTTCTAATGCTTCTCCACTGACAGTAACATTGAAGTGGACCAGAAAACTTTTTACCAACTTTGAGTCCTGCTCATGCTCCAAGCCAAGCATAACTCCTCATCATTGCTTTTAAGTGTTATCTTTACAATGTTATGAGAGTCAGCTAATTATGGCCCATTTTCCACGAGTCGTGAAGCTAGTTACACCTTCCTTCAGTCCATGGACAAGATGAGATTCAGCCACTCAGTGTTTCTTCAGCCAAGTTCAGACGTTGAGAGGCTGACGTGCCCCAGTCACCTGGTGCATAAGGCAAGCACTGCAATCCTCACCATCCCCAAAATTT
Source organism: Bucorvus abyssinicus (assembly GCA_009769605.1). Taxonomy (NCBI): domain Eukaryota; kingdom Metazoa; phylum Chordata; class Aves; order Bucerotiformes; family Bucorvidae; genus Bucorvus; species Bucorvus abyssinicus. Next base: position 2,434,140 of record CM020034.1, on the reverse strand, counting down.
GTATTGCATCAGCCACCGCTAACAGAAGCCCTCAGCCAGTCCTGCTGAAGTTCTTGACTCAACATCATATGTTCCTGCCCTCATAAAACATCTACCTTCAGCAAATGAAGGGCGGTTCAGTGTCTTCAGCTGCAGTAAGCAGCAAGTTTTTTTGTAATCTGTTATGAACGGAATCTGGTTTTATCTCCAAAAAGTCAAGATTTAACAGTTCTGCCTTCTCCGAACTGAGTTTGTAGGGTAGCAGAGGATGAACAGGGCTTTCTGGGGCCCATGGCAGCTCCCAGCCCATGACAAGAACAAGATGCTGCAGGTTGCCCAATCTGCCTTCATTCCCCACCCCCCAATTTTTTCTAGCCCTGGATTGGACAGAAGCAGCAGTCAAGTCCAGTCTGATCCTCACCCCAACTTCCAGACCAGGGAACCACATGAAACTCAAAAGCCACATGATACCCCGTCCCAAATGCATCCACCATAACCCTGAAGATCAGCGGCCCCAGGAAGTCATCCTCTCCTTTGGGACGTCCTGGGACTCGGCAGCTGGAGCCTAATTCACCTGCTCGGATCAGAAGAGATTTAGCATGCAGCATCCTTTCCACCCACTTGGATATCCAGGAACAAACTGGGTTTTATTTTCCAAGTCTTTAACCAAGGCATTTGCTGAGACGCCACTGGCTCACCCCGAGGGCTCCGGTCCCTGTCTCTGCCCACGGATTTGAAGCCACATGGCTGCGAAATGACCTTAACACTGACTACACATTCATCATGCCAGGTCCTGAGGTAACCTCCACACTGCCAGCTTGCCCCAGCTTTATGGGAAGACACCAAGAAAGCTAAAGACCCTCTAAGCAAAACCAAGAGAAGGTGATGGCTCTCCCCGGGAAGCTTTCGTGGGGCTTGATGCTGCCCAGGGAGCACAGAGGCATGCACCACGCCAGGCAGCCAGCACCCGCCACCCCAGAGCTGCTCAGGCTTTGAGGCACAGCTCCAACACAGGATATACAACAACATTAGAGAAATAATGTCTCAACAGATCCAAATGGGTCCTCCTGCCAGCAGGCAGGGAGGGCTTCTCGCTGCAGGAGGCACCCGGGGATGTTTATAAGCAACAGGAAAACAGCTTAAAATGCTGAATAGCTTTTCTTGGCATCTCTCTCCCCTTGATGTGGCTTGTCTCAATCCCAGTCACTGGCAGTCTCTCCTCTACACCAACCAGAGCTTTTCTTTCCCCATCACATTCCTGGTTGGATAGTCAGGGCTTCTGCAGATGCACATTCACATACTACCTCTAGAGCAGTATCTTGCAAAGTCATAGAATCGTTGAGGTTGGAAAAGACCTTCCAGATCAGAGTCCAACCATTGCCCCAGCACTGCCAGGTCACCACTAAACCGTGTCCCTCAGCACCACATCGACATGGCTTTTAAATACCTCCAGGGATGGGGACTCCGCCACCGCGCTGGACAGCCTGTGCCAGGGCTTCACAACCCTTTTAGGGAAGAAATTTTTCTTAGCATCCAATCTAAACCTCCCCTGGCACAACTTGAGGCTGCTTCCTCTTGTCTTGTTACTTGGGAGAACAGACCAACTCATACCTCGCTCCAACCTCCTTTCAGGTAGTTGTAGAGAGCGATGAGGTCTCCCCTGAGCCTCCTTCTCTCTAGACTAAATAACCCCACTTCCCTCAGCTGCTTCTCATAGGGCTTGCTCTCTGAACCCTTCAACAGCTTCGCTGCCCTTCTCTGGACACACTCCAGCACCTCACTGGGTAGTGAGGAGCCCAAAACTGGACACAGTATTCAAGGTGTGACCTCACCAGTGCCCACTACAGGGGGATCATCACTGCCCTAGTTCTGCTGGCCACATTGATTTCTGATATGTCTCCACTATATTCTCACCTCTGCCTAGAGAGAAAGACTTATTTTAGCCCCAAAGACCCCAAGTTTAGGCAAACCAGGCTCCGTAAACACACAAACCCTGCATGCCACCTCTGTCCTAGGCATGCAGCAGCACCTGGTCACCCATCAGACAGGAGCAGGGAGGGGAGCAGTGGGCGAGGATCCTCAGCAGCACTCCTAGAGCTTCCTGCAGAGCTGTAACCATTGTCCCCAGCGCTTCTATCTAATCCCCAAGCCACTGACATTAAGCTAGTGCATATCCCAAACCACAGCTATTATCTTCTCCTTCTGCTTGCTGGAGCTATATACAAGGGGTGTTAAAGCATCACAGAAGAGGCTGTCAGCTACTGTATTTATGAAAGCTGGGATCTCCGAGCCAGTTCTTATCAAGTTTAATACAGTTCTTCCAGTGTGTCTGTCAGTAGAAATGAGATTTCAAGGGGCCTTTGAGGAACTTTGTATCCAGACCATTCAATGAATCCAGGGGAAGCCGATAACCGCCGAGAAAGAACATCAGCCTGCAGCTGGAATGGCACCACAGCTTTCCTCAGCTAGTGGCCAGTATGCCAGGCCAGGTCCTGAGCATTTCCCAGTGGCCAGTAGAATACTGGGATGTGCTATCAGGGCAGCCCAGGGCCAACTGTGACTTGCTAGGCAGGGTGGAAATCCTGCTGCTCCAGCCCCAGGCTGACCCAGCTGAGGGGACAGCAGGGCACAAGGTAGCTAGAAGAAAGCTCATAAGATATTGTTAGCAAAGTGACATGGAAGCGTGCGAGGGTACACCACTTCCAGCCATGGACAGGGACGTGGGCCTGAGCGATGGCTAGCCTTGTGCATGGGCACTGAACATCCCCCTGGCAGGGCTACTGTAGACACGCTGCGCTAGGACAGCTCGGGGGTGATGAAGTCCAGATTTAAAGCTGACTGTGCTGAGGGGTCATCTGCAGTCCCAAGGGTATGTGGCGAATGATGATTTTAAGAGGGCAGGGAAATACCGGGATGGTGGGTGCCTACAGGTACCAGCTTTGAGCACAGCCTGTTCCCCAGCTGATGGAAGTCAGGAGTTACTGCACTATTTTTAAAATCTAGGCATTCAGACCTGGAGGGAGCAATGGAACAAGGGAAAAAATAAATTGCTTTGAAGAGCTGAGTCTCTCTGCCCTCACCTTTCTGCTTTCCTCAGCCACCTGGGCTGCAAGACCTGCTGGACTCACCCCAACCCATCTCACCTGGGCAGGACTTCAGAAAGCTTCTCCATATTTCCCTTGGGTCTCACCTGAGGGGAGATGCCCAGGGCTGCCTGCACCACCTGCCCTGGGGAACAGGGCATGCAGAGGCAGGGGAGAAGCTGGTAGCCAAAGCAGCAGCAGAAGACATCTGTCAGATTCAGAGAGCTGTCATACAAAAAAAAAAAAAAAAAGGAGCTGATGGTTTTCCTCCGAGCAAGGCAGCGAGAAGCTTCAGGTTTTAATCCCAGGGTTCCAGAAGACTCAGCCAGTTTGCTCGGCTGCCTGTTTCTCCCCCCACACCTTCCCTTGCGGCTCACATTTGGGCCATTTCAGCTGAAGGCAGCAAGGAGATGAGGAAACTGTTGCTGGGAAACTGTTCAAGAACCCTGGCTAGACAAGCACCTACAGACACAGGGCTGACGGTACCCGAGCAGCACAGGCTGGCACGAGAACAGCCGCTCAGTGATCCCATCGGTCCCTGTATGCAGGCAGATCATCCACTTAATCCCAGCTCAGATAGCTGCAAATTAGACCCTTGTTTCATGTGGACTATACGATGCTGATGCTGATCAGAACAGCACATCTGCTAGGCAAAAAAGATTTGATCTTGTGGTCTGCTGGACCCCATTAAAGGCTTCGCTTCACCCATGCAGAGGTGGCTTCCTCTCAAACCACTCTGGTGCTGTGTTGCTTCCCCTTGGGCTACAGGAACCTGGACCAGCTTCTCTCCAGCTCTTCTCCAGGGCGGCTGCACTGGGTGAAGGGCTCAGCAATGCGCGCTAGATCCCTGTCCTTGGGGACAGCAGGGCTTGTTGCCACCAGTAACAACAGGCATTATCATTCTGCAAACCAGAGAAAACTGTGATGTCTTAAGTGCCCACATTTCTCCTGCCTACCCCTGAAATGTGATAGAGCCTGTAAGAAGTTTTACTCTTCTGAGCAAGAGTGCACTGCCCATCTGCACACAGCCCTTGGGGATTTTGCCGGCTGGTCCCAGCCGTGCAGGAGAACGTACAGCAACCCAGGCTAAGCACTGGCTAGGAGGCAGCTATAAGCTCCTTTAAAAGGAAATACTGTTTCCTACATAAATAACCACCCCTCTCCTTCACCACCTTGAATACACTATACACATTTTGCACAAGATTGATCTCAAGGCATTATATGCACACAAACCCCTAATATAACACTGCCTGCTGAGCCCCACCAGCTCAGGAGCATTAGAGCCACCCCATGGGAGGACATCCCCGGGGCTTCAGCCTCAGTCAGGGTGGGGGCTCTGCCCCCAAACCCCAGCACAGCCCATCTCCAGCCTGCTGCCACAGAAGGTCATCACTGGCTGTCTGCAGGAGACATGCCTTTCATTTCTTGCCAGTGGAAACCTTCTTGCTTCAGTGGGAAACTAGTTCAGCCCAGTCAGCAGACGGTTAAACAAGGATGTGCCCCACAGAGCATTTCCCTGAGGGTTTTTATTGTTGTTGAGCTCCATCCGTTTCTCCCAGTTCTCGATACCAGAGTTATGAAGAACACATCATCCATTCCTCTTGCTCTGAAGCCTGCAGTTAGCTGGGGTGCCGCTGCCCTCCTGCTGCCAGACAAGCTCCCACCTAGCCTGGGGGGACCTTGGCTACAACTGCTAAGCTCTGAAATACAAACCTCTGAGGTTTAGATCAGCAGATGACCCAAGTGCTTGTCATGGGCCCAACAGATGTGATGGAAAGAGCCAAGGATGGCCCCAAATGCAGCAGAAATCTCCAGAGATGGACAGCGATTTATACCAAGGCAACATATATCACGGCCCCTGGGCAATCACCTCCCTCCCCTCTTCACTGCCCATTTCTTGAAAGAAAGAGACAAAAGCTCAATGCAGCCCCTACTCAGGCAGTGGAGCTATTTCCCCACCCCACGCTTTGGTTTCCCTGTGGATGAAGGATGCTCATCACGCTCCTTGCTGGGCCTCCCACACCGGGCTAAGCAACGGCTGCACACGTGGGGCACTGATCTCAGCTGCGGCCTCCGAATGCTGCCATGTAGCACAAATAAAAAGTGATAATAGGAACAGGAGGGTGAATTAAACATATGAATCACTTCCTCTCCTGGCTTTTTCTGCTCCTGTTGTTTCTCTTATCCCCTCAGAATAAGCGTAAGGAGAACATTAATTTCCTTTTCCTCCCTGCTCTGCAATGAACACCAAGGGGGGTACTTTTTCTCTCCTCATTTTCAGCTGAGAGCAACAGAGCTCTGCTGGTGCTCCTGAGACCATTTCTCCATCACATGGTGAACGTGGATTTAGCAGGAGCCTTGGGTGGCTTTAGCAGGAGCCAGAGCCCCCACAGCTCCCATGAGGCAGCTACAGCACTGACCCAGACCTCACCCCACCTCTTCTGCTGCAGCCTGGGGCTCAGTCCATCTCTTTTATGGATAAATACATATATCGCATCCTCTACACAGCTTTCCAGCTCCACATTCCTGCAGGGTGGGTGCACAGGCATCCCAAGGCTTCTCAGTCCATCACAGCCCTCCCTGGACGAGGCTGGGCACAGCCACCCCAGCTGCCATGAACCTCCAAGGGTGTTAGACAGCCCATTGCTTTAAGAAAAATATCTTTCAAGCCCCCAAAAGGCCATTTCACCCACACCAGCTCACCCCCCGCCTGGGACCAGGGCATCGCCATCACAGCATCTTCACAGCCCTGAGATGGCTCGTTTGCAGCAAAAGCCATGGCTCTCCTGCCATCTCCTCCACCCTGGGAGCAAACCTGCCCACCAGCCCAGCCCGTAATTACAACCAGCCGGGAGGGTTAGCTCAAACAGCCCTCGGGGAGGCTCATTCCCCACCTCAATGGCATATGGCAGCATCATGCTCCTCTCCATTCACCTCAGCTACGGCACCGACCACTCCAGCACAGCGCTAATTGCTCCCTGCAAAGGGATGTTGCCAGAGAAACAAGCCAAACCGGACACCCTGAAGCAGCAGAAAGCCTGGCAGGCACAGCGAAAGGACGTCTTGCTGCAGCTGAAAGGCAGATGGATACGGCCATCACCACCCAAAATCCCATTAAAAGCCTCTGCCCACAGACTGGGGAGGTTAGCACACTGGGGAAAGGCTTTGGCACCAGCCTCTCCTGCTGCTTTGGCACTCCTGGGCTGTCCCTCCTCACCCTCCTGCCAAGGGAAAGGGTGCAGAGCAAGGCAGAGCATGCAGAAGCCCCAACCCAGGCTCTGGTGACAACATGAAGCACAAAGGTTGCAAAGCCCCTCTTTAGGTCCCTTTATTAGGGACCAAGAAGACTCCAAGGGTGCAGGAGCCCAGGAGAGACAGACCCCCCCTCCTCATCTCAATAGCAAATATTGCCTTAGGTATCCCCAGGGCCATATTTGTCACCTGCCTGGGGGTCTTCAGGGCTGTTTGCGATGGCAAATGAAGCTACATTTCCTCTGCCACAGCATTGCCCAGGCAGAGAGCAGGGACAAGCCACCAGACAAACCTACCCTCACACCAACTGTGCTGCCGGGGAAGATGCGGCTCTGGGCTGGGCTTGCTCAGGTCCAGCGTTTCAGGTCACTTTAATGCATCTGGGAGCACAAGGTTTTCAACTCTGGGAGCACTCCAAAACGCAACTCAATTTCCAGAGCAAATAATCCCCTTTTATTTGCCCTCTGAGACAGCTGAGCCTTGAAGCGCTGCAATTTTCTAATGGGGAAAACTGTTTTGTCAGCTCAGGGAAGACTAAACTGATGCAGCCTGAGTTTTCATCCACTTCCCCAGCTCCTCCCACACCCATCATGAGGCAGCCTGCAGGCTTCCCATGCTTCAGGTGCCAGGCAAAATAATTTCTGTCCTGATCCATAGATAGCTATGTCAAAAGAAGTCCAACTTCTCAGTTACAAAGGAGGTTCACACCACAGCCCTAGAAGATCATGTCATAGCAGGCATCACCTCCAGCTTTAAGAAAGGTCCTAGTAACCACACAACAGTTTCATTACAGTAACAAAGCAGATTTAATCATAAAAGAAGGATTTTTACAAGTCCTGAGGAGAACCTACAAGACATATACCAGAAGACCTTCTGCACTGGAAGCATTTCGAAGCTGCAGGAGGTTTACAGCAAGAATTCCAAGAAAGAGACAGAATCTTGCAATTTATCTGAATTTGTGAAATGCTTCAGCCCAAAACTCCCTTAACAAGAGGTTAAGAAAACCAAATCAGCAGCCTAAGCCATAAATTGAATTCATCCATCAGAAACCAATGAGGACATCCAGTACAAAACAGGAAGAAGTGACAGACAATCAGCACACCCAAAATTCAGCACCAGGAGGCAGCCCAAGCATCTGGTGACATTAAGAGCCCACAGCTGTGGCTGGGACCACAGAGACAGCAAGAGGTACATGAGCAGCGTAAGGGCAAGTGACCTCTCTTGTTGACCAAGGACCAAAGTCCTCTGGCCAAGGCAGTAACTGATTCACACACACATTGCCGGGCACTACACGTGTTGCAGGTGCTTGGAGAGAAGATGGAGGAGGTCTCAGTGTCATCACCAAAAGCACTGCAGAGGTCCCTGGAGCAGCACGCAGCAAAAGCACAGCACTGGGCTCTGCAAGCCGCTGGATGGGAAGTGCTATGGGGGGGATCAGCTCCAGCAGGGTTCAACTGGTGCTTGGGGAAGGACCAGCCCACCGCTCGGCCCAGCTCCATGGGTTACAGGGAGGAGCAGACCAGTGCATCAGGCCAACATTGCTCCCAGACGTGGCAAGACTGAATAGAGCAGATATTCGTGATTCACACTGGGGTGAGAGGTAGGGAGCTCAGAGTGGTCCTGCCATCTCTGTTGAAATAAAAGCCAATGCTAACAACAGCCCTGCCTTCAAATCAGAGCACAATGAGTTCAGAACAACAGGCAGATCTTCTCTTTTGTCTTTTAGAGACAATATGCAATTAACCTGCAGGACTCATCATCACACGGCTAATTGAGAGCAGGGACCCAAGGGAGCTGCAAATGACAACAGCAACATGTGCAGTGAAGAGCGTGCAGTGAAGATCTGTGCTGGCCAGGGGTGGGGAAAAACATCCACCAGGGTGGTCTTCCCCAGTGGCTTCCCACAGAGGAGTCCAACCAGAAGGATGCTGCCCAGGGATCTGCGTGTCCTTGCCAAGGACATGGGCTGGGTGCTGTTGTGTCAGAACAGAGGGAAGCCAAGGAGATGTAGTAACTCTTCTGTGCTCCAGTAGCTGCGCCTGATGTCAGGAGTCGCCCTGAGAGCGGGGCTGTGAGCAGACATGGCCCAGGTGTCACACGGGGACACAGCAGGGTCCCTCCCAGCCAGGGAAGGTCATGATATCCACTAAGAGCACATGGACCACTCTGGAATAAGGAATGACCAAGCATTGCTCTTTATTCCCACCTTTATTTGTAGCTGCGCTCACTTTGAGGCCATTGCCACCACCCTGCAGCACAAGTGAGCCTTATCGTACCTGCGAGCAGGAGGTCTGCATCCTAAAACGGCCAGGGCCTGCCAGGTGAGGAGCAACCTGCTCTCAGCACACTGCCTTCCCAGTCCAACACCAGCATGCCCAGTACCCGTAGGACTGAGTTAACTCACCACAGACCATGCCCTGCACAGGGCTGCTCTCCAAAGGGCTGGGATGTCACCCTGGCAAGTACTCGGGCAGCATCTCTCAATACCCATGTGTCAAAAAAAGCAACATCAGAATAAAGCCCCTAAAACTGCCCTCACGGAGCAATCTGGTCCCAGATCCAGCAGCCTTCTGCTCTTTAGGGCTGGGGAGAACAGAGGGAAGGGGGGGAAAAAAAAAAATCTAAATGCCGCCTTTGTAGGGTTGGGATAAGGGGAGGGGATGCTGCCTTTCCAGGCTAGAGCCAACTGCTGCTGGCTCACATCCCTGGACACACGGCATCATGCTGGCCATCTCAAAGGACAAATCGCAGCAGCTCGAGAACAGACAGATTTATTGCACAGGTCCCCTTCCCTCAGATCCACATTTAGGAGTCAGGGGATCTGCTCAGTTCCTCTCAGCCACTCTATTTCCAGGGGGATCATCATGCAAACCCCAAACCTGCCACCGCTCAGCATTCCCAAGGAGCTCCGCAAGCAGCCTCTTCCAGCTCAGACCCCGAGCACTGCCAGGGATGACAGAAGACAACCTTCCCAGATATTTTTGGAGGGAGTCCCCAAGTTTGCCATGCAAGGCAACACATGTCATCCCCAGCAGCCAGGAAAAATGACCGCTCAAATTCACTGCAACTGCTGCCAGCAAGGAGACTTGCTCAGGAGATAAAACAGATGGCCTCCCAGAGCCCATCACTCTCTGCATCCCTCCTCCTGTGCTTCAGGAAGGCATAACCCCCCTCCAATATGCCTAATCTCACGCTATGTCATCACCAGGAGCCTTTAACCCTCATCTAGCTAATGAAAATGATGAGTTGCTGCTTACTTGCAGCATCAGCAAGTCAGTCCCCAGCCTCCTCAGTCCGGTGCAGGGTGATGCCATTGCCTCTGATGAGCTCCCAGCTCTGAGCCTGCAAATCCTGTGGCAGAGCACAAACTCCTGTCAAGCCCAAATCCAATACCAGCAGCATGGGCAGAAAGCAGGAGGCCGAACATCCTCAGACCCAGAAGGGCAGCTGAGCTGTGCAGACCAACCCCAACCCACTGCCCCATCTCCTGCCACAGCCAGCAGCAGATGCTTAGACAAGTGGATGAGAACAGGGCAGCCATGCAGCGATGCTTCCCCAAAACACTCTACCAGGTTCAGCAGGGGGTCATTTTTATTTAATAGCCCTCCACAGTCTTTTCATTCCAGACTTTTTCACCACATCTTGAACTCAGGTATTTTTTTTAAGCATCCACAGCATGGAATCCCCCTGCTTACCACCACTCCCCATAGCTTCTGCATTTGGACCCTGCTGCTTCCAGCCGAAGCCCCTTAGATACTACAATAGAGTCCAAACCCAAGTAATTCTCGCACACCCTCTCTGGGTCACCCGTGATTTTGTAGTAGAGCAGCCTCAGCCACCCCCCAGGCCACCTCTTCTCCCACACCAGAAAGCACCCAGCAGGTAAACACAACAGGAGGAATCTCCAGCAGCATGTCCCAGGGCGGAGAGGTCCTGGACAGGAGATCCTGCCCAAAGCCAACAAAAGGTAAGATGGAGCATATAGCACTCCTTATCCCCCTCCAAGAGGGTAGCTGAGCTCAGCTGAGACCCCACAGCAGCTAATGAGGCTAACGGCCATCTCCCAGCTGTCTGGCAGCCCCAGGTCCCTGTCCCAGCTGCCCCAGGCTGTTCCTCAAGACACCAAGTCCCTTGGAGCAGAGCTCTCCCTGGGGAGCTGCAGAGCAGGACAAGAGCAGTGAGGAGCCAGGAGTGACAGCAGCTGGAGGAGGCTGCTTTACAGCTCAAGCGAGACAATGAGAAAGTCATTAATTTCAATCAACTCATTCTACGCCCATGAGGTATTTATTTTATTACTTTGGAGATGGCGGAGGGTAATTCATCGCTCAAAGAAGGAGACGTTGCTGAACAATTAAAATGAATGCTGTGTCTGGAGCTCACAGAGAGGCAGCTGGTGAGGGGTAGAAGGGTGTCAGAGTCCAGCAGGGAAGAGGAGTAGGGAGACCCTGGAGCAAGCAGGCTCCTGGACTGCAAAGAGACATCTGTGAGCAAGGTGCCAGACATGGCCTTGGGTGCATTTATAGCAGTGCAGAAGGCAGGTAGCTGCTGCTGGTAGGACATCCTACATACGGCTGCAGGCAGCAGAAAAGCACAAGGGTGCTCAGGCACAGCAGGAGCAGAGACATCATGGGGCATGAGGATTCAGTCACAGGGTCCTCCCGACCTAAAGTCTTCACAGAGCAAGATTGCACTGGTCCATCACGAGTGTCTGGCTGCAGACCACTTCTAGTTTAAAGAAGGTCAAGGAGAAGACACCAAACATAGCAAGCCTGTGCTCCAGCACCAGCAGTGAAGAGTCTGCCTGGGAGCTAACGGAGCACTGTGCCCCTCCTCTAATCTGGTTCTCCCCAGAGCCCAGCCCCCAGCCTAGCAGACAGCAACGACACCACCAAGGGTGGAGACACCCACTCAACAGCACCGAGACCTGACAACTCATTGCATAAATCCTACATGATGCAACTCCACCATGAAGACTCCCCCCCACCCCAAAAGGAAAGGGTCCCCCAGATCCTCCCTAGGAGCAGCTCAGAGGTGGGGTTTGGAGCAGGCAATGAGAGGTGAAGTTGAGCAGAGGTCAAGGACTCCTTCACCTCAAATGACCTTGTGTGTGACAAGGCTCAGCACTGCAAGGAAAGCCTCGAGGAAACATTGAGTTCAGCTGTTGTGAGATAATTCAGAGGCAAAAAAAAAAAAGAAGCAATGGACCAAAAATCCTTTACAAGGGACTGGAGCCAGTAAGCCTGCCTGGGTCACCACCAGCACTGCCTGCCCAGGGATGTCCAGCTCCCCAGCCTCCTCTGGAGCAGCTCGCCACGGGCAGGAGCCCCATCTGCCGGCTTGGTCACAGAGGATGCACATCCCAGCTGAGCAGGGTGAGGTGACATCGCCAGGCACACAGCACCCAAGAGCTGAACAAAAATGCCTGCAGTGGGTACAGGGGATGCACCACAGGAGATGAGCCCATGGACAGCCCTGCTCCCATGCCACAGCCCACCAAAAACCAGTGACAGGCTACCAAAGTCCTACTCAACCCACCTGCAAACACCCCTGTTGCAGCAAGTCTATGCTTTGCTCCTCACACACACAGATTCACTCAACACGCTACCGGTATTTCACCCATCACCCCCAACGGGGTGTAAGGCAGCGGCCAGAGACCACGGAACAAGCCACTGCTGACACCTCGCTCGAGGCCGTGGCATGAGACGCACCAGCAGAGAAGGTGGGCTGGGGAAACCAAAAGGCTGATGTCAGTGGAGCAGAAACACGAAGTATTTACACCGCCTGCCCTCAGCGCTCAGGCAAGGGGGCAGCGACCGCACCATTTAAATGCAACCGGCATAACAATTTTTGTTTAGGTAGAAGCACGAGAAAATTGCTTAAACATACCCAACATTGGGAACTAATTTCAGTCGGGACAAAGGGCATCAAGTGCTTGGGCAGCGCAAAGGAAAACCCAGGGTTTTTGTAGTTGGGAGGTATCGGTGCCCCCAAAGCACGAGGGCGCTCCTCACCCATCACCATAACAGACCCAGGGTTGGGATGGAAGGGCACCCAGCTGCCACCAGCAGCATCAGGGGCTCCTGGGGGGAAATACCGCATTCACTGTGGACTGCAGGAGAGCAGGGAAAGGGAACTGTGGCAGAAGGAAGCATTTGATGGCAGCAGGATGCAGTTGCTCATACTGGATCCAAACCAGGACTTGGGGGCTCACAAAGGAGCGATATGCACAAGGTGACCATTAAATGGTACCTCAAAATAAAGTGTGAATAATCCCTTAGAGCTACTTATCTGCTGTTCCAGGCACTTCAGAGCAGTAGACAGCCAGGCAAAGGACACTCGCTGCTCCACAACCAGTGCCACATGCTACGGCAGTCCCAGAACCACACACACACAGGAAAGACCCCCAGGATTAAGCACAGAACCCACCAGCCCATACCCCAAACTCTGCAGGATCAAACCTTACCCAAACTCCTTGTCTTCAGCTATAAGTAGGGCAGTAGATGCTCTTTCAGCAGGCTATCCCCCAGATGTCCCTCAAGCAGGGCATTCCCCAGACAACCCAGCTAGGAACTGAGAGCCCTGGGCTGAGCTTAAATATAGCCTTTGGTGAAGGGTGCAGGTGGAAAGCCCAGGTGAGGCCATTTAGGACCCTACCAGCAGGTAGCCAGGTCTGCAGGGAAAGCCATGGCTCCTCTCTGCTGGATTTAAAGAGCCAAACAAGCTGCATGCACTGGGGAAGGTGGCTTCCTTGCAAGCAGGTGACCCCAGCTGGGTGAAGGAGCGGACATGCCGAGTGATGGAGCACTGCTCACAGCTGGTGTGGGCAGCCCAGGGGACATGTGCTGCTGTTCGCCGTGATGGTCCCGGGTGAACTGAGCTCTGCGGTAAATAAGGTGTCACCCTGGGAGAGCAATGGCTCATGGGACAGGACAGGGGCCCTGCCAGGGCATGTGGAGTGACGTCCAGAAGGAAAGCAGGTTGACACCATACACTGTCAGCCCCAGGGAATTATCCATGCTGAGGACACGGCAATGTGTGCAGGGTCTGGAGCAGACCCAGGTAGCACCAGCCCTGGAGCAAGCACACACTGTCCCACCCCAGCATCCCAGCATCCCAGCATCCCAGCATCCCAGCATCCCAGCATCCCAGCATCCCAGCATCCCAGCATCCCAGCAACAGATGCTACAGGCTGGGGGTGTCTTGGGGTGCCCTTAAAAGCGGTGGCCCATAAGGAAATGCAAAGTCACATCCATTCCCATTCTCTGAGGCACGCATTGAGGGACGGGGCCACCACAGCGGGTGCCAAACGCTTCCTAACAAAGCCAGAAGAGCAGCTTCAGCAGCTCCCTGGAAAAACCTGGGAATCCCCACCAGATGAAACACAGACGTGCAAAGCTGACGCTGAAGGGCACTTCAGGGGTGCGACGGCACCTTTGGGTCTGCTTCCTCTGCTCTCAGGCTGGGGCCATGGGCCAGCCCTGTTAATAACTGCCCCTGGCACCCCAGGGGCAGCATCCCAAGGAGCGGTCTGGGTCTCCTGGGGAAGAAACACCGATGGCAGCAGCCAGCTTTTCTCTGGCAAGCTACTGCCAGCCTCCACGAGAGGGCTTTGCTGCACAAGGAAAGGAAATAAGAGGAGTTCCCGTCACAGCCTGCTTCCAGTTAGGTCGTGTCTTTTCCCCACATCTTCTCACCGAGGGCTTAGTGGGCAGCAGCAGGATGCAGTCACCACGGATTACACCCAGGGACTCCGATGATGTTCGTGTGTTAGTGACAGCATTGGCATAGTGACTTTTTAAAATTATTTTATTATTTATTTGGGGGTTGGAAGGGACATTTAAATGTCATCTAGTCCAGCCCACCTGCAGTGAGCAGGGACATCTGCACCTAGATCACGTTGCCCAGAGCCCCAAGGTCCAACCTGACCTGGAATGTTGTCAGGGATGGAACACCTACCACCTCTCTGGGCAACCTCAGCCAGGGTCTTACCACCCTTAGGGTAAAAAATTTCTTCCTTAGATCTAGTCTAAATCTTCCTTCTTTTAGATTAAAACCATCACCCCTTGTCCTGTCACAACAGGCTCTGTAAAGAGATTGTCCCCATCTTTCCTGCGGCCACCTTTCAGCACTGAAGGGCCACACTAAGGTCTCTCTGGAGGCTTCTCTCCTCCAGGCTGAACACCCCCAACTCTCTCCCCTCTCCTCCCAGCAGAGGGGTTCCACCTCAGGGCAGTCCTGGGGCCTCCTCTGGCCCCCTCCAGCAGGTCGGTGTCTCTGCTGCGCTGAGGAGCCCAGAGCTGGACCCAGCGCTGCAGGGGGGTCTCCCCAGAGCAGAAGGGGAGAATTCCCTCTCTCGACCTCCTGGCCACGCCGCTGGGGATGAGCCCAGCACACGGTTGGCTTCTGGGCTGTGGGTGCACATTGCCAGCTCATGTCCAGCTTTTCACCCACCTTTCCTGGGTGAGCTGCACCTCAGGGTGCTGGCCTGGGTGGAGGTGGAGCCCAGCTTTTCCAGGGTTCTCTGGCACCAGATCTGGCCCCAAAGCGCAGACGCAGCCTTCGGCACTGACGCATCCACTTGCAAAATGAGCTGGCCACCACATTTCAGCAGGCACAGGGCTGTCACCCGTGATTCCTCTCACCGGAGCTGAGCGCTTCGAAGCACATCTGATGATGGGTGGCGCAGTGCCCTTATTCCCACGCGTGCAGCCCCAGAGGTAAGTGCCTGTTGGGCTGCCACCGTGGGAACTCGCAGGGCAGAGGAGCAGGAGAGAGAGGAGGATGGATCTCCTGTCCCTGGCATGACCAATAGGATTCACCCGGATTTCCATGTGCATTCATGCTGGTCTTTAGTAGGAGACATGAATCACGGTGTAGGCACTTGTAGGGACAAGTCGCAGGCCCCCAGCTCTGGTAAACGATAGCAGCACGTTGTGCCTCGCCTGGCCAGCCCTGAGCGTGTCCCCTCACCAGCCCTTGCAGACACAAAAACCCCTTATCTGAACAGATGCAGCCCCTTAACCTCATGGGGTCCGAGCCCTGCGAGGGCAAAGCCTGGCCCATTCCTTGCCAGGCGATCTCCAGGCTTGCTCGAGGGCTGGAGCAGCACGCCACACCGTCTCTCAAGGTCACTTCCAGCCTCCTACACCCCTGATCTAACAAGAAGCGACGTGTGGCCGGGCAGGCAGGGAGCCGCAGGGTGACACGACGGCTGCTTTTGTGCTCCGGCTGCTTCTCCACACCCTTCGGCTGTGCTCTGAAAAGAGCACCAGAGCGAGCCGCGGCTGGGCACACGGCCACCCTCCCCACCTCCTTCTCCCCACCCGGAGAGCTCTGCGAGGACAGGACACAGCCAGCTCTGCCCGGTGGTGGCACCGGGACCTCAGCAGCTCCAGGGACGAGCGGTCATGCTGCCACGGGTACAAAACTGCTCCCAGCTTAGGTCCCCCAGGGAATCGAGCTGCCCTGCCACCAGCCTCCAAGCCAGTGGTGGTGGCACAGGAGGACCCAAACCGCTCCACCATCTGACTCCTCATCACCAGCAGCATGTGCCTGCTCTGCAGCATGGACCCGACTCATATTTCCCCATCCTCTGCCAGCAGCCCACCCAGTGCCCCTTGCCAATGCCATCTGGCAGGAGGGGAGCACTGCACCCTAGCATGGGGTGTGGGAAAGTGCAGTGTCCCCACCCAGCAAGGGTGGCTGGAGGGTTCCGGCCACTGGCATGGCGCTGGGCTCCACCGTGGCATCGCCACCATGAGCTGAGGTGGAAGGAGCAGGTTGTGACTGGGTGTGCAAGGTGCTGGGGTGACCTGGGACAGGACCCACCTCAGCACCACAGTGGAGTTGGGATCAGAGCCCGGTTCTGGTGCTCGGCTCACAAGTGGCACACGCCACCTTAGAGCTGCTCCCCTGTCCCCAGGGGGGGCTGTGGGGATGCGAGAGATGGGTCCTTCCTCCTGTCACTTGTTGCCCTCCCTTATTTTTAACAGCCCTCCCTCCTGCTCAGATATAACCCCCGCCCAGGAAAGCATGTCCTGGTGCTCTCCAGCACCAGTCAGCCCCGTGCCACCTCTCTGAACCCAGGGCAGCCGGTTCCTCCCCGCCTGGCCACTGACCAGGGACGTCACGTCACACTCGTCCGAGCTGAAGGCAAACACTCACTCCAGTGCCCTTTCCCGGGAGGGAATTTCATCGAGCCCAGCGGGCACAGGGCACTGCACAAGGTCGAGTGGGAGGTGTGCGTGGCCCCAGCCATCTCCTTGCGAACTGGCTGTTTAACACAAAATGCATCAAATCTCCCTGGAAAACCTCAGCAGGGATAACGCGGAGAGAAATTCACCCTGCAACAGGCTACCGGCTCCAAGAAAGGGTGGGAGAATGATGCCATGAATATCCAGTGGGGCTTTTACCCAGCTCGCTCCTGCCAGTGTTTACATCCCTCTGACATTTGCTTTCCATTAATACAAAAGCCACAGGGCAGGGCCACTCGCTGCCCACAGTGATTGAGCAAGTGGCACGGGCTGTTTGCTGACGTCTGCTGCCACCGGCCCTCGCCAACTGCCAGAGCCAGGAAGGGGAGCGCAGCCCCACCAGCCCCACACAGAGTAAATCCCAGCTGGAAAACACCAGCGAGCATTTCACAACTCTCCCTGGCCAGCAACGCACCACAGAGGAGGGAAGAGAAGCCCCGGTTCCCTCCCCTGCCCGCCTTTCCGTCCCTCCCGCCTTCCCATGGGAGCTGAGCCTTCCTCCGGATGCAGCTCCTCCCAGCCTCTCCACTGGGCCAAAAGTCCCTGGGGTCAAATATTCCCACCACGGAGCAAGCAGGGATGCAAACAGGCTCTGCCCTCCCCTGCCCACCCTGCACCCTTGCCCTGGGGGCTGCCAGTGCGCTCAGGGATGGGTCAGGGGCGAGACTGGGGTCGGGGGGTTTCACCCTCGCCCACCTGCCTGTGCTGCTCAGTGCCTGCGTTTGCAGGAGTAAACCTGGGGAACCGAGCGGGACAGGACCAGCAGGGATTCCTTTGCCTCCTGCTGCCGAAACAGTTGCATCCTCCCCATATTTTCTAGGGATGCTCCAGCCACGCTCTGGCTGGGACCCTGGCTCCGCTGCTGCCCGGCTGCCCGCACCCTTCTGTTTGCTTGGGGAGGGGAGCAGAGCACCACGGTGTGCCAGCCCCCCCAGCTCCGGGGCGAGGGGAGCAGACACCCATGGGACTCCCACAGACCAAACCTGGCGCGGTACTGGGGCTCCCACCTCTGCCCCCGACTCCGGACATCCTCCCTCCTTCCTGCCCTTGCTCCCCTTTCCTGCCTTTCCCAGCCCACCCTCCAGATTTCCGAGTGAGCCGCGTCCTTCCTGCCCTTCGCAGCGGGGTTGGTGTGTCCCATCCGCCCAGTTGGCCACCTACTTCTCCATTTCCCTCCCAGTTCTCCTTTCCCCCTGCCCCGCGCCTCTGGCTTCCCCTCCCGCTCCGCCTGACCCCGGGCTGCAGGGATCTGCTGGCAGGGTGAAGCCCGGCGCTTGCCAAAGCAAACAGCAGCAGGAGGAGGAGGAGGAGGAGGGCGGCCAAGGCCGAAGCAGGCAAAGGGCAAAGTCCAGCGGCAGCCCCTGCCTTGCTGCTCCGGGGTGGGGAGATCCCCTTTGCTTTTTAAATATTCTTGAGTTGGCTCCCGAGCTTGGTGAGCAGCGGGTCTTGGGGACGATGCTCCAGCTGAGCAGAGCCTGCGGGTGCTGAGCAGCAGGCAGGGGGGCAAGCATCCTCCGTGGCTTTCCCCATGTGGGTCTGAGCTTCATGGGGTGCTGGAGGCCAAGGGAAAGCGGATCTGGGGCTCGGGTCTCCCACAAACAACTTATAGCGAGGTCTTTTCCCCGCCCTCCGCTCTGCTCGCTGCCAGGAAAAGCAGCAGGAAAATACTTCCCTGGGAATTGTTTTTGTTCCTTCCTCTGTGTCTGAATGCATGAAGCTCTCCTTCGCCTTGGACATGCCTCAACCTGTCCCGAGGCTCAGATTAATCCCCAGCACCACCAGGGAAGACAGCTGAGGTCAGACGCTGTCAGCAGAGGAGAGGAGGAGGAGGAGGAGGAGGAGGAGACCTTCCCCCCAGGAAACCACACACATTCCCAACCAGAGCAGCAAGCACGAACAACAGGCAGCTCTGCCTGCTTCTCCCGAGCAGGAGGTCACCCTGCAACGTGGGGAAGCATCCCACACAGGAGGGAGAGCTCAATGCTCACAGTGCCGGAGCGACGTGGGAGAGCCTAAAGCCTGGCTTAAGGGAAAGGCCGGGCTGAGCCAAGATAGCTGCAGGCAGCACGTGCATCTGCAGGCAGGCAGGTCGCAGCCTGGCAGTGCCTCCAGCAGCGCAGCAGCTCTGTGCCAGTGTCCGAAAACAGGTCAGCAGCACCTGGTACCTCCGCTTCTTCACCAGCCTGGGAAAGGTCTGGACGGCTTCCTTGGCCAGGGCGGCAGGAAAGGAAGACAAACCATCCCCATCGCCTGCCCCGCAGAAGCCAGTGCTGTGGGGTGGGGTGGACTGGGCTGGGCCAGAAGAGCCACTGCCCACCCAGCCAGGAAGCCGGGATGAGGGAAGGTGGGGAAATTGGGATGGAGGGAGAGCACATCCACCAAAGCGCTCAACACTGCCTTGGAGCAAGCGGGACAAGCTCAGAAGAGCTCAGCTCCAGCGAATGATGCTCTACAGCCCCTGGCAGGCGATTCAGCTTCCTCTCCTCCTGTTTTCCCCCATCTCACACGAGACAGAATGACGGGCTATTTGCCTGCGGCTCCAAGCCCTTCCCCTCCACCATCTCCCCAGGCTCCATCACCAATAAATCACCCCGCTGGGAGAGCGGGCTGGAGGAAACCAGAGGCACAAAACCTCAGATGGAGCCTTTTTTCCCCCTGCTCTCCCCAGCAGCTCTGCATTTCATTAGTGCGGCCAGGCCAGCCCTCGCCCAGCTCGGGGGGAGGAGGAGGGGAGGGGGGGCCCTGCAGGGCGCGCATGGCAGGAGCAGAAATCACAACCAGAAGACCAGGAGAATGGAGTTGGTTTTGTTTGTCACTGCATTCTGGTGCTTGCCTGGTCCTGACCCTGTGTTGGGACCAGTGCTGGCCTGGAACAGCTCTCTGTCGTTGGAGATGGGGGGGACCTCCATGCCAAGACACCTTCCAGCCATCCCCTCCCAGTGCCAACCTCTCTCTCTGCCCCACTCCAGCCTGGCAAAGGTGCTTGGACACTCCTTGGAAGAAGCCCTGGGGTTTTCTGTGAGCCTCGCCGGTGGGCTCAGCCCTGCCAGCAAGCTCCACCACCTTCCCTCTCCCCCAGCACAGCTCCTCCTGGACCGGGAACACGCTGCCCAAGCAAACCCCAAGCCTGTCCCTGCCCTGGGAGAACGGGGACGACGAGCCCCTGCTCTCCTGCAAGCCTGCTGGGGACTGGGGAGGGGGCTCCTCCCACCCACCCTAAATATATTTTGGCAGAGCATCACCATTACAGTACACTGGAGACAGATGCAAGCCCCGCAGTGGCGCGAGGGCTTGGGTGAGATCCAGATGTGCCTCTACCCAGCCCTTTGAGCCATCATCTATGCAAGAAGAACCATGCCAAAGTCCTTCTGCATGCCTCCCTCCTCCCAAACCCCCTGCCCCGGGGTTTGAGCCCTGGCAAAGCATCCCTGCTGCCTTGCGGGGGCTCCCCAGGTGGGGGGAGGCCCCAGCAGGCACGCAGCCCCACGCCGCTGGCCTGCCTCCCTCTGCTCCCTCCCAGCAGCTCGCCAGATTCCTGAGCGCTGACACAGGATGCTGCAGCAGTGAGTGTGCAGCGCCTTCCTCCCCTTCCTCTGCCCCGGGAGAGGAGGGATGGGCGGGTAAAGCCGGGTCGCATCAGGCCAGGAGGGAGCAAGAGCATCTAGAGTGAAATCTGGAGCCTTCCGAGAGCCCCTGGCTGCCCATCGGCTCCCAGCCTCTGGCTGGCCCCTGGCCGGCCAGACGTGGGGCCATCCCTTTAAAGGCCGAGAAGATTCACACCATTAACCCTTCCTTATTGGCAAGAGCCAGTTTCAAATAATTCCCTCTCTCCAGGAGGTATCCCGGATGCGAGCTGCAACTCACCCGCCCGGAGCTGCAAGCAGCGATCGCTCCTTGCCATCCGCCACACTGCCGGCACCATCCACCATCCCCTCTGCCACCCTCCGGCTGCACTAAAGGATTTTCCCAGCTCCTCTCCTCTCCCAGGGGACCTAATCTGAGCTGGCGGGGGGGGTGGTCAGCAGCCCAGGCGAGCACTTCCAACAGCTTGTTGCTATTACGGGAAGGTGAGGATCCTGCCGTCTTGCCATGAAGTCATATCCTCCCCGACCCCGTGAGGGAGTTTCCATAGCAGTCACCGTTGCTTCCCAGTGATGGAAGTTTTTATTTTTATCTGGCTTATTTATGCACTTCTCTCTCCATCAGCACTGGCCTGGACAGCGGGTTTGGGTCGCGAGCCTCTCCTCGAGCTTCTTCCCCCTTCCGCGCCCAGCTGTCCCACCCCGTCACCCTTACCTCTGCGGCAATCGGAAGGCAGCGCCGGAGCAGACAGAAAAATCCAGGGGTCAGAGCTGCACGACAGAAACATTAAGGAAAACAGACCCCGTTCAGGTAAAAGTGATTGTAGGAATAAAGCAAAGACACAGGGGGAGATTGAAAAACCAAAACAAAGAACAGAAAAGTTGATTCCAGAAGTAACACAGCGTCGTCATTACGGGTGTTTTCTGGTTTGGGACTATTTTCCTGTGGAGGTGCAGACCCCTCTGTGACGAGCCAAAGCTCACTGGCAGCTCTCGCTGCCGTTATTTTTTCCAGCTCCCCTCAGCAGCAGCAGCCTGTAGCTCCCCGGGGACACACACGTCCCAGGGAGCAGAGCTCACGTGTTATAAAAACACAGCCACGGGACAAGCAGCAGAGACGGCTCCGGTGGAGCTGGACTGGGTCTGTTGGGGACATGGCACTGTGGCCATCAGCCGGTAAGCGAGAACTTGGCTCACCTCAGATAGCTCCACAGAGAGGTCGTGCCAGCGACGGGGAGCCACGCTGGCATCTCCGGGGAGCCTTTGCTGTGCTTTCAGAGGCCAACAGCAATTAAGCTGTTGCACAACTTCTCGCTGGGAGGTAGAACAGATACGCTGCTGGTGATCGGCGCCAAAGCGATGGTGGGTCTGGTCCACTCGAGGACACCAGAACCGCATGAAGCAACCGGACCAGGCACTCTTCCAGCAGCTGGATGCCCAGAAAACCTTTAGATGCACCGAGCTGCTCCTGATCAACTCCCTGACAGCCAAGAGCAGGAGCGTCCCCATCACACCTTTTGGGGCTCAGGAGCTGAGTGCAAGCCCTGAGCAAAATCATCTGCTTCCACGGAGATGCTGTTGGTGAATGAAGAGTGGGACTGAAGCGCTGTCTCCCTGCCTCGGGAAGGAAGCCATGCTTCTACAGCCCAGCTTCTGACCCACCAGAGCAACCCATGCCCTCAGAGCTGGGTGCCTCTTCTTCAGGGGAGCAGGAGGAGAGCTGGGGGGATAGTCCACCATCCTCCTCTTGCTGCTCTGCTCTTACTGGAGAGGTCCCAAGGTGCCTGGGTCTCCCACTGGACAGCCATGTCACTGGACTGCAGGGTTCTCCTGGAGAGCACTTGTACAAGTGAAGTGGGGACAAGCCCTTCCTGTGACCTCCCAAAGGTCACCGAGTGGAAAGAAATGTCTCATCACGCATAATTCCCTCAGTGTTGCCTACCAGACTAAAATTGTATGTCACCATTAAGTGCAATTATCAAGAAAATTAAGATGGTAAGATGGTAACTTTCGCTTTTACCTAAGAATCGGGAGCTACTGACTTGCACACAAACTAGCAGAGCTCCAAGTCACTCCAGACCAGGCAGCTTCTCCTCCATCACGTCCTCCCCTCGTTGCCTTCCTAACACTTTGGAAGGACCAAGACTGAAGTTCTCACAGAAACGAGGCATAAAAGCTCCACCCTGCAAGTCCAGAGGCCCCGTAAGGGACAGCGCTGTCTCCTGAACCCCTATTCCAGCCACGCCGGAGAAAGCAGGAAGCTTCACGCTGGTCATCGCTCACCTCCCACGCTGCTCCCCAGCCCTCCCACCCGAGCCAGGCCCCTAAGGTTTGGCCAGATACCCCAGGCTGCATTTCACAGCACACAACCATCTTCCTTGACTCACCAGAGCTGCCATCCTCAGTTGAAAAGTTCATTAATTAGGAGCAGAGAAGCCTCTAGTGAATCCCCCAGCAAGAAGCAGGGGAAAAAAAAAGAATTCCCCCACAATTCAGTGTAATTACGGCGCCTCAGGGCAATCCACAGTCCCTGTGAAACTGTGGCCAAACTTTTTCCCCCACCCATAAGACCATGAGCTTTAACCCAGTCATAATTTTAGTCATAATGGAATAAAAAAAAAAAAGCCGGTATTTGTCATTTTAACTGTTCTGCAAGTAGCAGCAGAGAGGAGGCACTGAAAAACCTCTCTGGCAGAACAGCAGCTGGCCATGAGCACAGCCTGGGTCCAGGAGCCCCCTCGCATACCCGCAGCCCGGTCCCTCGGGCAGGCAAAGCCGGGGGCCAGCCCTGAGCCCGGCTGTGCCGCGGGGCCAGCACCGCGCACAGCCGCTCTTCTGGGATTTAGCAACCGCTTTCCTTCCACCCACGGACAGAGTGACTCGGCACATTAGGTACTTTCTGAGCTAAGACCTCAAATGCCACAGCAGCTCCAGCCCTGAGAAGAAGGTGCAGCTGGAGGAGCAGCAGGAGAAACTGGAAGACCCTGGGAAGGGCTCCAGGCGCCTGTGACAGAAGTTCCCTTTCTTCCCCGGCTCCCAGCGAGCTGGACTCTTACCCACCCCGAGCCTCCGGCGAGGCAGGGTGGATCCAGCCACAGACATGCAGCAACCACACCCTGGCTGCTGCCTGCCCGGCTCCCCGCAGCCCTCCTCCCCCCACCCCCGGCCAGGCGGGAGCACAAACAGGCACCAGGCTTGTACAGCTGAAAATATTTAATACGTGTTACACACGTAGAAATTACATTTTATACAAAACGAGATACATCACTGAAGGAGAATACTGTACAAAAATCCCTACGGGAGCCCCAAGCCTTTATACAACAAAGACCGGGAGTTACCAAGCCTAACAAACAGGCTCAAGGACTTTCCGACTGTAAACTTCGTTTCTCTCAATAAACACTTTTAAAAAGCACCATGTAATAGTTCTGACCTAAACCTTTCCAAAATAGAGACTTTATTTAATAAACTTAATACTTTCCAAGCTTAAAATATCACCCGGTGGGAGCGTCCCCGGTGCCGGCGGCAGCCGGGGAGCCTCCCCCGGGGCGGGGGCCCTGCCAGGAAGGGGAATTCCGGGAAGGCAGGGCCGAGGGCGCTCCCAGGGCGGGTGCCAGCAGATGGGACCCGAAGGGGGAAGTGCTGCCGCTGCCCCGCGGGCCTTCCCGTGCGGCGGGGCAGAGCGCTGGGGCTCGCCGGAGGCCCGCGGCGTTGCCCACCCTCCTCCACCGGGCACCAGGGGTGCGGGCGATCACCTCTAGGTCCGGCTGCCCGTCTGTCGGCCGGGCCCCCCGTCCCCGCGGCGGAGGGGGAGTCTCTACGGCCAGCGGCCGGCGCGTCAGAAGGCCACAATGGCCGTGCTCCAGGGGTTAAGGGTCCGCAGCACCGGCTCGTCGCAGCAGATCTGTCCCGGCTCGGTCGCGGCCTCGGCGGGCGTCCCCGCCGCCTCGCCGCTGTCCAGGGGCGCCCGTCGCCGGCCCTTGGGCTCCTTGCTGAGCAGTCCCGAGAAGCTAGAGCCGAAGATGCTGATGAGGCTGGCCACGTTGCCCGTCTCCATGTCCTCCTGCTCGCCCGGCGGGGGCGGCGGCGGCGGCTCCTCCTCCACCTCTCGGCGGGGCTTCTTCACCGGGGTTCCCGCCTGGCCGCACTCACCGGCACTCCGCTTCCGAGGGCAGTGGGGCGGCGGGGTGGTCGCGGTCCCCACGGTGACGGTGGCGGCGCGGTTCGCCTCGCCGCCCGCTGCTGCCGCGCAGCAGCAGCTGCAGCCGCAGCAACAGCGCCGCGGCCAGGGGCCTTCGCAGTCCGCGCCGGGCAGCCTGGGGCCGCCTCTACCCGCCTCGTCCTGCGGGGGCGGAGGCGGCGACGACGACGACTCACCGGCCGCCCAGGCGGCGGTAGTGGCGGTGCAGGGCGGCGGCGGCGGCTCCTCTTCGGGGGGCCCGCAGGCGGCGGGAGGCGGCTCGGGGGGGCAGCCCGGCTCACTCAGGTAGACCTGCCGAGCGCTGCGCAGCACCAGCGACACCAGGAGGTTCTTGTGGAGCTTGAGGCCGCCGCGCTGGCCCCGGGCGCTGTAGATCTTGCCCAGCGAGATGCTGACGATGCGGTGCGCCTCCAGCTTGAACTCCATGGGGGAACGAAGGAGAGGGCGAGGGGGGCGCCGGGCCGTGGGGAATCCGCCGGGCCGTGTCGTGCCGCGCCCGCCACTTCCGCACCTACACTCCTCTCGCCGCTCTTTCGCGCCGCCGACTGAGGCGAGCCCACGCGCCCCGCGACTTTTTATACCGCCCCGACGCTGGCCAATCAGGGCGCCCCGCCGGTCTCCCCAACCGCCGGCTGGCCCCCGCGCGCCCGCGCCGGCCAATGGCGAGGCAGGGGAGCGGGTTCGAACGCTGGCCCCGCGGAGAGGCTTCTTAAAGCGGCAACGCCAACCCGGTGGTGGGACCCACCAGTAGGCAGCGACCCGGGGACAGCGGGCAGGGCTGCAGCGGCACCCCGGGCTCTGCAGCACCCCAGCTTCAGCCTGATCAGACTTCAGCTTCGCATTGATCAGGCCGACGGGCAGCAGTAGGAATTTGGGCCAAAACAACTGAAACATGTCTGGGGGGGGGGGGGAACCCAAACGAACCAAGGTCAACCCCAGTTTTCTGCAGGTTTCCCCCAATTTCAGCACTGAGCTCTGACCTCCTGTGTTAGAGGAGCAACTGGAGGTGGTGGTATTTGGAGGGGGAAGTGCACCTTTGAGTACGTCAAGGAAAGCCTGCCCCGGCGTCGAGCAGAGAGCCATCCCTGCCCCACTGCCAGGCGGAGATCCACGCCAGGGGTCTGGCAGCGAAGCTCGCAGAAAGCCCAGGGTAAACGAGGAAGATCCACAGCGGGGGTGGGAACGGCTGCGAGGGACGATGGGGGACTTCAACAGGCCACCAGCATCACCTGGGTGATGGGGACTGCGACAGCCTGGAGCATGTTGTTTGAGAACTGAAACCTCGCTCTGCCTGAGCTGTGGAACCTGTGGAACAGCTGTGGACTGGCAGGGCCAGTCTGGTGGCTGGGGGTGGCAGGGGACAACCCACCACCTCCAGATGCAGGTCTAGGGACCAGGGAAGCCTCCAAGACAGCTCCACGCAGCTCCTGCCAAGGGGTGTTCCGGGGCTCGGAGCGGGGACCCTCCTTCTTCCGCTGAGCAGCAACCACCATCTGCGAAGAGGCAAGAAGTGAAAGGGCCCAAAATTGAGGAAGTTCAACATGCTGCCCTGGAGTATCAGTTTTCATTCTCGTGACACATGATAACTCGTTTCCATCCCTTTTTTTCCCCCAAGGGATTTGTCTGCAGACCCCCCAAAAGGAGAACCGCAGCCTGTCACGATGCTTGATTGGTGGGATCTGCCACCACCTCCCGGCTTGCTGGAAGGCCAAGGGGATGGCTGGTCACGGCAGTAACAAAAACCAGGTGAAGATTCAGCCACATCAAGATGCAGTTGACACAAAAAACTTCCAAAACCCCCCAGGCTCGGACCAAATGCATGTTTTCCTCCTGCTCAAGTGCAGCTGGAAAAACTCAGATGCCACTCTCTGGATGTCATCCTGATGGTTGACATCTCAAAATGTCCACATCCTCACGCACAAACCTGCCACGCTCCATCTTAACCGATTAGACTGAAGCACACTCAACCAGATGGACAAAACAACTGGTCCCGGCTCTCCCCCTGCCCATGCTGGGACGAGCCTCTCCCAGCTGCAGAGAGCGGGGCTGTCCCCCTCCACACCCAGCGTGGGTGGCCAGAGGGACGCGAGCCCCGGTGGTGGGAACCAAGGGTTTCCAGACCAGCCGAACCTGCTCCCCGCGCCTCAGAGGGCCGGCAACACCCTGGCCTAAGCCCTCAGGTCAGTCTAACCAGCTGGGGCAGGTCTGGGCTGGGATGTTTGGGACTACAGTCACTCATCCTCGCCCGCAGCCGGCACACCATCATCTGCCCACCATGGGTGTCCCCTCCGCAGCACGGTGTTCGGCTGTGCCCCCGCAAAACCGCTTGTGCGTCACCAGGCATGTTGCTCCAGGACTGCTGTCTGCAGGATCCGGGCACCTGCATCCTCAGCAGAGATGACCCTGGTTAGAAGGATAAAGCCAGCTTTGATACAGCTCAGCTGGGTATACTCCCGACTCGGATGTGGATGGAGAGCAGCGGGGCAAAGCCACCCCACCGGCTGCAGAAAGCCAAACACAGGCTGAGGAGACATGGTGTGAGAGCTCTGCTGAGTAACGACGCCTGGATCCGAGCGGACTGACCTGTTCTGCCGCTCACCACCTCACCCCAATGGCATGGGGCACCATTTCTCTCCTAGGCTACCTACCCCGCCTGGTAGCCTCTCTGCGCCACGGCCAGGGATAAGCAGGATGGGGATGAGCACCAAGTGGTCCCTCACCCCTACTAGTGCTCAGCCAGGAGATGTGAGAGCGGGCAGGGAGGAGCAGAGGTGGACAACATTAGGCAGCAGAGCTCGTAGTCGCTGCCACCGGTTTCACCCACCAACACCACACCCCGTGTCGGGCACAACCGTCGGCACGTGTTATTCCCAGGGCACCTTGACACCTGCCCTGCTCCTGCCGGCACTTCATGCCCTTTGCAAAGAGCTGGGAGGAGGGTTCTCTCGCAGGGGCGGCCATGCAAGAGGGAGGCAGGAGGAGAGGACCAGCAGCGGGGCAGGCAGAGGCTGTCCCGGCAGCGTACGGGCAGCCCGTTTAAGCCAGGCAGTATTTTGGTGGCAGCCCTGCCTTTCCCTCCCAGGCTGATGTCATGCTTTAGTAAGTTGGAGGCAGAGTCACATGGCAGCTTCTGAGGTCAGCGCCTGGGGTGGCTTTGTTGTCTGTCTGTCTGCCTGCCTGCCTGCACCCGCAGCCCGTCCCAGTTCCCACTGGTGGGCAACCAGGTTGGGGTTGCCCTCCGAGCAGGGGTACTCATGGAGCGGCATCTCCGGGATTCTCACGGCTCAGCGTGGCGTGGGAGCCATCACCTCAGTGGGGCTGGCATCCTGGACAGTCGGACGCGTCTTGTATCCATCTGTCTGTCCGCAGAAGGGGCACTGCCCCCCATCCCTGCAGGTCAGGGGGGGATACAGGAGAAGTAGGCGGAGGAAAGGGTGTGATGGGGTGCTCTAATCTCCGCGCGTGATCTAACCGGGCTGGAAAGGGTTTGACGAACAATTAACAATCCTCCGGCTCAGCTGCTGCTTCCCGAAATAGCTCTGGCAGGAGGAGGAGGGCGGCCGGGCTGGCAGACAAAGGTGGCCTCTCCGCCAGCAGCACGGCCGGGAGCCGCCGGAGGAGGCAGCCCCGGAGGCCGAGCAGCGGGGAGCCCGTGGCCCCACCTGGAAAAGAAAACAAGGCGAGATAACAGCAGCTCGGGGCAGGAAGCAGCTTGTGGTGCAAATAATAATCGCGGAGGGCTGCGCGCACCACTGGCTTTGTCGGAGGCGTTTAAATCCGCCTTCAATGGTCGGTGCTGGAAAGCCCGTCGGGGATTCGCGCGGCTGCCTCTTGGCCAGCAGCAGCGTGGGCTGCTGGGGCTGCGCGCCAGCTGCCCGCATCTCCAGCTACAGCGGCAAAACCCCAGCTGGGGTCTTCCCGTGGTCCCCAGCCGCAGCCCACGCGGCGGCGGCGTGGCTGGGGCCGTACTGGCATGGCCATCTGGCGCACAGCACGGCCGTCCCGACCTGCGGCGGTGGGGCTGAGGATGTGGTTAGCGAGATCCTGTTTCGACAGCCAGTGGCGCCTGTCCCCAACCCCACCCCCTCCACCAGCCCCCTGCTGTCACCAAATGTGCGGCCCAGGCCCCAGGAGGAAGCCGGATGCAACAAAGATGTGGAAAACCCGCCGGGGAGGACGGATGGTGAAATTGGGGTCTCTTCAAAGCATGGGCTGAAGTCATCCATCACATCTCTTGGTTGCCACTGCAGTGCATCGTCCTTTCTCTCTTCAATTTGGACCAGGATTCATGAGTTAGACACTTCCTGGGAAGAAGATGGGAACGAAAAAAAGAGGGGGGCTTGGACTACATGACCTTTAAAGGTCCCTTCCAACCCAAACCATTCTATCTAAAGAGCCACACCTCCCTCACCACCAGCAGGGCTGGGGCAAAAGCCTTCATCCCAACAGCTGCCTGCAGCAAAAATGGAGCTTCACGGCAGCCAAAGCCCCAGGGAGGTCCAGGCGAAACCCCAGAGACTGCTGACAAAAGCGAAACGGGACAGGGAGGAACATTTCCAAATGCAGATTCATCCGCAGCCCAAGTTCACTTCTAGGTGGGAATAACAAACATGTGAATTGTGAGGGACCTACGCAGGGCTCAGGGGAAGGAGGCAGCTTGTTTGGGGTTGTTTTGCAGTTTTTTCTTCAGCAAAATCGACGATTCGCCTGGATACAGCCTGGACCTGCCGCAATCGGATATCAGTAACTAATCCCCCAGGGTTCCCAACTGCTCTGGTTTCTTGGCGCTGGGAGATAAGGTCAGAAGAGCTGGGAAACCTCCCAAAACACAGCCAAGAGCACTAACCGCCAATCGCTGCCGAAGGACAACCAAACCAACGGGCAAGCCAAACGAACACAAACAAATCAATACAAACCTAAACCCAAAGGAGAGGAAGCAGCTCCCCCGGCTTCTGAGAGCACCCAGGCACCCGCCCCTGAAACCACAGCAAGGTGTGAGCCTGCAGCACACCTACTAGAAAGCACAGGGGTTTTCCACGCTTAAAAACCCCTCTCCCATCGGCAGAGATGATGGTGTAGATAGCCCAGGCAGGCAGGACTCCTTCCTACGCATCTTTTTTTTCACCGGTGATCTGGGATTCCCACTGCACAAATGATTTAAATTTCCCTTCCCTTACTCCAAGCCACTGGCTTGGCATTTCCCTCCCCTGGAGACCCATGACCTGGCCCTCCTGCCTGTCAAAAATCCTGCTACTCTTCCAGCAGCCTCTCCAAACACAAAGAGGGGAAAAAAATCCCACTCCCAGCTATCGGCTTCTTCAGGCAGCCATTTCCCTTGGAAAAACATGACCCCACGTCTTTCGGTGTTTTATGGAACTGGTTTGGGTTTCCTGGGGAAAAAATGCATTTATTTGTCTGGGGTTTCCTATCAGACAACCCTTCTATTGTAGTTCACTTTCCTGTATTTTTTTTCCCCCTCTCTGATACGCCTGCAATGGGTCCTGTGCCATTTCCAAAGACGGAGGCTCCTTTGTGTCCGGGGGAAAAGCAGCAGGACAGCCCTGGGATGCAGCCCTCCGGCTGTCCGGCAAAGCCCCTCCTTTTCGCTGGAGCAATCTGCTCCCCCGCAATCTCTTTGCTGAAGGAGACAACAGCCTTGGTGGTGCTCACCTGCAGCCCAGCGCAGGGTTAAACACCTCAAATTAATCGTGCGAACTCCACACGGAGCCAGCTGAAGTCACAGTTCAGCAAACCGCAGGGTAGATCGTCTGCCCAAAGGAGTCTCAGCCTAATTATCTTTTTTTTTCCTCTCCCTGTATCTCAATGTCACCTTCCTTTTAGCCAGTGGGCAAATGACGACAGCAGCCTTCTGCACATCCCAGAGTGCAGATGTGTCCTTTGTGCATCTGCTTCCCGCTGAGGGCTGACGGGGAGGTTGTCCGGTGATGCTCCGGAGGCACGGAGCCAATATCCTGGGAGGAGCTGCCTGCTAACGAAAGGGGGGACTGGGGTTTTTGGAACTCGCCAGCAACTCACACCACACTCGGTGCTTGTTAAAAGGCACGTCAGGAGGCAACCTTGAGTCCTCAGAGTAGCAGCCACAGAGGAGAGCAGCAAGGGCAGAGCAGATCCTCTCTGTGCCGAATCCCTCCTCCCACCATCAAGGGAAACAGCAAAAGAAAAACGTCTGTGCCCGGCAGCAGGCAGCGACTCCTCTGGCTCCTTTGGATCTGTGTCCCTTCCCTCCTTGCAGGAACTTTTCTTTGGCCACCTCTCCTTCACCTGGTTTGTGGGGCTGACCACGTGACGGAGCCCTGAGCCCTGGTGAGATTGTCCAGAGACACAGGAGGCAGGTGTTGGGGAAAGGCTGCTGGGGAAAAGTTCCTTCTAATTTCACCCGCTTAAAAAAGTAACACAGACTCTGGCAGTCCAGCACCTCATTATTCATGTAATTTAACCTTTTTTTGGACCCAGGTGAGCTCTCAGCATCCCCAGCATCCTGTGGCAGCAGTCCCAGAGGATCACACTGCAGAAAGTAACGCCACTTTTGCTCGATTTTACTTCCCACTTCGTCTTCATTAAATAACCAATTGCTCATGCACTACAAAGAGGAAAATTAACTGTCTCCGAAACAACCTTTATTCTGAACACTCATCCTGCACCCTGCCGTGAACCATCACCTTGCATTTGGTCACTTTCTCCATACCTGATGGCATGTTTACCATTTCTGTCCAGTTGCCCAGTCAGGGGTTGCAGTCTCTGCCGCACACCAGCCTCGTGCTGTCACAAACCCACCCAAGGCTACAACTACGGCACGACACCAGCTCTCAGTAGACGACGAGAGCCCACGAGAGACAGCAACAGCAGGAAAGCCACAGGCATAGGAGAAGCTTCGGTCAGACTTCACTCCTTCCCAGACAACTGCAAGCCCATGGAAACCTGCTCATGTCACCTGTCCCCTTCATGCTGCACGGTGAAATCCCCCCAGATTTGTAAAAATGAGGCTCAGGAAACCGAGTTACAAATGCAGAGGGGCCACAGGTGGGCAGGATTTGATGGAGACCCTCCCTGCTCACAACACCACTGAATATTTAGCTACAGACAAGTGTTTGGTGTCAAGTTATCACTGCCTTAATCACTCACAACCACCACTGAAAATCTTCAACAACTTTCACTAAAAATGCAAACGAGGAGGAAAACACCAAAGCATCTGCCAACCGCTTCTTCCTTCAGCTAGAAAACCTTTTCTGGGGGGGAAAAAAATCCCCTATACTTTTACAAATCCAAATTCAAAGCTTTTCCCCGCGAGGAAAAGCCATCTCCCCCACACCGAATGCGCATTCTCTGCACCAGGCTCATATAGGATCGCACCCCCCACCCCCATGCGCGCACACACACACCACAAAACGGTTCCTGATAGAAGCTGCAGTGAGCCCAGTTCTTTTCCTGCTTGGGATTTCGACGAGTTGGCGCTTTTCGGCGCAGAAGCGTTTAATCAGATCTTTCCTGACCAGTTCGGCAGCTGCGTGCCATGCGCCGAGCGCTCCTCTCCCAGGAAGGAACTGGTCAGCCCAGCATGCCAAAAAGCTACCAAAACATTCCCCGCTGCTTCTCGATAAAAAACTGGAGCTTCCCACAAGAAACGGCAAAAATGACCCCACTCTAAAAAAGACACAGCGTGTGGCTGGAGCGGCTTTCATGTGAAATCGAAATCATTTACTACATTGTGCAAATTAATTTCCAGCATCAAAGACTGATTTTTTTTTTTTATTCCTGGAAAGTTTGTAACTTCCCTATGTTCCCCCAGCACCTTCTTATTTTCAGCCCTCAACAGCTCTGCGAAGCTTTACACTTTTTAGCAAATGTGTGAAAGAAGCATTTTTGACCAAGTGAATGAAGCGCTCAGGTAATTTATTAAAGGATCTCTGAAGTTCCCAGCTAGTCACTCACAGAGGCTACAGGAGCTTTTCCCTTTCTCCATCGCATCATGGTGAAGGTTTCAGTGGACGCTTGGCCAGGACGAGACGAACCACACAGCCTTGGCACAGTGAGAGCACCGGGAATTGCCCTTGATTTGAACAAATGTAACCCCAGTAACTGCTCACTACAGTGAGCGCTGCTCAGACTACACCTCGTCTTTAAGCACCCCAACTACTACAATTGAACACAGAGCAACGAGGCTGGGACATTCACCAAGCTGCTTCGGAGGGGTCCACGTTCAGCCAGGAGAGTTATGGTGGAGCAACCTGCCACCTCTGAGCTCGTTTGCGATACGCGAGTCGTTAAGGCACAGAGCGCTGGAAAATGCTGTCCCAGCAGCACCTGAAGGAGCACCAGCATGGATACCCAGTAAATACCAGGACTCTGCTGGGATGTTGTTGGTAGGAGAAAACCAGAACTGCCAAGCACCTCCAGTCCGACCCAAGCTCTGCTTGGAAACACACCAGTTTTCCTTCTCTAACCCAGCAAGAAGCCCAAAGCTGCCAGAGTAAGAGTCAAAGGCTGCAGCACAGCGTGGGGAATGGTGGCAAGGGGGAAGGCGGGAGCTCTGAAGAGTGTGAAGCACTGGAAATCACAGGAGGATCGTGAAGCTCTGGGGAGTACAAGGCTTTTGGGGACAGACAAACCGGCCCGCTGACTCCTCGGCACTCGCGTTTTTTCCTGGAGGGGAACCCCCGCGCTCAGCACAGCACATTTGGCACCTCAAAACCTGCCGGCGTGGGAAATGAGCCATCCAAGGCGCAGCACGGAAGGGCCGGCAAACACAAGCCCTAAAGCTGCTGCCTGTTGCAGCACACCTGGGGAGCTGCGGCTCCCCAGGCGCGGGGCTGGCCGGAGCAGGAGGCGGCTTTCTCACCCCACAAACTGCAGGAACCGGTTCTACCTGCGCCACAGCCTTCCCACCCCACGCCGGTGAGCAAAGCTGCTGCGATGGCAAAAGCAAGGAACGTGGTTCACATGCTGAGGAGGCACCTGGGATGGGTGCAGATGGGGTCGGTGCCTGTTCCCTCGGAGAACCGGCACTGCCTTTGCAGGGACGCTGGGCCACAGCCGCATGCAGAAAGCGCAGGGGCACGAGCTTTGGTCAAGAGGGCAGAGATTTGGGGGATTACTGCTGGCCGAGCCTCTGCAAAGAGGACCACGATGCCCATCTGTCCCATGGGAGTGGTGCAGGGACACAGTCCACGCTGAGGGGTTCAGACGTGTGCGATGGGGCGCACAGGCAGCCTTCCTCTCCTGGCAGCTTTCCGAAGCCCAGGGCCACAGCCCAGAGAGGTTACTAAGGAGCCCAGAGATTTAAGAGCCGGGGGAGCGGGGGAACAGGCTCCTCGATGTCCATCCTCGCCCTGGGATGGACAACAGCCGAGAGGCGAAGGGCCGGGCGGGGGAAGGAAGCAGTGCCTAGCGGGAGCACAGCAGACTGGCTGTCGCTGTCCTCACCGGGCAGGAACGCGGCCCGGCCGGGCCGCTCCTCCCAGACACGCTGGCAGGGGCCACGGCCCGGCGACCAGGGCAGGCCTGGGAGGGACGCTGTGCCTCCAAGCACCGGCGGGGCTGCCCGGGGCCCAGCGGGCCGGACGTTCCCCTGGAAAAGCCCTCACTCATGCAGAGCCAGGACGGTCCCACGCCCCGCCAACGGCCTACGGCGCGATGGACGCCCGCCTGCCCGCCGCCAGCTCCCAGCTCCCGCCACGGCGCCTCTGCTCCCTCCGCCCCGACAGCGACACCGCCTGACCCCGCCCCGCCCGCCCCACCCCGGCGCCGTGCGCAGGCGCGAGGGCGGTGCGCGGCGA